>CM057453.1:1579920000-1580520000 GCA_016271365.2 Neoceratodus forsteri | reverse complement strand
CTCAGCCAGTTCCTTTAGTACCCTTGGATGTACCCTGTCCAGGCTTGGTGATTTGTCCACCTTCAGTGGCAGCAGCCCCTCCCTCACTCTATCCTCGTCTATCACTACATCTGTGTTCCCCTCTCCCCTGCTCCTCTTTTCCCTTCTGAAGGCACTGGTCCGTCCTTCTCCCTGGTGAAAACGGAACAGAAGTATTCGTTTAGTGTATCTGCTTTTTCTCCCATTATCCTTCACCCACTCCACCCCTTTCTTAAGCCTAACAATCCCTTCCTTCTTGTCTCTTTTCTCACTTACAGTAGAGACACTGCCGCAATTGCTGTCCATACCCCAGACCATCCCTGCTAGTCAAGTGGCCCCCCACCCAGCCGTGCCAGTCCACCCAGCACCCCCCACCCATCATCAGCTGGTGACTGGCACAGCCCATCTCTCACCTCCACGGCCTCACCTCTGTTTGGGGTACGTGGCTGTATATATAAATCGCCAGAACTTGAACACGGGACCCTGCCCCTTCTAGAATAGCGCTCATGGTCCATAGCAATGGCGATTAGCACAAGTCGCGTTTAGCGATCGCCAAGGTTCTCGAATTGGGGCCAATGTCTTTTATTTATTTGTTTTTAGCTGCGATCAGCCCTGAGTTACATAAATTAAACAACTTGCCCAGTGATTTCCTTTTTTATTTAGATACACAGCTAAGTCTTATCAAACCGGGTAATGGCAAAACATCTTAAACAGTCTCAGTTTTGCGCTTAGATTTCCTACCTAAATTTTCCAGCAGTGAGTAGTAGCAGTAAGGCCACAGTTCACTCTGCATTTGTGTATTTTTGTTTGCAGTAGCAGTCGAACTGTCCTAGTTTTATACTTTAACAGTTAAACATCTGTCCAAAGCTATTTTTCCTGTTTTTCTTTTTTATATAAACACAGCAGCAAGCCTAGTTTTGCGCACTTTTGCCAAATGGTCTTTAGCAGGCGGGTTGCTAGTCCAGCATTTAAACAGGTTGGTCTCACCTGATGTGATCACGATGAATGGCTGTAAAAAGGGACACAAATGACTCCTCTGCAGTTTTCTACTTCTCTCACTTCAGAGTGATGTTTATGTCTTTGAATCATAAAACCAGAAACAAAATAGACTTTCTTTCCAGTTTTATGCTTACAGTAGGGTTGCAGACAGTCTGGTTTCAGAGGTGTGGTGGCAGTGGTGTGTGTGTTTAAGACCCTGTCCACACCGCAGCCTGAAAACCCTTCTGTAACGTTACAGAGGGTGTAAACTGCATCGGTAACGGTGTGCGTTTACACTGGTAATGTTACAGCAGGCGTTTTCGTAACCGTTGTAGAAACTGGTCAGGAGGTGGTTTCTACAACTGTTACAGAAATGGTTTCAAGGCTGTAACGTTACCGCCTAATGTGGAGGCATGCATGCGTTCCGGAACCAGGGCTTCTTCCACCTCACCTGACCCAAGTCTGTCTTCTGAGCATCGGTGTTACCACCAGGCCTCCACCTGGTGGCAGCCACATGGCTGCCGCTTGATCCTCTCCCAGCCCTTCCCCCACCTACCCCCAGTGACCCAAGATCATTCCCGAACTCTGGTCGCCAGCATGATGAGAGGTAAGGCAATACAGTGCCTCAATCCTCTGTAACCCTGGGCTGGTGATGTCAGTGATTTCTAAATGCAGCTTGAATTCTTTGCAGGCACCTGCAGTGAAAGAATAGCAAGAAATGTGCTTTGATTAAGTTGTCAAACTCAAAACGTCACAGCAGGGTACAGTCTTGTACTCACCAACGGTGAGGCTGTAAGGGAGATATGGATGGAGGATCCGCTGGCAGGGAATGACCACCACTCGGTGTGGTTCACGCTTAACATGAGCAAAAAGCAGTGGTTACAGGGACCAGGGTCGTTGACTTCAGACAGGCTGACTTTGGAAGGATGGATGAAATCTTGGCTGGGGCAGCTGACTGAAATTCAGCCACACTGGGATGCGAGCCAGAAATGGGGAAAAAATCAAGTTGGGGCTTGTTGGAGGCCACTGAGACCTGTACCAGAACCCAGAGCAACAAGGGAAGGGCGAAGAATCCAAGCTGGATGAGTAGGGAAGTCTTAGAAAAGGTGAGGACAAAAAAAGCAGCATTCAGGAGATGCAGGAAATCTGAGAGTGGGGAGGATAGGGAGGAGTACATGAAGAAGTCCAAAGAACTTACAAGGGGAAGTCCAAAGAACTTACAAGGGGAGTTAGGGCAGCTAAGGTTTCCAGAGAACTGAGACTGGTACAGGGCATCAAGGACAGGGGGGAAAAGGACTTCTTCAGATACATATGGGTGAGAAAGGTCTGCAAGAACCAGACAGTGAGGATTAGGAAAGATGGGAGGGTGGGCAGAGAAAGAGGTGGAACAGGCAGAAGCAATAAATCAGTACTTCTGTATTCATGAAGGAAAAGGGTGGGCAGGCAGCTACTGCGGGGATGGGAAGGGTGGGAGGGAGGGGTGACAGATGGGATAATCACTGTGGGCAAGGTATTGGAAGATCTTGGGGATCAGAGGGTGGATAAGGCACCAGGTCCAAATGGCATTCATCCCAGAGTGATGAAGGAAATGGCAGAGGTCCTGGCTGGACTGCTGGCAGACCTGTTCAATACCTCCCTAGACACAGGGTGCGTATCACAAGACTGGAGGATGGCCTACATGGTACCCCTGCATAAAAGTGGCCCAAAGGATGAACCGGGCAGTTACAGACAGACCAGTAAGCCTAACATCCATTGTGGGGAAGCTAATAATGAGAGAATCCTGAAAGAAAAGCTGGTGACCTTTCTGGAAGACAGTGGGCTCCAGGACGGTCATCAACATGGGTTTGTCTCAGGAAGATTCTGTTAGACCAACCTAGTTGAGTATTATGACTGGGTAATGAGGGAATTGAATAAGGGCCATGCTGTGGATGTCATCTATTTGGACTTCAGCAAGGCCTTTGATTCAGTGCTACTTGGGAGGGGGGAGTTGGGATATGTGGGAGTGGGGACTAAGATGGTTAACTGGATCGAGAACTGGCTGAAGGGGAGACAGCAGAGGGTGGTGGTGGTGGTGGGGGGGAGCTATCATCTCCAAGGGCTGTGATGAGCAGAGTGCCACAGGGATTGGTACTGGGGCAGGTGCTGTTTGTGGTATAAATTGTGGACATCTCACATGGCATCAGGAGTAGGATTAGTCTGTTCGCTAATGACACCAAGCTGGGGGTGGTGGTGGATGACAGAGCTGGGTGGCAGGGGCTGCTGGACGACCTGACCAAACTGGAGGAATGGTTGGAAATGTGGCAGTTGGGGTTCAGTACTAAAAAGTGCAAAGTGGCTACACTTCGGAGCAAAGAACCCAAAGAGCGGTTACCAGCTGTGAGGAGTGCAGCTAGGCACCACCAAGGAGGAAAAGGATCTAGAGGTGGTTATAACGGGGAAAATGAACAACACAGAGCAGTGCAGGAAGGCGGAAGCAAAGACCAGCAGGATGATGGGATGTATTGTGAGAGGAATCTCCACTAGGAGCAGGGAGGTGATTCTGCCTCACTACAGGTCACTGGTCGGGCCACACTTGGAGTACTGTGTGCAGGACTGGTGCCCATATCGAAAAGAAGGATGTCAGATTACTTTACGGAGTACAATGCAGAGCGACAAAGATGATCCAGGGATTGGAGGATAAATCATATGAGGAGAGGCTGGGTGAGTTGAATATGTACACACTGGAGGAAAGGAAGGATCGGGGGGGCGGGGATATGATTGAGACCTTTAAGTACTTAAAGGCGATAACACAGGTACTGAGGGGTTATTTAAGCTAAGGCGGAGGAGAAACATGAGAGGCAATGATCTTAGATTGGAGGGTGGAAGATATATAAGGGAAATGAGGAGACATTTTTTCACGGAGAGGGTTGTGGCGACATGGAACACTCTGCCAGAGGAGGTGTATCATGTAAGACAGTGGGTAGTTCAAAAGGGGATGGGACAGGGTGAGGATGGGGATTAAATGTGAAGGGGGTGGGGCAGCTGCAAAGTAAGGGTGCTGGCTGCACATTCAAGCAGACTTGATAGACCACGTGGCCTGTTTCTGCTGGCAGATTCATGTGTTCATATAAAACCTTTTTGCAACCCAGTAGTTTCAGGTCGAAGACAGTGGATTTTTCAATGTGAGACATGCCTTTAATATATAGCAAGAATCTCTTTCTACCAGGCTACATGCATTATCCTCCTCCTGCTACCACCACGTACATGTTTGGATTTCTGGCCCTTTGAACGTAAATCACTGGCTGTGGCCAACACTGAGATGGAGTACCCAGGGTCATGGTCTGAGTAATACAGAACTTGTGGATCCATAACTAATTTTTTTTGAAGTAGCAGCATTTTTTTGGTTTTACCGTTTTCACCATTGTTCAGAGGAATATAACGTGTAGTAAAGAAACTGTGTCATTGCTGAAAGAAATATTGTATAAAAAGGAGGTACTGTGGTTATCAACCCAGCTTTTGGCATTTTTCTGTTTTACAGCTAACTTTCCAGATAGCGTGGTGGAGAACCTTCCGGCTGATATCCCTACTGGCATATACTGTGGCTGGGCATGTGTTGGTAATGGAGAAATACACAAGATGGTTATGAGCATCGGTTGGAACCCCCTATTACAAGAACACAAAGAAATCCATGGTAAGTCTATATAACCATTATACTGCAGGACTAGGTCTGTATATTTGTCATGGAAGTCACAGATTCCAGGATTTTATCCATTATTCATGAATTTTGGCATTTATCATGATATTTGCTTGTGGGACCCTGACTCGGTGAGCATAAAAAGTAGTGGTTAAATGGAAGAAAGAATGGGTCATAACGTTGAACCAAGCCCTTATTTTTCAAGCAGCAGTGGATAACCATTAGAATAGTTGGCTAAATTGCCCCCAAGGGGGAGAAACGGTGAGTCCAAATTGAAAATTCTGACATTTGTCGTAATCCCCCAGTTAAAAATGATCACTGCCCCAAGACAACAGTGCCATGATTTTTAGCATTTTTCATGAAAACACCTTAGTTTTTGATGTTTGCAAACTGCAGACCCATAAGTTTGTGCCTAACCATCACAGTACACCTGGTCCCCAGTCATCCCCCGTGTGTGATTTTGGAGCCTTCACACAAATGCCAATCTCCCAGATGGCAGTATAATGCACTGCCATCTACTGTCTGACCAGCCCAATTAATTCCCTTAAACATTTGTCTTTGCTGAGATTCTAGTATAAAAAGAAAAATGCATCAGAAAGAGAGGTAAAGACACACAGTAGAATCATGACTTTTACTGTGATTTCCGTTTTATTTTGTCATTTTGACCATGACACATTATTTTCTCCAAAATTTTCCATGATAAAAGTACAGCCCTATTTGTGATTTTTGTCGCCTAAATTGCAGAAGATTATTCCAGAGAAGAACAGTAAAATAATTCTTCCCACTCGATTCGGCTCACAGGTAGACTCAAAAAGAATGGAAGATAAGCTGAAGGCTAAATAAATAACTTTCAGTGGTGAATATTTCACCCAGCAGTGCAACTCCACTACAGCCAACATTTCATGTTTTAAACCACACTTTTTTAAGCCACAAGAGAGCTTTATTTAAAACAGGGCAACGTTGGCTGTAGAGGAGTTCCTTTTTATGTCTGCCTGTAAGCCAAACTGAGTGGGAAGAATTGTGTTCTGTCGTAACATGACTGAGCCAGTTTGCAGCACCTGCGCTACCTCACAGAAAGCCAGAACAGTATCATACTTGGTGCACAGTAAAAATGTAGCCTATGAACAGAGTTTTTCTTTTATGTATTATTCCAAGGTGGGTTTACTGAAAATGCTAGTTTTGAAAAACAGGTGCTCAGATAATGTATTTAGTCAACTGGTTTATGCTTTTATCAGTTCTAAAACCATTATTTCCTCAGGACTCTTCTGCTTTGTCACTAGCATATCTAGTAGCAGTGTGTGGGGAAATCCCCTCTATCCCCACCTAGACTCCACCTCCCTTCCCCCCTGGATGCCATGATTAATATAAAGTTGTATAGGAACATGCCAGAATTGTTCTGGTATATAGTCTGAACAAAATGGCAGACATGCTGATGCTGCATATTAATTTTACTTTTGCAGTGACTTGGATAACGCTGTTAAAAATTCAAGGTATAGGCAGGCTTTGCCAGCAGGGAGCTAATGTGTCTGCAGCTCTGAGACAGAGCCTGCGATTCAGCGATGTGTGTTGAGGTCCTTGGAAGCAAGAGTAGGACAAAGATTTAAAAAAAAAAATAATAAAAATAGTGCATGGAATGGAAGTTGACTAAAATATATATTTTGTTTGACAGTAGCACTGGGGGGAATAGCAAGGAATCTGGCTATGAAAATAGCATCGGTCAAATGCTGGTAGATGTTTTATCTGGCTAATAAATTTATTACTTAACTAGCCCTTCTGGCTTGTATTGGATGAAGTAACATTTACAGTGATTTTTTTTTTTAGTTGCAAAACATGACCAATGACATTAGTAGGACACAAATGTCATGCCCCTGAAAATGTGAAATGTCAAGACATTTCATTCCTTGTTACTAAAAATATTTGCATAAAAGGAAGCTCTTTCCCCATAGTCTTTATTTGTGCCTGTTGCTTATATTTGTCCAGAAGCCACAACCCTCTTCCTATTGCATAAGAATCATTTTCATGGCAACAGATTGATTACATAAATAAGAAGATTACGACTTTAGGGCAGGTATAAGTAACCAAGTAATAAGTAACTGCAATAGATGAAGTCCTGGGAGCAAGCTAAGGGTTTCGCCATCGCCAGTGGTGACTGTAAACTCATTGTGGCTATCACTTGTATGCTTCCTTTCACTACTGTGGTTAAGGCATTTTGATTGAGTGTGGTTGGCTCTGTCACGTCAGTCAGCAAGTTCTCCCAGATGCACCACAGCAGGCTGGCTCAGTCATGTCTGTCAGCAGGTTTGTCCAGTGAGTGCCATGCAGCAGAGCAGAGTGGTGTTTTTGTCCTCCATGACGTTGTGGGCAAAAGGGTTGGAAAAATCAGGTAGCCAGGTAACTAATGACCACTAAAAAATGGTTTGGCTGTTAGATTCTGGAAGGCAGTGGACAACTGGCCACTTGTCCATAAAGTTATTTTTTCCCCACAGTAAGAGTAATACTGAATTGAATCTTAAAAATGATGGCCACTAAAAGATTTGGTTTGGCTACTAGATTTTGATAGTGACCAGGCGACAAGCTAATTTGTCCCGCCAGAGCCATTTGGGGATGTAAGTTCTCTCACTGCCCCTTGTAAACATGACATCCATAAATCTGCCTCAAATATCAATCTGTGGAAGCCCCTGGGATGTTTGACGGGTTCCTCCATGACTGGAAAGAGGCATCTCTGCCCCAGACCAGGGCGCACAGCCCTGCCAGATCTCAGGACTCGGCCCCCAGATGGACAGCATCCCTGGAGCCACTGCCCGAGACCACAAGCCCGGCCACAAAGCCTGAAGAGCTGATCTGTGCCCCTGACCAGGGCGCACAGCTCTGCCGGATCTCAGGACCCGCCCCCTGGACAGACAGCATCCCTGGAGCTGCCCAAGACTGCAAGCCAGGCCACAAAGCCTAAAGAGATGATCTCAGCCCCTGACCAGAGCACACAGCTCTGCCAGATCTCAGGACCCGGCCCCCGGACGGACGGCATCCCTGGAGCCGCTGCCTGAGACCGCAAGCCCAGCCACAAAGCCTGAAGAGGTACTGCTGCTGCTGAACCAATCGGAAAGCAAGCACTTCCTCCGGCTACGCTCCGATTGGTCACTTTCTGCTCTCTGTCTGTTTGCCGCCTGTCGCTGTTCAAACTGCATTTTTTTGAACTTTAATCGAAGTCTAAAAGACCTGTAATTACTACTGAAAAGCAGAAAATTGTTTAAACTGTTGCATTTAGAGCCGATTTACTAAGAGTGATTACAGTCCTTTCCTGAGTATCTGTCTGTCTCAATGCCCTTTGGCGCCTCTACCCCTTTGTCTTGCAAATTCTCCTGCTGTGACTGTCTGCCCCACAGGCCCCGGCCTGCTCTTAAATTTCCCTGTGTGTCTCTCTCTCTCTCTGCAGCTGATCTCTGCCTCTGACCAGGGCACACAGCTCTGCCGGATCTCAGGACCTGGCCCCCGGACGGACGGTACCCTGGAGCCGCCACCCGAGACCGCAAGAATGGCCACAAAGCCTGAAGAGGTACTGCTGCTGCCCCGCCGGCGCTGTGCGCTGGCTCCCCACCCACCCGCTCTATCTCGACTATTATATTTATAGCTGTAGCAAGTCAGATGACCTGAAATCAGCTTTACCATTGGTTCCTTATATTCTCTTGCCACTAGAGGGACGCGAAAACCTTTTGCTTACCTACAGCTATCTCTGCATTACTTTCACAGGCACCATAAACTATTTCCTGCCACTATGCCGCACCTTAACATGTGCTTGCCTTACCCACGTCACCTAATCTTGGCGTTATTGATTAGCGCCATCCTAGGGATGACCGTTACGCCTGCTTCTCCGACCCAATATCCAACTACTCTCCCTGAAGCCGTCACAGTAAACTACATTGGAACGCGGCCATGCACCCTGACACTGTGCCACACCAATTACTCACACTACCCCTCACTACCTTGTGCCTCTCTTACTTGCCTGCCTGACCTACTAATTACGCTCCTCAATATATCTTCAACTGCTCCCTGTAGTGTACAACTACATGGATGCCATGCTCGGTGCTACTCAGCAACCTATAAATACCGCAAAGCTAGATTCCTCGCTTTCCTGCTCCTCCTCTTGCTTGCTGGTGATGTCCACCCCAACCCTGGTCCCCCTTCAACGAACTCCCCTACCCCGCTGCACCCCCCACTCCCTAGCCCTCCCAAATGGCCTAAAATTATCCACCTAAATGCCCACAGCATTGCCAGCAAACTACCCATACTGCAGGTCATGGTCCTCGAATATAAAACTGACGTCATCATCGTCTCGGAAATTTGGCTCTCAGGTCATATCATGGACCAAGAATTCGTTATTCCTGGATTTACCATAACTTGTATGGACAGACAAGAAAGAGGTGGCAAAGTGGCGATCTATGTCTCCACCTCCCTACAGCACACATTACTGCAATTGTGTTGAAAGTTACCTCACCTTCCTCTCACAAAGCTATCTTCCTCAACCTGAAGCTTCCCTATTGCTGCCCTCTATTTATCACAGGAGTATACTGTTGCCCAGTCCAACCCCCTTCCCAAGTCACTGATCTGATCAAGAAACTAACGGCCCTTACCCACGCTGGTGAGCTTGTACATACTGGGTGACCCTAACATCAATTGTCTCTCTAACACACTAGCCAAAACTCGCTCTGATATAGTCGCTAAACTTGACACAACTAATACAGGAACCTGCTCGCATGAACTACAAAACTAATAACCATTTCCTACTGGACCTAGTCCTCATGTCGCACCCCCACCCGCCTCCTACCTGATGCATTAAGTGACCATCATCCCATATATATGGTGTGCAAAATACATAGGCAAAAAATACCCCACAAAATCCTCCTAACCCGGACCTACTCCTCCCTTGACACTCTACCTCTTCATCGTGACCTCACCAACACTGACTGGTCCCCACTTGCCACCTGCACCTCAATTGACTCTGCACTACAACTGTTCTGCGATAAGTTCCTTCATGTTTGGAACCAACACACACCGCTGCGTAAAATCGGAGTCCGGGGCAACCACCTGCCTTGGGTAACCCCTGAGCTCCTGTCCTGTCAAAGAGCCCGGGACACTGCTTGGCGTAAACATATGATAACCAACTGCCCCAAGGACCTCCAGTGATACAAGGAGCTTCGAAATAAGTGTAGCAAAGCTATCAGACTGGCCAAAACTGAACACTGCCAGGCTAACTTCCACGTCAACACAAACAAACCTTCCAAATTCTGGAAAGTTGTCCAGACCCTCTTTTTCCCCTTCCACCAAGCCCCCTACTCCTACCCTTAGACTAAATCTCTGACATCTCGGATCCTATGGCTGTTGCTGACTGCTTTAACTCCCATTTCACGTCCTGCGCTGCAATGCTTCAAACTGCCCCCCTGATGCACATGCACTCCTCCACAGGCCCACCTCCACTCCCTTTTTCCCCTTCCTCTACTCCTCCAGCTCCCTCTCCTTCTACCCCCTTCTTCTTCATCCACACATCTCCTGCTGCTGCCTTACAAGCCCTCCAGTCTATCAACCCTGCTAAAGGCTCCTCCCCAGATGGCCTGGACCCTAAGCTCCTCTCTCTGTCTGCGCCTGCCATTGCCTATCCTATATCCATCTTGCTAAGCCTCTTCTTTGTCTCTTCCACTGTCCCTACAGCCTGGAAACACGCTACAGTCCTACCACTCCCTAAAAGAGGTGAACTCTCCTCCCCTACTAACTACTGCCCTATCTCTCTCCTTCCTACCCTGACTAAGCTACAGGAGCACATAGTACTCTAACAACTCTCCTCCTACATTACTGACTTCTCCTTTCTTACTCCATTCCAAGCTGGCTTTAGAAAACACCACTTCACTGCTACCTCGCTGCTACAGCTGACTGACACTATCACCACGAGCATGGATAAAGGCCTCATAATCTCAGCTATTTTTATTGACCTGGCCAAGGCCTTCGACACGGTCTTCCACCCTTTACTCCTGTCCTGCCTCAGCACCGCTGGTCTTTCCCCCAATACCATTGAATGGTTGAAGTCCCATCTGTCAGGCAGAACACAATCTGTCCACATTGCTGATGCTATCTCCTCTCCCCTCCCCATTACCACGGGGGTCCTCCAGGGATCGGTACTTGGGCCTCTCCTTTTTTCAGTCTTCCTCAACGACCTCCCTCAGTTTTGTTTATCGTCTAACATACACATGTATGTAGACGACACTGTCCTGTTCACAACTGGCAATTCGGTCACTGATGTCACTGCCAGGCTCCAGCTGGATTTTGAAAATGTACAACGCTGGCTAAGTGAGCACCACCTCTTCCTAAACTCAAAAAAAATGGTCTCCATGACTTTCGGTACTAGGCAGAGGTTGGCAAGACTCCCCTCCTTACCAACATTTTACACCATTGATGGGACTGTATTAGAAGACACCTCTTCCTTCCGCTACTGCAGAGTTTGGCTGGATAGGAACCTAAACTTCTCCATCCACGTTGATGCCATTCTGAAGAAACTCTGGCCTAAGCTAGGGGGCCCTCTATCATAACAGAGGTAGCATCCCACGTCCGGCTAGGCGCGAACTGGTACAAAAAATGATACCGCCAACTTTCGACTATTGTGATGTTGTATACGGAGCTGCCCCTCAGTCCTCCTTATCCAGGCATGAACCTCTGTTTAACTCCTTCTGCCGGTTTGCCCTGGATTCCCATACTCTGACACATCACTGCACTCTTTACCGCTCTCTAAATTTTCCCTCACTTATTGACAGGAGAACATTGCACACGACAAAGTTTACCTCTAAATTCTGGCTAAACTCACTCCCCCCTTATCTGCCCCTCACCCCACCAAATACACCCTCCGATCTGATTACTCTAGCTCACTGAATATACCCTACAGAAATGCTACATCCGGCCAAATGGCATTCTCCCATCGCCTACCTAAGCTCTGGAACCAACTACCATCCCAAATCCGCAACTCCTCATCAGCCTTCTTTCTCTCTCTCTCTCTCTCTCTCTCTCTCTCTCCATCCCTAGCAAACTACCTACTGATGAATTGCAACTGCGTCTAGCCCCACGGAACCCTGACTAGCTGCTGATCTGTACCCCCTCCTTCCTCCAATGGGGCCAAATATCTGCCCTCTATCCCAAACCCTCTTGCAATACTAGCACTTCTGCAACTTAGCACTTAACTATCCCCCTACTGTTCCACCCCCGAGTACCTTTTCACTATACCCACTGTCAGCCACTCACACATGTATCCTGTTCTAGAAATGTTATTAACTATTGTTGGTTGATAACTGTACAGTCTGTCTAAATGCTGCTAAGATGTAGGTATCCTGTTGTACTACTTATTGTTCCCACTCCCCTTCCCCCAGGACGTACCGTGAGACGAGCATTGTTGCTCAGTGTAACCTTCCTGGTGAAACATTTCAGTAAATAAATTGCATAGTAACTTATGTAGTTCACATGTGGCAAACAAATTGGATGCATTTTAAGACACAGTGGCTAAGGCTTCGTAGACACTAGTGCTCACCCAGATGTGCAAGAAGAAAGGATCCCCCACATATAGTAATTAAATGTTTCCTCTCTTGGCCAGGCGTGCTGCCTCTGGTACCACCTGTGGTCCCTCACAGCTTGCCACCTCCCCCCATAGGGCCATCAGGGAGCCCTCTCGATACCAAAGCATCATCTGAAAGGCCCAATCACTACCGGCGCTGTCCATTTGACAGGAGACATAGTTATCATCAGTGTGCCCTTTGGCTGTGGTGCAAACAGCAGAATCCCCAACAGAGGAGCAAGCTCCCTGGTCCACCTCTGCATTACGCTGTTGATAATGTGATGAATCCACTCTGGGCAGTGCTGTTTCCAGCTGGCTGCCTGATCTCTAGCATCTTGAGTCCACTCCCAAACTGGTTTCATCCATTACATGGTAGCATATTGTGCTGCTGCTGTGCAGTGGGAGGCAAAAATGATCATGTTTTAATGAAAATGTCTTCAACAGCAAAAAGTGGAATGTACTGGAATTCAGATTTTAGGGAGAATTTAAGCTTAGGTTTGTGGGCTTTTTAATTCCAATGACCAAGATTGAGTTCACTGTCCACACTTGGCCAGTCTTCTATTGAGCATGCTCAGTCACCAAAACAGTCTTTAAACTTGACGACTCCTACCACTCAAACGTGGTCCTCCAGCTCTGCCTGCACTGGATCTTGTCTTTCGCTGGAATAAATGGATCTTCTTCACAGCTCTTGCTAGTGAATTGGAATTCTGCTGCACTTTCAGGCTTTTCAGTTTTGCTTCAGTTTTTGACTCATTCCTGTAACCTCACTGTCAGCTATTTTTGCCATGGAACAGAAGAATCGAGGGTTCAAGAGGTGCTTGTTTTGTTGATACCTGGTGTCCACGACCAGACATGCTGCCTGCATGTACTGATTGGACATTACCCTCCATGTGGTGCAGTATACGTAGCGCAAGGCCGTGCACTCGCAGTCTCTTAAAGCAAGCTGTCTACAGGTGCTTCAGGACAAACCAAAAGATGTACAGTCACAGGCCATGAAATGAAGAAGGCCAGTGAGGATGTTCAGTCGTCGACCTGCTTAAGGTGTAGGAAGAGTACACATTGGATCTTCTTACTCCTCCCGAAGATGGACATTTGCATAATTTTCTTCTTCCTCTTCACACATTGGAAGGTGAGTTGCTTATCGATGCTGAAGGCAGAAGAAGAAGAGTCGACACCAGTCTTGGGATCGCTCTTGCGGGAGGAACCATTCATGCTTTCCCCAGCCAGAGGACCCTCATTGTCTGTTGCCCTCTAAGGAGGTTAAACCACCCATAAAGCCCATTAGTCTGTTCATGGATCTCCGGTCTGCACAGCCGAATATGTAAAAGTTGGTCAGTCGTGGTCAAACATGTCAAGAATAAATCTGTTGAGGGAGATGGTTCCTCACTCTCTCAGATTTTAGTGCTAGCCACAGCAAATCCCAGCAGGGTGTGTCTGTCTGAGCTCCCAGTCTCTCACCCTCATCGGTTCAGCAGGCGCAGGTTGTCCCGACCCTGCTGCAGTTTCCTGCTTGGCTGGTTCCCTTGGTCTCTCCAACATGGCACTCGAACCCAAAGGCTCCTGGGCCATGTCATTCCTTGAGTCAGTGTTCATAATTGCAGTTAAGATCTTGATTCCGTTGTCCACATCACTGGTGGTGGTTGACTGATGTCGTCCCCTTCATGGATGGGAGAGGGCTGCCTGGCAGCACTGGCCTTACTGAGCACTCGCATAAGGCCGATGTCAGCTGGTGAGCTCGATGGGCCCATCCCGGCCATGAATGCCTCTCGTGGTGCTGACTCCAATAATGCATCTCGTGGTCTCACCCCCAGCTTTGCTGGTTGTGCCATGGCTACTGACACAGGTGGATCCCCCACCATCAAAGCTGGTGGAGGGTGCTCCAATCAAGTGCTTTAGGCCAAAGTTCGAACTTCATTGTCTGGTGGTGGTGATTACCCTGAAGGAAAGGGTCGTGTTACTCCTTGTTGGTGGTTGACGCTTCTCAGTCTGGACTTGATTTGGTTGCATCAAGTATACCGACTCCACATTGTCTAGATGGTAGTCAGCTGACATCAGGCTTCCTTTTGGTGGACAAGTCTCCCTGGGCTACCCTCATGGAATACATCTCCGTTGCTATGGCCACTCCACTGTTGGACATTCTTAAAGAGACTTCACACCTTGGGTAGCATACCCAGTTACTCCTGCCTTTCTGGGCCAGTCTCTCAGCATCTGGCAACATCCAACCTCCTGTCACAGCTGCCAGGCCAGCAGTGCCATATGGACTGCAAGTATACTTATCCTCCTGGGCGGATTGTCTGGCTTTTTGAAACATCTGTTGCCGGAGGAGCTAGTGGCAGACCTAGTTCTCTGGAAGGTTTGGGTGTATGTGAGTCAGACAAGCTGCTGGTCAAGAGTCCAAGAAGCAGGACCATCATGGCTGCAAGATTTATACAGCTGTGCCCCTGGGCATCCACCAGACTAACTATGGGTCTTTGATAGTTCGTTACAGCCGTGAGCTCTTTTGAGAGGCTGTCTGACCTCATTGACCTCCCTGAAGAGAATCAGAAGATCTCAGATCTGGGATTTTGGGCCAGTGTTGATGAAACACCATTTGCTGGTTGCCCTGGACTCAACCAGTGGCCATGGCAGTGTCCATTCACCAGTGCACTTGGTTGTAAATTTCACCCTTCACACAGAAATTCAGCAGTGGCAGCAGAGATGTATCCTTGGGTCGAGGACCATCTCGCATGTATCCAAGTCCAGTGTGACCCAGCTGTATCCTTGTGATCTGCTGTACTTTGACTTCAGCAAGGCTTTTGATTTGCTACCACACAGAAATGTTGCTCAAAAAGATGGGGAGAGGGATCAAAGAAAACCTGGTGAGAAGAGAGCCAGGGGGAGAGATTGTGGAGCAATGGGCACACCTAAAAGAAGCCATATTGGAGGTGACAAATCAGTGCATTAGGCTGAGTAACAAGGGGGAAAAAGAAGGAACAAACCACTATAGTTCACAAAGGATGTGGCAGAGAAAGTGAGGGACAAAAAGGGGGCTTTCAGAAAATAAAAGGAGACTCAGAAGGATGAGGATAGGGTGATACACCTAGAGAGACCGAGGGAGGCAGGGAAAGCAGTTAAGCACAAAGGCGCAAACAGAGGAGAGACTAGAACAGACGATAAAGAGTGGGGACAAGACATCCTTTAGCTGCATTGGTGATAGAAGGAAGGCCAGGGGAGGGATTGTAAGGCTTAAAGGGGAGGAAGGGGTGTTTCTGTGCCTGTGTGTGTAGGATGACCTAGAAAAAGCATCAGTACTAAATGAATACTTTTGTTCGGTATTCACAGTAGATGGGGAAGGACAGGGGCCACAACTAGGCATCGGAAGCAGTGGGGGGAAGAGTTAAACACCAATCCTTTTCCAGAAGAGTCCTGGAGGAACTCAAAAAAACTGAAGGTGGACAAAGCAATGGGACCAGATGATATACACCCCAGGATAGTAAAGGAATTAAAGATGGTGCTAGCAGCACCGCTGGCAGCCCTGTTTAGTGAGTCACTCAATACAGGGGTAGTTCCAGAGGACTGGAAGGGGGCACATGTAGTGCCTCTTCACAAGAGTGGAAGCAGGGAGGGGGCAGGAAGCTATGGGCCGATCAGCCTCGCCTCAGTAGTAGGCAAGATTATGGAAGCACAGCTTAAGGAAAGGATTGTGGAACACTTGGAAACCATGGGAACACAGGATCCAAGGCAGCATGGATTCATGGCAGCAAGGTCTTGTCAAACAAATCTGATAAATTTTTTTTTGACTGGGTGAAGAAGGAGGTGGATCAGGGAGGAGCGGTGGATATCGCCTGCCTTGATTTCAGCAAAGCCTTCGACACCGTACCACACGGAAGAGTGGTTAACAAGTTCGGTAGCCTGGGTTGGGCCACAAAGTGGAAAACTGGTTTAGAAACTGGTTGAGGGACAGGAAGCAGAGGGTGGTAGTAAATGGGGATCAAATCCAAGGAAAGGAGGGTGACTAGTGGGGTGCCTCAGGGATCAGTCCTAGGGCCATTCCTTTTTAATGTCTTTTTCAGTGACATTGCTGAAGAGCTGGAGGGGAAGGTTTGCTTAATTGCAGATGACGCCAAGATCTGCAACAGAGTAAGCAGACAATCCAGAGGGGGTTGAAAGAATGAGGGGATCTGGGAAAGCTGGAAAAATGATCTAAAGTGTGGCAATTAAAATTAAATGCAAAGAAGTGCAAAATCATACCCCTGGGGTGAAGAAACCCTGCAGAGAGTTACAGGATTGGGGGGGGGGGTTGCTGACAGTTACCAGGGAAGAAAGGGATTCGGGGATAATCATCTCAGATGACCTAAAGGTGACCAGACAGCGTAGCAAGGCTGTGGGAAGGGCCAGTGGGATGTTAGGGTGCATAGGAAGGGATATCACTAGCTGAAGAAGGGAGGTGGTGATGCCATTGTGCAAAACGCTGATGAGGCCTCATCTGGAATATGGTGTACGGTTCTGGGGACTGCATCTTCGCAAGGACACAGATAGGGTGGAAGCAGTCCAGAGAAAGGCGACCAAGATGATGCAGGGCTTGCATCAGAAAACATATGAGGACAGATTAAAAGACCTCAATATGTATGTACTGGAAGAGAGGAGGGAACGGGTAGATATGATTGAAACCTTCAAGTATCTTAAGGGCTTAAACAAAGTGCAGGTGGGTGACATCTTTCAGTACAAGAGCTGTACAAGGATGAGGGGGTACAATATGAGATTGGAGGGGGGCAGGATAAGGGGAATGTGAGGACGTTTTTCTTCACAGAAAGGGTGGTGAATGCTTGGAATAGCCTACCCAAGGACGTGGTGGGTGCTTACACAGTGGGGGAATTCAAACTTGCATGGGAGAGACATAAGGGAAGCCTAGATGTGGGAAAGAGTGTCGAAAGCCAGTGACCAAGTAGGGTCAGCGGCCACTGATGCAGGCAGGGAATGTGGGCAGACTAGGTGGGCCTAGCATTCCTTATCTGCCATCAGCTACTATGTTAGGTAGATAGGTACATTTTTATTATTGACAAATTATGTCATTACAAAAGATAAAAACGTGAATAAATATCATGGTTGCATAATAAAACCATAGCAAATACACTATTCATGTCTTGCAAATTTTTGGTAAGCATACTTCATACACTCTTATTAAAACTTTTAAGTTCTCGTGCAATTTTTGTGTTTCCACCACTTTTAAAAATATCACTTTCTCAAATGTTTGTACAGAATGTGAATTCAGTAAAAATTTCACTATTTCATCCTTGGGCATTTATAATTGTCTCAGTATTTCTCCCAATATCTTCCTCCTAGTGACCTTTATAGAAGGGGCATGCAAGCAGTAAATGATTTATATTGTCTTCTCCAAGGTAACAGTGACACCTACCACTGGAGCCTTTTTTGCCCTTAACTATATTTTCCATACGTTCACTCTTATAATATTTATAGTGATATTTTTATAGTATTCACCTTCTTTTTGGATGATTCATTAACTGTAAGTATTTCTGCAACCCAAACACCCTTTTATTTTGAGCTAGCCACTTACTTATTTTATATTTAGTGCAAAGTTTTAAATCCCTTTGTTGTGCTATATCTTCAATCCTATTTTTGATATAATATTGAATCTCCTCAAAAGGTTTAATTAGGACATCCGTTATGCAATGGAATAGGCCATAAGGTTTTATTATATTTTCAGCTGTTTTTATTATAGGCAAGATTATGTTAAGACTCTGGTAGTCTAAAGCTTCATCCAGACACATTCGGGGCAGTCTTTCAGATCCTGTTGTGTACACTTTAATCCAGTATGTGACCACTCTTTGTTCTATTAAACTTTTTAGTGATATTTGTCCCAATTCTGTTCGCACTAATGCTGCCGGCACCCCTTGGGGTAAACCCATTATACTTTTATAGAAGGATAATACATTTTAACACATTTTTCTATATTATTTGTACCGCCCGATTCCCTAATTTCACACCCATATAGTATATGGGCCCTGATTTTTGCATTAATTATTCAGATGCAGCTTTCTATTGAACTCCCTCCATGTTTGTAAGCAAAGCCAGTTATGGCTGGAATGGAGTTTTTTGATTTCGATGTCGCTAATATAGGCCTTCCATGTTAGATTGCTACTCACTGTTATACCCAGATACTTAAATTCTGATACCTGTTCTATTTCCTTATGTACCTTCATATGTATTTTCTTTTTGCTGTTATTCTGGCCAAAGAGTAACAATTTTGTTTTGTCATTAGTTTATTTTTAGGTTGGCTTCTTTACATTTACTTTGGAATCCAGATATTAATCTTTTGATTCCTAACATACTGGTAGACATCAATATGATGTCATCAGCAAAACCAAGTAGATGTCACTCCCCAATTTTTGGCATATGCTATTCTTCCTTATACATATGAACAAGAATCCAATTGATAAATAGATTAAATAGCATTGGTGACGTACGCAGCCTTGCCTTACACTCTTATTTTGGATGTCCTCAGTCATATCGCTTTGGATTGTTGTAACTAATCTTTGATGTATTGTTGTTATACAACATAATCAAATGACCAAGCATAGCCTTATCCATTCCAGTACTTGCCATAACAGGTGTCTGTTGATACTATCGAAGGCTGATTTTTAGATCGACAAATACGCAGAAAAATTTCTGTTATTTAGTCTTTGTGTATTTATATATTTAATGGACCAGGGTGAAACATTGATCTATGGTGGAGTGTTGTAAAAATCTGGCCTGAGCTCCATCCATCAGCTGTTTTTTTTTTTGCACCCACAGTACAATTCTATTGTTTAATACTCATGTAAAACATGTTTGTGTTGTCAATTAAACTTATTGGTCTATAACATAAAGGATCTGATCTATCTCATTTTTTAAATAAGGGGGCAGTTGTTGCCTTTCTCCAGGAGTCCGGAATGTATCCTGTTTCATTGATGTAATTAAATATATATATTTTTTTAAATTAAGCCCCACTTATCCCAGGTATATGTAACAGCATCTATTGGGACCACATCGGGTCCTGGGGCCTTATGTCTTGTAAAAGCCATAGCAGCTGTTTCAGTCTTGGCATAGTCTGTTTGATCTTCGAAGTTTACCCATTCTAAATTATTTGTGTTACAGGGTATAATAGATCTTTCCTCAAAGAATATACTTTTGAAATGTGTAACCCATTAAGAGGGTTCTATACCGTTTTCAGTATTATTTTGATAGTTTGAGCCCTTACTAACAATTTGCTAAAATATTCTACTGTTCTTGGTATAAATTGCTTTTCTAACTCACACTGACCCTTTTCTCTGTATTGTTGTTTACATTTTGTTAGATTCTAGCATATAACTTCCTGGCTTCTTGTAATTTGATTTTATTTTCCTTTGTTGGATCATTGTTGTTTTTGCCTGGCTATTTAACTTCCTTTTCGCTATCCAACATGCATTGATATACCAAGGTGCACTCCTGCTTTCTATTATAGATTTTTACTTTTCTTTATGATATCTGTTACCTCTCTCAGTAAGATATCCAATGCTATTATAATGATCATTTCCTCTGGACAATTCAATATAATCATCCATTTTATTTTCAACACCCTATAGCTTAATACTTTCCCACATTCTGTGCTGTCTATTATATCCCATCCTATACCTGTTTTATATGTAACTAAGTTGTTATGATTTATATTGTAAGTTTGCTGTGGGTCTTTGAGTTTGTATAATAGAGCTACTTCAACTCCAGTGGTGGTGATCACTTTTCTCCCCTGTTACCAGTTCTTGGGTGGCATAACTGTCAATGATACTCAGACTCAACCAGATTAAATCGATGGATGAATTTACATTTTGTATAAATATGTGTGTCTTGCCATTAAGAAACTTGAAATCTCTGTTAAGCATCACACCACTTATACATTTTCCCTTCTATTGCACTTTTGTCCAACATATTTCATTCATACACAAATGGTTCATGTGCTAGTTGCTAGCACACGCCTACAGCATCATTGCACAGTGTGGTACAGTGACCCATTCTTGCATTAAGATCTCCCACTATGATTCCTCTATTCGGGTTCACAGTTAATTCTTCTTCCAAGAATGTTTTCAGGACTCCTATGGTCTTAGATCCAGTTTCACTTTTTCCATTTGGGGGTAAATATATATTCATAGTAAAAGTCAGCAGAATAGGCCCCATGGTCTATCGTGTCTGCTCGGAAGCTAGCCCCCTACTGGGAGCTCGCTCCTCCACCCACCCTCAGCCCCAGAGGTGGCCCTCCCTGGCCTCGGCTTCCCCTTGTACCTGTCCAAACCCTTCTTTAATCCTACCACTGTGGTCTCTTCCACCAGACTCCTGGGAAGTGTTCCATGGTTCCACCCCCTCTCTATAAAGAGTGTCTCCTCACGCTCCCCTGTACTCCTCCCCTTCCAGCTTCCACTGTGCCCCTGGTAGTTCTCTTCCCCTTCTTAAGCCTGAACACTTCCCTGGCTCTGCCCTTATTTATCCTCTTTACATACTTGAAAGTCTCTATCATGTCCCTCTGTCCCTCCTCTCCTCCAATGTGTACAGATTGAGTTCATCCAGTCTCTTCTCATAGGTTCTACCCTCCATGCCCTGAATCATCCTGGTCGCCTCCTTTGGATCCTCTCCAGCAGCACTATGTCCCTCTTAAGATGGGGTCTCCAGAACTGCACAAGTATTCAAGATGCGGCCTAAGCAGGGCACTATACAGAGGAGGATCACCTCCGTCCTCCTGAGTGTAATCCCTGGTTATGCAGCCCAGTATCCTGTTTGCTTTGCTGCAGCTCTTGACAGTTCTCTGTGTTATTCATTTTGTTGCCACCACTATCCCCAAAGTCCCTCTCGCCTGATGTGACTTTGCAGTGTGGTCCACCCAGGGTGTATGCATGTCCCGGTTTATGACCCCCAGATGCAGCACCCTACATTTCCCTGCATTGAACTTCACCGCCCACTTCCTTGCCCCCCCCCCAGGGTATCCAGATCCCCCTGCAGGGCCTCTCTCCCCTCCTACCCATCTGCCAGTGCTCCCAGTTTTGAGTTATCTGCAAAGAGACTCAATCTACTCCTAACACCCTACCCTATGTCTGAGACATAGGAATTGAACAGGCGTGACCCCAGGACCAAACCCTAGGGGACCCCACTGAGACCCTTGTGGGGAGGAGACTACCACTCGCTGTATTCACCCGTAAGCCAGTTTCCACCCACCTGAGCAGCTCTCCCCCACCCATTCCCCCAGCTTTGTTAGTGAGGCCGTTGTGGGTATTGAATCAAGCGCTTTACTGAAATCCAGATGGAGGATGTCCACCTGCCTATGTTGGTCCAGGGCACCTGTCACCCTGTCATAAAACTCCACCAGGTTATTCTGGCATGACATCCCTGGAACAGAACCATACTGCCTGTCATCCAGGTACCCCAAACTTCCAGCTGCCCTCCAGCCTCCTTAATAATGCCATCCATAACCCTTGCCTACCACAGGCGAAGGCTACTGTAATGGCAATTCCCCATCTCCTCTCTGGACCCCCCGCCTTGTGGATAGGCACCCACATGAGCCACCTTCCAATCTTGAGGCATCCACCTGTCTTCAGGGAGATGTTGAACAGTGAGGCCAGTGGAGCTGCCAGCACATCCGCCAGTTCCTTATGCACTTTGGATGCAGCCCATCTGGCCCTGCCCTTTTCTCAGTCTTTAGTGACTGGAGGCCTCTCGGCCTATATGTGTGATTTTGCCTCTCCATCCCCCCTTCCTCACCTCCGCTTCTAGATAGACCATCCCCTGCCCTAGTCTCATCCAGTCCTTCAATCTGAACTGACCTCCTGGTTCAGTGGGCTCCTCTACCCTTCCAGCCGGGTTGAAAGCCCCCACCTGCCCGGTAAAGAGGCAGGCAAAGTACTCATTAGCACATCTGCTTGTTCCCCAGCTTCCTGCGATCCTCCCCCGTTCTAATCCTGTTGATCTGTGCCTCTCTTTTCTCCCTGTGTATCTATAGAACCCCGCCTCCCCACAGTGGATATCCCCTGGCCAGGTTAAGCTCCTTCTTGGCATGGCTACCCTCACCATCCTAGTGACCCTCTTAGCCAGGAAATCATACTCTCCCCTCTCCCTAGCCCCTCTTGAGCGCTTTAAGCACGCATAGGCAGCTGTTTTCTCCCTCACCGTCTGCTGCACCTCCCAGGTCCACCAACATGGCTTACTGGCCCTACATTGCTTGCGCCTTACCTTTGTGCAGGCCCTCAAAGCCTCCTGGACACCCTTCATAATGGTTTTCCACAAGCTACTAGCATCCACGTCTGGCCTTATCTCATCCAAGCACCCTTTAAGAATCCTTCCCATGCCCTCAAAGTCCTCCCCCCTGAAATCTATTACTTCTGTGTTAGTGCAGATTTTCTCTCCCCCCTAGGAACATAAGAAACCAGACCGTGGCATGGTCACTGCCTGCCAATGGGCTGCTCACCTCCAGGCCTCTTATCTGGTCACTATCTGCTAGGACAGTGTCCAGGATCCGATCCTGCCTAGTAGGCTCCCCCACATGCTGGACTAGGAAGGCATCCTGGAATACATCCATCACCTTCTGCTCCCTGGCCACCGAGGATGTCATAGTGCCCCAGTCTGCCCCCGGCATGTTCAGGTCGCCCATGATCACCACCTTGCCCTGTCCGAGGCCACAGTGACCCCTGATGTTCTCAGCCAGATCATCCTCCAGTTCCACTTCCATTGCGGTGGGGTCTGTACACCACCCTATTTTAATCTTTTACCTCCCCCATTTGTAGGGTTACCCAATTGCCTCACATCTCCTTCTGCCTCCCGATTCCACCAACTACTATGTCATTTTTGACCATCAATGCTACTCCCGCTTATCCTTCCTAAACATTGTGTATCCCTCTAAATTTATGTCTCAATCATGCCTCTGGGTGGCCCAAGTCTCAGTAATTGCTGCCAAGTCTGCTGCACCCTCAGCAACATTGCCTGGAACTCTGGCATTTTATTGCCCATGCTCCTGGCATTGATCAGGACAGTCCTCCACCTGACCCCCTCTCCAGTCTTCTCAGCCCAGCGCAATCCCCTGTCTCTCTTCCCCCCACCCCTCAGTTCCCTCTGGTCTTTTATTGCTACCCGCTGCCTGCTTTGCATTATCTAGTCCTGAACCGTCAAGCTTCCTCGCTGGGACTTTCGGTCTTTCTATCTTTCCCCCCTTTACAAGTTTAAACCCCACCTATCACCAATGAATCCAAAAAAGTTTTAGTTTAAGGATCTACCTCCCCTCTAGGTTGAGGTGCAGCCTATCCCTGGCATATAACCCCTTGTCTTCCCATGCATCCCCCCAGTCCCTCATCAATCCATACCCTTCCGACTTGCACCACTCCCTGAGCTACTGATTACCACCCCTCCCCCAAGTTTTTGCTTATTTTCCCTGCTTGCCCTTAGTACTGGCAGTATCTCAGAAAAGAAGATTGAGCATCCTATAGAGTGGCAAACCCTGGCCAATTCCCTGAATCTTGCCTGTATCTCCAGTTCACTGTTCCTCTAAATCGTTTGTTTCAGGTGAACTAGAAGTCTGGGGATCCCTCATTCCCTTGCCATTGAGTATAGCTGGAATTTGGCCTTATGTACTGATAGAGCCTGGGATGTTTAACCTTGACTGGGCTGCCTTTTCCTCCCCAACCCCTCCCACTGGATACCTCTAATCATGGAGTCACCCAGCAGGAGCACCTTCACCTCCCAATTTACTAGCCCATTTGTGCCCTTCCATACTCCTCCTTCTGTCTACATCCCTGGCTTGCTCCTTGCAGCCCACCACAGCCTGGGTGTCTCTATTTTCGCCTTCCAGGCTCCCTCTTCTGTCTATGTCCCCAGTTTTGCTCCTTTCACCCCACTGCAACTTGAGGGGCACAGGTCTATATGTGCCCTTCAGACTTTCTCTGACTATGGCCCCCTGCTTGCTCCTTGCCCTCCACAGCCTGAGCATCACTAGTTTGATTGTGTCCTTCCAGGCTTCCTCTTCTGTCTCCCTCTCCCAGCTTTTGCTCCTCGCACCCCTCACAGCCTGATCACTAGTCGACCCCTTAACTCTTCCCGGTTGGTCTTTGCCATTGACTTCTCCACCAGGCCTGCTTTTATTCTCCCCTCTTCCAGGTTTTGCAGTAATGGACCCTTGTGCCCTAGTTTTCTCTACACCCCTCTTCTACCAAATTCCAGGCTACGGGCTTCAGCCACCAAGTGCTCCCTCCTCTTCGCGCCTCCTTGTCCGTCTTTCCTTCCTCCACGCCCTGTCCTGGGTCCTGGCCTCGCCCACCCTGACTCTGTTCTGTGCATCCCCCTCTGCCTTAACTCCCTCAGGCCTGGGCTTCTGCCTCCCTCCCCACCCATCTGGTGCCTTGGTCTCACGTTCCCCATGCCCTCCCCTCCTTTGGATCAGGCCCCCCCCATCCCCTGCTTCCCGTCCGACACCTGACCAATCCCTCCCAGTCACGCTGCCTGCTAGCCTCTTCCACCTCATCCGGGTACAGCAGGGTGAAGTGATTTGTAAGTGTGATGCCTGCTCAAGCTTGCCCCTCTGTCCCTCCTCCTTCCTTAGCTCTCTCTGGGCCACCCCTCCTTTCAGAGTGAAGTCTGTATACTGGCATTTTCATGTCTCTTCTCCCCGGAAACCATGTGGTCCTAGTCCTCTCACTCCACCCCTATACCCTGGGGTATGCCATTTTGTCCTTGCCTATCATCATATGGTTCCTGCCCCTTCCCTCTCCAACCATCCCTCTCTCCAACTGCTTCCTGATCCCTCGACCTCCTGCCTGAGGCCCTGCCAACTGGTAACACTGGGCATCCCCAAACTTCCATGCCCAATTCAATATTATAGCGCCCCGGGCATTACCCAATCACCCTCCTAGAATGCAACTCTTGCATCCATTCAGATCCATCCTCACTGTTAGGTGTAGGCAATATGGGCCCGCTTGAAAAAGTACTCTTCAATCCATTATACACTCAATCAGTCTACCTTTACCAGCAGTAGCCAGCATATATGCCGAGCAAAGCGTTACAAGCAATACCCAAGATGCAGTAGCCAGCGCTACCAGCGTCACCCTAATAGGATTAGGATGTTGCAAGCCTTATGGCACTCGCCCAGTAAATGTAGAGGCGAGCCTTGGGGTGGGTGGGTTGTGGGGTGGGAGTACATCACAGGCTGTGTCAAAACACAATCAGCCAAGGAGTCCTCTGGCAGTGACACCTCACACAATCACCAACTTGTCTGCTGGAATCCCTTACTCCTGCCCAAATTAAATGTAAAATCACAATAAATGGCAGTTAAGATCAGCCCTCAAATACAATTACAAACACACAGAAATACCAGCTAAGAAAATATTTCAGATCTACTTACACTCACAGCCACCAGCTAGAGGCTCCTTCTCCCCCTCCACTAACTTGAGCATTACCAACTCATTTGACCCATTCTGGGTGCAGATCTCAATAGCCAATATGTTACTATCATTAGTTGGAATCTCTTTAGTTGTATATTTTGTGCTGTTCTTTCCCAATATACACCAACCTCCTACAAGTCTACCAGGACAGGATCTAAGACTGTTACTATGTAAGATGGAAGAACTGTGTATGGCTAAAACTGTAGTGAACTGGGTGGGTAGTTGGCTACAAAGGAGGCAGCAGAGGGTGGTGGTCAATAGGGTTAAATCACAGGAAAGGGAGGTTATGAGCGTGGTTCCACAGGGATCATACCTGGGTTCAGTCCTCTTCAACACGTTCATTAGTGACATTGGTGAGGGAATCAAGGGCAGGCTGTGTCTCTTTACCTGATCACACAAAACTTGGGAGGGTGGATGGTGACAAGGGAATAAGGGATATGCAGAGGGACCTACATAAACTAGGTGGTCAAAGGTCTGGAAGTTATAATTCAACGCCAGACAGTGCAAGCTAATGCACCTAGGGAAAAGGAACCCCAAGACAGAGAACTGGAAGGGTGGGGTGAGACTTAGCACTACAGAAGAGGAATGGGATCTAGAAGTTATCAATAACTCCTTAAACAAACGAGCCAGTGCAACAAGGCCTATAGCAAGGCTAACAGGATGGTGGGATGTATCGGGAGGGGTATTGATAGCAGAAGAAAAGAGGCAATACTTCCCCAATACAGGTACCTGGTGAGGCCTCACCTGGAGTACTGTGTCTAGTTCTGGAGCCCTCACCTCAGAAAGGGCCAGAAGGGCAGATCCTATGAAGAGCACCTCAAGGCATGAAATATGTACTCACTGGAAGCCAGAAGGGAGAGGGAAGATGTGATAGAGACGTTAAAGTTAGTTAAAGGAATTAACAAGGTAAACTGCAGAGAATTGTTTTCCCTGAACACCAACTCGAGGTCACATGGTCATGAGTGGAAATTAACAGGAGGGAGGTTCAGGAGGGAAGTGAGGAATTACTTTTTTATGGAAAGGGTGTTGGTACCATGGAACAGTCTGTCGGCCGAGGTGATGGGTGCAAATACAGTCAGGGGATTCAAGCAGGCATGGGATACAATGAAGGGAATAGTGATCGCCCGGGGCGACAAGACCAGGGAGGAGAACAGAGATGGGAGGGTTAATACCTTGGAGGAACAGTAGGGGTTCTAGGGAAGGTTCCAGGGATTATAGGAATTGTAACCCCAGGAATTTTTCCGTATGATTAACTGTTGCAGTCAGCCTCCTGTGTTGAACTGCCACGGAGAGGAATGGAACATATGCAAATGATGGAAAACTCATTGGCTCGTGCCACCATTCATACTGCTGCCCTTACCAACTGCTGCATTGTGGAATGCTCAGATTAATTTCTCATCTGCCTAAGTAAGATGCCTCGAAGATCGCTCCTCAGCTGACTGACTTTTGATATAGTTTCCGTGGGAAAAGTGAACGGTTTTATTTCTAACTTTATTGCTGCCCTTATTTTTGAGTTTTAATTAGCTTTTGTCTTGTCTGATTTTTACTTCAGTTTGTGGTTCCTCAGCAGTTCCGTGTAACCGTCGAGGAACCGGTAGTTTCTTCTGTTTAATTTTACATTATAGTGCTTTTTACTTGAGTTCGGAACCCGTTCTTTCTTTTAGGTTGATTTCATACAAAATTTCTGTCCGACTATATTTTTTTTCCCCCCACTGGGAACCAACCGATTCCACTGTTGTCGGCTGACTGTAACCAACCCTGTTTATTTAAAAATAAATTTCGGTTCTGGAACCGAATTTAAGTTCACCGCAATATATTAAAAAGGGTGTTGGTAATATCCAGTAGGCCGAAAAAGAGAACGGGGCCTACTGGTTTTAAAAATTGTCTGATGTGTGGAGAGGTGTAGGCTAAAGCATATCTGGTGGACCATGTGGGCACTCTGAGCCTAAACACAGAAATTGTGATGCTGGGAGATTTCAATATCAGCTGGCTCTCACCCTCTGCTGCCTCAATCAAGGACGCCTTATCTGCGGTCCACTTCTCTCAAATGGTCAAGACAGCAACCAGAGTTAACTACAAAACTGAGACCAGCATCCTCCTGGACTGTGTTCTCACCAGTTGACCTGCCCACATCACCAATACTGCTGTTCTCCCTGATACACTTGAGCGACCATTCCCCTGTCACCTGTACTTGGTCCTACAACTACTGCAAGCCACCTCCCAGGTAGATTACAAACCGTGTTCTACTAAAAAGTCACTTTGTACTGCTAAAAGTGGAGCTTCAAGGTCACTGACTGGACTGACCTCAGTGAGGCCAACGACATAGACACGGCCCTTGACCACTTCATAAAGACATTCAACACCATCTGTGACAAACATTCCCCGGCAAAGACAAGGAAAATAAAAGGGCATTGCAATCCCTGGATCACCCCAGACCTACAGGAATCTGCTCAATGCCAGAGATCTCCTCTGGCGTATCGCGAGACGGTACCACCACTGACATCCAAAGGTACAAACAAGCCTGAAATAAGAGCACAAAAGCCATCCGACATGCCAAAGTGCATTCTACAAGGAAGCCCTCTCAGCTCCTGGAACAACAGCAAGTCGTTCTGGGATAATCACTAGCGACATAAGCGGTAAGAACCCAAAATGCCCCATCAATGCTCATGGTTGATGGCGCACACTATCCTTAGACCAGCAGTAAATTGCCAACACACTTATTGATGACTGGAGACATACCTTTAGTAGAAATCTGTAAAGCAGCCACCTGGAAAACTGTTCATACATTTACTAAGCATTACTGTCTTGACATTTAGTCAAAAAGTGATGCTAGGTTTGGTACAGTAGTGCTGCAGAGTTTGTTCCCAAAATAGGTTCTGTAACTCCCTTCTCCAAGGGGGTACTGCTTGGTGGTCTGCATATAGTCAGAATACAGCAAGACTTCAAGTTTGAAGAAAAATTACTCACCATGGTAATGTTTCTTCTAATGGAGTCTTGCTTTAGTCTGACTCCCCTTCTGGAACCTTGTGTTTTGGGATGTGGTCTGGCAGGTGCAGTGCTGCACCCCAGAGGTGTACTCGGGATACCTTACCTTTATTTGAGGTTTTCTTATGATTTTACTTATTTATTGGTTGTTTCACTACCTACTTGTATTCTTTTTGGGGGGGGGGTTCTCGACTTGAGTCTTTTGGACCCACAAAAAATATGTTTATTGCCCTTTGGCACAAATTTGAAAAACAATTTCTAGATTGTTTGTTAGTTAGCATAGTGCTCGTAAGAATCTGATGGTTATACTGAGGAGTACCAGGGACAGAGATTTGAAAACCAAGCTCTAGCTCAACATTCTATGCCCTGGCATAGAGTTAACCCTTTCTTCTCTGGAGCAGTTAAAGTGCTGGGGCTAACTGCATATAGTCAGAATACAGCAAGACTCCATTAGAAGAAACAACATTACTACGGTGAGTAATTTTTTCTTCTGTTACCGTGCTCCTCACTGGACTAGTGTCTTGCCACCTGACATTTCTGGTGCTGCAACTATTGGTGTTCTCAAATACAAACTACAGCAGCACCTTATCTTGACCAGCAGTTGTGGAAGCCTCCACTAACACTCCTCCTGTGCCTCAAGGGCATCCTAGCACTCTTATCTCACGTCTAACGTACTCGTCTGACGTGACCCATCCTTAGCACTTCAGGTCACCACCGTACCTCACAACCTTTGCAACCTCTACCCCACCCATTCAGTGTAATCCCCCCAACTCCCTACCCACCCCTACTGCACCCTTACCACTATCCTCCTACTATCATCTCCTCTCATGCAACCCAGTAGAGTGCCCTAACTTTGACTCAGGCAAATTACTTGCTATCTGTGATCCTAAATTTGGTGTTCGCTATAGGAACTCTGTCTAAAATGTACTACTGTATTACTGTATTACTGTATCTCACTGTTGCCCTGTCTAAAACATGTAGGTAACTGACGTGGAGCCCATAAATGAGCAACCACTCACGGGTGTAAACCAAGAACTCAAAACAGACTAGCACAGTTTGTGCTTATTTTGTCTGGGTGGTTTACACTTTAAAGCAGATAGTGAAATCTGCAAAACCTTCCCTGCTAAAACCGTTGAGAAAAGATTTGAATGATTTAAAAAGAAAATGTCCACTCCTTCAGTTCCTGTGGATCAGATTGTGGATGAACTGAGCCCTTCTTCCTCTAAAAAGGAAAATCTGAACCGCTTTCTATGGATAATGGTGAGTCCTCTAAACCCTAAACTCACTGAGGAACCAACCATTGAGTCGGTTCCGCTAAGAAAAAACATAAAGAAAAGCATGTCACTACTTCTCCTGCTGAAAAAGCAAAGGAGCTGTCGGTAAACAATCCGGCCATGCCGCGGCGCAGCAGTTGCACAGGCTCTGCAGGTGTTACAAGCCTTGCAAACTGCCGCCACAAAATCTTATCCCAGTTCCAGTGCAACTGTACTGTCAGAACCCTCGATCCTGGTTCCATCTGCGGTTCCTTCATCGGTTCTGCTTGCATTTCCATGCTCCCAGAAACCTTCCTATGAAGAATAGGAGGAGGAGGAAGACATTGGGAACCAGTACAACAGGAGGTTTCTCTGGATCAGGAGTTTGATTCTCCTCCCAGGTTTCCAGAGGATTCTTCCTCCCACTACACTTTTGTAAAACAAATGGTGGAAGCCCTGGACCTCTACCCATGAAACTGTGGAAGATGAGGAGGAGAATTTTGGCTATGATGGGACTAGCAACCACTAAATGGTTACCGTTTCCCATAAATAAATCTTTATTAAGGAAGCAGGTCCTGAAAGTTTGAAACTTCAAATTCTGTATTGGACATAGATAAAAAAGCTAATTAAAAAAAAAAAAAAAAAACCAGCTAGATAGCTCAGGGGCAGAGTTTCCCTTCTTCCATCCTCATCATGAAGGGGTGGTCCAATCTGCAGCTTGTGACAGGGCCAGAGTACCACTGTCATTTCACCCCCCCAGAGAAAACTGACAGCATGGCAAAGAAAGGGTATTTGGCGGCCTCCCTAGCCAATAGGCAGGCGAATTACATGGCCTGTGCTGCCCAATACCAGAAGACACTGTGGAATTCAGTGTTGGCAGTGGTGGATAAAGCACCTCCAGGGCTGGCTGCTGACTTGGCAGAAACAGCCAGATGTAGATTGGAGGTTGCAAGTACCAGTTTCAAATGGCAGTGGATGCCAATGACACTGCTGACAGATGGATGGCATTAACTGTGGCTCTAAGAAGATTTGACTGGCTTAGAGCCACAAATCTTTCTCAGGACACTCAAAGCCATGGACTTCACATGTAAGAACAGTTTCTCTGGTTGGGGTTGAGACAGAGGCTTACGAAAAACATGGATGAATACAAGACAACCTACAAAAGTAGTGCTGTAAAGAGAAACTCCACCTCTTATAGGTTACAAGGAAGAGGAGGTTGGGGTAGGTCAGCCAACAGCAGACCATTTTTCCAAGCTCAAGCTACCCTGATTACCAACAGCAGAGAGGGTACTTAAGGGCAGGGGCAGAAGGGACTTTAGGCGTGGAGACCAGGCCTCCCACGCTAAGGCCCAACCCAAACAGAACCCTGATGTGCTTGCCAGCCGCCTCCGATACCTGCAGGGGCAGGCTGGCTCACTGCTTCCAGGCTTAGGAAAACATTACCACAGGCAAGTGGGTCCTGGAAGTGGTGAGTCAGGTCTTGGCCCTCAGTTTCAAATCATTCTCCAAACTAAGGTCAGGAGATTTCAGATCAGCTTCCCCAATAGAGAGGGCACTGCTGGAGGCAGAAGTGTCTATTCTCTTGCAGTCAAAAGCGGTGGAACCTGTGCCTCCCCTCCAAAAGGAAAGAGTTCTACTCCAGGTACTTAACTAACCTTGAAGAAAAATGGGGAGTGGTGACCCATTTTTGACCTCAGAGCTCTGTACAAGCACTTAGCAAAGCCAAGGATCAAGGTGGTAACCTTGTGAGTGATCCTTCCCATTTTTTAGCAAGGAGACTGGCTGGCATCATGGGATCTGAAAGATGCCTATTTCCACATTCTTATCAGGGAATCCCACAGAAAATACCTCAGATTCAGGTTACCCTCAGGTCACTACCAGTTCGCAGCCCTGCCATTCGGCCTAACCTCCACTCAGTGCATTCACAAAGTGCCTGGCAGTAGTGGTGGCATACACCTGAAAAGGCAGGTCATCATAGTGTTCCCTATTGAAACAACTGCCTAATGTGGGTCAGTCACCACAGCAGGTAAAGGATGCTCTATCCTTCACGCAGAACACCCTAGAGTCCCTGGGGTTCTTAATCAACACCCAAAGTCAGCACTTCAGCCTGTTCAGGTACTAAACTTCATAGGAGCAGAGCTGGATACTCTGAGAGGAAGGGCTTTCCTCCCCAGGACAGCATAGACAGCATTCTGCAGCTTGCAGGATCCTTCTATCTCAAGGTACCCAGGCCAGCAAGGCCCTTCCTGCAGTTACTGGGTCACATGGCTGCAGCTGCAGGAATGGTGCTAGGCTCCAGATTGGGACATTCACTTCCACCTCAGGGCATGTGGTGCCAAAGGAGGGATTCAGCCAAAACTGGTGCTGGTGACAAGAACCCTATTGCAGGCCCTGCAGTGGTAGCAAGACAGGGACAACCTCAGAGAAGGGTCCCATTCCAGAAGGAGTCTCCCATGTTGGTCCTCACTACAGATGCTTCCCTCCTAGGGTGGGGGCACATCTTGAGGAGCACATAGTGCACAATACCTGGTCCCCTGCAGAGTCACTCCTGCACATATACTTGTTGGAACTCAGGGCAGTGTTCCTGGCCTGCAGTCCTTGTGGCTCTGGTAAAGGGAAAGCTGGTGCAAGTCAGAACAGACAACACCACCACAATGTGCTATATCAACAAGCAAGGAGGGACAAGATCCAACTTGTTGTGTAAAGGAGCAATGCAAGTGTGGAGTCTAGCTTGCTCCCTGCAGGTGTCCTTGCTGGCCATTCACATCTACAAGCAAGGACAATACCCTGGTGGATGCTTTCAGCAAAATCAGCCAGAACCACCACAAGTGGTCTCTCAACAGACAGGTGCTGGAAGTGGTAGTCCGGAGGTGAGCCATCCCAGAGATGGACCTCTTTGCCTCAAACGAGAACCACAAGTTACCCCAATTCTGCTACAGGCCACCAGCAAGGGGCACAGTGCCTGTGAATGCCTTGGTATTAGACTGGTCAGGGAGGACCCTATATGCATTTCCTCCATTTCTCTTTTTGCTCAAGGTCCTGATTAAGCTCAGGTCCCAACCAGCTACAATGATCCTGATAGCTCCAGATTGGGCCAGGCAGCCATGGTACTCCCTTCTACTCTCCCTGTCCGTGGCTCAACCTGTACACCTTCCTCCCAGGTACAACCTGCTAATCTCACGGGGATGATCCTGTACCCAAACCTCATATCCCTCAAGCTCTGGGCATGGCATTTGAGGACCTAGAGTATGCTGATTTACACCTCTCAGAGTGTGTCCTCAGGGTTCTTAGGGGTTCAAGAAAACCTTCCACAAAGAAAACCTATTCATCCAAGTGGCAGAGGTTTTCCATATGGTGTGACAGTAACAGTGTGTTACTGTCTTAGGCTGGGTAACCAATCTTCCTGGCCTATCTCTCCCACCTGTACCGCTGGGCCTACTACCCTTAGGTCCCCTGGCATCGGTCTCCGCCTATATTTCGGCCAGTAAGGTTATCTCTATGGCCTCTAACCCCTATTCGAAATGTTTTTCAAGGTGTTGGCAAATTTGCACCCTCCTCACAGGGAGCCGGTGCCAGCATGGGACCTTAATGTCTGCATTGCCAAGCTCATGGAGCCCCCCATTTGAGTCCATGGCTATAGCACATCTCAAATTTGTGACATGGAAAACTGTCTTCCTAGTGGCTATTACCTCAGTCAGGAGGATTAGTGAGCTACAAGCCCTGCGCACAGAGTTAAACTACATCTCATTCCATAGGGATAAAGTGGTCCTCAGGACCAATAGGAAATTCCTTTCTAAAGTGGTGTCTGACTTCCACCTGAACCAATCAGTCATGTTGTCAGTCTTCTTCTTCACTGACCACTCCAGTTCAGGGGAAAGCAAGCTTCACAGTCTGGATGTTAAGAAAGCTCTCAGTTACTATCTTGACCACACCAAGCCCCACAGGCAGCAGTTGTTCCTGACCTATGGGGAAGTGGGAAGAGGAAAACCAGCTTCTAAAAGGACAGTTTCATGCTGGATAGTGGCATGCATCCAGTTCTGGTACAGTAAAGTGGGTAAGGAGCCCCCAGTGGGTCTGAGGGCCCACTCCACAAGGGGCACACAGCTGCTACAATAGCAGCAGCCAGAAACATTCCCCTATTGGAAATCTGTAAAGCAGCTACATGGAAAACAGTACACTCTTTTACAAAGTACTACTGTTTAGACACCCAGTCCAGAAGTGATGCTGGGTTTGGCACAGAAGTGCTGCAGAGCCTGTTTCCTAAATAGGTTTTGTACCCTCCTCCAAAGGTACTGCTTCGTAGCGTGCAGTAGTTAATCATATTGAAGAATTCCTGAGGCCCACTGACCAAATTATCAAGATGTTACATCTTGGAGAAACCTAAACACAGGTACACCCTGGGAGGGGCGCTGGAGGCCTCAACAGGGAAAAAGACCTAGGGTCATGGTGGATGCAAGTATGAATAACACTGAGCTGTGCAGGAAGCTAGCAAAGGCAAACAGGATGTTGGGATGCATCATAAGGGGGATCACCTCTAGGAGCAGGGAAGTGATTCTGCCGCTGTACAATGGACTGGTTAGACCACACCTTGAGTACTGTGTACAGTACTGGAGACCACACTTGAAGAGGGACATACAGCTCCTGGAGAGGGTACAGAGGAGGGCAACTAAGATGATACGAGGACTAGGGGATTTGACGTATGAGGACAGACTTGAGGAGCTCTGCCTGTTTTCATTGGAGGAGAGGAGAGACGGGGGGACATGATTGAGGTCTTCAAGTACCTCAAGGGAATAAATAGGGTAAACAAGAGGGGATCTTTAGACTAAAGCAGGGAGGTATCACCAGAGGGCATGGTTTGAAGTTGGAAGGTGGAGGGTGGGGAGAAAGAGGAGGAGGTTTTTCACTGAGAGGGTGGTGGACCCTTGGAATGCGCTGCCTGGCGAGCTGGTTCAGAGATCCACAGTGGAGGGCTTCAAGAGAGGGTGGGACAGACACAGAAAGCAGATGTATCAGATGATAGCCTGGCCCAGGGGGGTGGGGATGGATGATAGGGGTTTCTGGGACACGGAGGGGGGGGGCCTTGGCACCCAACTAGGGATCTGAGGTTCGAGCAGACTCGATAGACCGTAAGGCCTAATCTTCTGACAGTTAGTATGTTAGAAGAGAAAATTACTCACCGCAGTAATCTTGTTTCTTCCAAGGTATTCTTCAATATGATTAAAATCTCCCACCCTACTTCCCCTTCCAGAACCAGTTGGCCTCTGCATAACAACTGGATTTACTATATTGCTATGGGTTTATGCTTTAGTTGTGTTAAACCATTTTGAAACCAGATGAGGGTTGTTGTTCCTTTCTTTGGTCCTATCTGACTAGCATATGGGACATGTTATAGGATTTGACGTTAATTCAGTTATTATTATAATTTTAGAATAGCTTAGTTAGGGGATCTTAACCCTCAAGATTTCATGAATCTGAGCATTGTAGAATGCAGCAGTTGGTAAAGGCAGCAGTTTGAATGGTGGCACAAGCCAAGAGTGTGCCATCTTTGTATGTGTTCCAGTCCACTCGGGGCAGTTTAACACAGGAGGCTGATTGCAGTAGATAATCAATATTGAAGAATACATTAGAAGAAACAAGATTTACTACGGTGAGTAATTTTTTCATATGGGAAGACTAGATGGACCTAAGTGCGTCTTCTGCCATCATGGTCTGTATGTTTCTATGTTGTTTACTATACTGTTGGTTGTTCTCTGTTATGTATGTGGCTGTATGTAGAAGGGTTTTACAAAATCCATTAATATTTATTAACAATACAGCATTTTTTAATGCAGGGACTGATGTAAATTACTTTTATGGTATCCAGTTGATACATTTATGTGTTGCCGTAATATTGTTTTATAATTCATCTATTTCTTCTTGCTTCTTCATACCCTAAGCCCCATACCACCCAGTTAGTTTTTCAGTTTTCCTTGCCTCTTCCCCCTTGGTCTGCCTTAAGTCGATCACTGTTTTTTAAATTTAGTGTAAAATTTTCAGAATTTTTTGATAGCCATTTAGCTGGTTTTAGTGGTCACAGCTCCCCCTAACTTTAGAAACAAATCTGACATTGGGTTGCTAATACGAACGTACGAAATTTGCCAGCAGATAAAGGCCTAGAGGCCTGTCAAGTCTGCACGAATGTGCAGCTAGCACCCCTTATTCTGCAGCTGCCCCTCCCTTCCACCCTTCCCCTTCATTAATCCTCCCCCTTGTCCTGTCCCATCCCCTTTTGAAGCAGTCCACTGTTCTACTGGATACCACTTCTGCAGGTGACGAATTCCACCCAGCCACCACTCTCTCTGTAAAAAAGTGTCTCCTCATCTCCTCCTGAACCTTCCTCCTCCAGTCTCATATCATGGTCCCTGGTGTCCCTCCCTCCTTACTTTGAATAGCCCTCTGTACCTGTCTTGTTTATTCCTTTCAGGTACTTAAAGGTTTCAATCTATGCTCCCCCGTTCCTCCTCTCCTCCAGTGAGTACATGTTCAACTCCCTCAGCCTCCTTTCATATGATAAGTCCCCCAGCCCCTTGATCATCTTTGTGCCTGTGCTGCACCCCTCCAGTAACTTAATGTCCCTCTTCGATATTGGCGCCAGTACTGCCGCAGTACTCCAGGTGCAGTCTAACTAATGACCTATACAGTGGCAGAATCACCTCCTCCCTCCTCGAGGATATACCCCTTGCAATACAACCCAGCATTTTGTTGGCCTTTGCAGCTGCCTTCCTACATTGTGCCGAGTTGTTCATTGACTCTGTAATGAGCACCCCCAGATCCTTCTCCTCCTCTGTCTGGGCTAGCTGCACTCCCCCCAGCTGGTAATCCTCCTTGGGTTCTTCATCCCAAAATGCAGCATCTTGCACTTTTTGGCATTAAACCCGAGTTGCCAAGTGTCTGACCAGATTTAAGGCTTTGCCAGATCATCCTGCGACCCCTGCTATCTCTCTAGGTCATCCACCACTGCTCCTACCTTGGTATCACCAGCAAACAGACTGATCTTGCTCTTGATGTCCCATGATACTGTATGTCTGCAATGAATATCCCAAACAACGCTGGTCCCAACATCGAGCCCTGTGGAACACCGCTCGTCACTACCCTTGGGTGTGAGAGCTCCCACCCACCACCACCTCTGTTGCCTTCCCTGAAGCCAGTTTCCTACCCATCTCACCAGCTTTGCACCCGCCCCTGTGCCTACTAACTTTCTTCCCAGCCTTCCATGCGGCACCAAGTCGAATCCCTTACTGAAGTCCAGATACAGGACGTGCACTGCATGGCCCCTGTCCAGTTGTCTAGTTACCCAGTCATAGAACTCCACCAGGTTGGTTTGGCAGGATCTGCCCCGTATGAAGCCATGCTGTCTGCTGTCCTGTAGTCCTTTGGCCTCTAGAAGGGCCACCAGCCTGTCCTTCAGGATAGTCTCCATTAGCTTACCCATGATGGATGTGAGGCTCACTGGTCTGTAGTTTCCCGGTTCATCCGTGGGGCCACTCTTGTGGAGGGGCACCACATGAGCCATCCTCCAGTCCTGAGGTACACACCCCGAATGTAGTGAGGCATTAAGTAGGTCTGCCAAAGGTCCTGCAAGGACCTCTGCCAGCTTCTTCAGTACCCTGGGGTGGATGCCATCTGGGCCTGGTGCCTTGTCCACCCTCAGTGTCTTCAAACCCTCCCGAACTCCACCCTCCATGATTTCCCCAACTGTCACCCCTAATGGGAGTGTGACAGTAGTGCAAAGTCTGAACTTACTTCTAAATCTAAGGTTCTGAAATCAGCATAAATTTTATCTCTGGGGCAACTCAGTCCAGTGGACTGATTGCATATTGTAAAGCTTACCGATGGATCCCTTCAGAAGATACAACATTACTATGGTGAGTACTATAATTTTGTTTTTCTTCATTACCAGGGGGATTTACCTAAATATAGGTTCTTTGACCCTTTAGCTTCATCTGTTCTAGTGCTTGTCTACACATGACATCATAATCCTTTGTGGGTTTTTTTTTTTTTTTATAGCAGTGAGAGTTTACTAGTGATGTCACACAAATCTGCAAATATCTTGTACCCAAGTTGTTACCCTGGAGATAGAATTTGGGATTTTATACAGATTCAAACTCTGTGCTATGCTCATGCTCCCTGTAAGAACCACTAGTAAATCTCTATAGAAGAAACATTGTTACTACAGTAAGTAATTTTTCCTTATAGCACCACAATATGTTGCTATTGAAATTATTATGACATTGTAGGCAAAGGTTTATGCTGTCATCTGAAGACATGCAGCTGCAATGAATGAAGTCCAAGAGACAAAGATCTGCTTTTCTGGTGAATTTGCTAATACAGAATGAATGTCATGACAAATATACAGTACAAGCAGAACTGTGTCTGAATACAAAGATTTCCCAGAAGTGCCAGTAGCTTAAAATAGTGTTACTATTGTTTGTCCAGTTTAACTGTTCGATTGTAAGACAGCATGTTAATGTAGAGTTCCAACTTTTGTTGTGCCTACATGAGAGGGAAGGATGCAGTTTATTTTTGATCTTTGGATCAGTTCCAGTTCTTAGTATTAATTCAAAGTAACATCAGTCTACTTCTGTATTTTCTTTCTAGGAAACCCACGTCATCCATACCTTGAAGAAGATTTTTATGGTGAAGTCCTCAGTATTGTTGTTGTGGGTTACATCCGACCAGAAAGAAGTTTTGATTCCTTAGGTATGCTTGGTTTACAATAATTAACTAGGATCATAATATAAACGAGAAAAAGGTTGTGGTCTGCTATTACTTGTTTTGGGGAGGGGGGATATCAATTCTAACATAGCTACTTTTTCTTAATATTTAACAGTTTTTGGGTTATCTAATGCTTGGCTCCATTACAGAAGAAACCATGTTGTTTTTTCACCTCATATTTGTGCGTGTGTGTGTGTGTGTGTGTGTGTGTGTATGTGTTTATTTCAAAAGTTTCACCAGGAAAGACATACTGTGCTGCTAACAGCTCGTTTCCAGATGCGTGCTGTGGGTAAGAGGATGTGGTAAGTCATATACAATATATCAAGGAGCATATTCAAAAAGTGAAGGCAAAACAGTACAACAGAAATGTGGTAGTTAAAATTGAGATTTTATGCGAGGTAAATACTCTTGCAAGTACATAACAATGAAAAGATAATAAGGGAAATGGACTCCCAGGGCAGAACTGGGTGGGGGGGAGCAGAGGGTCATTGGCAGTTGCAGCAAAGAAGAGACTTTAAGGAGAAAGAAGAAAAGACTGAGTGAATTGACAGGGTAAGGGGCAACAAGAGCAGAGGAAAGCAGTATGAGAAAGCAGACTGACCAGAAGTAGATTTTCTAGAAGGGATAGAGAGGGAATCTGAAGTATTATTGCGGCGAGGGTAATAGTAAGCTGCGGGAGAGGATAAGAGGGATGTAAGGAAGGAGGGAAGGGAACCAAACCAGAATTTAGATAGAAAGGAGGCACAATGAGAAAAGCACCTGGCATCAAGAGGGCAGTGAAAGTGCAGAAGTAGAACGAGCATACGAGGGCAACGATCTCTAAAGCAAAATGACGAAAAGAGTGGAAGAAGGGGTTGAATCTGGCAGAGGAGGATTTGGGAGCTCACCTGTTGACTCTTACCATAATCAAAAAAGGGAGAATAGTCATTTCTCAACAGATAGGAAGTGGTATACTCGCCTTCTTCCTGTATAATGCACCAAGCTTGAGGTGGAACATTTGGATAAATCCTTAATAACAGCACCACCGAGGGTGTGAAATAGAGGCTTTCCAGACTTGCCCCCTCCCTCTAACAGGTGCCAGACGTCATAGAAACTTAAAAATCGAGAAAAAGCTAGGATTTTAAATGAGTAGTTCTGCTCGGTCTTCACGGGGGGGAGGGTGGACCAGCATGTAACAGCTGGCACTCGGGGGGGCGGGGCGGCATTGGACACCATTCCATTTTCAGAAGAAAGGGTCTGTAGGGGATTGGAAGCCCTAAAAGGAAAACAAGGTGATGGGCTAGACGGGATCCACCCAAGGGTACTAAAAGAACTGCGCATGTTGCTAGCCACTGCCTCTCTGGCAGCACTATTCAGCATCTAATTGGAGAACGGAGTAGTTCCAGAGGACTTGAAGAGGGCAGTCCATCGGCATAAGAGCAGTAGCAGGGAGGAGGCTAGCAAGCATAGGCCAGTCATCAGTGATGGGGAAATTACTGGAAACATTGCTGAAGGAGAGACTGATATTGCCTGGAGGCAAATGGACTGCAGGACCACTGGCAGCACAGATTCACAAGGTGGAGGTCATATCCATAGGGCTGTTGGGATGCTGAGATGCATAGGGAAGGGTATCACCAGCAGGAGGAGGGAGGTGTTGTTGACTCTGTATAGATTGCTGCTAAGATGTCCGGTTCTGGATACCACAGCTCTGAAAGGACATAGACCAAGTGGTGGCAATCCAGAGGAAAGCAACTAAAACAGTGCAGGGTCTGCATCAAAAGCGCTATGAGGAGTAACTAAAGGACCTCAACATGTACACCCTGGAGTAGTGGAGGGAGAGGGGAGATGTGATAGAGATCTTTAAATACAGTACCTCACGTGGGTAGATAAGATACAGGAGGCAAGTATTTCTCAGGAGAAAAGGTGCTTAAGAACAAGGGGACATGCTGTGAAGCGGGGGGGGGGTAGACTCAGGAGAGATGTGAGGAAGTACTTCTTTACAGAAAGAATGGTGGATTCCTGGAACACCCTTCCAGTGGAGGTACTTGGGGCAGTGGTGGGGTTCAAGAATGCATAGGATAAGCACAACAAAATCGTAATGGAAAGGAATGTGGGAGGGAGAAAGAACTGTAGATTGGGTACAGTCTGTGGTAATAGTGTAGGTAGAGAGAAATGGGCAGATCGGAGAGGCCAAACAGTCCTTATCTGCCATCAAATTCTATGTTTCTGTGTGAAGGTCTTCAACAAGGGGGCCTTCTTTAAGGGTCTAAGAAGCGAATTCCACAGGGCCATGGCAGCCACCTGAAAAGCTCAGTCACCAGATGATGTAAGTTGTGACCTGGGATCCACTAGGAGACTCACCTTAGAGGAGCGGAGAGGGTGATGAGTAGGCGATGATAAGCAGTTAGGAGGTTATTCTGGTAGTTGGGGACCAGTCTGTATAGGGACTTTGTAGGTCAATAAAGCATGTTTGCCACCTTACCAGCAGTAAGTGCAGGTCACACAGGTCCGGACTCACATACAGGACCTCAGAAGGCCATTCAGCAACCTGACTGCTGAATTCTGCACCAGCTGCAAGTGACGCAGGACTCTTCCACTAACCCCGAGGTACAGAGCGTTACAGTAGTCGAGTCTAGAAGTCACAAAAGCATGACCTAGTGGTAGCAAGTCATCAGATGGGATAAGGCTTTAATCTGGGTGATCATTCCTGAGATTTATTTATTTTGGTTTTATTTTCAAGCATGACCCAAGAGAGGGGGATACAGATGAAGGCCAACTGACCTTGTACCAGATTAAACTGTTGGTGGTATTTTTAGTGAATGGGGGAAATTTGGCCAGGATACGGGAAAATTCCCCTACTATTTCTGAGAAGTGTCATGGGATATTTAACATCCACCTGAACTACCACCAGAACAGGCAGATGGGACCTCTGTTTAACATCTCATCTGAAAGACGGCACCTCAGGAGTGTAGCACCCCCCCCCCCCCAACCATGCTGTACTACAGTGTTTGTATTGGGATTTAACCCAAGTGCCTGGTGTGGGGATAGAACCTACAGCCTTCTGAACTCCCTGCCTCAGAGGCGAGTGGGCTACCAGCTGAGCCACTGACACTGATGGTAAAAGCCACTCTGGACAACAGGCAACACCTGAGCCTCGAGTGTCAATCTGTCATCCAGAATGACCCCCAGAATCTTCATCGTAGCAGAAGCTACAAGCTGAGAGGAACCAAGCACCAGGCCAGTCACATCCCTGCTATCTCTGCATCCCACCGAAGACCAGGCTCAGTCAACCAAACCTCCATCTGGTCGGAATTGAGCTTCAGCTAGCTAGAGGTCATCCAGTCCTGGATCTTGGTTAGGCACAAATTTAGTACCTCAACTGCGTTAGGTGTCCTGGGTGCATATGACAAAAACAGCTGAGCAGCGAAAACCCAGACTGTGGTGTCTCCCAAGGGGCAGCATGCACACTGCAAATAACATGGCTGAGGGTCTTGATCTCTAAGGAGTTCCACAGGACACTGGCTTCTAGAGTGAGGAGAAATTCCCAATTGCCATCCTCTGCCTCCTGTGTAAAGACTCAAACCAGCTGATGACCGTGCCAGTCAGTCCACAAAGCTCCCTTAGGTGATCCAACAACATGCCATGGTACACAGTGTCAAAAGCTGAGGAGAACTCAAGTAGACCGAGAATTGATTGTTCCCCTCTATCTCGAGCCCTGAAGAGATCATTCTGCACTCTGACCAGCATGGTCTCTGTACTGTGCCTAGACCTAAATCTTGACAGGAAAGGCTTATAAACGTGAAAGGTAGTAAAATGTGCCTCATGCTGCTGTACCACTATCTTCTCAATAATCTTTCCCAGAAAGGAAAGGCTAGAGACTGGTCTAATTTGGTAAGCAGTCCGGGTCCGAAGGTGGTTTCTTCATTCAGAGCTTCACTAGTGCCTCTTTCAAAGCACTAGGGAAAGGCCCCTCCAAGGGAACACTGAACAGTCTCAGTGATCAGCAGACCCCACGCAGCCCACTAGGAGTTGTGTTGGGCCTGGGTCCAGTTCACAACACGTGTACTGCAACCTCGAGATTACCTCCCCAATCTCTTCCATCCCAGCTGGCCTAAACTCACTCCAGACAGGAGGAATGCTCCTGTTGACAAGCAGCTCTTCTCTGCAGGGCCGCAACAGCCCAGTTTGGGCAGCCTTGGACCTGAAAGAAGACACTGTGTCTGAGAAGAACTGAGCAAACTCTTAGCACCTGTTGGCTGAAACTGCTCTCGTTGGCTGTAGACAGGTAGAACAAAGTAACCAGTTCACAGTCCGAAAGAGATAAGCCAGTCTCTTCCTCCCTGAAGCAGTCTCCCTGGACAGGAATGCTGCCTTCCTATGGGACGTGGCTCTTTGATAATCCCAGTAGTGAGTTCTCAAAGTCAGCTTGTCTTCATCTGTCCTGGATTTCTGCCAACAATGCTCCAACCCTTGACCCATGTCTTCATCTCCTTGAACTCCCCATCAAACCATGGAGTCTCAAGTGAGAAGACCTGGGTCATATACACATTGGTGCAACAGAATCAAGAGCTGAGGTGACAGCCATGTTATAGCTACCACTGCGTCTCCCAATCTTGCCCCATAAGCAGCCATCACACCCGAGAGGTCCATCGCTACCTGGAGTCCTGCTGGGGACAACCCCTTTAAAGGGTGGCAGCAGACTATTTCTACAGGGATAGGACTACGGGGGTGGGGGGGGCATGAACTTTACTTGTCCCTTTACTTCACCAGGAGGATTGGCTCTTCTCTCTGGACATGCAGGACACGTATCTACACATCCTGGTGTTCCAGCCCCACAGAAGATACCTGCACTTCATTACCAGTTCCAAGCCCTGCTGTTCAGCCTGTCCTCGGCTCTCAGGGTCTTTACCAAGTGCCTAGCAGTGGTTGCTGCAGCCCTGAGGAGCCAAGGCCAGTATGTCTTCCCTTACCTAGATGACCGGCTTCTGATGATGCCCACAAGGGCCCAACTGTTCCACACTCTCAAACACCTTTGTCCTCTTCAGAGAGCTGGGATTTGCTCTGAACCTGCCAGAATCATCCCCATGGCCCAGCCAGAGACTCCAGTATATTGGGGTGATTCTAGATGCAGTTCAGGGCAAGGCCTTCTGTCCTCAGGCAGGGCAGATCGCCTTCACTCTCAGGCTCAGTCACTGACTTCATCATGCCAGTCCTCCATGCGAGCTTTCCTGAGACTGTTGGATCATATGGCAGCTGCCATCCCAGCCATTCCCTGTCTCGACTGCACATGAGGGCTCCTCAGTGGACACTGAGTACAGTGGGACTAATGTTCCGATGTCCTGGAACTACTGGTCATGGTCTCGGATCCTGTCGTTGGACTCTGACCTATGGATGACTCCGTCCAATTTGGCCAAGGAGTCCCATTCAGAAAAGAGCCCCAAGGAAATTCACTTCAGATACCTCGGGTCAGTGCTGGGGTGCCCACTTAGCTGACAGACAGGCTCCAGGATCTTGGTCTCCTTCAGAGCAGACCTTGCACATCAGCATTCTAGAGATGAGCAGTCCTCTATGCTGTACAGTCATTTCAGACGGACCTGTTCCTGGGCCCCCTGCTAGTCCAGATTGACAATACGTCAGTGGTCTTTTACATCAACAAGCAGGGAGACACCCACTCGTATCCTCTCTGCAAAGAGGCCATAAGGGTTTGCTGTTGGGCACTGGAGCACCACCTGGAACTCACAGCCGTACACATTCCAGGCACCCAGAATGTCTTGGCTGATAGCCTGAGCAGGTCTCGGTCACAAGCCCACGAGTGGGAATTACTCCAGTCAGTCATAGACCGACTCTTCAACAGGTGGTGTCAGCCAGAGTTGGACCTTTTTGCGTCCCCTCAGTTGCCAAACTGCCTAGTTTCTGCTCGCTAAATCCAGGGCCTGGTGTTTTCTGGTGGGAGCGTGTTGTCCCTCCGTTGGACAGGGAGGTTTCTGTACACCTTCCCTTTCCTCTTCTTCAGAGGGTACTTCTAAAACTACAGGCGGAAGGAGCAGAGATGATCCTCATTGCTCCTTATTGGCCTCGTCAGATCTGGTTCCCTCTGCTCTAACAGTTAGCAGTGGAAACTCCAATCCTCACCTCTGAGCTCTCACTTGCTCTCAAGAACAGGGACACTCTAGTCCATCCGGACCTCCAGTCTCTGCACTTGCATGCGTGGCTCCTGCAGACTTTGCAGTTTCCAGGTTTGGGGTTTCTCCCAGAGTAGCAGATATTCTAGTGGCTCAGAAAGCCTTCCACCGGTTCACCTATGCCATGAAGTGGAAGCGGTTGTGCCTTTGGGCTCCGCTTGCCACCTTGACCATTTGACTTGTCCAGGGAACTTGGTTCTAAAGTACATCCTCTCTCTATCTGATTCGGTCTGAGATACTCCTCTGTTAAGGTGGACCTTTCAGCCATCTTGGCGTACCATGCGCCTGTGGAGGTAAACCCTTGCCCAGCTGGACTTGTCCCGCACTGTCCTGCGGGGCATACTTCACTTGAAACCTCCCATTCGGGACCCAGTCCCGCCTTGGGACCTTTTATTTCTGTTGGAGAAACTTACTCTGCCCCACTTTGAACCAGCCGCAGACTGCGAGCTACACTTTCTGTCCTGGAAGCGTTATTTTTGATTGCCGTTACTTCCGCTCAGAGAATTTTCGAGCTGCAGGTTCTGATGAGTAGAGAGCCCTGCTTAGCTTTTTTCACATGGACATGGTGAAAGAGCCCTACTTAGTTTTTCACAAGGACAGGGTGTCCTTACAAACTAATCCTAAGTTTTTACCAAAGGTGTGGTGTCCGAATTTACCCTGAACCAGGACATTCACATACTGGTTTATTATCCAGAGCATTCTAACAGAAGGGAGGCATTATTGCATACTCTGGATGTTCACAGGACTCTTCGTTACTACCTTAATTGCACGAGTCCTGTTCGGAAATCCAACCAGTTGTTTGTTTCCTTCACTCCCAGAACACAGGGAGTGCCCGGTTACTAAACAGATACTTTCCGAGTGGTTGGTTAATTGCACTGTTTTCTGTTATCAGAAGTATGACCGGCCTTTACCAGGCCCGGTAAAAGATCACTCTACCAGGGGAGTAGCTACCTCCTTTGCCTCGCTGCGAAATGTGACATCCGACATCTGTGCAGCTGCTACATGGAGTTCTGTCCACACCTCTGTCAAGCACTACAGCCTGGACATTGCTTCCAGGTGCAGGACCGGCTTTGGACTTGCTGTCCTCCAAGGCCTGCTGTCTTAAAAAAAGGGGTTCAGATTCTCTTTAGCCTCTATATGGGGCAATTTGTCATTTATTGACTGCTTGGGACTCGGTCCTAATGATAATATCCTGCTGCAAGAGCTGCAACTTGAAGAAAGATAGTACAGTTACGTAAGAACTTAACGTAACAGTAGATCGAGAAGCGCTCTTGCAGCAGACGTTGCTTTCCCTCTATTTTTTTTCTGCACGGTTTAGAACCTCCTCAGTTCTCCTTTTCCCTCTTGGGGCCGGGTCTCCAGCGAGAGAACTGAGGTGGGTCTGGGGACCGCCCCCTTTATATCATTGGCTGACATCGGGAAGGGGTGTCGGCAGGCATACGCACTGTACTCAGCAGAGTACAATAAAAAAATCAGGCAGGGGCAACAAAAAGAGGAAAGCAAGGACATTGTGACCTTTTGCCTTTGTTGTTCGCCATGGGGCACTGATGCCACCAGCCAAATACACAAACAAGAACAACTTACCAGGCAGGCAGAAAAAGAAAGGAAGGAGGATTACAGGAGGAAACTGATTATTTGAATTCAGACGTGGCAAACGGGGGGGAGGGCTATTGTTGGTGTGGCATGGCAGTGCATATTTTGGTTTATGTTTACATAGCAGAGGGCCAACAGTGCATCAGTTTTGAGTGCAAGTTTAAAATTCCTGGCTACACCCCTGACATCAGGCCAGGGCGGTCCCCGCTGAAGACTGCTAGCTAGACGTTTTCCGTGGGGTCCTAGTGCGTGGCATTATAGTCCTAATGATAATAGCCTGCTGAAAGAGCTTCTCTCGAAGATCTACTGTTACGGTAAGTTCTTAAGTAACTGTACTTTTTATATAGCACTTTCAAGTCCACTGAATTACCCAAAATAGCTTTCAAACCATGAGCAGTGTAGCAGTTGTCAGATTAGCCTATGGAGGATCGGTTAAATACTGTACATAGAGGTTAAGGACAGCATACAAAGGTTAAACACAGAGAAAGAGATTGAATTAAAGTGCACAGACATTGTGACTCAACAAGATCACATAACAAATAACACAGGAACAAAGATAATGTTCGACGAAAAGGACTGTGAACCTGTGGGGTAATTAAATAACCTGTATTGCATGTGATCTGTTTCATGACACTTTTAACACCTTCTCCCACCCATTTTACCCTGCTATCCTCCTCACCCAGTCCTTACTAATATCCTTGGGTCATCGTGACCTAATATGTACCTAAAACATGATTTAAAACAATCCAACACTCTGCAAAGATCTTCATCCATTAGGCTCAAATGCCAATAAATTATCTAACTAGTGGTTTGCTCCATTACATTTAGGATAATTTACTGGCATTCAGGCCAACAGTCCTACTGAATGGTTGAGGATCTTTGTGCAATGATGGCAATTTGAAACTTACTTTTAGGTACATACAATAATTAACCTCACTACAAACACACAAACAGTGTCAATAATAAAAAAACAAGCAGGAAAGATGTCCATTTGGTGAGAAAGCTGAATTAGATTTTGCAACCTTCAGTGCATGCTTTTCAAAGTTTTTAAATAATTTTAACCTCTTTGATACTTTTTAACTTGTCTTGATAGAACAGTAAATTTTTAATAAAGTGATAAGCTCAAAATTGGACCATTCAGGACAGGATAGCGAGGGTGGCAGGGCGAAGATATGTGTGGAGGGTTTTACTTGTTAATAAAAGGCCAAAGAGGGTATATAGGACTGAGTGGGGAGGGTGGCAGGGCTGCACTAGGTGGTTGGAGGGTTTTACCATAGTTGGGGACTGGGAACTATCAAGGGGGGAGTTAGTTGGAAGTGCCCTCAATGAAAATTGTGTCAGAAGGAGGGGGGGATTTGTACAGATTAAGCAAATACAAAATAAAATTTAATATGGAACTTTATTCAGGTAGAAGCGTGTGTGTGTGTGTGTGTGTGTGTGTGTGTGTGTGTGTGTGTATATATATGTGTGTGTGTGTGTATATATATGTGTGTGTGTGTATATATGTGTGTGTGTGTGTGTGTGTGTGTGTGTGTGTGTATGTGTGTGTGTATGTATGTATATATATGTGTGTGTGTGTGTATATATATATACGTAAACATTTTAAGCATTTTTTTGTTTTGCTAGTCAATTTGAGACCAGTGCTAAACACACTTGATTAGCACTTTAAAGTGTGAAACTACAAACCAGTTTTCCCAGTTTATTGAATACCTTGTGCCCAATATATCTGTCTCTTGTCATTCACGTAAATATCTCTAGCCATTGTTTAAGTGGTACTAATACATTTTATGGAGTTTGACACTAAGGTGAGGAAAAGTGTTGGTAGATTTAAACCTGGGTTTCCAAGTTCAGAGTTCTGTGCTCTAATCCCTAGCTGACATAACATCCCCCCTCGAAAAAAAAAAAACACTAATTGACTGATAATCCCGTTTTTGAAACACTTTTCCTTTTAGAAGTATTGTACAAAAGGCGCCTCTGCGTCTTCAGAGTGTGAGTGTGAGTGTGAGTGTGAGTGTGAGTGTGAGTGTGAGTGTGAGTGTGAGTGTGAGTGTGAGTGTGAGTGTGAGTGTGAGTGTGAGTGTGAGTGTGAGTGTGAGTGTGAGTGTGAGTGTGAGTGTGAGTGTGAGTGTGAGTGTGAGTGTGAGTGTGAGTGTGAGTGTGAGTGTGAGTGTGTGCAGGATATAGTTATTACGGTACCTTGTATTCCTATGCCTGAACTGCTTGTCACAAAAATGCAGGAAGGAACATGCACCAGGATAGGGTTAACTGGCTTGTAATCTGAAAGCAACAACAAGGAAAGATTTACATATTTGTGCAAGGACAGAGGAATCTTGACAGCACTTGTACAAAGGTGAAAATCTTTTTGATTTTCAAAAATGTGAACTAGAAAAGGTAACATCTACAATGTCTGACAGAGTAAACAGATCTCTCTAATGTTTCACTTCACAGTGACTTTTCTAGGGAGGGGTGAATTCCAAATCCATACACTCCTTTAACAAACTCCAATTTAAAGGGACACTTTTGTCTGTAATTAGGCCATGCATCAGTACGAGGCATGGCCAGATTAGCATTTTTGCAGTCTTTAAACTTCTTTTTACTTGCATCCTGTTGAGTAATTTAGATTTTATCTGGTTGATCTACCGTCCCTCCCATTGAATTTTGGACTGAAACACCCCTAGTGGTGCACCACAGACTCTCGTTTGTTCCAGGAATGATGTATGAGCTGAGCAGTAGCCATGGGCGCGTGCATACAGTCCTATAAAGATGGAGCTATTAATAGCTCCAGTTTGTAGTTTACATATCCCAGTGCTATACATGGTCTCTGCATAGTACCGGGACATGTCAATTGCAAACTGGAGCTATTAACAGCTCTGTCTATGTAGGGCTGTATGCATGTTCCCACGGCTACTCCCCAGCTCATAATTCATTCTTGGGACAGCCACGGGAGGTTGTGGGTGCTCCACTAGGGAGCTTCAGTCCAAAATAATGGTGGGAAGGACGGCAGGACCAGCCAGATAAAATCTAAATTACTCACAAGGCTGTAAGAAAAAAAAAAAAATTTAAATCACTTTGCAAAAATGCCAGTCAGGCCATGACTTACACTGAGGCATGGCCTGATTACAGGTTGGCAGTTCCCTTTAATGGTACTCAAATTTAATAAGCATGCAAGTACTCCAAAAGAGGTATGCTACTGTACATATTGTGCCACTAACATGCACAAAACTCTCAACATAACATATTAGACATGATAATAGGAGAGAAGAGTAATGGATCAGCCTCTGACAAAATGAGGGCACCCAAATTGAATTATAATAAATATCAACAAATGTGCAAATGATTACACCCACAGAAACTGAAAAGAGTGAAGGAAGTGTAGGTGGAGGACACTTCCAGTGTGCCGGAGGAGAGTGTTCACTGGGTCACCTGTCCTTGTAACCCAATTTTAAAGTAAATCAAAACTGCCTTTTTTATTTTTTGTAATCTGTTTTATAAAATGGTTATCCAAAATAAGTCTCATTGGTCAAAATATGTTTCATGCATGCATGCACAGTCATCCTGGTCCTGAACCACATCACACAATGAGCAAATTAGGCCTCCTACAACCAGAACTATCTTCCATCAGTCCCCTACATCCAGAATTGATCTTCCATTACAGAAATAGCCGCTACTTTTATACTGTAAAAAAACTTCAACTGGACCCTAAAAATAAAACTACCTTAAATAAAAATAAAACAAATTAAATGTTGTTTCCATGATCATCACACTTTCCTTACACACATAAACAAATTAGAAACATTAAATAAGCAATAATACATGACTGGGTGTGCGGTTATCAGTAGAATTACCGCACACACCCCTGAAATACCAGCCGAGTGCTCTTCAACCCTGGTGAGGTATATGTAATTCATCGATAACCATCACCCAGAAGTGTATTATTGCACTTGATAAAATTGGGGCAGAAATTACAACTGGTTGAGCAATGTCAAACAACATTTTATTTATCACTTAAAAATGAACATGCTACGTAAGAAAACTATCTATAAATCTTTAAAATGGCATTAAAAACTGATTTACATACTAACAATGATCTACTAAATCACTATTCAAATAAATAAACTAAATAAGTGATAAAAATGTCAGTTTAATACACTGGGGTCAGACTGGAAATCAAGAACCTGCACTTTCAGGATGATGGACAGAGCAGTGTAGTTAATGATCATTAATTGCACAGCTCTGGACTGAGCAGTGCGGTTACTGATCATTAGCTGCACGACTCTGGCCAATTTTTGACCAGTCAGGTGATAGGATTTCTTTACCCCATTTTATAAATATTACTTATAGTTTTCATTACAACTGTTTCTTTGCTGACAATGAAAAATACCCCCTCTATCTTTACCTGCTCATCAGGGAAATATCTTCTGCTTGCCCTGACAGTGAGATAACTGAATCTCTGGCTGTAGAAGAGACCTTTGGAGTGGGTGGGTGTGTGTGTCTGTGTGTACAGTCTGTTAGAAGAGGAACATTCTGCCAGTGGAACTGAGCAGAACTTTGAATTTGTGTATTCCACGGTAAACATTCCATGATAAACATTCTGTATCTTGAATTTTGATGCCAGCAAAAGACAAACTTTGTCCAGTAGTAATACAATTACATCATCAATGACATCATTTGCAGTGGGTAGGATTATTTTATCATAAATGCACACAAGTAAATATATTGTTTCTACATGTAAATATGCTTTTCCCAACTGTAAAGTTTTTCAAAAAAAGTAGCCCATTTTATAAGTGCAATAAGACACTCCGGGGGTGTGCATGGAACAGATTTTGCCCTTCCAGGGGCTGAAGGCACTCGGCCAGTGGCCTTGTGCCTCAGTAGACTCCTGGGCATGCGGTAAAATCTGTTCCATGCATACCCTGCCTTGTCTTATTGCTTACTTATCCTCCTTGCCCCGGGCCAGGTTGGAACCTTCTTCCACCAGCTGCATGCTACCAGGGTATTAAGTAGCTAGTAAAGCATAGCAAAATGCTAAGCAAAACTGGGTAATGCTAACCATTTTCAGATATGCTTAGCAGTAGACTGCTTACTATTTTTTGAGTGAGTCCATGATATAGTACATAGCATTAATAAAACTATATAAATTTTTTGAAATTTTGCTAAACAATCTGTGCCAAGTGCTATGCATTTTCACAACTGATGAGCACTATCACGCGTCAAACTGCTAATCACTTTTTTCTGCTTATTTAAAACCCTGTGCTACCCAAATACTGTCTGGTTGAGATCCACCATCCATCCACTGGAACCATCAGCCCACCCGTGATACACTGCTGTGGTGGGCCCCCCCGGGGCTAAGGTTGCCTTTATCATCATGGCGATCGACCCAATGCAGATATCTGGCCACCCAGAGTGGAGGTGAAGACCAGTGGTGATCCCTGGTTGATGGTAGTACGGATCAGACGGTGGAGGTGGTGGGCCACCAGAGGCTTCTTCCTCTGATCCTATGCCTCCATTTTCTATTTTTCTGGTAAGCCCACCCCCTGGCCAGGAGCGCATATGGGGATAGGCTGCCAGGAGATCCCTGATGCAGCCAATCCAACCCTGTGCTCCCTATGCCAGCCTGCAAGCCGCCGATCCTCTGCACCACCACCACCACCTGCGTGCACCCAGACGGCAGTAAAGCAGCGAGAAGTGGCATCCTCTCTTCCCCCGTCCCTCTCCAGAGGAAGAGAGCATCCTCTGAGACTCTTTGCCTACCTCCCCCTGGCCGGACCTCCAACAGCCCGGTCTCATTCCAGAACCCAGGTCAGCAGTTGTGGTACATCTGCACGCGAGTCGGCTATCAAATTGACATGTAACCTGAACACAGAACCTCTTCAGATAGTGAAGCAATGATTAAAATAATAAAACTGCCTTATGGTACAGAATTATGCATAGCTGGTTAAGTCTGTAGGAAAGAAGTAGACCTTTACTGAGAAAATTACTGATTGTACGGTATGTTGACAACATGATAAAGTAGGAGAATGAAACATTCCAATGTATCTGGCAGAACAATCCTGTGTTTTCAGCTCAAAGAAGTGAGTGATGACCATAAGCATAAGCAACTTTAATTATTTATAAATAGCGTTATTCATCATAAAGGACCATAGCACTAGTACAATAAATAAAATCACAGCTAAAAACTCCATTCATCATTATTAAGTATCAAACTCACACAACATCAGAGAAAGAGTTTTCAAAGCAGATTTAAAACTCTCCACCATCAGGCACTCTTATCCAGTGAGGTAAAGAATTCCACAGGTTAGGGGCCACAAATTCAAATGCTCGGGCCCCAGTGGTCTTCAAATGAACCCTGGGAATCTCTAGCAATCCTTGTCGACGGAGTGGGCGGGGGTGGCAGTAGGGGCTAAGAAGCTCTTGCAGATAACTCTGCCCCTGTCCGTGTAGGGCCTTATAGGTCAGCAAGCCAATCTTGAAGGTGATCTGCCACTGAATAGGCAGCCAGTGCAGATCATGCAGCACAGGCGTGACATGACAACCTCAAGGTAGCCCAGTCAGCAGCCTAGCTGCCGTTCTGCACTAGCTGCAAAGCAGCGGATGTCAACCCCTGGCAGCCCTAGGTAGGGGAATTACAGTAATCAGGTGAGAGGTCACAAAGGCGTCCGACCAGAGTTGGCAGGTCATCGGGCAGAACTAGGTGTTTTATCTGAGCAGTGTTCCTCAGATTGTAAAGGCAGTCTTGATAATGGACAACACCTGAGATTTGAGTGCCAGTCCTCGTCAAGAATCACCCAGATCTAGCACCTGTTTGGAGGTCATCAGTTGGCAGCCCCCAAGCCAAAGCCCAGATGGGCACCCCACCAGTGACCCCTCTACCCGATGACCTGGGTCCACCACCAGAACCTTGGTCTTGTTCGGCTTCAACCTCTGCCAATTAGCACTTATCCAGTCTTGAATCTCAGAAAGGCGGCAGCTAAAGCTCGAGACGGTTCCCACCCGATCAGACACAAAGGACAAGTAGAGCTGAGTATCATCTGCATAGCAGTGAAAACTTGGCCCATACCGCCTTACAATGTCTCCCAACGGCAGCACATACACTGCAAACAACATGGGAGATGTCACCGAGCCCTGCAGCACCCCACATGACAGGGAGAACTTGTCAGAGGAGTACACCCCTGAGACAACTCTCTGAAACCTGCCGGTGAGGAAAGATTGAAACTGTCCGAGGACCGTACCTGATAGAGTGCCTGTGGCCAATCTGTGGACTATCAACGCACCATGGTCCGGTGTCCAATGCCGCAGAGAGATCGAGATGAACCAAGATGGAACGACTCTTCTGATCTCTCGTTATCAGGAGATCATTGAGAATCGGAACAAGGGCTGTCTCAGTGCTGTGCCTTTTCTAAAATCCACACTGGAGAAGATCATAGATGTCGTGGATGGTCAAGTGTTCCTCCGGCTGCAGTGTGACCACCTTCTCAATAACCTTACCCACAAAGGGAAGGTTAGAGGCAGGTCTGTAGTTTGCAACACCATCTAGGTCAAGAGAGAGTTTGAGAGGGGTCACCACCGCCTCCTTCAGGGTGTCCGGAAGCACATCTGACTCTAATGAACACCAGACGATCTCAGCTAGGACCAGGCCGATGACCTCAACACACCCCACAAGGAGTGCGTTGGGCCCGGTCCAAACAACGAGGTCATCTGCATACTATGGATGATCCTCATGACATCCTCGATTGCCGGCCGGATGAAGTCAGTCCAGATAGACCCGAGGGGCTGCAACCTCCACCAACCACCGCCATCCCCATTGGAGTGAGCTGCACAGATCTCAGACCAGATGTCGGCAACCTTATCAGCAAAGAATGGAGCAAACTCATTATATTTCTCTTGTGACAACGCTCTCTAAGTCTGCAGACAGGCTGGATTGCACAGTCTGTCCACAGTCCGAAAAGAGCTGAGCTGGTGATTCTGTGCGCAGCAACCTCCATGGACAGGAACTCTGCCTTCTTACTGGTGATAGCTAATTGATAGTCCTTGTAATGGGCCATCAATCTGTCTGTCAGCATCACGCGAATTCCACCAGCAACCTCCATCCTGTCCCACTCTTCTCAGATCCCATCAAACTAAGGGGACCGAGGGCACTGAGTGAGGGGGCGTGGACAGGAGTGAGCAGATCCAGAGCCTCAGACACAGCACTGTCATGCTCTGTACCAGAGTATCCGGATCCCCACTAGTTAGTCTTCAGGAGACTCGATGGGTCCAGTACCTCCATGAGGCCATCGGGGGTCAAACCCCTTAAAGGGCAGTACTGGACCAGACCAGGTCCATAGGGGCAGGCCTATGGGGGGAGCCTAGAAATTGAACCTTATGGTGTGATGGTCAGACCAGCTGACCGGCTCCACCACCAGCTCAGAAGTCTCCATACCCAGTAGGAAGACCAGAGCCAAGGAATGACTGTGATTATGGGTCGCAGAGTCACCTGTGTGAAGCCCAATGAATTCATCAGTTGGAGGAAGTCTTGACCAAACTGCGATAGTTCATTGTCGGCCCAGGCATTGAAGTCACCCCGAACCATCCATCTGGGAGACTCCAACACCATGTCGACGAAGTCCGCGACTTCCTGCAGGAATTGCTTCTCGCACCCGGTTGGACGGTAGACGAGAAGAATCCTGCACCCCACACCTACACCAATGATACATTCGAAGGACTGGGTCTCCCCAACTGACACAATCATGGGGGTGACCACAGTGGAGATTCAGTTGCCAGAGTTTCAGTATGCCATGCAGCAGCCTTATTTCTCTGTTCTTTACTCAGAGCTGAAAAAAAAAAAAAAAGCTAAGTTGAGATAATTGAAAGGTGGATGAACTTAGGGTGCTTATAGTTGAATACTTGAAAACTAAATGCCATGAGGAATAAATGGCTAAAGAGGAGCACCATACGGGCCACTGTAACTTGACCAAAGTAAAAGGATCTTTCATTTGTCAATTAATACCCATCATAAACATCTTAGGAGGAGAACGAAATGGTCAGTACACTTTTTTCAGATTGGAGAAAAACTGTCCAGCTGTAAGACAAGAATTGCAGAAAAGGAGAGAATATTGGCATTTGTTTAGTCTAGTTGGATGTAAGGTTAAGTCAAAAACCCTCCAAGATTCCTTTTGTAATAGGAGTTTCACCCTATTGCCTCCTCTGATTAGACCAAAACATGGTCCAGATCCATAAATTGAACATCATGGGGCTTGCTGTTGTGGTGTTCAAGAAATGAGCACCAAGGGCATTGCCATCTTTGTGAGCTTCAGCATGTATCACTGCAAGATATGTTTATTAGCTTGTACACCCATGCCAAAAGTTCTTTGTCCTGTACACAACCGAATAAATAAATAGCTAGAAAAGAAGCCACTAATAAATTATTCATTTTCCCCTAAACAGATTCATTGATTGCTGCTATTCATGGTGACATTGAAGAAGCAAAGAATAAACTAGATACACCTGATCACAAGAGGCTCAAAGAGGACAATTTCTTCAGACCATTGGACAGAAAAATAATGAATGGTCACTGATGGATCCCATTTACATCTTTCTTTCCACCATTGCCTCTGTGCTTTGTCCTTCTGAAATATTCGTACAGTATGCCTTGCAAGTGTCTGAAGTAGCTGCCAGTGCACGGTTTCGTAAACAAACACAGTACTTGAAACCACTACTGCTCCCAGCCCTGTAGGCTTTTCTCAGGTCATTCACATGACACCGTAAATCTGCTCAATAGTTACAATTAAGATTTCCATCATTAAAGTCTCTGATAGCATCTTGTTTTTATATATTTTTATGTTTTTATCTCCTTGTTCACCCCTTCCACTCCGACAGTCCAGCCCAGTCCTCTCCTTCCCATGTACTAATCCATATACTTATCCTACCTACCTCCCTGGGGATCCACAGAACTACTGTTGTGCAATGACTGTTCCCATGAGTCTGCCTTGTATAGGGAGGAGGCAGCCTGCTAGCGGTGGGACACGGGAACAAGGAGTTTCATCCTGCTTACTCCTGGGGTTTTCCCTCTTGCATGTCTTCCTCCTCTCAGACCCTGGCGATAGAGATCCAGGTGCACACGTGCACATAGTGCGCTGCCACGCTGTATGCCATTCAGTGTCCACTCCCGCACTAGCAGCTTGAGTTGCACTGCTACCTCTGGTCACTGCGATGAAGGGATGTCTGCCGCCTCCCCCAGAGAAGGAGTCTGTCCTCCGGGACACTCGGTTCTTCCTCCCTGTGGTTGGCTGCCAATGCCGAGGTCTTTCCCAAACCTGGGTCACTGGTGCCATGAGCTGTAACCCTACCATTGTTCCAGGTGACCTTTTTTTAAGCAATTCCATGTGCACCTACTACATTAATAAAACATTTCTCAAATAAAAACTACACCAAACCAGGTAATTGGTCACGTTAATAATGATTTTCATTGATAAATACTTTTGAGGCCTTTCACGAATCCAAAAGATGTATTCTGTATAATATTGTCTTAGTTTGCTGATAACCCGTTTCCCCTAAATTGTGTATGCATTGCAGTGTCCACATGCTTTTGCAGCACACCTCATGCCCACGCCTATATTTCAGGCAGAGTCCTGGTCCAGAATACTTTTGCAGCTACGACATTTGTGGGACTGCAAAGAAGAAAAACTGTGAAAGATGCAGAGACAAAATTAAGTTCAAGGACTTAGAGACAGGAATGGAAAGCTGCATCTAAAAAACAGAGAAATGGACAGTATATATCATGCCTATGCTGCTTGAAAAATTGTCTCTGCTCTTTCCTTTTTTTTGGGGGGACTATTTCCAGCTGTGAAGTTTGAAGGTGACCAAGTCACTGTCATTTTAATTCTACTGCATATCAAAATGGTATAGAAATTAAGTTCCCAGTCAGAAAATCATTTGTAGTGGAAAACTTGAACACAAATAATGTGAAGATTTAACTTTCAAGGTTGCATAGTGTCTAATGAGCAGTGGTATTAAAATATTACAATACAAGGAGAATGCTAGTTGCACAGGACACTGACAGAATGTTCTGTTCAAAAATTAACTACACCTTAGTCGCTGTGTGTATGCCACTTTATACATTGTTTTAATTATTTAATGTAAAAGCTTAATTTATCCATTAGTGATGCAGACTTCTTGTAACTATGCCTTATATTTGTACCTATTTATTGATTGGTATTATGCAGAGAGTAGACCTGAAACTTGAACTCATAAGTACCGTTTAGTATTTCATATTGTATGCTTCTTTTTAAAAAGTTAAATCTCCTGTTTTGTATTTTAACTGTTCAAAATGAAGAGACCTGTATATTTACAAATATATAGGGGCTATTCCATGGGCTGGCTAAAAATATCCCATTTATTTATCTATTGGTTTTGACCTGTATGACCTCACAAATGGCAGAGCCATGAGTGAGGTCTGTAGCGGTCAGACTCTACACATAAAAATTTGATATTTTTAGCCAGCCCATGGCATGTATTTTATACAGTCACAGTACCTCTCTAGCAAGATTGATCATATTACTCAAATCTCAGTATTGTATTACAAAAAATATATTTTTTAAAACATTGATTATGGACTTTGCTTTGAAAGGGAAGATCCACTGTAGCCATGCACGTTCAGATGAACTTATAAAATGGGTAGCAAAAATCCTGGCAGCTGATTGGCCAAGGTAGGCTGGCACCCATACATTTAGTTCAGCCTAATGCCCAATTAAAAAAAAAAAAAAAAAGTACTGATAGGATTGGCCATATCATACATACAAAATTCATGACCCACTATCACAAACATGGCTGCCTTCCTTATTGAAAAACCTTCAATGCGGTCCGAAAAAGTAAAGCTCCCTTAAATGAAAAATCCCCCTCCTATCCTTACCATTTGCCAAGGCAGTCTCTGCTGCTTGCCCTGCCAGAGATAAATTTCAGACCTTGACTCCATATAAAGCCTTCTGTTGTGTGTGAGGAAGTTAACATTCTTCCAGAAGAATTCTGCAGAAGTTTGAATTCATGTATTCCATAATAAACAAACATTCCTTTTGTTTAATGTGTGGAAACAGATGATTGACAGGTGGGAAGAGGCTACGTTTTACAAGTTACTTGAAAATACCTGTTTTCAATAAAAAAAAAAAAAGGCTTTCATTTTGTTCCAAATGTTTCTCAGTTGACCGATTTTATTCTAAGTGCAATAAGACACTCCAGGGTGTGTGTTAAGCTAGATAACCACCCTTCCAGGGGCTATAAGGTTCTTTGCCTGCAGTGTTGGGTGTCGCTACACTCTAGGGCAGGTGGTTATCTGCCTTACCTACACCCTGTCATGTCTTGTTGCTTACACATTCTAATGAATGAATATCCAAAGCATTCTATTAAAGTCCAGATATAGACTTAACATCATATTGGAATTTTTACAGGTGCTCTGGAATCTGATGATGCTCCAGGAGTGGAAATAACTCATTATCACACTGCTAGGGTGAATTTTTAATTCACTCCATGTGCAAGATAAATGTACTTATCTGTCACTTTTTATTCTCATTGTCCTTGTACAAATACGTGTGTGTGTGTGTGTGTGTGTGTGTGTGTGTGTGTGTGTGTGTGTGTGTGTGTGTTCCTGTCACAGCAACAAAAGTATGGAAATTTTGTGTTAGGGTTCCTACCCCTACCACTCCTCTCTCCACACACCAACAGGCTTCGGGGTGTGCTTTTGGGTCGCTGGCCCTCTCACCCCATTCTCCTATATTGTACCATCTCCGCTTCCTTACAATGGAATGGGGTGAGAGTTGGGGCCAGTGGCCCCAAGGCACACCTCAGTGCCTGTTGGTGTGTGGAGGGTGGGGTGGGGTGGTAGGAGTTGGAACCTTAACACTGAATTTTCATACTTTTGTTGCTGTAATAGGAACCCTAACTGATGCATTAACAGAGTTTTTTGTGATGAATTTCCTTACTTTTTGAAATAGTATAATAGTCCTTATTTTACTGTAGGAGCACAGAATCCTTCGGACCCTGAGCTCCAACCCCTCCGTAGATGCACATATCTATGTAGGTGTGGAAGCCTTGCGCTTCCATGTGCCAAACAGTGACCAAATTGTCTGCATAGCCATCTTATTACTCCACCTCAATTACCTCAGTAAAGAGAAGTTGTGAAATGCAGGGCACAACTTAATGCACAACTGCAGCACTATTCTGTGTCACAGGTGCAAAAACACATTTTGGACAGGATGTGGAAAACGACAGCTGTACTGTTCATGAGGTGGGATGAAAAAAATAGCTATGTTGAAAATTTGGCGTCAAAATATTGAAAAGTATGAAAGTTATGCGGGTGCATTGAATAAAGTCAGTTGATTTGGTGGGAACTACCGGCGTAACGAGGCAGCTCAGTGCAGGGGGGAAGCCCAAGAAGCACTTTTTTCAGAAGTAGGCAGGTTTGGTATTGTGCTTAAGATGGAATGGGAGCCACCCAGTTTTTGGTGTGGAGCGAGCAAGTGTCAAATGTGTCCTGGGCAGCCCCTATGGCTAGTCGACAGGCCTTATTTAGTAGTGTGTTGACCCTGTTTAGGGCTGTTTTAGTGCCTGCCCCATAGATAGGCAGCCCATAATGTATGGAGGACATCACTGAACTACTGATGGCAAGTTTCGAGCATCTGGTGTCATAGAGTGCCTATGGCAGTAGAGGACTAAGTTTTGTATTCGCTGACTTGATGACTGAGTCTGTGTGGCGGAGAAGGTTAGTGTATCGTTAAAGGTGATGTCCAAGTATTTGAACTGTACTTGTTCCAGTGTTTCACCATTATGGTTCTGGATGAGCAAAGGCTTTGGGAGGTAGAGAAAAGTAGACTTTTTTTTTTTTTTTTTTTTTATGGTTTAGTAGTAGTTTGTTTTGTGTGAATCAGTTACGCAGATGCATAGCAAAATTTCAACAACCACACGTAACTCGGGCGTTTTTTGATATTTTTGCTGCAAATTTTCAACATGGGCTTTTTGAGACCCCTCCTCATGAGCACTGGCACTGTCATTTTGTTAATTGGTTGTGAAAGGTGATTTTGCACAGTGACCACCAAAATCACATGTTGGGACTGAGTAACAAAATGACAGTGCCAGTGTTCATGTGGTGGTGTCCCAAAAGGCGATGTTGAAAATTTGGTGAAAAAATAATGATAAATGGTTGAGATATCAACATAAGTTCAAACATTCCTGCACTTCGACTCTAAAAAGTAGGATCCTACTTCACATCTCGGCATATGAAGCAGATCCTACTTCATATCTAAACATACGAAGCAGGATCTTACTTCGTATGACACTGATACGAACAAAGAATTGAAATATTAAATAAAACACATTTTAAGGGCATTTTTCAAGCAGTAAAGTGCAGAATGCACATAAGGGGTCCCAATAAGCAAGCTGCATGTGTTGGTTCCTCCCCAGAATATCATTTTGGGAGATTTCCAAATTTGAATTTTTCAGGCAAAACTAAAAACGATGGCCATATGAAGTAGGAATTTTCCCATACGTAGCAGGATTTCTACTTCGCTTCATTCAGCTGTCTTGTGCTTACTGAACATGCTCAAATTATTTTTTTCAAATTTTTAAATTGCAATAATTTAAAAACTGCTTATTATCTTTTCACCAGACTAGCAAAAGGTACATCTGTGAGGTAGTCCCTTTCTGCCTTGAATATTTCAGACCAAAAAAAACAAACCGTCTTGGCTGTAGACAGGTTCAAAGAAAAATCCCTGCAGAGTCAATGAGTGAAAACATGTTTTTTTTTTTTTTTCCACTTCTTCATAACTCTTAGACCGCACATCTGACCAAAGCATAACTTGCCACATCAGATCTACCTCACAGGGTAGCGCATACTAAACTTTTTGCAAATCCGTTGAATGATTGCAAAGTTATTGAAGTGCCTGCTCAACCCTAACTGTAGGGGTGTGACCCAGCCCCTATAATAGATAGATAGTATGTTTGTGTGTGAAATCTATTTGATTTGGTAAACATAGTGGCAGTACCATGGTACTGTACTCTTACAAGGAATGGAAGTGTTGGGTGAACACTCATTTGTCAACTGTCCTTTACTGTTCCTCTGCTTATTTAAAGAGCTCCAGCTGGGTTGCTGAAGTTTTAAGAGAAGCCACAGGTTGTACAGAGTGGTTTTTTTTTTTTTGGTTTTTTTTTTTTTGTTTTCTGATACCTACCAATCCCCAGGGACAATGTAGAATATTCCAAGTTGGGGCCCTGACTGTGCAGCTGGAAATTATCATGCTTTATACTTTTACTCACAGTTTAATTCACCAATGACAGCCCCTGCTCTCTCTTTACAAAATCACATTGATGCAGGAGTTGGGAAAGTCATGTGTAGGTGACACAGGGCGCTTGGGGTGCAATATAAAGATGTCCACCCAGGCTACTTCCCTGCAAAGGGAGGCAGAGGAGACTTCTTTCCCTTTCTGCTGCTCTTTAGGGAACTTCGGAGAATGATGGCCACCTGCCAAGAAACTGTTAAACTTTAGGAACTCTTGCTTTTAATTTGTAAAATTTGGTGGAGTAAGAGAATGGCACCCATGTAGTTTACCATCTTTGTTTTAGTATTAAGACATGATTTTTACTGATGTCACAGATGGTTGAATGTTCTACATTATTGTGTGGAAATAAAAAAGAGCACCCTCTTGTTGGGCCTATGCTGTCCTTTTGATATCTGTGTGTACGAATAGCGGCATATATTGTTGGTCATTCCTGTATGAAGTATTGCATTTTGGTAATGTGAATTATGCGCATGCAGTAGTTTTGAACACCAGCACTGTAGTAAACATGCAATGCACAGTGCATACCCCCCCCCCATCACAGCATGGGGTGTAGACTGTGTAGCACGGTGTACTACAAAATAAGCTCAGGAAAAATGTGAATACCTGCAAGGTTGTGACTTCACCAAATAGAAGTTACGGTAGACCAAAACAGATCTTCTAAAACTGTAAATTTAAAAAGATAGCCACTTACAGAGTAAAGCTGCTATCCGCAAAGGCACTGCTCTACAGCAAAAAGGCCCATCACTGAACCACCAACTGAAGATAATTTAGTACAGTGTAATACTTGCTGCATTCAAAGATTTATCATGAGAAATGCAAACAGCCACAGCAAAACATGGTACCACCATGAAGCACCATGTTTTGCATCTTCATCTCCTGGTGCTTTGTCAAGGTGAGTGACCTCTGCAGTTGGAAACAATACTACAGATGTTAAAACAATGTCTACGATACTTACTCTAGGGTATAGTAACAATGACTCCTAAATGTGCAAGGTGTAAAAGTATAGAAACTTGCAAACAAAAACAAAGTGCATTGATACAGAAAAGTATCACATGCTGGATGTGGGGGGAAAAAATCGAGAACACTGATGCCCATTACTTTATTTTTTTATAAATATCGGTTAAGAAAAGGAATGTTTTGGTAAGTGTGGGACAGTGGCTTACGGGGTTGAGTTCCATAATACAGGTTTGTGACATCACAAACTTGTATTATGGAGTTTGACAGCAACTAGATTTATATATTGAATAGTTATCTCTGAAATGATCCTATCCAGATATTTTGCTTTTTGTCTCAGTGGGTGATTTTTAGTACTTTTTCCAGCAACAAAAGTTGATTTTTTTTCAGTCTGTAGTCATGTATTACATACATGCATACATACAAAAACTGCCCTAAACAGGGTTAGCACGCTCCTAAAATAAGTCCTGCTGTCTGTCAATAGGGCTGCTTATGACACCACACCTGCACTCTACTTGAAACTGGGTGGCTCCCACTTCATCTTAGAGCACAATACCAAACCTGCCTACTTTGAAAAAAGTAGTTCTTGAGCTTACTTCCCCTCACTGGGCTGCCTCTTTATGCTGGCAGTTCCAATGAAATCAAATAGAAGCGCCCAGCTACTGATCACCTGGTGATTCCCTTCAAAATGACCAAACTTGCACGAGAACTCCATCCTGTACCAAGGACCAAAATGGTACAATGAGCTACCTGCTAACCTCACAGATAAACCCAAGATTAGCACCTTCAAATCTGGGCTCCGGTCCCTTCTTGACATTACAAAGAACTGTGCCTGCCTGAACTAATGTGGCAGGACTTAGGCCTTCCAACTCCTCCATCTCCCCTTATATGTCCTCAGACTCCTCCTTTACCCCTCTCTCCAAACGAGGCCCACTTGGCTGACAACGCACTTCTTATGATGATGGCGCCATATCTGGTTGACCACCCTACCCCTTTCCTCCTAGGATGACCTACAAATTGGTGAACTCCAATGCTGAGTCCTATTGACCCTATCCTCTTTAAACCTCTCGGATGTATTTCATTTCATGGTATTTGCCTGTGTAATTGTTTTCCTGTTTTATGTATACCCTGTTATATTTGTAATATTTGTACAACAGTGACTTGGAACCTTTGAAAAGGAGTCCTGGACTCAAAGGTATTAATCCTAAACCGAAACATGCATGCATACATACATACATACAATGACCCAACTCAGAATACACAATTTGTTTGCATGAGTAAAGGAGCAGGATAATTCATGAGTGGTGAAGCCATGAACAAGTTATGAAGTTCCTGCTCCTTTACAAATGGTGATAAACTGTGTGGTATGAGTCTGGTCATTCTGTACCTCAGATAGTATGAAGACCGAGGCCGTACTTGAGAAGAGCAACCATAATGTGTTGTTTTCCTTAAATTCACACTGGGACTCCCCACGTCTAGTACTGGGGTCTTGGATTTCAGCAGTGCAGACTTTGTTAAAGAGCCTCTGACGCCTCAAGGAATACTTTGAAAAACATAATTTATGCAACAGGTGTCAGGATAAAAACTGACACATAACTTCAGTTATCTAAGTCACTGTGTGGATAAATGGGTGATGATGTTATCACTATGTGAATAACTTCAGGTTATCCACATAGTGATTACGTCAGCACCCATTTATCCTCACAGTGACTACATCACTAACCACCACTACCTGTGCTGCCTGCTCAGCAGTACTGCCTCCCAGTTTCACTTTCACCTTCTCACAGTGCTCTTTACAACCCAAGCTATCACAGTCCCAAAGACTCACAAAATGCACACCCTAACCAAATCCCCCCAAACCGAACCAAATTTTAAATAAAAACACTCTTAAGAAAAAAGCTATGTTTCCTTCCCTCAGCACAGCAACCCTGCAAACCAAACACAGCAACCAAGCACAGAGAAAAAACATGGAAAGGAACTTGAGGAAAAAAAAAAAAAAAAACAACAAAATTGAACCCAAAAAATCCTGTTGCATAAATTAAATATGCGTGGGGTGCCTGTGGGATAACGCAAGTAATTTGTACAGTAGCCTGTGACCTCTCGTAAACCTCACTCATGGCTTCACCACTCGTGAGGTTACTGGTGGTCACGGGCTACTGTACAAATAACTTGGTTATCCCACAGGCACCCTCTGCATATCCTTTATATATAGGTGCACTTCAGCTTGTATTCAGTATAAATTCTATAGATTTCTCCTCCCCTGTACATATTACTGAGGAAAGCATGAATATGTGATTTCTATCCCTGAGAGTTCATCTGCCTCTATAGCTTACTCCCTACTTGAAGTAATAATCCTCTGTTGTGACATCAGTCTGTTGCCATGGGAGTAACTGTGATGTCACAGGTCATTGCTTATGACCTCAGGGAATAAGCAACATGAATAGATAAAACTCTTTGGGAGCAAGGATCATATTTTCATACAAATTACCTCAGTAATAAGTAATGGTGAGGGGAAATACTGAGTTAATGTGAAATACAAGCTAAATCGAGTCTAATTATTATGTTTTCTTAAAGATCTCCTGAAGGCATCAGCTGCTCTTTAAAATTAAAATGTTACTGGGGGAGCAACTAGAGAGTGAGCAAGGTGGAAAGGGTTGGGACCAAGGGATCAGTCCTACAGCGCTCACAGAGCTGCATGAGGATAGTAAACAAGGCCAGGAAATGAGACCTATCTGGTTCACCAGGGTGGTTAAGGAAGCTTTAAGTAGAAAAAAAAACAGTTTTCAGGTCTTATAAGAAATAACAGTTGGAGCAGAGCAAGCCAGCCTACCTTGGCAAGTCGGAAGGAAGCAGGGATGGCAGTGAGGAGAGCCAGAGATGAGACAGAGCTCAGAATTGCACAGGGGGTCCAACAAAATGACAAAGCCTCTTCAGATACATAAGGGACAAAGGAAAACAAAGGAGGTCATTGAGCGGGTGGGGGTGACTGATAGTGTCAGCAAGGCAGACCTCAACAAATGCTTTACCTAAATATTTACAGTGGGAAAATGAGGACCATTCCTGAAGTGTTCGGTCCACCAAACAGGTGAGGATGGAGACGGAACTGGTCTGAAGCTGGTGATGGAGGACAGGGTGCTGAAGGGGAATGAATAAGAACAAGGTACATGGCCTAATAGGCTCCATCTTAGTTTACTGAGTGAAGTGGGAGAGGCTCTCACAGGGTCACGGGCAGGCCTGTTTAATTGTTCCCTGACCAAAGGGCTGCTTCTGAGGGACTGGAGGAGGTGCTTGTGATACCACATCAAAAGGGAGGGTATGGGAACCAGGCAACTATGGCCCAGTCAGTCTGATCTCTGTAGTGTGGAAAGTGCTAGAGACACTCCTAAAAAAAGAGTGGCTGGTGGAATTCCTCATTAGTAAGGGAATGCAGAATAGGAGGTTGCAGAGCTTTGCAAGTGGGAGAACATGCCAAACAGACCTCATTAGCATTTTCAATATAGTATTGTAAGCTTTGGAGAATGGTCAGGCTATGGGTGGCCTGTACTTGTAGTTCAGCAAGGCCTTTGACTTGGTCCCAGATGGGAGGCTGCTGGGAAAATTGAGAAGCCCGGCTGGGGGCAGCTTAGTTAAATCGATCAGGAACTGTTTAGGGGCTAGGACCCAGAAGGTGGGAGCCACCCAGCGATTGGTAGTGTGACAAGTGGGGTGCCTGCTTGGTTGATCTTTGGACCGGTAGTCTTCAGTGTATTTACATGCAAAATAGGAGTGTGAATTCAGGGTAAGATTATCCTATTCTCAGATGATATGAAGTTATGTGGGAGTCGACACTGAGGAAGGTATTCCAATGCTGAGGAGTGATCTGTCCAAATTAGAGAAGTAGTCCCACATCTGTCAACTCAAATTCAATGCAGGGTCATGTACACTGTAAACAAGAACCCCAAAATAGTATTAGATATGGGGGTCAGAGTAAACAGGAGTACTGAAGAGGGTGATCTTGAGGGTCATCATTAGCTCAGTGCAACAGGAGTATACTAACCAGATGCTCGTTGTATAGGCGAGGTATCCTCTATAGGAGATGAGGTGATCCTTACACTGTATGGGTCCCTTGTCAGGCCACACACAGTCTTGAGCACAGTTTTGGAACCTCCACCTCAAAAAGACTGCATTCACTCAGTGAGGGTATAGAGGAGGGCCACAAAAATGATGTGGGGTATGCAAGGTAAATCGTGACGAGACTGATTAGCTGTAATGTACACATTCGAGGCAAGATGTGAAGGGATATGATCGAGACCTACAGTAATAACCATGGGATTGACAGAAGTAACTGGACTGCACTGTTGAGGCATAGTGATGAGTTAGGCACCAAGAATCATGAGTACAAGGGGGGGTACATTTAAATGAGATGTAAGGAAATACTACAGAAAGAGAATGGTGGACAAATGAAACCGACTGCCAAGGGAGCTGGTAAAACTTGCGTCTGTCGAGAAGTTTAGGATGATATTGGACCAGTAGAGGGGCACAGTGACTGTCAAAGTAGGGAGGGAATATTGAAAGTGGTTTAGAACTTGCATCTTGAGGTTCAGACTACATCAGTTCAGTCTCCATGGAATGTCTTATGCCTGCAAAATTTCTGATCTTTTTTGAGGATATCTCATCAGGCCACATCTATGTAACTATAAGCCTCCAGGCACTAGGGCCACATGGAAACTTTGCAAGCAGTCATCCAGGGGCCACCCACGACGATGTTAGATGCTGGCTGTTACATAAATGTGTGTGTGTGGGGGGGCCTCCTCTCAGATCTTTTACTGCTGTTGGCCATACTCATGAAACCGGTGAAGGAAACACAGCTACACTGGCCATGATTTTCTTTTATTTATCGTAAAAAAGTAATCACTTTTATGGTGATTTTCGACGACCTGTATGTCATCGAAGAAACTGTCAAAATTGTTCCAGTATTGTGCCTGTGGTGAGATCTACACTGGTGACTCCTATGACATCTGTTTCTGCTGCATAGTCCCATACCACAGTGCGAAAGCCTGTGGAATTTGTAGGGCTTTTAATACCATAACCAGGTGATGCCATAAGGAGACCATAGAAAAGTTTCTCCTTAAACAGAAGGTGTGTAGCATGAAGAAGGAGCTCCAGCAGAAGAGCACTGTTGCATTGCTGACCCCATCTACCGAGTCTAGGTCTTCAAAATCCTGGGACATGGCACCAACGAGTTACAAACTCAAGCACCAGGACAAGGAGAAGGAAGAGCCTCCTTGTGCGTTCCAGGTCTCCTCTTCACACAGCAGGTACAATCTCCTTTACACTGTTAGCTCTAGTGGCAACCCCCCCCCCGACCATCAACAAGACAGCAAGGTCAGGGCTTGGTGCTAGCACCACCAGGCCTAGTACGCTGTTACATTGCCACAGACTCTTCCAGTCTCACCAGCCAACCATACAAGCCATGACACTCAGGCAAATCTATTTTTCAGATATGATTCGATGCCAACTGCCTTATCTCCTGGTTCCAAGGGGTCCATTGATGGGGCCTACTAGCAATTCCCCCTCAATGCCGCATGATACACCCTTGCCACAGCCACCTCCTAGAGCACTACCAATGTCAGCCCACCCCTTCTCCACTCGACCAGCTCAAGTACAAATATAATCATGACCTGATAATGCAGGATGAGGGAGCTAATGATTATGCTGAAAGCCCTTATGACGGGCACAGCTCCACTGTGTCCACTTGTAGTGTGGACTTGGTGATAAACACACCAAGGTCCTCTCCAGAGGATCCCACTTTCCTCACCATGATGCAGCAGTTACAAGCTGCCATAGGCTTTGACCTGGAGAAAGAGGACACAACCAAGAAAAACCTCATAGAGTTTCTGGAGTAGCCAGAATCTCCTGCAATTGTGCTGCCTTCTCTGCTTCCTGTTTTGGGGATGCCACCTTGCTGCCTGGTACAGACCCAGCTGTACCCAGGAAAGCAGGTAAGATGTACATGGCCCCCTCTGGGAAACCATTTTGCCACCGCCCGAGGCAGATTCAGTAGTCATTAATGCTGCCAATGACATGTCCATTGCACCTAAGAACCTGAGATCTTACTTCGAGAGGGCTCTTGCAGTAGGTAATTACATATAGGACTGAAGCCGGCAGGCATCAGGACCCCACGGAAAAATGTCTAACTAGCAGTCTCCCTCCACGCCTGCCTTCCAGTTCTTTCATGCCGTTAGCTTGTGGAAGTGCCTCGTGGCTAAGTTCCTACTGCTTTATCAGTCTGTCAGTTATTTTTACCAAATTTTTCACGTCTTTCTTCAGTATTTCTTATAGATTGCCGTGTATGGTGTCCTCTACTGCCTCTGATTTACATAAAAACAAGTGCGACTCGTGCAGCGCCCAGCTCCCGCATAAGGACGGTCATTCTCAGTGCCTCTTCTGTCTAGGCCCAGATCGCCCCATGGAGAAGTACCAGCACTGTCAACAATTAAACGCCGCAACCCGCAAATGGAGGCATCAGTCCCTGGAGGCCCACATTTTGAAAAAGATGTCCTCCATGGAGAAGGAGCTGAAGAAGCTCAGGCAGACCTCAACTTCCCCTAAGGGTCACCGTAAGAAGGAGAAGCACTGGGACTGGGAATCCACTTCCACGGCTACCGCGACTTCGGCTGGAGTTGCCATGCTCCAGGTAACGTCCCCCCCCGGGGGACCGACCTTCAGCTGTCTTGGAGGTTTCTAAGACGGTGGCGTCCCTCCCATCGTGCTCACGCTCGGACCCCTCAGGAGCCTCCAGGACAAAGGAGGCTACCGCTCCCAGGAGGTCCGCCACCGTGCGGCCCTCTGGGTCGAGTGGGTTCAGTAAGCCAGAAGCCTGTACCACTGATGTCTGCCCAGACAGGGCCGGTAAGACACCTGCCCCTTCGGGGGAGCGTGCGGCCCCAAAGACACCCACCAAGGCAGCCCCTTCCATGTGACCTTCGTCGGACGTTGGATCTGACAAGTCTGATGCTGACTCCTCCAACATCAGCCCGGATCCCACTGGTAAGGCAAAGGTTGGCTCCTCCAATGCTCATACTGTGTCCGAGCTAACACCGGACCCTGTTGACTGGTCCGTCGTCCCTAGCTCCCTGCTTACTACCAAGGCTCCAGCGTCTCCCCTGTTGGACCCTGGGGATTTCAGTCCTCCTTCCCAGGCGACACAGAGGGCGCCAGTATGCTCCGTCAGGTCTTCACTCATAAGGTGGATACCTGGCCTTGGTCCTCAGACGCTGGCTCCGTACGGTCTCCGACGACAGGCGACATCCTGTTACCGGATGCCATCCCAACGCCCATGGGGCCACCTGTTCCTGGCCCGCCGCGGGGCCTCTTCCAGGGCCTTCTGCTCTGGCAGAGACCCTGGTTCCTGGGTATCCAACGCCGTCCTATCCGACACCGTCCTACCCAGGACTGCAGTTTCCCACGCTGCAGTACCTGACATCAGCCTACCCAACGCCACAGTACCTGATGCTGGGTTTACTGCCGTCGGGCTATGGATACTCTCACTACGGATACCCTCAGTATCCGTATCCCCCTCCTCCTCCCCCCCCCCAGCTGCCGGTGGACTTGGAGATGCTGGCTGCCTGGTGGGCTGAGGCAAGGCTCAGCTCACCAGAGAGGTGGAGAGCCATCTGCTGGACGCCGGTCCTGGTACCGGATCCCATCGCCGGAGATGTGAGATTCCCCCACCCCTGACACCAGAGGCAAGCCCTCGGGTGCCAGGGCCAGGAGGACATGCTTCCCTGAGGGCTGCCCAAGGGGTCCATTCCTCCCCCATGCTGGGAGGGGTCTTCATCCTCTTCGTTGGAGCCCACTGACTCAGATAGCAAGGTGTGCTTTGACCCTGACGACGAGCCATGCACTCCAGACCGTCCCAGGCCCAGGACTCCTCTGAAGTCTCCTCTGGATCATCCTTCCTTTCTAGAGTTGCTGAGGAAAATCTAGGAAGTCCAGCAGTGGCAATCTCTGGAGCCAGATCCACAGTGGAAGAAGCTCACCGCCCATCTGGATCTGCCCGAAACTGCTCAGACATTGATTCCACCCTGGATCGAGCCTCACGCCAACCTTGTTTCCACTATTTGGAAACAACTGTCCACACTAGCCCCCCTTCCGAGGAAGGCGGATAGGCTATACCAGGCTCCTGAGGGTGTAAATTCCTTGAAGACACGCCCGAAGGCTGACTCAGTTGTCATTAGCGCTGCTCACAGCCAGTCGGCAAACCCAGAACACCTCTGCTCATCTCTGCCTGACAAGGAATCCCGTCTTCTGGACCAGTACGGAAGAAGGTGTACGCTTCTTCCACTCAGGATCAGGGCCCTGAACTATGTTGCACATATGGGGACTACTAGAAGACTATCCTGAGTCAGGTGGAATCCAAATTGGACTCCCTTCCTGAGTCTCAGACCAAGCAGGATGTAGCTGCTGATCTTGTCCGTTCTGCTCATTCGGCCAGTTGGCACATGCTTCGGCCACGTACGATGCAGTGGACACAGCTGGTCGGAGCTCGGCTTTCGCCGTGGGTCTTCAGCGTCATGCCTGGCTCCAGGTGTCAGGTTTGGTCCCGAAGGTGCAATCCACTATCTAGGATGTGCCCTTCAGGGGTTCTGTGCTGTTCGTTGGAGATGTCAAGGACATCATCACCGACCTGCAAGAGAAGGGCACTGCACTTAAGTTTGTTGACTGTACAGGCCGCCTCAGGGACAGCGTTGCCCTTTTCACAGACATTCTCTGCCTAAAGCGAAACCTCAGGGCAAGCGGGCCAACAAACGGGCCCCTCCGGCTGCCAAGCCCCTCCCTCTCCCAAAACAGTGGCGAGAGCTTCAGCCGTGACGTTGCCTCACACCTCCTGACTCCTTTCCTCTCCCTCAGCCTCTGGACTTCCCAGAGCAACCAGTAGGAGGTAGGTTCTCCTTCCATCTACTGGGTTGGGAGAGGATTACATCAGATGCTTGGGTGCTCCAACTGATAGAAGCAGGACACTCAATCGAGTTTCTCAAGAAACCACCCAGAAAACCACGCCCCAGGTCGTCTTACTCCACGGAACATCTTCCTCTGGTCCTAGAAGAAATTTCCTCCCTTCTCTCGAAGGCGGCAATAGAGCCTGTCCCAACCCACCTTTGGGGAACAGGTTACTATTCCATTTCTTCCTAGTTCCAAAGAAAACTGGAGACATGAGGCTATTGTAGACCTCAGCTCCTGACATGTTCGTGGAGTATGAGTTTCAGAATACTTTCTCTGTAGGGCCTTCTGCGCTACTTCGGCAGGGACAGTGGCTGTGTGCGCTGGATATGCAGGATGCCTACCTGCATATCCCCATCCGCCCTTCCCACCACAAATCCATTTGTTTTTCATTCCAGGGGGACCACTACCAATTCGGGGCCCTCCCATTTGGTCTTTCCTCGGCTCCCCGAGTGTTCACCAAATGTCAGTCTGTTGTGGCGGCCCACCTGCGTACCAAGGGGGTGCAGGTATTCCCGTACCTGGCGATTGGCTCCTGGTGGCCCTCTCCAGGGAGGAACTTCTGCATTCCCTCTCCCTTACCCTTCAGGTTTTCACCACCTTGGGTATCACCATCAACAAGGCCAAGTCTCATCTGGTCCCTTGCCAAAGGCTCCAGTTTATAGGGGCGATCCTGGACACAACCCTTGGAATGGCCTTTCTGCCCCTGGACAGGGTGGATACCCTCCAGTCTCATGCAAGCCTGCTGTCCACTCACAGACGGGCCAGCACCTGTTCAGTACTTCGCCTCTTCGGGCTAATGGCAGCTGCTATTCTGACAGTCCCACACGCTTGGATCCATATGAGGATCTCTCAGTGGACACTTCAGTCTCAGTGGGACCAGACACTAGACTACCTAGACCAGGAAGTTCTGGTCTCCGAGCCCATGGTTCAGGACTTGCGGTGGTGGATGGTGCGAGAGAACCTTTGCCGGGGGGTTCCCTTTTGCCTTCCAAACATTGACAACAGATGCCTCGGGAGAGGGCTGGGGGGCCCATCTAGGGTCTCGCAGAACTCAGGGCTCCTGGTCCACACTCAAGCAGACTCTTCATATAAATGTGCTCAAGCTCAGAGCTGTTCTGTATGCTCTCCAGGCTCTGAATTCTTATGTCCTTCCCGGCCATCTGACTATCCAGACTGACAACATGTGCATAGTCTAGCACATAAACAAACAGGGAGGAACGCGTTCCTACCCTCTGTGCAGGGAAGCAATGAGAGTTTGGAACTTGGCTGTTCAGCACAGCCTTCACCTGACGGCAGTTCATGTTTCGGGAGTCGAGAACATGCTGGCGGACCACCTCAGCTGGTCCTCAGCAAAGGCCCACAAATGGGAACTGGATCAAGGGTTGGCAGACAATATCTTCTGGCGCTGGAGAACCCCCCAGGTAGACCTGTTCGCATCCCCTCAAAACGCAAAGCTTCCTGCCTTCTGCTCGCTCGCTCCAGGGCGAGGCACTTTTTGGCGGGACGCTCTGTCTCTCGACGGGAAGGGCAGATTTGTCTATGCCTTCCTACCAATTCCCTTGATTCCGAGGGTCTTACACAAACTCAGCTTAGAAGGAGCTCGGATGATTCTCATCGCTCCATTCTGGCTCAGGCAAGTTTGGTTTTCTCTTCTGCAACAATTTTCAGAGGAACCTCTGCTTCCTCTTCCTCTTTCATAGCATATGCCGACCCAGTATCAGGGGACCCCGATTCATCCAGGTCTCGAATCCCTTCAGTTGCATTCATGGTTCCTACAGATGTAGTCCAGGCCCGATTCGGGGTTTCCGATATTGTAGTGGAGGCCAGAAAGCCTTCCACTAGATCCACTTACGCCATGAAATAGAAGTGGTTCTCGATTTAGGCCTCTTCCAAGGATTTCTAGCTGTTCTCTTGCTCTGGCGGAATAATCCAGGACTACATGCATCATCTCTTTGACCTTGGTCTCAGCCATTCCTCCTTGAAGGTTCATATGGTGGCTATCTCTGCCTACCATGTCCCTTTTGGCAGCAGAACTTTCGCACAGTTGGAAGTCTCCAAGACTTTGCTTCAAGGGGTTCTCCATTTACGACCCCCAATCCGTGTTCTGGCCCCTCCTTGGGATCGGAACTTAGTTCTTGAGAAGCTTACCCTGCCTCCCTTTTAGCTGGCAGCCTCAGCAGACTTGAAGTTCCTCTCATCAAAGACTCTCCCTTGTGGCCATTACTTCAGCTCGAAGGATTTCCGAGCTTCAGGCCTTGATGTGTAAAATACCTTATTTGGTTTTCCACAAGGAACGAATGGCTCTGTGCACTAATCCTAAATTTCTCCCTAAGGTAGTGTCAGAATCTACGTTGAATCAATCCATTGAGCTACCTGCCTTCCTTACGCAACACTCCAAGGGGAGTACCTCTTGCATACTTAAGATGTTCACAGAATACTGAGATGCTACACCACTCGGACTAAGGATCTCAGGAAGTCAGATCAGCTTTTTGTCTCTTTTTCTAACAAATGGGAAGGCAATGCTGTTTCTAAGCAATGCCTGTCGGAATGGTTGGCTCATTGCATCACTTTCTGTTACAAGTACAATAAGACCCTGCCGGGTCAGGTCAGAGGTCACTCCACCAGAGGAGTAGCCGGCTCTGCAGCTTGTTTCAAGAATGTGTCAGCGGCAGACATCTGCACAGCCGCAGCTTGGACTTCCATCCACACCTTTACGAAACACTAGAGTTTGGACATTGCCTGTCGCTGTAGAGCCGGCTTCAGGTTGGCTGTTTTGCAAGGTCTTCTTTCCAAAGACCCTAATAGCCGGAGGTTTATTGGTTGGTAGATTTCCTCCTCCCGAGTGCTTTTCCTTGTTCCAGACTGCTTGGGACTCAGTCCTATATGTAATTACCTATTGCAAGAGCCCGCTTGAAGTAAGATAGTACAGTTTTATGTAAGAACTTACCATAACAGTAAATCTTCGAGAGAGGCTCTTGCAGTAGGTAATGCCTCCCCACCCTCCATCCCCCTTAGCTTTTTCAGCTCCTTTTCCAGGAAGGGAAATATCTGCTTCTCTCTCATCTTGCCTTTTTGGCCCTTGGCGGGAAAGAACTGGAAGGTGGGCATGGGGACCACCCCTTTATAGTAAAGTCACCTGACACCGGTCACCTGACGTGGGGGCGGTTTCCCGGCAGAGTCTACTAGCTAGAAATTTTTCCGTGGGGTCCCGACGCCTGCCGGCTTCAGTCCTATATGTAATTACCTACTGCAAGAGCCTCTCTCGAAGATCTGCTGTTACAGTAAGTTCTTACATAACTGTACTTTCCTTCCTTCCTTCCTGGTAAAGAATCCAGGGTGTTGGATGTTCTGGGCAGAACATTGACTCAGTATCATTGGGATTCCACATTGCTATCAGGCCGACATGATGAAGCACCAGAACAGCATCTGGAGGAAGGCCAAGGCAGCTGTACAAGCCTTGCCAGAGGGAACTCCAAAACAAGAGCTTTTCAAAGCCATTACTGTTGGGGCTGATCTGGGCAAGCATCTGCTCTGCACAGCCTATGATGTCTCAGATACTTCTGCGAGGGCTGTGGCCTAGGGCATCTGTCTTAGGAGATAGTCTTGACTTTGGGTGGTAGCCTTTGCGAATGACGTGCAACAGTCAATTCTCAGTGCTCCTTTTGAAGACATAAATTGTTTGGTGCTGAGGTCCAAAATATCCTATCCACTCTTCAGGTCTCAGGCAGAACCTTGAAGTCTGTGCATTCCCTCTACCTTACCCAGCCTAGGGATAAGAGTAGGGGTCCTTTTCGTGCAGCTGATGTTAACCTCTTGCCAGTGACTGCAGTATATAGGACCAGTATTGAACACAACCCAGGGCTCAGCCTTTTCTGCCTCTGGACAGGGCCTATCGCCTGCTTGCTTAAGCACAGCTACTGCACAACAGCAGGTATTTCAACCAACATGAAGTCTTGCTGTATTCTGTCTATTGCAGTTAGGTCCTGCCTTTCAACTGCCCCGGAGAACAAAGAGTTAACTTTCCATGGCCAGCATGGAACGTTCAGCCCGAGCTTGGTTGAAGCCCGTCTGCCGTTGTTTAAACTCCAACCGTCAGATTTTTTACTCCGCCTCACTGAACAGTCGCTCCGGAGATTTCTCCTTTGCTAGGTTCAAAAAAAGTCAAAGTGTCGTTTTTTGCTCGGTTTCTACCGAATCTGTCTGTTTAAGTCTCTGTCTGTGGTACTGTGAGTACTAGATAGGTTTTACATTTAGTTTCTGTGTGGAACTTGTAAATTTCAGATCGGTTCGGTTTGAACCAATCGGTTTAGTCTTAAAAAGTTTTGCATTTGTTTAGAGTGTGGTAACTGGTCCATATCGGTTCTAAAAAAAACTGATTTAATTACGTTTTTTCCAAGACCCGTAACACGGTCAGGAACTGATAGGGGAGTCTTGCCTGGCGGATTGCGGAAAAAAGGGTAAGTTTTGGATAGGATTGGCCATGTCTGAGAACCCAAGAAAAAAACAGGCCCACTGGGTTTCAATACTGCAGTGTGTGTGGGGAAGCCTTTGCTAAGGCTGATCCCCACACCACCTGTGTTTATTGTCTGGGGTTTGACCACCTCGATTCAGACTGCCAAATTTGTAAGAGTTTTCCCAAAGCTACCCTGGATAAGAGAGTAGGTAGACTGAGGGAAAAGGAGGCCGAAAAGTCCGCTGACCCGGATGGCCAGCCCGGTTCAGTTCTGACCCAACTAGAAGGAGTGCCCTCTGACCAGGGCGAAACTTCTTCGGCCAAAAGGAGAGCCGATTCTGAGGAGTCGGTTCTGGTTAAAAGAAAGAGAAAAATCATCTGGTTCGTATCCACAAATTCTTTCTCCGACCGCTGATGAAATAGCCAAAGCGATAAGGATAGTGCAATCGCTAACTACGGTTCCGGCCAAACCGGCACCATCTGGCAGGGCTCGGTTCGGTCAGTTCCCCCGGTTCCGGATTATACTTTAGAAGAATTTTATGAACCGGAGGAGGAGGAGGGAGAGTATGAGGAGGATGATGATGGTGATTATGAAAGTCTGGATGTGCCTATTGACCCGGACATCTCCCCAGACAGACCTTCAGGTGTTTCTCCTCCTAGGCTTTCTGAGTCCCCTTCCCACTTTATGTTTTACAAGAAAGTGGCTGAAACCCTCCAGCTTCCAATGGAAGAAGCAGTAGAGGATCAGGAGGAGCCTGATTTTGTTGAAATGATGGACATCCCAGAGTCCAGGAGGCTGTCTATTCCCCTCCATAAATCTTTTGGGAAACAGACATTTAAAATTCTAAAGACTCCTAACTCCATACCTCCTGTGGACAGACGAGTGGACAAGAGGTATACCCTTTCAGGCTCGGACATGGAGTTCCTTTCTCAACAATGCAGCCATGTTGGGGTAGTGCAGGCTGCTGCCTGTGATAAGGCAAATATTCCCTTGGCATCACACCCCCCAGATAAGGACTTCAGGAGGACTGATGCCATGGCAAAGAAGCAGTACATGGCAGCATCTTTGGGACTCAGGCAGGCTAACTATATGGCCTACACAGCTAGATACCAGAAGTCCAGGTGGGACACTGTGCTGGCTCTGGCTAAACAGGCCCCTGACCAACTTGCCAAGGTGCTGGAGCAGGTGGCTGCAGATGGGATTGATGCATCCAAGGTGCAATTTCATGCTGCTGTGGACTCCCAATGATGTTTCATCTAGAGTCATGGCTACATCTGTGGCCCTTCAGAGGATGGCTTGGCTCAGATGTACTAGCCTATCACAGGATACCCAGGCTAAGGCCATGGATTTCCCTGTCATTGGTAATTGTTTGGGGAGCAGACAGAGAACAACATGAAAAAGATGGACGAGTACAGAACCACCTACAGGAGTGCTCAGGCCAAAGAAAGGCAAGCCACTCCTCAAAGACAGCACTCCAGGGGCAGGGGCAGGCCCTTTGAAAGGCCTTTTTGCCACGCTTAGGCCTTCTCTTCTGCTTATGCTCAGAGGGGGTTCTTCAGAGGGAGAGGCAGACGAGGAATGAGCAGGCCTGCTTCCACCCCTCAGCCTAAAGGCCCTGCCAAGCAGACACCCTAATGGGTCTGCCTGGGCTGATTCTCCAATACCTGTAGGGGGCAGGCTGGCTTACTTTGTCCAGGACTAGAAGTCTCTGACATCAGACAAGTGGGTCCAGAAAGTAGTAAGCCAGGGACTGGTTCTCAGCTTCAAAAAATTTCCCAAGATGAGAACCAGATCCTTTCCACCTGCAAATCCATCAGAGACCCTTGCCCTAGAGGCAGAGGTTTCTTCCCTGCCATAGAAAGGGTTCCTACCCTACACAAGGGCAAAGGATTGTACTCCAGGTACTTCCTAACCCCCCAAAAAACAGGAGAACGGTGGCCCATCCTGGATCTAAGATACCTGAACAAGCACCTTTTAAAGCCAAAGTTCAAAATGGTGACTCTGGGAATAATTCTGCCCTCTCTGAGGCCAGGGGACTGTCTAGCCTCCCTGGACCTCAAAGATGCCTACTTTCACATTCCCATCAGGTGCTCCCACAGAAAGTACCTAAGGTTCGAGTTGCCCTCAGGCCACTATCAATTCAGAGCAATGCCGTTTGGCCTAACATCAGCCCCAAGGGTGTTCACAAAGTGCCTGGCAGTAGTAGTTGCTTTCCTAAGGAGAAAAATTATTTCCATCTTTCCATATCTGGATGACTGGCTCATTGTGGGTCAGTCTTCAGACCAAGTCAAGTCACATCTGCAAGTAGCTCAGCAAGTGCTCACTTCCTTAGGATTCCTCCTCAACCTTCCAAAGTCAGTTCTCGAGCCAGTACAGCTATTCACCTTCATAGGGGGCGGAACTGGATACAGTAAAGGCAAGAGCCTTCCTTCCCCTGGACAGGGCAAGGACTCTTATGGAACTGGCCTCTTCATTCACCCTACAGGTGTCTCGACCAGCACGGCATTTCCTTCAGCTCCTGGGCCACATGGCAGCTTCTACAGCAGTGGTCCGGGGAGCAAGATTCCAGATGAGGGACATTCAGCTCCATTTAAGAGCCTTCTGGTCCCAAAGGAAGGATTCCCCTTACCAAACTAGTCCCAGTGACTCGAACCCTGATCCAGGCTTTGCAATGGTGGCAGGATCAGGACAATTTGAGACAAGGAGTTCCTTTTGTCACTCAGTCTCATTCAGTGATACTCACCACAGATGCTTCCCTGATGGGCTGGGGAGCCCACTTGGGGGATCTTACCACCCAGGGACTGTGGTCACCTCAAGAATCTCTGCTTCACATCAATCTCTTGGAACTCAGAGCAGTGTTTCTGGCACTGAAAGCCTTTTCCAAATCTGTACAGAACAAGGTGGTCCAGATCAGAACAGACAACACCACCACCATGTGGTACATCAACAAGCACAGAGGCACTCGGTCTATGGCCTTGTGCACATAAGCAATGAAGTTGTGGTCCCTGGCCTATTCCCTGCAAACCTCTATGATAGCAGTTCACCTTCCAGGGAAGGACAATGTCCTAGCAGATGCTCTCAGCAGGATATCCCTGGGCCATCACGAATGGACCCTAGATCCCCTAGTTTTGAAGGTGATTTTCTTGAGACGGGGCACTCCACAGATAGATCTTTTTGCAGCCCCAGACAATCACCAACTTCCTCTCTTTTGTTGCAGACCCCCAGTCTTGGGCTTAGTCCCCCTGGATGCTCTGATTCTGAATTGGGAAGGGAAATTTCTGTATGCTTTTCCTCCCTTCCCTCTCCTGTTCAAAGTGTTAGTCAAGATCAGGTTACAACCATGCAGAGTGATTCTGATTGCTCCAGACTGGGCCAGACAGCCCTGGTACCCACTGTTGCTGTCCTTAGCAGTCCACCTTCACCTGTCTCTTCCCAGGAATTACAACCTGTTGACATTCTCTCGGGAGGATTTGGTATCCGAACCTCAAACCTCTCAATCTCAAGGCATGGCTCTTGAGTTAGAGTTTGCTGATCTGCACCTTTCTCAAGGGGTTCTGGATATCCTTAAGGCTTCTCGAAAGCCTTCCACCAGAAAGACTTAAAACTCCAAATGGAAAAGGTTGACTATTTGGTGCTCTAATAAGCATATTTCTCCAGAATCTGCTGGGTTGCCTACAGTTCTGGACTATATGGTCCATCTTAATGGCTTAGGACTTAGGCCAGCTACACTTAAAGTGTACCTGGCAGCTGTTTCTGCCTTCTTGTCAGCCCATCCTGTGTTTTGTAAGTTCTTCAAGGGATTGCTGCACACCAATCCCCCCTTTAGGGACCCTGCTCCTGCTTGGGACCTTAATGTTTGCATTGCTCAGCTTATGCAACCACCCTTTGAGCCTTTATCCTCTGCAGAGCTTAAGTACTTGACTTGGAAAACTGTGTTTTTGGTAGCCATTACCTCTGCCAGGCGTATCAGTGAATTGCAAGCTCTGTCAGTGGAGCCTGATTTCATCTCTTTCCATAGAGATAAGGTGGTCCTAAGAACTAACAGGAAGTTTTTGCCTAAGGTAGTTTCAGATTTCCACCTTAATCAGTCTGTCTCTCCCTGTTTTTTTTCACTGACCATTTCTCCTCTGGAGATAGGAGGCTGCACAGCTTGGATGTTAAAAGGGCCCTCAGCTACTACATAGAGCGCACCAAGGGTCACAGGTTTGAGTCCCTCCAGTTGTTCCTCACATATGGAGAGGTCGGTAAGGGCAAACCTGCTACTAAGAGATCTATTGCCAGGTGGATTGTCTCTTGTAAACAATTCTGCTATGAAAAACTGGGTAGAACCCCACCCTCAGGTCTGAGGGCTCACTCTACTAGAGGTACAGCTGCTTCCCTGGCTGCTGCCAGGGATATTCCTATCTTAGAAATTTGTCAAGCAGCCACCTGGAAAACAATCCATACATTCACCAAGCATTACTCTCTGGATATCCAAGCTTGGAGTGATTCTCGGTTTGGCACAGCAGTACTTCAGAGCCTATTCCTAAGAGGTTCTGTCCCTCCTCCATGGAGGTACTGCAGTAGTCTGCAATAGTCAGAATACAGCAAGACTTCATGTTGTTTGAAGAAAAAATTACTCACCTTAGTAATGTTGTTTCTTCTAATGGAGTCTTGCTGTATTCTAACTCCGCCTCCCTCTCAGAACCTGTTTTTTGGGATGTGGGTGGGCAGAGCAGTGTTGGCACCCTAGGGTGCCCCTTCACCCTCCTTTACTTTGTGTGTGTGTGTGTGTGTGTGTGTGTGTGTGTGTGTGTGTGTGTGTGTGTGTGTGTGTGTGTGTTGTGTTTTGTTTTTGGATTTCCTGACTTGAGTCTTTGCTTTGAAACCAAAAAACCCTTTTTAATAAATTTAATTGCCAGTTGGCTAGTGTGAGTTTTACAGTTTCCACACAGAACTTCTAGTGAGTATTGCTCGTAAAGATCTGACGGTTGGAGTTTAAACAACAGCAGACAGGGGCTTCAACTGAGCTCACGCTGAACGTTCCATGCTGGCCATAGAAAGTTAACTCTTTGTTCTCCGGGGCAGTTGAAAGGCAGGACCTAACTGCAATAGTCGGAATACAGCAAGACTCCATTAGAAGAAACAACATTACTAAGGTGAGTAATTTTTTCTTCTCAGCAAGGATGTTCCTACGCCTGCTGGGTCTCATGGCAGCAACCACTGAGATGGTACCCTTGGTCAGGCTGCACATGTAAATTCCTCAGTGGACCCTGAGAGTCCAGTGGGATCAGCTCACAGATGACCTAGAACAAATGGTTCTAGTCAAGTCCCTGGTACGCAGAGTGCTCAAGTGTTGGATGGAACCCAGCAACCTATTAAAGGCGGCTCCCTTCCTGATCCCTTCCCCTTTCCAGATTCTCACAACAGTTACCTCTGCAAGGGGTGCCCACCTGGGCTCTCATCAGACACAGGGTACATGGTCCCCAGTGGAGAGCACCCTGCAGATCAGAGATCTTACTTCAAGAGGGCTCTTGCAGTAGGTATTACCAAGTAGGACTAAGCCGCCAGGCGTCAGGACCCCATGGAAAAATTTCTAGCTAGCAGTCTCTGGTGGGGACCTCCCCCATGTTAGGTGACCAGTGTCATCCGACGCCAGTATAAAGGGGGTGGTCCCAACGCCCGCCTTCCAGTTCTTTCCCACCATCGGCTTGTGAAAGTACCTTGCAGAAGAACAGCACTCTTATCTCACCATTTGAGTAAGTATAAACCCTTTTTCAACAATATTCTTCCTTATTCTGATAATTGTGTGTTACTACCTCGCTGTGCATGTCGTCCCTGACGCTATCGGAATCGCATAAAAACAAAGTGCGACTTGTGTGGATCCTAGTTCCCTCACAAGGACGGCCATTCCCTCTACCTCTTCTGTCTGGGCCCAGACCAGCACGTGGAGGAGTGTGAACACTGCCGAAAATTTAACACTGCTACTCGGAAACAAAGGCAGCAGTCCCTGGAAGCCCAGTTGCTCAAAAAGAAAATGGCATCTATGGAAAAAAGAACTGAAGAAATTGAGAAACACAAAGATCGGGACTCACCATCCACAGCGACCGCCACTTCGGTTAGAGTCTCGGCCTTCCAGGAAGCTTCCCTTCCAGGGGATCATCCTTCAGCAGTCTTAGTGGTATCTAAGCATGACCCCCGTCCGGCATGCGCTTGGGCCAGCGGGAGCCATCTATACAATGTCCTCTGGGGCAAAGGAGGCCCGCAGTCCCGCTACGTCCTCTAAACCCAGGCCTACCAGTCAGAGTGCATCCGATAAGCCAGGCGTCGGTCCCACCGATGCCTGCCCGTACTCGGCTGGTAAGTTGGTCATCTGTATACCCGACGTCAGCCCAGCTGGTGACCCATCAGGCTGTCCTTCCACCCCTGATGCTGGAGAGTCACCGCAGTGCACACCTGTCGCGTTGCCTACTGAGGTTTCCGTGGCTACTCTGGAGGAGTTCACTTCTTTCCTGGCTGGGGTCAAAGAGCCTGAAATGTTGCCATCGGGGGGGCCCCCCTGACGCCGGATCCTCAGACACTGGACCAGATGCCAGACAACCCGACGTCTCCCTCCAGCATACTGCTTCCTGACGAGAGACCGTCAGAGCCTTATGGGTTCCTGGACCCCCCGACAGGTCTCCCTTGAGGCCCTACACCCTCCGGGACAACACCTGATCTGTCTGGGCCGACGCGGGGACCTTCGACTCCGTTGGAGCCCCTGGCACCCGGATACCCGATGCCAGCATATCCGATGCCGCAGTATCCAGCTCCTCAGTACCCAGCGCTGCACTACCCAACACTGCAGTACCCAGCGCCTCAATACCCAATGCCAGGCCTCCTGCCGTCAGGTTATAGGTACCCTTATTACGGGTTTCCAGGTTACCCGTATCAAGCCCCCCTCTGCCTCCTCCCCCTCCTTCACCAACCGTGCACCCTCAGGTGGACTTGAGGGAGGTCTCGGCCTCCTGGTGGGCTATGGCTAAAACACAGATCACCCAAGAGGTTGAAAAACGTATACCGACGCCAGGCCCCTTACGTCAGTGTGAAGAGACTCCCCTATCTCTGCCTGACACCAGAACTGAACCTTCTGGCTCCCGGGCCAGGGAGGACACGCTCCCCCAGGGAACCCTCAGAGAGGGCAATCCTCTTCCTCCTCCTCCTAGGGAGGACTCTTCTTCTGCATCATCAGAATATTCAGTGTCAGATTTGGACTCCGGATGCTCTGACCTAGAGGACATGCCCCGCACTCCAGATAGACCCAGGCCGCAAGGTTCTCTGAAGTTCCCTCTGGAAGACTCTTCATTTCTGGAGCTGCTAAAGAAAATCCAGGCTGCCTGTGAGTGGCAGTCAGTGGAGCCAGACCCCCAGCGTAAGCAGCTCGCGGCCCATCTGGATCTCCTGGAGACTTCTCCCACCCTGGATAAAGCCTCACACAGATCTTGTTTCCACTATTTAGAAGTAACCTTCCTCGTTAGCCCCCCTTCCTCGGAAGGCAGACAGGCTATACCAGGCTCCTGAGGGGAAGGACTTCTTTAGCCTTCACCCAAAGGCTGATTCGGTAGTGATTAGCACCACACACGAATGATCAGCCAACCCTAAGCACTTTAGCTTGTCCCCTCCTGACAAGGAATCACATCTTCTGGACCAGTACGGGAAGAAGGTCTATGCTTCTTCCACTCTGGGCATGAGGGCCCTCAACTATGTTGGCCACATGGGGGACTACCAGAAGGCTATCCTTAGTCAGATGGAATCAAAACTAGACTCCCTTCCAGACTCCCAGTTAGCGGGAACTGGAAGATCTTGTCTTCTCCGTGCATTCGGCCTATAGACACATGCTTCATGCTACATATGACACGGTGAACAGCAGGCAGTAGCTCGGCCATCGCGGTATCCTTGCGGCATCATGCCTGGCTGAGAGTGTCAGGTCTGGCCCCTGAAGTACAATCAGCTATCCACGATGCTCCCTTCAGAGGGTCTGTGCTGTTTCGTGGTGATGTCAAGGAAATCATCACCAAATTACAGGAGAAGGGTTTGGCATTAAAGTCTGTTCAGACAATGTACAAACCCTCTCAAGGGCAGTAACGGTCCTTTCAGTACCCCAACCACCAAAGGGCTAAGCAGACTCGATCCATACGTCCCAATAAACGTAAGGCCACGCCAGCTGTCAAGGCCTCCCCATCAAGAAAGCTCCTGGGGCCTTGGCCACTACTCTGCCCTCTGCCTCCTGACTCCCTGCCTCTCCCACTGCCTCCATCCATTTCAGAGGAACCGGTAGGGGGGATATTCTCCTCCTATCTGTTGGGCTGGGAGAGGATGACGACAGATGCCTGGGTGCGCCAGCAGATTGCAGCAGGACACTCGATAGAATTCATGCAAAAACTACCTCACAGACCAACCCCTCCCTGATCGTACTCCCCTACTCATCTGCAATTGGTACTGGAAGAGATGCACTGTCTTCTGTTAAAAGAGACAATAGAACTTGTCCCCCTCCATCTTCAGGGGACAGGTTACTATTCTCACTTCTTCCTAGTACCAAAAAAACGGAGATCTGAGGCCCATTCTTGAACTCAGCTCCATCAATCAGTTTGTGGAGTACAAACGGTTCTGAATGCTCTCCCTCCAGAGCCTTCTTCCCATGCTTTGGCCGGGCCTTTGGCTATGCGCCCTGGATATGCAGGATGCCTACCTCCATATCCCCATTTGCCACTCCCACCGCAAGTACCTCCATTTTTATTTTCAGGGGTCCCATTACCAGTTCAGATCCCTCCCATTTGGTCTATCCTCAGCCCCTTGAGTATTTACCAAATGCCTGGCGGTAGTGGTGGCCTTCCTGCATAACAAGGGGGTCCAGGTCTTCCCCTACTTGGATGATTGGCTTCTGGCAGCCCTGTCCAGGGAGGAACTCTTGGGTTCCCTTTCCCTCAACCTTCAAGTTTTCTCCGACCTGGGGATTACAATCAACCTTGTCAAGTCCCATCTGATCCCTTGCCAACAATTGCAGTTCATGGGGGCAGTGTTGGACACGACCCTGGGCAAGGCCTTTTGGCCCCCAGACAGAGCCAAGACACTGTCAATCCGGGCTCGGTTCGTATCGGTCTCAGAAGGGTCGGAGCCAAGAAGGTCCTCTGCCTTATCAGCCTGATGGCGGCTGCCATCCCAACAGTCCCAGTAGCTCATCTCCACATGAAGATCTCTCAGTGGACCCTACGGACTCAATGGGATCAGTACCAGGACATCCTGGATCATGAGATCCTGGTGTTGGATCCCATGGTCAGGGACTTACAGTGGTGGATGGTTGCAGATCACATCAATCTGGGAACCCAGTTCTGGACCGTCCCACCCAGACCCTAATGACGGATGCATCAGGGGTAGACTGGGGTGCCCATCTTATGTCTCATCGGGCTCAGAGCAGCTGGGCTCAGTTCGAACAGACTCCATATAAATTTCCTCGAGCTGAGGGCAGTCATTTATGCCCTCCAGGCTCTCCTTCTGGTTGTTCATCCTGGTCATCTTCTCGTACAGTCAGACAATGTGTGTTGTCTAGTACCTCAACAAACAGTGGGGAACTCATTCTTATCCCCTCTGCTGGGAAGCCATGAGAATCTGGCACTGGGTGTCCCACCACAGCCTTCATCTGACAGCTGTCCATGTGCCGGGGATGGAGAACACTATCGCGGATGCTTTAAGTCGCGTGTCAGCCAAGTCTCACGAGTGGGAACTAGACCAGGTTGTGCTAAACGATGTTTTCCAGCATTGGGGGACCCCCTCAAATGGACCTTTTCACCTCCTGCGACAACACCAAAATTCTCGTCTTCTGCTCTCTCGCTCCAGGGTAAGACCTTTTTTGTCAGGATGTGCCGTCTCTGTGCTGGAAGGACAAGTTTGTTTATGCCTTCCCTCCGGTTCCTCTGATCCCAAGAGTGCTCAACAAGCTAAGGCTGGAAGGGGTGAGAATGATCCTCATCACTTCTTTCTGGCAGAGGCAAGCCTGGTTCTCTCTTCTGCAACAGTTTTCTGAAGAACATCCTCTTCCTCTACCACTATCACAACACTTGCTGACCCAGGAGCAGGGGACCCTGGTCCATCCAGGCCTCAAGTCTCTTCACCTTCACATGTGGCTCCTTCAGACATAGCTAAAGAGTGCTTTGGAGTTTCCCCCGTGGTAGCAGATATCCTGGTGGAGGCCAGAAAGCCTTCCACCAGGCCCACTTACTCCATGAAGTGGAAACTTTTCATTATCTGGGTGGGTTCTAATAACCTAGAGCCTTTTTCTTGTCCAGCCAATAAGGTTCTGGACTACCTTAGGCACCTGTATGACTTGGGCCTTAGTTATTCATCAGTGAAAGTACATACGGCAGCCATTTCGGCCTGCCACATCCCTTTTGTGAGCAGGATGTTTGCACAACTGGAAGTCTCCAAGACTTTTCTGCGAGGGGTCTTGTACCTAATACCCCTGATTTGCAGTACTGCTCCCTCTTGGGACCTGAATTTCATTCTGTTGAAGATTACTCTGCCTCCCTTCAAACCCACAGTGGAGGCAGAGCTAAAGTTTCTTTCTTGGAAGACTTTATTTCTGGTGGCCATTACCTCGGCTTGGAGGATTTCTGAGTTGCAAGCCCTGATGTGTAAAATCCCGTTTGATTTTCCACAGGATTAGAGTGGCCATGCATACTAATCCTAAATTTCTTCAAAAAGTGGTGACTGAATCTACTCTGAATCAGTCCATTGAGCTTCCAGCCTTCTTCATGGAGCACTCCAATCAAGGAGAGTACCTACTCCATACACTGGATGTACATAGAATTCTGAGATACTACACTCACAGGACTAAAGATCTCAGAAAAACAGACCAACTCTGTGTCTTTCGCTCACAAGAGAGAAGGCAACACTGTTTCCAAGCAATGCCTTTCTAGATGGTTGGCCAATTGGATCACTTTTTGTTACGACAAGTATCACAACACTCTTCTGGGTCAGGTCAAAGGCCACTCCACTAGAGGGATTACGGCCTCTGCTGCTTGCTTTAAGAATGTGTAAGTGGCTGAGATTTGAGCAGCCTCAACTTGGACATCCGTCCATACCTTCACAAAACATTACAGTTTGGACATTGCCTCTCGCTGCAGAGCAGGCTTCGGGCTAGCTGTTCTGCAGGGAATCCTCTCATGATCCCTGTCTGGAAGTTCAGCATTTGTGGATGGTGTTTCCGCCTCCCGCTTTCTTTGTGTTCCAGACTGCTTGGGTTTCAGTCCTACTTGTGAATACCTACTGCAAGAGCCCTCTTGAAGTAAGATAGTACAGTTACATAAGAACTTACTGTAACAGTAGATTTTCGAGAGAGGCTTTTGCAGTAGGTATTACCTTCCCTCCCTCCAACCCCTCAATTTCTTCTTTCAGATATGGGAGCCATATCCTCTTCTCTCCTGTCAGACCTTTGGCTGTTGGTGGGAAAGAACTGGAGGGTGGGTGTTGGGACCGCCCCTTTATACTGATGGATGACGCCGCTCACCTGGCATGGGGGCTGTCCCCGCCAGAGACTTCTAACTAGAGATTTTCTCTGGGATCCTGATGCCTGGTGGCTTGGTCCTACTTGTGAATACCTACTGCAGGATCCTCTCTCGAAGATCACCCACCCTTCCCTGTCCGCTCCAGCCTGGCTGAAATCCCACCCCATCCATAGTAGGGTCCCAATTTTCTACCCCTCCTCCATCATTATCATAATAAACAAGTACATGACAGCCATTGTCACTTTCGGTGGTTTTAGCCCAATTTTTCCCACAGTCGTCGGTAATATATCCCTCCTCTTCTTTACCTCTCTAACCTGCCACCCCATACATGGCCTCTTTCCCCTATATGTGTAGTTGCTGGCTGCCTCACTCAAAAGATCTCTGCTTATAACCCCTGTATGTCTATGGTTGATTGTACATCTGCTGACTTCTTCAATTGTAAAATAATGCTGTTTTTCTTTTATTTATTTCAACCTTGTACTGTATACACTTTTTCTTCCTTGTATATTATTGATTTTTGTATACCTGCTTCTGTACTGTACTTTGATGTATTCATGACCAGGTCTACCTTGCAAATGAGCCTTGCTCAATAGTGCCCGCCTGGATAAATAAAGATTTTGATTGCTTGATCTACCATTAAGGTAAGTTCTTACATAACTGTACTTTCTAGAAATGAGAGCTGTTCTATATGGGCTCCAGGCCTTCCGAAACCACCTATCCTGAGGCCCTCTGCTGGTTCAGCTGAACATCCATGTGGTGTATTACATCAACAAGCAAGGGGAACTCATTCTTATCCCCTATACAGGGAAGCCATGAGGACTTGGTATTGGGCTTTGGAACATGGTCTTGAACGGTCAGCAGTACATGTTTCAGGTGTCCAAAATGTCTTGGCATACAGGCTAAGCAGGTCCCAGTCCAGCATGCACGAGTGGTAACTGCTGCCCTCAGTTGCCGAAGACCTTTTCCACCGATGGGGTCATTCAGAGTTGGACCGTTTTGCATCTCCGCACAATGTAAAGCTGCCACTTTCTTGCTCATTTGCTCCAGGGCCTGGAGTTTTCTGGTGAGATGCATTGTCCCTCTCCTGGAAAAGGAAGTCCCTCTATGCCTTCCCTCTCTCCTCTCTAATCCAGAGTGTGCAACTCAAGCTGCAAGGAACTCTGACACTCATTGCTCCCTTATTGCCTTGACAGATCTGGTTCTCCTTACTGCAACAGCCAGCGGTGGAACCTGTACTGCCTGTGCCCCTGTGCAAGGGTCTACTGTCACAGGAACAGGGAACCCTGTTCCATCCAGACCACAAATCTCTCCAACAGCATGCAAGGCTCCTGAAAACATAGCCACTGCTCATTTTGGGGTTTCCCAAAAAGTGGTTAATGTTCTAGTGGCTGCTAGAAAGCCTTATACCAGATCCACGTATTATATGAAATGGAAGCGGTTTGCCTTACGGGCTGCTTCCCACCACCTGGATCTGTTCACCTGTTCAGTCAGTCTGGTTCTAGAGTATCTGCTGTCCATATCAGATTCAGGCCTGTAGTGTTCCTCTGTCAAATCACCTGGCTGCCACATCGGCTTTCTATGTGCCTATAGAGGGTCATATAGGTGCCCAGCTGGAGGTGTCCAGTACATTTTTGAGAGGAAGGAATTCTACATCTGAAGCCTACCATCCATAATCAAGTCCCAGCTTGGGACTTGAATTTTGTTCTGGAAAAACTTATTTTGGCTCTTTCTGAGGCAGCTGCGACTTCAGGCTTCCGCTTTCTTTCTTGGAAAGCATTATTTTTAGATGCAGCCACTTCCACTCAAAGAATTTCAGAACTACAGGCTCTAATGTGTGAGCCTCCTTATTTTGATTTTCTATAAAGACAGGATGTCTTTGTGTACCAAAATGTGGTATTTGAGTTAACTTTAAATCGAACCATCCACCTGCCACTTTATTATCCTGAGCATGCTAGTGCAGGGGAAGCATTGCTCCTTACTCTAGAAGTACATAGAGTATTTGGGTACTATATGCACTGTATGAAGGACTGCAGAAAGTTCTCACAGCTTTTTGTTTCATTTGCCCCTGAGAAAGAGGGAACCCCAGTTTCCAAACAGTGCCTGTCCAGGTGGCTAGTCAGCTGTATTTCTTTTTGTGATAGAAAGTACAAGAAGGAACTTCCTGGGGTGGTCCATGGTCATTCCACAAGAGGCCCGGCCACTTCTGTTGCTTGTTTTAAATCTGTGTCTGCTGCAGATATCTGTGCAGCAGCCACCTGGAGTATTGTCCACACCTTCACTAAACACTAATCTGGACATTGTCTCTCACAAAAGGGCTGGCTTTAGCCTAGCTGTGCTCCAAGGCTAATTTTTCCTTAGGCCTGTAGGCTCCAGCCACCCAGACAGTTCACTGTCAATACTATTTGATACTTGTCTTGGAAGTGTAGCCTGATGAAAGATAGCCTTGAAGAAGATAAAACATTTATGTACTTACCATAACAGTAGATCTGCGAGGGAATCAATCAAGCCGTGCCTTCCCACCCTCCTTCCCCCTTTTTGGGCTTAATGTTGTAGCTTGGATTGATGTTATCTCCATTCTAGTCTGCCCTCAGCCCTGTGCATTGCTTGGTTTACAGAGCACTGGGTTTTCTCCTGGCTCCCTACAGCAAGGTCCTCGAAGATGAGGGGCCGCCCATGTTTATGTATTAGCTGAAGCCTGACTTTGTCGTGAGTCGTCCCTGGTAGACTGCTTGTGAAGTTTCCATGTGGCCCTAGTGCCTGGCTGCTTGTAGGTGTGGCCTTACAAAGGAGATTTTCTCAAAGATATACTGTTACGGTAAGTATTTAGCTGTTTTTTTCTTGCTAATCAAGTCTATATACCACACTAATTAATGTTATCACAGCATTAATACAGCAATTAATTGTAACATCAATATGGTAATAAATTATGACATCAGTACAAAACCTTGTTACATTTTCTACCTTAATCAGTAGTTAAAAATGATCAGAAAGCTAATTATGATAAAATTAGGGAATATTTGTCAAATTGGGACTGGAAAAAGGAATTTCAGAATAAGGATTTAAATATGATCTGGAATATCATTAAAAACCATCTGGAACATTGTATAGATAAATGAGTGCCAGTGATTAATAAGTACCAAAACAATAAAAGACCTCCTTGGTGGGACAGGTGTATTAAAAAATTATTTAAGAAAAAGTGAAGGTTGTATAGCAAGTTGAAGAGGAATTCATCTGGTGTCATACATACAAAGTTAAAACAATGTAATAAACAGCTAAAAACTACAATAAGAAGAGCCAAACAAAACACAGAATTAAATTTGATAAAACTAGGCCGGTCTGGTGGCGCTGAGGGTTGAGGCGCTAGACGCCACACCTCGTACTACGCCGGCGACCCGGGTTGAAGCGGACCTGGGTCGCCGGGTCACTGGGGAGGGAGGATTGAGTCCCAACAGATGCTCTCCTCCCTCGGGGATTCTCAACCTTGAGTATGCCAGTGGGAGCACGGCGCTTGGGGGTGAAATCCGTTGCCGTAGTCGGGAGGGCGTCGTTAGGGGCGCTTGGGGAGGCGTCGTCAGCACGTCGCCCTCTAGGACGTCGCGTCCTTGTGTGCCTGTGTCCCAGGGGAAGTGGGAGAAAAGGAAAATGGTAGTCCTCGGTGTCCCTAGATGAAGACTGCACCATCCAGAGAGTCCACCCAGGACAGATCCCGCTGTGCAGGAGAAGGAGAAGGTAATGGCACTCTAGGGGCAGATCCTGAAAGGGGGGCTACGGGGATATGTGCAGTCGGAAGGAGGGGGACACCGGGGACAGGAAGGAGAATAAAGAAATAAAGCAAAAAAAAAAAAATTTGATAAAACTGAGGATAATAAAAACAATTTTTTTATTATATAGGGACATTAAGGGGTAATCAAAAAGGGATAGGGCCTATAGTTACCGCAAATAAAACAATCACAGATGAAAAAGAAATAGCATCAGAATTAAATACATACTTCTTGAGCATGTTTGAACCGAAAGAAGCATTGTTAAAAACAAATAAAGCCACACAAAATTAATATATTCCTATTAGTGAAAAGGAAATCATTACTATAGTAAAGGGGTTGAAAACAAGTAGTTCAGCTGGGCCAGACGGCATAACTCCTAAATGCCTGCAGGAGTTGATAAATGAACAATTACGTATCTCTTTAATATATCATTAAAAAATGGAAGGACAATACCTGAATGGGGACAAGCATATATAACACCGATACATAAATCTGGATCAAGGTCTGAGGTAAAGAACTATAGACCAAGAAGTTTGACATCAGTTATAGGTAAAATACTGGAGAGAGTCATTCAACATGGGATACTTGATCATTTGGCAAATAAGCAGATAGTCGCTATCTCGCAACATGGATTCACTAAGGGTAGGTCATGCCTCACTAACTTGATAACCTTTTTTGAACCAATGAGTGCAGCCCTAGAAAAAGGAGTACCAGCTGATGTAATATACCTAGATTTCACAAAAGCTTTTGAACAGCTATATCAAATCAATCTAGGAACCAATATAATGGAATGGATTACATCATGGTTGAAGGATAGAAAGTGGAGCGTGATAGTGAAGGGATATCAATCTGAGTGGGGGAGGTAACAAGCGGGGTTCCCCAGGGGTCGGTCCTGGGACCTACATTGTTTAATATACTTGTTAATATACTTCAAACAGCAGATAACGTGTGGTTAAGTAAGCATGCAGATGACTGCAAACTAGGGGTCTGGTACAAAATCATTCAGATGGTCAAAAACTCCAAGACAATTTAGATAAACTCCTAGACCAGACTAAAACAAACAAAATTATATTTAATATATCTAAATGTAAAGTGATGCACTTCGGTGCCAAGAATCCTAATTTTGTATATAAATTAATCAAATATTAGAAGCTACTACTGAAGAAAGGGACTTAGGAATAGTTATAACAGACACATTATCCACAGATGTGCATATTAAAAAAACAGTTAAAAAATGTCAGAAAATATTGGGCTGCATTCTGACAAATATTAAAAGTAGGGATAGAGAGGTGATTCTCCCACTTTATACCAGTCTGGTGCGTCCACATATGGAATATTGTTCCCAGTTCTCAGCTGCAACTACTGTAGGAAGTCAGAAATTGAAAGAAGGTGTGCAATGAAGAATAACAAAAAAAGTGAGAGGACAATATAATATGACATATGGTAACAGACTACAGAACTTGGGACTATAGTCTACTAATTATAGACAACTAAGAGGGGACCTATGTTTAATATTTAGAGCCAATAAAGATCAAGGGCTGATGGAAAACATAGGAATTAAAAGATGCGAAGAACAAAATAAAGAAAAACTAGATCTCACAAAAACTAGATCTCACAACTATAGATTAAAAGATGATATAAATATGACCAAAAAACGTTTGGATTTCTTTACCCAAAGAGTAATAAAAAGCTGGAATGAATTACCCAGATATGTGGTGGAAAGTGAAACTATGGGAAGTTTCAAATATAGATTAGATGAATATATGGGAAATAAAAAAATCATGTACCAGCAATAGAGTAATTAGGTGTTGAGTTCATTAAGGACAAATTGTCTACAGAACTTGAAATTAACTATGAACCTATGAATCCCAAGCCATACTTAGATAAAATGGTTTTCAGAGCATATATAACTAAGATGACATTTAAGAAGATTTTAAATTAATCCTGCTGTCAGTATTTTTTAGTCGGCCAAATAATTTATCATAAAGTTTTTCTTTTTTTTAGTAAATATGTACTCTTGCATCTAAGATTCATGCCCTGTACATTTTTAGTTTTCTCAGTTATTGTTAAAACAGCATTTATTACAAAATTTTTCATTGACTCACGTCATTAAAGATGGCCTCCACATGCAGTTTTACAAATCTCTTCCATTGTGATTACCTGTTGAATGTATGTAACACCTGGGCTCCCCTGGGGTTACTAGAACCCCTTTAATATAAGTTTAGGCAGGATTTGTGCAGCAGAAGGGTGAAATCCCTGTAGGGTCCCTATAAGAATCATCTGGTCAGTCCAGCTGAGCAGAGGATGCTGTGGTGGAATTTAGAACTTTTGCAGCAGCATAAGCCCTCTTGCACTTTGTGCAGCAGTTTGACTCAGTAATCGGAGAGTGATGAAGATTGGAGTTAGTGTAAACCAGTTGGTGCTGTGCCAGTTGGCAGCCCAGTTGTCAGAGGGGCGTGTCCCTCTTTCATTTTCTCACCTTAGTTTATCAGCTAAGTGGTCTGTGCACCGGGATGTGGTGGCAACCATCCCCTGCAGTGCCCTGAGGGGACGAATCTCCTCACAGATGTGCTAGTTTGGACTGGTAACAGTGAGTAGTTTAGGGGGCAATCCCCACACCTGTAACACTTCTAAAAATGCTGCCCAGAATAGATTGTATTTTAAAATCGAAGCCTATAGCCATGGAAAAGCTAAAGTGTCTTGGATTTCTGTCATTTCAAATACAGTAAATCAGAAAGCCCTCCAGCCTGGGGCTCCTGTGTGTTTACTTCCGTGACCTGTTTAAGTATTTTACTGTGGGTTGGGTTCCATGGAAAAGGACCCCTGCAGTTTTGAGAGAAAATTTTATTTCTGTGGGAACATAAATATTCAAATGGGCATACTGTGCCTAGCACAGAGGTGCAGTGGAATGGCTAAAGAGGCCAGTAGTGCCTGGGGAAAATGTGAATTTTGTAATTTCAGAGGAAGTCTGGCTTTGGCTGAATTAAGATGACCACTCAGTCCATGTTGCAGAGGGACCAATCTGCTTACAAGAGTTTGGATGGTAATGTGGTTCCCCCAGTTTTTGAAAGTTAATAAGGGGAGGAAACGAGGTGCTTCCACCGGGTCTGGAATGTATGCCTGCAGGTAGCTTTCAGGACTCACTGGGTCCAGGTCTGTGCTCTAATGTGAGACTGTATGGGTCTGGTTCTTGTGCTGTCTAAATATGTGCTGTGGGTCTGACCATTGCAATTTGTGCTTTAATAGTTCTGGGTATCATTGGTGCCCCATTTTTCCATTTGCCCCAGAAGAGGGGATGGATGTTCAAAGTGTGTAATCTGGTAACCAGTTCTTCACTTGTGGAATTTCTGTGTACTTTGTGTTCTGCTCCTGCAGAGCCCCTGAGGCACCACCAATTTCTGACTGACGTGTCAGGATAAAGCCATACAGTACAGTCCCATTCCTGTTGTGGACATTCAGTCTGTGTGTGACCTGTGTGACATTTTGGAGCCCCCTCAGACATGTGTGACCCCCCATGACCCAGGTACCTGTTCCCCAGGCTCGGGTAAAATAGAAATATTATTTTCTACCCCTCCCTCTGACCTCCTAGATGTCCGAGCCAGGTGTTGCCCTAAAGCCAAGGGTAATGCCTTTGTGTTGTTGCCTACTGTAAAAGGGAGGAGTGGGGTTACATGTACATGCTAAAGTCGTACTGTAGATGTATTAGGATGATACTACCACATGTATCTAATAAAGGAATAATGGACGACAGGGTATGTGTCGTGCTGGGATAACGCCACACCTGGGCTTGTTGGGCATGAGGCCGCAGGTCAAGTGTGTCCAATGCCCCAGGCATGGTGTTATCCCAGCACAACACACACCCTGGAGTGCATTATACCTATTATACAATGGCTTGTTGTTATATATAAAATAAAAAAAAACAATTTTAAAGATTGTTTTTTAGTGTGGAAAAATATTTTTGTTTCTTGAGGAGATGCAAAAAAGAGAAAAAGCTCATCATCCAAACAACATCAATTGGTTCACAGTGCTGAGACTAGACCTGTGGTGTTATGCTGTGATAACGCCATGGGTCCAGCCCCAAACTGACCAATCACAGTCCAAGATTCTTTCTTGCCATTGTATAATGGTAAAAAGCAAAAAACTACCAAGATATTTGTTTTTTCATAGCAGGCATAGCACTGGAGTGGCACCTTTTAAAAACTTCAAAATTCTCTATGTTGGTTCTGGAATGAAAGAAAAACAACAAGCATTTGTCAATGCCGAATGTTTGCTTGCTGGCATTGGTATTGGTAGTGTAGGAGTTACAGAGCTGCATAATAGGAATGGCAGTGAAGTATTGAACTGAAGCCAACCCCACCACCACCCTACAGATACTGACAGGCGTTGGGGTGTGCCTTTGGGTCATCAGGCATAACGGCCACACCATTTCACCACACCCTACCCTGCAGACACTGACAAGTGTCACGGTATGCCTTGGGGTCTTTGGCCCTTATGTTCACCCCGTTCCATCAGGAAATATAGTGAGATAGGTGTTGTATAGGAGAATGGGGTGAACTTGGGGGCCGAAGAGTCCAAGGCACACCTCGATGCCTCTCACTGGCTGCAGGGTGTGGGTGGGGGTGGAATGGTATGAGCATTAGAGGCGACAATCCCAAGTTACACCCCTGATGCCTGTCAGTCTCTACAGGGTGGGGCATGATGGTCGGAAACCCTAACGCCTCAGGCGTTCGTTGGAATTTTCACTCCAAATTTTCAACATTTTTTTGTGACCCCAACCTCATGAACAGTGGCAGTATCAGTTCGTTAGCCGAGAGCTGATTTTGCACAGCAACTATGTCATTTGGCACCACAGGTGTGAAAACACATTTCGAACAGGATGTGAAAAATGACAGCTGTACTGTTCATGGGGAGGTGTAAAAATGGCAATGTTGAAAATCTGCCGTGAAAATATTAAAAAAACTGGTGAAGTCACGAGTGTGCATAGAAACTGCAACGCACACCCGTGATGTAATTAGTTTGGGGATTTTTTATGGCAGATTGTCAACACAGGCATTTTGGGACCTCCGCTCATGAACAGTGTCACTGTGATTTTCTTAATCTGTCCCGAACAGTGATTTCCCACAGTGACCACGCATTTAGCGCTGGAAGTGCAAAAACACATTTTGGCCATGATGTGAAAAATGACAGCTGTACTGTTCATAAGGAAGTGTGGAAAAATGCCAGTGGTGAAAATCTGGACTGAAAATATTACAAATTCATGAACTTACGAGGGTGCGTGGAAACTGTGCAATGCTCACTCGTAACAGTGTCATTTTATGGACTTTTGTCACCAAATTTTTAACATAGCCATTTTAAGACCTCTGCTCATGAACAGTGTCACTGTGATTTTCTTAATCGGTCCCGAATATTGATTTTGCACACCAACTGCGCCATTGTGTGCTACATGCACGGAAACACATTTTGGGCGAGATGTGAAAAATGACAGCTGTACTACTCATAAGGAGGTGTGGTAAAATGTCAGTGTTGAAAATCTGGAGTGAAAATATTAAAAATTCGTGAACTTACGAGTGTGCTTAGGAACTGTTCAATGCACGCTCGTAAATCAGTCATTTTTGGGAATTTGTTCACCAAATTTTCAACATAGGGTTTTGGGGGGCCTACCTCATGAATTGTGACACTGTTGTTTTGTAAATCAGTCCCAAAAGGTGGTTCCATGCAGTGACAGCGAAATCACCTTTCAGGGCCAATTAACGCAATGACAGTGCCAGAATTCATGAGGAGGGGTCCCAAAAACCCCATGTTGAAAATTTGGTGCCAAAATTCCAAAAAATGCCTGAGATATGCATCAAAGTTGAAAAAACCCTATTTATTCCATTACACAGCTTACTGGCATTTCTTCAGTTCGCGGTCGACTTTGAAGAGTGCAGACGTGTTCCCGGTCCACAGAAAATCGCTCGGAGAATGAGCACGAGGTGAGTATGGGTGAGGTGGTGTGGGGAGGTGGATGCGCAGAGGGTGGGCACGGGTTGGGGCAAGACAATCAATGAGGACCGTTTTTTTCTTTTCAGGTGTTTGTTTTCTTTTTAGGAAGACGACATGGGACTGGTGCCATGCTGGGGTGGGCTCCCACGTGGCAGCTGGAAGATTTTTTTTGGGGGGGTTAATTGAGCCGACGGGGAATTGGGCACCCCCCGTTGCCATTCTCACTTATGCCACGCTGGGGTGGGCTCCCAGCATGGCACTTAGAACTCTGAGGGGGGAGCGTGGATCCGACGGGGGATTGGGCACCACCATCAGCCATACTGTGTGCGGTGGGCAGGTGGGGGGGGAGCGCTATTCAGAGACACTCAGAGGGTTGGGGAATATTATTACAATACTGATCAGGTGTGCCAACAGATGACAACTGCGTCTACTTTTTCAGTCTCTTTGGGGTTCTGTTTTCCTGCTTTTGTCAGTGCCACTCATACCCTGAACTCTGACTCAACATTCCAAGGATGGCAATTAGATCTTTTTTTGGAAACATTCCAAGGATGTCATTTTAGTCACTGGCCTCCTCCCAGAAAGATAGTCTTAGGAAAAGTTCACTCCAAACTGAATTTATGTTCCAGGAAGTGAAAGCAGAGATGTATACAAGCAGGACTGCCAGCAATATGCTAATCAACACTATCTTATCGCTGCTCACTGAAGCAGTCTCTCCCTTTCAACTGTATGCCACTGCATTTTCAACTGCTGTCATAGCTGCAGCATTCATTGGTGAACTGTGGCCGCGCCTGCAAACACACTGACTAAATTGGAAGACAGGGTGCCACACCTACAAAAACTTGGATGATGGCATTATGTTTCTTGCACATGCATGCAAGCAAACATAAAAATGTGTATCTTTATAATCTTCCTGGACTATATCTTCACCACTGATGGGTTTTTTAGCCGGAGGTGCTAGGGCCTTCTTCAGGAGGGCTGGCACCTAGGTAAGCTGTGTGCATGCACAGCATCATGAGAACTAGTCATGTGCTGCATATCCTATCTTGGCAATGGCCCCCAACTGCCTCAGTTCCTTTTTTCCCTCTGTGGAGTGCGCTTCAGTGATGATGTTGCTTGCCTGCCAGGAGTTAGATCTTCACGTCTATATGACAAAAGTATTCGGTTTCATTACGCTTTTCTATTTAGTTTCATGCTTATTATTTTTGTATCAGTAGAATAAAAAGATAGAAAGTATCTCTCAGCCCTACCGAACAACAGCCTATGACCATGGATGTTGACAGTGATGGTTGGGAGCCTTATCAAGCATGGTGCTCTGGCAGTGGTCTGAGTCGAGTCCAGTCCACTTTCCTCTCTGAGGGAGGGTTCTGACTATGGGTAGTCCTGTGTTCAGGGTGGGGCAGTCCTCCTGTAAACAAAGAAACCATCCCATTCCCAATCCCAGTTGGTGACCTGGCACCATTCGACCTTGAGTTCTTCCTTTTCCCGTCAGAAGAGAAACGGTCCTGCTCAAGGTTGCCCTCCGATATGTCTGCTACAAATTCTTTGAGGGCCGAGAGCAGGAGGCCTTCTTTGGTGCCGGTATCCCCAGCCTCTCCTGCTTGTGATTGCTCGAAGTCTCAGGCCCGGAGCCCCTCACTGTTTTCTTGTGGGGACTCCGGTGGGCAGTTTCACCACTGGGCAGCTTTTAAGGAGCAGTGAGTATGGTGTGTGGCCCATTTGCCCCTTTACGTGTACCTGATTCCAGGCCTTTTGGAGCTGGGGACCTTGGAACTGCAGTCGGGGTTTTCAGACCAGGTAGAGCATTTGGTTCCGCCAATGGATCTTGATCTCTTGGCAGTGACAGCACCACTGATGCTGGTTACAGGGACCATTGCCCTTCACGCTGTCTCTCCGTAGGTGCTGGCCCAGGTATCTCCACTGGCCATTTTGGTGCTGGCTAGGCTTTGGCCGAGGGCAGCGTCGGGTTTGGTGTCAGGTTCAGGCCTTCTTGGGCCTGTCCCAGCACCATGTCTGGCACTGTGTCCAGCGATGCCTGTGGTGTCGGGGATCTTCTTGGTGATGCATCTATTTTTTTTGGATTCAGGACCAGTGCCAGTGCCAGTGCCAGCTTCTCTGGGGGTGGGCCCAGGGCCAGCTCCCTTGGTTCCAAATCCGGTGCCGGTGCTGGTGTCTCCTGATTATCCAACTCCAAGAATTGGATTAGCTGTCTCTAGGCCTACGCCTCTTCCTGCCCCTCTTCCCCTAGAGGAGTTGGAGGAGGATGAGTCTGACCTCAACTTCATTATCTCTAAGGGCGGTGATGATGACTCCTACATCCTGGATTCTTGTACTCCAGGAGCTCCTCCTATTCCAAAGAAGGACCTCTCTTTTCAGACTTTGCTTCACAACATATGTGCTACCCTAGCACTCAAGACCTCTGCCCCAGATCCAGGTAAGCAGTTATGTCTCGAGTGGCTTCTTATGCCTAACATTCCAGTTAACCTCACTCCTCCTATCCCTCTGGCTTTTGAAAGGCTGTCAGAGATGGTATGGGCCAGGCCTGCTACCATTCCTCCTGTCTCTAAGCAGATAGACTGAAAGTACTCGCCCCAAGGAAAGACCTATTCTAGCTTCTCAGCCTATTCCTGACAAACATCATTTTAGCTGGGAATGATAAGGCTGTTCTTCCTCAAGAAGTTACAACTCACCCCATCAATAAGAAATCTCCGAAGACTGATACGATGGGGAAGTGAGCCTTTGCTGCAGCTACCTTGGGTATGCATATAGCTAGCCACCATGTATATTTCTCTCAATGAGAGTATGCCCTCTGGACTTCCCTCAGATCTTTTGCTGAGACCTTGCCAGAGTCAGACATTAAGCAGAGGATCCTGCAGACTGTTACCCATGGTATAGAGTCTAGCAGTCATCAGCTGAAGACAGCCATGAATGCATATGATACTGCTTCCTGTGCTACTGAATTAGGAGACATTCTTGGCTTTGAATGTCCAGTTTTTCCAATGACAGCCAGCAGCAGGTCATGAATGTTCCTCGTGATGGCTATTATTTGGTCAGCAGGTGAAACAATCTCTTGAAGCCTCTCAAAAGATCTGTATAGTCATCAAGTCTGCTAGACCTGCCTCAGCTCATCCTCAGAGAGGGAGGAGCATTGTTTTCTACCGTAATAAACAGTCCTTTTGTGGTAGGGGTAGAGGACACCAAGTCGAGTCCTCACCTCCTTAACAGCAGAAGAAAATGCACCAGAAGGCACAGGCCCTTCTGAAGTTCTGGCACTGGCTCTGCCTCAGCTGCCCAAGGCACACCTCACCTCTCCGATGGGAGGGCATCTGACTCAGTTTTACAGCCAGTGGAAATCTGTCATTACCAACAAATGGGTTCCATGGATCACCCGGAAGGGTTACTTGCTGAATTTCATGGAATACCTGGGAATCCCCATCCAGAAAGCAGCAGCTCTTGTCCACTGCCAGGTCAGACCTTCTTGCTTCGGAGATAGCGGACCTTTTGAACAACAAGACAGTGGAAGTTGTCCTGGAATCAGAATGAAACATGAGGGCAGCTCAATGCATGGTCAGCATACAGTGATCTCTAACAACGCATCCTTAGTCTTACCATATCAAAGTGACAAAGCCTCTACTCCAGTCACTTACATGGTCGACTTAGGAGGAAAATATCCTCCAAGGTTTACCCTTCTCACCCCAGAGCCCTAAATAACCCTCACCATGGATGTGTCTCTGTTAGGGTGGGAAGCCCATTGTCTCAGCCACCATACTCAGAGAGTCTGGAGCCCAGTGCAATCTCATCTCAACATCAATATCTTGGAGATGAGAGCAGTCCTGTACACTCTCCGGGCCCTGGTAGATTATGTACACAACCAGGTAATCCTTTTGCAGATGGGCAACAAGACAGTCATGTACTGCATTAACAAACAGGGCAGAGCACACTCGTATCCCCTCTGCAGGGAAGCTACAGCAGTGTGGAAATGGTGGAGATTGTACAAGGGCTGTGGTGGCACAGCAGCATGGGTGTAGCCAGGCATACTCCAAGTACTCCATGGTGTGCAATTTTATTGAAGGGGGGGTAGCAAACAAGCTCTGAATTGCTTCTTTTTTCCATGAAAACACAAAGAAAATGCTGAACCTTTCTGTAATTTTATTCATAGGAGTCGAGACTGGAAGGATGGGTCACTAATACTGTCTTTGCATCCCAAGGACAATACAGCTTTACAGGCTCTGGGCTGGTATGTGGGTGTCTTAGGGAGCAATGCATGGCATTTGGATTTATCCATGCATGACAACAACCACTGTCATGAGATACAAAAAAGTTGTATTTATTGTGCCAAATGAGGTAACAAACACAGTCCTGGTGTACATTGGTATATTGTCTGGCTACACCCCGGGGAGGGGGGGTAGCACACCCTAACAAGGGGGGGAGGGGTAGCAGTAAGTCCACTTGGTGTGCAGATCTGAAATCCCTGGCTACACCCCTGCACAGCAGGCAGGGAAAATGAGCAGACTGGATGGGCCAAATGTGTCTATCTGCTAACAACTTCTATGTTTTTATGTGTCTGCAGCACAACGCTCTGATCCAAGCAGTTTATTTGCCAGGGATTAGAACACTCTAGCAGACCAGCTCAGCCAGACAGATGCAAGTCCTCCCAAATAGTCACTAGCTGTGGATGTCACACAGGCTGTCTTCGATGAGTGGGGAACCTCACAAATGGTCCTTTTTGCGTCCCCACTCAACGCAAAACTGCCTCAGTTCTGCTCCAAAAATCCAGAACATGGCATTTTTTTGTCAGGATGCATTCAGGCTGCAATGGACAAATCATTTTCTGTACGCATTTCTACCTCTTCCTCTAATTAATTGACTACTGCTCAAGCTGGAGGCCCTTGGAGATGAAATCTTATTGCACAATAATGGCCTTGACAGATATGGTTTCCCCTGTGGATGGATCTTCTGACACAGGGAGCCCTGATTCATCCCAACTTTCCTTCCCTTCACCTCCACACCTGACTCCTGAAGAGAGAGAGGTGAGCAGGTTCAAAGTCTCTCAGAGGGTCTCCAAGATTCTCCTGGCTGCTTGTATGCCCTCTACCAGAAAGACTTACACAGCTAAATGGAGATGTTTATCAGAATGGTGATCTAAATCCCATTTAGATCCATTCTGATGTCTACCTGACAAGGATTTAGAGTATTTACTGGAACTTTCAAATGCTTGTTTGCAATACTCCTCAGTTAAGATCAATTTGTGTGCTCTTTCAACATACCACAAGCCTGTCCTGAACCTTACTCTGGCTGAAATGCCTCTTTTCAAGAGGTTTATGAAAGTTATTTTGCACACCTGACTCCCAGTAAGGAAACCTGTCACTGCCTGAGACAGTAACCTTGTGTTGGACATGCTCACTCCTAAGTCTTCTTAACCTCTGCTGCTTGTGATCTCAAATTCCTGACTTGAAAAACTGCATTTCTATTTGCCATTACCTCTGCATGAAGGGTCTCTGAAATACGTGCTCTGGTCACAGATCCTCTGTATACTATCTTCCTTCAAGACAAGGTGGTTCTTCGCATGCACCACACATTTTTGTCTAAGGTGATCACAGAGTTCTATCTGAACCAACCCCTGGTGCTGCCTATGTACTTTTCCAAATTCCAGAACAAGGGAGAGTGCTTTTTCCACTCTCTGGATGTTAAATGGGCCCTCAGGTTGTACATCAGTAGAACCAGGGACATCCCTCATTCCAACCAGCTCTTCATCTCTTTCAACCCGAACCGGCTGGGTCAGCCAGTTACGATCAAACGCATCTCCGCATGGATAGTTGCTTGTCTTTATCAGTGTTATTCCATGGCACAGATTATGTTGGAAGGCCAGGTTCATTCCCATTCTGCCAAATCGTTTGCTACATTCCTGGCAGAGATTCGCTCTGTCCCTATCACAAACATTTGCAGAGCTGCTACCTAGAGCACAGTGCACACTTTTGTCAAGCACTATGCCTTGGATGTCGATGCCAGGCAGCATGCCTCTTTTGGCCAGACAGTCCTAAATGGACTGTTGTCCTGAGTGAGCTCCAGTTCCTACCACCCTGCCCGGGGGATTTTATTGTCTGAGCTTGGTACTCAACCCATCAGCATGAATCATTGGTGAAGATACAGTCCAGGAAAATACAAAAATTATGTACTCACTGTAATTGTTGATCTTCTTGGAACATTTTCACCATTGATTCATATGCCCACCCACTGTCCCCCGGGCTCACTCTTCTCCATTATTGGCTTCACCTCCCTTGTTTGGTTGGGCTGTGAAGACACTGTTCTTGATGTTGACCCTTCTATCGTGAGTACCAAGGGCTATCTTATGACCTTGTTAGAATAGGTGTTTACTTGGTTACATTACACTGCACCTCCTTGGTAAAAAAAGGTACTGAGATGGTTGGGGGCCGTTGCCGAGATAGGCTATGCAGCTCGAGACTAGCTCTCATGGTGCCATGCATGTGCACAGTCTACCTCGGTGCCAGCCCTTCTGAAGATTTTTGACTCCCACAGGGTCCTAGCACTTCCAGCTAAGACCCCATCAGTGTGAATCCATGGTGAAGATGGTCCAAGAAGATCAACAATTATGGTGAGTGTGTAATATTTAATCCTACTTCAAGGAAGCTCTTGCAGCAGGCCAACACTGGTAGGACTTAGCCACCAGGCACCAAGACCACATGGAAACTTTCTAGCTGACAGTCTACCACGGGAGACCACCCACCACCGACGTCACCCTCTAACATCGGCCTATCCTATAAAGGCGTGTGGTCCTCCACACCCTCCTCAGTTCTTCCCGCTGTCAACCTGCGCATGTCGGACCACTGAAGCTGCTGCAGCTACAGATGACCACGAATTACCTACGCTTGCTGTATTTTTTGGTTTTTATTGTTTATTTAGTTTAATATCAAATTTTCGGTATTCCCGACATCAGGCTTATGTCTTCTCCACCTGCCTCATCTTCCGATCACTCCACAAAGTGTGCCTGTCTGTAACTATCCTGCGCCAGTGGACTACAATGCACTCTTTACTGCATGGTGGTCTTTCATGCAGAAGTAGATCCCCACCCCTCAAAACCCACCTCCGGCATCACCTCAGAGGCCCACTGGGGATCTTCCACCACCAGACCTGGTGCCAGTGCTCCATGCATGCCAAGGCCCAGACCCACTGCCGGTTCCTGCAGTCACCAAGACAGGTGTCCGCCCATTGATAGTGAGCCAGGAGAGGAGGATGAAGATGACTCAGACTATTTTGAGTCTTCCTCCATTCTGGGGGGACTCATCTTGGGGCAAAGAACCAGCTAAGATGGTCCCCAAGTCCCCTCCTGATGATCTTCCTTTATGGACATCATGTGGTACATCCAGACCACCATGGGCTGGCAAACTGAGGAACAAGATCCGGAGCAGAGTCGACTGGCCATTTATTTGTGGCAGCCTGATACCTTCCCTTTTGTGGTGTCTCCCTCTATTAACTCTTATGAAGATGTCACCAGGGCAGCTTGGAACTGCCCCTCTTCAACCCCAGCAGTGCCTAAGAAAGCTGATAGGCTCTAACACGCTCCAGCTGGTAAGCCCTTTTAAGGGGGACAGCCTAAAGCTGACTCGGTGGTCAGCAACACGGCGCATGACTGCACTTAGAAACCAAAGCACCTCAGCTGTCTTCCATCTGATCAGAAGTCAAGACAGCTGGACCACCTGGGCAAACGAGTCTTTGCATTCTCTACCCTGGCCATCTGGGCCATTAACTTTTGGCCTACATGGCCCAGTACCAGAATGTTCATTGGGACCAGGCCAGGGAACTGGTTCAGGCTTTGCCCAATAACTCGTCCAAGAAACAGCTCCCCCAGCTTCTTAAAGCAAGCTCCAACGTGGGCACCCATTTCTGTCGAGCCACCTATGATGCTGTTGATGCTTCAGGCAGAAGAGCGGCCACTGGCATCTGTCTCCAGCACCACTTTTGGCTCTGGGTGTCCGGCTTCGCCTCTGATGTGCAGTCCAGTATTCTCGACACCCCCTTTACGGGTTCTGTCCTTTTCAGGGGGATGTCTAGAATCCAATTTCCTCCTTTCAGGAGTCAAGCTGGGCACTCCAGTCCATTTGCTCACTGTACCATACCCAGCCTGAGTCTGAACAGAGGCTGCCCTTTCATTGTTCCTCCTGCAGACAGGCCTGCCCACCCTCCAAAGGTCAGGGCAAACACAAAGCAGCAATGGCCTCATCCGCAGCTGCTGTCAGAGCTCCTTGAGTGCCCACGGCCACCCTCCTGGCACCCGCCCCTACTTCCTCACTCCTTGGCCAAACCCCCTTCCAGAAGAGGTTCTGGGGGAGGCAGTCAAGGGGGACAGTTCTCCCTTCACCTCGACGAGTGGCGAGGTGTTACCTCAGACAACAGGGTTCTGCAGATCATAGAATACAGTCACACTCTAGAGTTTCTCAAGTGGCCCCCAGAAATTCCTCCAGGCAACTCCTCCTACTGCCCTGTTTCATGTGCCACTTGTCTGGGAGGAAATACAGGCTCTACTCCAAAAAAGGGCCATAGATCCTGTCCCTCTGGCTCAGTGGGGCAGGGTTTTTTCCTGGATCTGAGTCATCTCAATTTGTACATAGCGTACAAATGCTTTGGGATGGTCAGACTTCAAGGTTTGTTGCCCCTTCTGCACTAGGGAGAGTGGTTCTGTTCTCTGGACATGCAGGATGCATATTTGCATATCAAAATCTTTATTTCCCATCATCACTTCCTCTGCTTCCATTTCCAGGAAGCCCATTTTCAATTCAGGGCCCTGCCTTTTGGCCTGTCCTCAGGGTCTTTACCAAGTGCCTGGCAGTGGTAGCGGCTTCCTTGAGGCAACAGGGCTTTTACGTGTTTCCATACCTGGGTGACTGGCTCCTAGTGACACCATCCAGGGACCGTCTTGTCCAGACTCTAGAGCATACCTTCCATCTTTTCCAGGCCTCGGGTATTAACCGTCAATAGGCCAAAGTCCTGCATGTCTCCTTGCCAGTGCCTCCAGTATATAGGAGCCATCCTGGATACCATCCAGGGCATGGCCTTCTTGCCCATGGACAGGGCGGAGCACCTGATGGCCCAGGTTCGCCTGGTCTCCTGCAGTCACCAGGTCCTTGCCAGGGTTTTCCTGTGCCACCAGGGCTACATGGCAGCAGCCGTTGCCATGGTTCCCCTCACCTGCCTTCACGTGCAGGTACCTCAGTGGACATTGAGAGTCCAGTGGGACCAACACATGGATGACCTGGACCAGATGGTCATGGTATCTGAACTGGTCAAAAGAGTCCTGTCATGGTGGCTAGAGCCGACCAATCTGCTTTGAGGGGTTTCTTTTCAACTTTCAGACCCTTGTCAGATCCTCACGACGGATGCCTTGGGGCTGGGGAGCTCATGTGGATGCTCACCAGACTCAAGACACCTGGACAGACATAGAACAGGGTCTCCACATCAATGTTCTGGAGATGCTCCCAGTTCTGTATGCTCTGCAGGTCTTCCAGACTCATCTCCTTCTAGGTCCACTCTTGGTGCAGACAGACAACATGTGTATGGTGTATTACATTAACAAGCGGGGGGGGGACTTACTCCTACCTCCTGTGCAGTGCGGTGATGGTCTGGTATTGGGCCATTGAGCACGGTCTGGCGCTTTCAACCATTCATGTTTCAGGCATCCAAAATGTCCTGGTGGACAGTCTGAGCTACCCCCACTCCATGGCTCATGAGTGGGAGCTTCTGACTCTGGTGTCGAAGATCTCTTCAACAGATGGGGTTGACCAGAGTTGGACCTTTTTGCATCCCCACTCAATGCAAAAACTGCTGCTTTTCTGCTCACTCGATCCCGGGCCTGGTGTTTTCTGGCGAGACACATTGTCCCTCTCCTGGAAGGGGAGGTTTCTGTATGCCTTCCAACTCCTCCAAAGGATTTTGCTTAAACTCCAGTTGGAGGGAATGGCGCTGATCCTCATAGGCCCTTCTGGCCATGTCAGACCTGGTTCCCCTTGCTGCAGCAGCTGGCAGTAGAACCTGCAGTGCCCTTGCCCCTGTGCACCGGCTTGCTCACCCAGGACCGGGGCACCCTGGTCCATCCAGACTTAAAATCTCTATATCTCCATGTGTGGCTCTTGTGTACTTACCCAAGGCACACTTTGGGGTTTCCTCTAGGGTCGTAGATCCACCAGAGCCACTTACGCCATGAAATGAAAGTGCTTCACCCTTTGGGCTGCTTCGTATCAGCTGGATCCCTTCACCTGCCTGGTGAATCAGGTGTTGGAGTAACTTCTGTCCCTCTCAGACTCTGGCTTGGGGTACTCCTCCCTTAAGGTGCATCTTTCTGCCATCTTTGCATATCATGCACCTGTTGAGGGCAGAGCCATGACTCCGCTTGAGGTGTCTCACACTTTTCTGTGGGGCATTTTGAATCTGAAACCTCCTATTCAGGACCTGGTCCATCCGTGGGACCTTAATTTTATGTTGGAGAAACTCATGTTACCTCCCTTTGTACCGGCAGTGAGTTGCGATCTGTGCTGTTGTGAAAAGTGCTCTTTTTAGTTGCTGTTACTTCTTCTCAATGGATTTCTGAGCTCCAGGCTCTCATGTGTAAAGAGTCTTATTTGTTTTTTCACAAAGGACAGGGTGTATTTGCGTACTAATCAGAAGTTTCTTCCCAAGGTGGTGACAAGAGTTTACTTTGAACCAATCCATCTGTTGCACCTGGATTATGTCCCCTATCGTCCCACATACACCTTACACTGTATTCCTGGTCTATTATACTCTGATACATCTATTTTGCACTAACATGTAGATATAGGCACCCATCGTACACGCATGAGTGCCAGGAATGTGCTTTGCTGCTAGTATATGCTAATGTTTACATCTTTATAGGATTATATCATGCATGATTCATTATACCTCACTATAATGCATTTACCTGGATTACATTTGTCTTTTATATGTATTCTATATATAATCTACCTAATTACTGATAAGATGATTCCAATGGATCGTCAGTGATTACTGTATACACTTATACACTTACATTCTCATATAATCATATGTAGTGTGTGTCTTGCACTTAGGCTAGTATGCCACATGTATTTGTGATCTGTCAGCACTTTGTCTAAGCTCATGCTGACAGAGACATATTCTTTGTCTGATATTATACTCATTAGTAATTCTGTCTCCTAAGTCATTACCCAAGGGAAAAAAAAACACCTTGTTTATAATATAGAACCAACACATTATGTTCTTTATATCCTTAACTATAATGGTTATCTCTGTTGCCATGATGTTATCTATGGTATATAACCTTGTGTAAGCCAACTCCTCACTGAGATTTTGTACATTCTTCAGGAGACTGGTGAGAACCCATCTCCCTTGTGATTTTCTCTGTCACATGCTTGGCGTAAGTATTGTAATAAATCATCATTATTACTTCTGCTTGTGTGGTTGTTTTTTTGGCTGACACTGTAGACATACAAGAATCTGATTTATTTACCCCAGAACTGGTTTCTGGGCTACATTTATGGTGACTGCGGCAAATGTCTGGGTGTTAGTCAAAGTTGCACTTTAATTTCTTGTGCAAATTAACACATTGGGTGAGAAATCTCCAGTGACAAGCAGCTGTTGGCATCTTCTGTGCAACTCTTCAGTCTGCTTTTGTTCCCCAGTTTATGGAACCTAAACCAACAGACCTCCTACAAGATATTTAACCCTGTGGAGTGAGCAGTTTCTTCCTCTGTAGGAACACACAGCTGTAAAGGGATCCAAACAGACAGACTGCTTTCATTTGTGGTTTCAAATCATAGTAGGTCTATACTCATTTCATAGTCCACATACACTAAAGGCTGCCTGTGTGCTCTCAGGTACTTTGGTTGCAAACAGAGTCCCTAATCCATAGACAGCTAAGGGTTTCTTATTTTATAAAGACATGTGTAAAACAATCAGTGCTAAGTTGTCTTGTATAGTCTTATTTGGCTTTTCACAAAGGACGGGTGTATTTGCATACTAATCGTAAGTTTCTTCCTAGGGTGGTGACAGAGTTTACTTTGAATCAATCCATCCACCTACCTGTTTACTTTCCTGAGTATTCTAATCAGGGGGAGGCTTGGCTCCATGTACATAGAATCTTGTGATACTATACGCACCAGACCAAAACTTTAAAAAAATCGATCAGTTATTTGTTTTGTTTGCCCCCAGGAGAGAGGGTGCCCCAGTGTCTAAACAGTGCTTGTCTAAGTGGTTAGTTAATTGCATTGTGTATCATTACCATAAGTACAACAAGGACCTTCCAGAAGAGGTTAAGGGCCATTCCACCTGGGGTATGGCCACCTCCATGACATGTTTCCAAAATGTGTCCACCGCGGACATCTGTGCAGCCGCTGCCTGGAGTTCTGTCCACACCTTCACCAAGCCTTACAGTCTGGACATTGCTTCTAGGTGTTGGGCCAACTTCAGCCTTGACATTTTGTAGGGCCTTCTTTCTTAGGCCATTGGCTGCTGTCTGTCCTTCTCCCAGTGCTGCTTCCTTTATGCTGCTGGAACTGCTTGGGACTTAGTCCTATCAGTGCTGGACTGCTGCAAGAGCTTCCTCCAAATAAGATAGTACAGTTATATAAGAACTTACCATAACAGTAGATCTTCGAGAGAAGGTCTTGCAGCAGGCCATGATTTTCCCTCCTTCCTTCCCCCTTCTTTCTGTCTGCTGTATCCTCTTCGATACGTATGAGTCTTCAGCTTTTCCTTCTTAGCTCTCAGGAACCTCCTCGGTTTCTTCTTCCGCTGCCTGCTTCAGGTCTCCAGCAGGAGAATGGAGGAGGGTGTTGGGGACTGCCTGCCTTTATAGGATAGGCTGATGCCAGAAGGTGACATCAGCAGTGGACTGTCCCCCGTCGTAAACTGCTAGCTAGAAAGTTTCCATGTGATCCTGGCAAATGGCAGCTAAGTCGTATCAGTGTTTGCCTGCTCAAGAGCTCCTTTCAAAGATCTGCTGTTATGGTAAGTTCTTATATAACTATACTTTTTTTGCCCAACAAACATAATTGCTGAAAAAAGGTATATGGTCACTAACAACTGTTTTAATTAATCCCTTTCTATTCAGCATGTTATATAGTATAACTTCAGAAAATATTTAAAAATTATTAATAAAAGCCTGGCAACAGTGGCGCAGAGGGCTGAGGTGCTACATGCCTTACCTCTCACCACGCCGGCAACCTGAGTTCAGAAACGGACTCTGTCACCAGGGGTTGGCTGGGAGGGAGAGGATTGATCATGTGATGGCCTGCTCTCTTCTCCCAGGGATGGGGAGGAACACCATCTCGCTCCTTGGCTGCCATCTGGTGGTGGCTGGGTGGTAGCGCCAGAGTCTGAGCACCATGCAAGGGAGGGGCTGCTGTTCTGTAGTGTGCACGCACACCTCCACGACAAGGAGTAAAGGGAGAAAACAGAAATGGGAAGGTGCTGGCTTCATGAAGCACTGCCTGCCTGTCCTTTCCCACATCACCACCCGACCACTGCCCCTAATTCTGGTTGAGAATCTCTGGGTGGGAGGAGGATGGCCTTCCCCTTCCCAGCCCCACCATGGGGGGGGGGCACTCTCGGAGGTGGGTAGATTGAAGGGCTGGGTGCCAGACTGGAGTGGCAGTGATGGGACTGAATAGCCCACTGGAGCCAACGTGACAGAAAAAAACACAATATTGGAAAAAAAAAATAAAACAAATTTGTAATAAAATTGAAAACAAAGCAGTTTTGACTACCCAATTGTATTGCATAAAGTAAGATATAGAGAAGTGCTGTATCCTCTCAAATAATGATTATATCTTGGGAGTCTAATGAGCTAATATAAGACCCTCACAATGTATTTTACATACCACACTTTATTATCATTTATTCTATATATTAATAGTGAAATTGGGAATATCTACTAGTGAGTATTAAGACCCATAACTCATGAGTGGCAAAGCCACAAATTGGTTATGAAGGTCTTGCCACTTTTGTGTAGAGAAAATGTGTTATTCTGCACCCCCCGCTCCCATAAAATCACATAGCACTTTCCCTTATCCCAATACAGCTACTAGCACTTCCCTCTCCTCTACACCTCACCATGTTCGTTCCATCCCTACTCCTACTGCTTTCTCGGCCACCCATAGCCCTTTCCTCCCTTCCAGGTAGACTCCTGTCCTACGGTATCTGGCCAGGCCCACTGCCATCTGAGTATTAGTACCCTGGTGATGCTAAATTCCTTGGCTTGCTCTATACCATCTACCTGATTTATTACTTTTTTATGGATCCTGTTTGATTATAGGTTGTTCTTTTTACTGTTTTATTGCCTTTCATGCATACTTGTACCTCCTTCCTGATTATTATCCCGCTAATATGATGTCACCTGTCTGTATATTGCCTGTATGATGCTTTATTGTATTTTGTTTACTTTTTATCCACTGTCCCTTTTCCTCTGGGTCGCACCTCGAAATGAGTTTCAGCTCAGCATGCCTTTCTCAGTTACTAAATGTTTAAATAAAAAAAAAATTAAAAATTCTCAGCCCAGGAATTCTTCCATGTGCTTGACAGGTGCAGTATGCCGGCTGGGTTCAGCTGCCCTGGCAGAGGAGTTAATGCTAATGATTTTTGGCATCAGCCACTCAGAGAGTAGGAACAGAGAGAGTGCTGCCTGAGCTACAGTAGGAGGTCAGTCAGATTCATTTCTCTGCTGACTGGACAACATTGCCCCGGAGTTCTCTCTTCTCTGCTTCACTTAAAGAAGTTCATTTATTTTTGAAGTTAGTAAAACTATCTTTTTGTGCTGCCTTAGTGTTTTTGAGGTATTTTTTCTAGTGTTGTGGTTTTTTATTCCAGTTCCTTCGGTTCCCAGGAACCACAGATTCTAGGGACATGGATATGTTGTTCATCCACACTTATTGGCAGGTATCCTTGCCGCTTTAAATCTTGCCGGAAGGTCTTCAAGCTGGCTCCTCCCACCCACCCGGGTGGTATAACTCTCGGCTCCGCCCCATGACGCCAGATCTTCCTTACCGCTTGGAAGCTCAGGTTCCCTCATAACGCTCTGCGTTTGAGACTAGTTCCTATTTCTTCCGTTTTGCGATTTTGAAGATTTTTGCTAAAAGACTTCAGTCTTGATCCCTCGCGGCTGCGATGGACCAATCGACTCGGTTTCGGAGATGCCCTGAATGCAGAAGATGTCTCGGACGGATCCACACTCCACGTGGTGTCTACTGTTTAGGCCTTGAGCACGACCCGCGGGACTGCGACTTGTGCGCTTCCTTCACCCGCCCTCGTCTTGAAGACCGTGCTGCCCGATTGCAACTGGGCCGCCCCGAGAAGCGCTTCTCCGGTGAAGTCTAAGGAGGCCCGGTCGGGTAACCGCGGGCGGCGGGTTTCTGGGCAGATCAGCTCGAGCAGATGATCGCCTCGAAGAGGAGGCAGCGCGGGCCGATCTTCCTCGGCCGCTGCATTTATCCCGCTCTCTGGGTTCTTCCTACAGCTTCCTTTAAGGAGCTTTGTCTGTCCCTCTCCACTAGGGAGAAGGGCCAACTTCTGCTGGACCTTTTTCGGTCCAAAAGAGGGACAGAGGTAAGTCCCTCATCGGCGGCTCTTGGGAGCCGGAAAAGGTCCCTCTCCCGGTGATGACCGCCGACTTCGCACACCGCCTCGGTTCGACCACTGGTCTCACGGTGTCCCCATCAGGTCAGTTGACTGAGACTCCGGCGAAGTCGAGATTTTTCTCGACCGTTGGATGGGTTGTCACCTATGAAGTCGAGACTCCCCTCTCCCGGTTCCCCGGAGAGTTGAGGATCCGATGGCTTGCCTGTGCCTCGGTTCGGAGCCCTCAGATGAACCCTCCGGAGCGAGGAGTGCGGTTCCTGCCGACACTTCCCGCACCGACCTCAGAAAGCAGGCTCTCGGTCTAGGTCTGGACCTCTTAGCGGTCCAGCCGATCCGCCCGTCATGGGCGGTCTCGATCTCGACTGCAGCGGTAAGCGGCGTGCTCGCTGGTCTCGTCCTCCTCCTCGGACGAGGGGAGGCTTGAGCGTGAGATTCGTCAGCGATGCGAGGACCTCGCGGCAACAGCTCCTCCTGGCCAGGGGAATAAGCCGACGCAGTCGACTTCCCCGGCCATTAAGTGGCTGTCACCGGAGCGGCCGACACAACCCCTCTACTTACCCGAGCAGCCTGTACCCAGGCCAGTTGTTCGGCCAAAACCAGCTGCTCCACCGATTCCGGTGGAACCTCCGCCTCCACAGCCACTATTTGGGGCTCCGACCAGGGACTCTCGGTCGGCTAAGGGTCTACCCCATAGGCTGTCTGTTACCCTCACTCCCGACCGACCTCGGCAGGTAGAGGGTGGCTTAGGCCAGAGGCAGCTCTTCGAGGACTCGTCCGAGTCCGAGGATAATTCCTCCTTTTTCTCCAAGCGACTAGACTTGGAGTCCTCAGGAGGACAGTCAATGGACGATAGCCCGTCGTCCTTCCTAGGTCTGCTTCGGCTCATCTCGGAGTCCACCGGGATGAAGCTCGAACCCGTTTCCAAACGGGCCAGGTATCCCCTCACGGAAATTCTGGACCGAGGGGATTCTCCGACGGAGGCCTTTCCGGTGGCCGAGGCCATACTGGGTCCAGCCTTGGAGCTTTGCCAGCGCCCTGCTTCCTGTCCTGCACCTCCGGCCAGGATGGCCAGGAAGTATCGGGTCCCTACGGTTCCCTGTCCGGTTCGGAGCACCTCTGCTGAGGGGTTGGTTACCGATAGCGTCGTCGGCGCGCCAGACAACGCTAGGGATGTGGACAAACCCCGACAAGGAGTCCAAGAAATTGGATTATGTCGGGTGAAAAGTCTATGCTGCGTCCTCTCTCAGCCTTCGTCAGGCCAGTTCGGCCGTCCTCATGGCACATTTTTCTCATGCCCTGTTGGGCTCCCTGGATGAGGTCATACTAACATACTAACATACTATTTGCCAGCAGATTAGGCCCTACGGTCTATCGAGTCTGCTCGAACCTAGATCCTTAGTTGGGTGCCGAGATCCTCCCATCCCTTGTTCTCTAGAAACCCCTATCATCCATCCCCACCCCCCCGGGACAGGCCATCATCTGATACATCCACTTTCTGTGTCTGTCCCACCCTCTCTTGAAGCCCTCCACTGTGGATCTCTGAACCAGCTCACCAGGCAGTGCATTCTAAGGTCCACCACCCTCTCGGTGAAAAACCTCCTCCTCTTTTCCCCTCACCTTCCACCTTCCAACTTCAAACCATGCCCTCTGGTGATACCTCCCTGCTTTAGTCTAAAGATCCCTCCATGTTTACCCTATTTATTCCCTTGAGGTACTTGAAGACCTCAATCATGTCCCCCTGTCTCTCCTCTCCCCAATGAAAGCGGGCAGAGCTCCTCAAGTCTGTCCTCATAAGTCAAATCCCCTAGCCTCTGTCATCTTTGTTGCCCTCCTCTGTACCCTCTCCAGGAGCTGTATGTCCCTCTTCAAATGTGGTCTCCAGTACTGTACACAGTACTCAAGGTGTGGTCTAACCAGTCCATTGTACAGCGGCAGAATCACTTCCTGCTCCTAGAGGTGATCCCCCACGATGCATCCCAACATCCTGTTTGCCTTGCTAGCTGCTCTCCTGCACTGCTCAGAGTTATTCATACATGTATCCACCATGACCCCTAGGTCTTTTTCCCCTATTGAGGCCTCCAGCCCTCCCTCCCAGGGTGTACCTGTGTTTGGAGCTTTCACCAAGATGCAACACCTGCACTTGGTGATATTGAAATTTAATTTCCATGTGTGAGCCTAGCTTTCCAGGGTGTCCAGGCCCTTGCAGGGCCACCTCCCTCTTTCTCCCTCAACTACTGCTCCCATCTTGGAGTCATCCAAGAGACTCATTTCACACCCTATACCCTCCTGATGTCCGAATGTATGCATTAAACAGGATCGGACCCAGGACCGAGCCCTGTGGTACCCCACTACCAACCTCTCTAGGGTTCGAGAGCTCCCCACAGACCACTACTCTCTGAGTGCGTCCAGCTATCCAGTTTTCAAGTCATCCCTCATCTTCCCGCGGATCTGCAGACTACGGTCAAGCAGGTGCGGGACCAGGGCAGGGCAGTGGCAAAACAGCAGCTCCAGACTGCTTTAGATTTTGGGGACTCATGTGCCAGGTCGGTGGCGGCCGCGAGTGGCTATGCAAGGGTCGGGCGGGTTTGGCTGAGGATATCCACCTTTACTCGGATACCCAGCAAGTTGGCGGACGCTCCTTGGGGACTGACCTCTTCGGCCCTGGGGTGGAAGGTCACCTGCAGAGGATCGAGAAGTCCAATGCTACCTTGGACTCGGGTCTCTTCCGCTCAGAAGGACAAGGCCGCCAAACCACAGCCTAAGCCCTTTCGTCTTGCGCCCCCCATGCCGCCCGCCGCCCAGCAACGCCAGGGCCAGGCTCCCGGCCTGGCATCCCAAACCCAGCCGGGCCTCCCCAACAGGAGGCAGGGAGGAAAGGCCCAGGAGGTCCCTCGGCCGGTCCTCCTCCAAGCCTGCCCAGTGACGGGCTGAGGGTGTCGCCCCATCCCCGTCACCTTATCCCTAGTTCCCCGTGGGACGGCTCCGACACTTCCTTTCCGCCTGGTCCGCTGTTACCACGGACGGGTGGGTACTGAGGTGGTGGGAAAAGGCCTGCCTCTGGAATTCGAGCAGGCCCCACCCTTCAGAGCCGTCGCACCTCGGGGGGCCTCGGGGTCCGTAGCCTCACTGTCGGCTCCGAGCCGACATCGCTCTCCTCCTCCGGAAGGAGGTGATCAGGGTGGTAACGGACCCCCCTTCAGACCCAGGGTTTGTGTCCAGGTACTTCCTGGTTCCGAAACGGATGGGGGGCTGGCGCCCCATTCTCGACCTACACAACCTAAACAAGTTCCTAAGGTCTCGACCTTCAGGATGGTCACTCTGGCTCCATGAATCACCATCCTTGGAAGCAGCATGTGGTTCTCTCTCTGGACTTGCAGGGACGTTTTTTCACGTCCCTATCCGTCCGTCTCACCAGAGATTCCTTCGCTCCGAACGGAAGGATCCCTTTCGAGTTCGAGCCATGCCCTTGGCTTGTCTCCAGCTCCCAGGGTCTTCACCAAATGCATGGCAGTGGTGACAGCATTCCTCTGGCGCCGAAGTCCGGGTGTACCCTTACCTGGACGACTGGCTGATAGCAGCTCCTCCAGGCAGGAGGTGGAGTGGTCCAGAGATCTGGCCCTCCAGGTCTGCTCTCAACTGGCCTCCTTATCACAGGCCAAGTCGAACTCGAGCGAAGCAGGTGATTATGTTCGTAGGGCGCAGCTCGACTCTCTTGAGCCGAGAGCGGCTCCCGCGGACAGGGCCGAGGTTCTTTCCTCCTTTGCCCAGTCATTTCTGGTTGGGCAATTGTGCCCTGCCCAAGGACTTCCTCTGCGTCCTGGGTCTCATGGCGGCCTGCAGCGTGTCCGTTGGGCCCACTGGAATATGCGTCCCCTTCAATGGGGACTGGCCAGTCAGTGGTCACAACGCTGCGATCCTTTGGACCAGCTTGTGTCGGTGACACAGGGGATGTGGAACGCTCTCCAGTGGTGGATCGTTCCAGGTCATTTGCAGGAGGGCATCCCGTTCATCCTCCCCGAGCCGATGGTCTCTCTATCGACCGATGCCTCTCTGATGGGTTGGGGTGCCCATCTGGGGGAACACCGGGCTCACGGCCTCTGGTCCCCACGGGAATCCCGATGCCACATCAACCTGCTGGAGCTCCGAGCGGTCCGCCTAGCTCTCACCGCCTTTGCTCTGTTTCTCTGGGGTCAAGTGGTCTGAGTCCAGACGGACAACACCACGACCATGTACTATCTAAACCGCCAGGGCGGGACGCGCTCCATGCTTCTATGCAAGGAAGCTCTCCGCATTTGGTCACTCGTGCGCAGCCTGGAGGCGGATCTCCTAGCCATTCATGTGGCAGGAGCCTCCAACACCCTGGCCGATGCCTAAGCGGATAGGGGCTGCATCCCACGAGTGGTCTCTCCTGCCGGTAGTACAGCATCTGTTCTCCCATTGGGGCACACCTCAGGTGGACCTGTTTGCTTCCAGGAGACCCATGAGCTGAGGCTGTTCCATGCCGCCCCCTCAGCAGGGCTCACTGCAGGGGATGCCTTCTCGAGGCAGTGGACCCGAGCCTCTTCTCGCCTTTCCCCCATTTCCCTTGATCCACAAGGTGCTTCTCAAGCGAGGAGGACAAAGCGCAGGTGATTCTGATAGCCCCAAGTGGTCTCGCCAGTTCTGGTACCCAGATCTCCTCAGCCTCAGCTCCAGGCTCCCGAGGCAACTTCCAGCTAGCCCGGACCTGCTTTCTGTCAATCGGGGAAATTGTGTTCATCGGGACCTTCAATCCCTGCACTGACGGCCTGGTTCCTGAGCTAGAGTTCCAGGCCTTGGGTCTTTCGACGAGGTCCTCAATGTAGTTGAGGCGTCCCGTGAGAGTCGACCAGAAAATGCTATGCCTTCAAATGGAAAAGGTTTTCCATGTGGTGTCAGAGCAAGGGCTTGGACCCTTCCTCCTGTTCCTTGGCAAGCATCTTGGACTATTTATGGTCCCTTTCTAATCAAGGGCTTAGTCGGCGACCCTAAGGGTGCACCTGGCAGCCATCTCTGCTTACGAGCGGCGGGCGGGAAGCAGTCGATGGCACTGGAGAAGGTGGTCTGGCGGCTTTTCAAAAGGCCTTGATCACATTTCCCTCGATGCGAGGAACCTCCACCTTCGTGGGATCTACTGCTGGTACTGGCAAGCTCATGGGCAAGCCATTGAACCTATGCACAGGTGTGCTCTCTCTCACCTGTCGTGGAAGACCGCCTTCTTGGTGGCTATTCGTCAGCCAGAAGGATGGGAGAGCTCCAGGCGCTTTCCATCGAGTCTCCTTATCTGGTCTTCCACAGGGACAGGTTGTCCTGCCCCCCACCGAAATTCCTTCCGAAGGTGGTGTCGGAGTTTCACCTTAACCAGGTGTTGACTCTGCGGTGTTCTACCCCAATCACACCTCGGAGGCGAATATAGGCTCCATACTTTGGACCCTAGAAGGGCTCGCCTATTACAAAGAGCGACGGCTGAAATTCGGGGAGAGGTTCGCCAGCTGTTTGTCACCTACGCTGAAGCCGCATCTGGCAGACCTGCAGCCAAGCGGACGATAAGCAGGTGGGTCACCTCCTGCATAGATCTCTGCTATAAGTTGGCGGGCATGGAGCCTCCCAGAGGGATAAGAGCTCATTCTACCCGCCATACTGCTGCATCGGTGGCTGCTTCTAGGGACGTCCCTATCCAGGAAATCTGCAGGGCTGCTACCTGGAAGTCAGCAAACACCTTCATTACCCATTACCACATCGACCTTGAGTCACGCCTTGATGCTGGTTTTGGGGCCTCGGTTCTCCAGTCTCTCTTTCCCAAGTAAGTATTGGGGGTGTGCGTCTTGCCTCCCTCCTCCCGGAGAACTGCTAGGAGTCTGCCAATAAGTGTGGATGAACAACATATCCATGTCCCTAGAAATACAGGTTACTCACCTGTAACAGGAGTTCTAGGAATGGTATATGTTGTTCATCCACACGACCCACCCGACCTCCCCGGCTTCGACGCACAACCTGAGCTTCCAGCGGGCCAGATCTGGCGTCATGGGGCGGAGCCGAGAGTTATACCACCCGGTTGGGTGGGAGGAGCCAGCTTGAAGACCTTCCAGCAAGATTTAAAGCGGCAAGGATACCTGCCAATAAGTGTGGATGAACAACATATACCATTCCTAGAACTCCTGTTACAGGTGAGTAACCTGTATTTTCTCACCTCAGGGTTTTTGCCGTGATTCCTGCTCTTTTCTGAGGAGAAAATGTAGTGCTTTTTAATGAAATTTAACCACTTTCTTTAGTTTATTGTGCTGTTCCCTATTTTTATCGGAACCGCAATTTTATACTAAACCTTTTTATTTATATCGCTTTTGGGAACTGACCTCATTTCAGTCCTTTTTCCCATTTGGGAGCATTCTTTTAAGGTCTTCTGATGAACTGGCATGTCAGATAGACCTGAAAGGAGAACTGGACCTACTGGTTTTATGAATTGTGTTAGATGTAACTGTTTGGGTCACGACCATAACTGTGAACTTTGCCCTAAACCTTGTTCTGAAAGTTAGAAAAGGAGCCAAAAGGTTGGAAATTATGGCTTCTTAATATATTTCCTAACTCAGAAACAAAGGGGGGACTGACAACCCATTTTAGACCTCAAGTACCTAAACAAACACCTTTTTAATCCCAAATTCAAGATGGTCACCCTGGCTGTGGTGATTCCATCTCTGCAAAAGGGGGACTGGCTGGCTTCCCTAGACCTGAAGGATGCCTGTTTTCACATTCCAATCAGGAAGTCCCACAGGAAATTTCTCTAGTTCAGATTGCCTTCAGGCCATTGCTAGTTTGCAGCAATGCCCTTCGGTCTTTCTTCTGCACCCAGTGTTTACAAAGAGTTTGGCAGTAGTGGCAACCTATCTCAGAAGACAACAGGTGTCTGTCTTCCCTTAGCTGGATGATTGGTTAATAGTGGGCAAGTCTCTACAGGAAGTCAGACACTTTCTCAGATGAACTCAGAGTACCTTGGAATCCCTAGGTTTCCTAATCAATACTCAGAAATCCCACTTACAACCAGTTCAGCTACTGGAATTCATTGAGGCAGAACTGGACACACACAAGGAAAGGGCCCTGCTCCCTTTCGACAGGGCACACAACCTTCAAAACCTAGCAAACTCTTTCGTCCTGGGCCAGCCAAGACCAGCCAGACACTTCCTGGGATTTCTAGGCCACATGACTTCTACCACAGCTGTGCTATCAGGTGTCAGATTTCAAATGAGGGACATTCAGTATCACCTAAGGGCTCAATGGTCCCGAGAAAAGACTATGTCAAAACTCATTCCAGTCACAAGGGCTCTGCTACAAGCCCTAGACTGGTGGAAATACTTTAGAATCTCAGAGAAGGGGGCCCCTTCCAGCAAAGGGAGCCATCCAGAGTTCTCACTACAGATGCCTCCCTCCTAGGATGGGGAGCACAACTGGCAGACTAGTCCATAAGTGAGACATGTTCCCCCAAGGAGATCAGCTACCATATAAACCTTCTCAAACTCAGAGCAGTTTATTTGGCAGTAAAAACCTCTGCTCCTCTCCTAAAAGGCCACTCTGTTCAAATCAGAACAGACAACACCACAGCTATGTTCTATATCAACAAACGGGGGCACAAGGTCCATGAAGCTCTGCACAGAGGCTACAAAGCTCTGGTCCCTGGCTTATTCCCTGGAAATTCAACTATCAGCTATTAATCTGCCAGGCAAGGACAATGTGCTGGTGGACACTCTAAGCCGCATCAGTCAGGGTCACCATGAGTGGGCCCTGAACAGACACATACTGGCCGCAGTTTTTAGGAGATGGCGCACTCCAGAGATAGATATCTTTGCCTCCAACCTGAATCACCAACTACCCCTGTACTGCTGCAGGCCTCCAGCTCTAGGCACAGTACCAGTGGATGCCCTAAACATGGACTGTACAGGGAAATTCCTGTTTGCATTCCCTCCTTTCCCACTGATCCTCAGTGTCCTCCTGAAGCTCAGATCCCAGCCTGCCACCATGATTCTCGAGGCACCAGATTGGACGAGACAGCCGTGGTATTCCCTGCTCCTTCCCCTGGCAGCCAAGCAACCAATTTGAATGCCGTTGAGCCACAGTCTCCTAACTCTACCTCAGATAGGGATAACATACCCCAACATAGTCTCTTCACCTCAAAGCCTGGTACTTGAAGAGCTAGAATATCCAGCCTCTCAGTACTCAGAACAGGCCCTAAGGATTCTTTGCCTGACTAAGAAGCCTTGTACTAAAAAGGTCTATGCTTCAAAATGGAAAAGATTTTCCCCATGGTGCAAGGACAGGCATATTCGCCCACTGAAAGCTTCCCTCTCTTCAGTGCTTGACTACTTGGTACACCTACAGACCTCGGGTCTATGTGCCTCATCTTTGAAAGTTTACCTTGCAGCCATATCAGTCTATATTTTGGCTGTGAAGGAAGTCTTTAATTTCTCATCCCACATTTAAGAAACTTTTCAAGGGTCAGTTACACCTTCAGCCCCATATCAGGGAAGCTATCCCTCCCTAGGACTTGAACCTCTGCATAGCCTAACTCATGGAACCTGCTTTTGAGCTCATGGCTACAGCAGAGCTAAAGTACATCACTTGGAAAACTGTTTTTTTGGTGGCAATTACCTCAGCCAGAAGAATTTCAGAGCTGCAAGCACTTTGCACTGAACCTAACTACTGTATATTATCTCCCACAAGGATAAGGTAGTTCTCAGGACAAATAGGAAATTCCTTCCTAAGGTGGTGTCAGAGTTCCATCTGAACCAATCCATAACACTTACAGTCTTCTTCACAGACAAATTCACTCCTGTTGAGTGAAAGCTCCATTGTCTGGATGTGAGAAGGGCACTGACCTACTATCTGGAGCACACCAAGCAGCTCAGGACTTTGCATACTCAGCTTTTCTTTACCTGTGGTGAGGTAGGGAAGGGCAGGCCTGCCTCCAAGAGGTCTATCTCTCATTGGATAATCTCTTGTATTCAGTTCTATTACTGTAAGGCCAGCAAGCAGCCACCTCAAGGCCACAGAGCCCACTCCACTAGGGGCACAGCAGCCTCTATGGTAGCTGCAAGGGATATACCCTTGCTGGATATCTGCAAAGCAGCTACATGGAGGACTGTACACACTTTTACAAAACACTACTGTTTGGTTGTACAGTCCAGGTCAGATGCCAGATTTGACACAGCAGCCCTGCAGAACCTCTTTCCAAAGTAGGTTCTGTACCCGCCTTCCAACTGCACTGCTTTGTAGTCAGCACCTGTCAAGCATACAGGAGAATTCCTGGGCTGAAAGGAAAAAATAACTCACCGTAGTAATATTATTTCTTCCAAGGTATTCTTCAGTATGCTTGACCTCCCACCTATCCTCCGCTACATAGCCTGTCTGAGTAGTTCTGCAGTCCATACTTTGGGCCAAATTTCACTGTTTTGAGCTTAATTCCTCAGAGCTTTATAATTGTGGGTGTTTTTATAGTTCCTGTGTATTGTTCTTCCTATATTTTGATAGTTTTGATAAGTGCTATTGGGGCCTTTTGCCCTTTAGCTTTGAAATGAATGTAACTGACCTCCCACTCTAGCTCAGGCAGCACTCTCTTCCTGCTCTATGATTGGCTGATGCCAAAAATCATTAGCATTAACTCCTCTTCCAGTGCAGCTGAACCCTGCTGGCATACTGTACTTGTCAAGCATACTGAAGAATACATTGGAATGGAAATAATATTACTATGGTGAATAATTTTTTCTTCTACTGCAACCCATTAATATTTAAGAGTAAATGACAGAAAAGCGTGGTATACAAAAATATATTTACATTGACAGGGTCTTATATTAGCGCCTTAGATTCTCAGGATGATTATGTATTTGATATATACCACACTATTTGTAATAATTTTAATAGTATTTTACCTTATTTTAGCTACCTTTTTCCCCATATCTGGTCCCTTGTTCTCTGTGTTCTATTTCCAGGTTCTTAGTGGAAGTAACATGTTCTGAGTGTGATACATCATGTTTTAAGTTAAACTAAATATTTATCCTAAAATAACATGATTTATTTACCCAATTTATTCACCACTGGTGTGGTGGTATATATAGGGAATATTCCATGAAGTTATGATTATTATTTGGTGTGGAATGTTGGTATTATTGCTCCCTTGCACGAGCAGCTGAGCCAAGCAAAGCTATGAGTGCAAGGGAACTATTACGCCAACATTCCATACCAAATAATCATATTTTGATTTGCCTCATGGGATATTCTATGTATGCCATGGCATTTTAATGTTTTGTTAATATTGTTATGCTCTTAAGATAGTCCATTTTAGAGTTTCTGTTGTGCATCCTGAGCCAAGGTGGTAGTTTCAACCACTGTAATTATCAGGGCCCAGATTTTCAAAGCTTTGCGCCGGGTGGAAAGTGATTGTGCCTGCTTTGTGTGTGGGTATGCACGACTGTTGCTAGCGCTAAAACTGTTTGCACCCCTGTGCAGAGATAACATATGCAGCATGCAAAGGTGGGGTGTGACCATGCATATCAGTACTGTACGATATTCAGCATGGTAGCACTGTGCATACAAGTTTGCGCATGTTACTTAGCACCGTGCAATTACTGCCTATAAAAAGGTCATCTTAAACTGCAGCATAACCCCAGAAGCAGATGAGACACTGCAGGCCACAGTCCAAGTTGGCATTCAGGGGAGCACACATAGTCTACTTGATGCAGCAAGTCCTAGAGGACAAGGAGAGGGCCAGTGTCCACCCTGGGCCCACATGTAGGCCATGGAGGCACTATGCTACACACAGACAGTACTATCCATGAGTCACATGTGAAGTCCTCAGTGATGACCAGATTGTGGGCAAGTACAGGCATAACAGGCCTATGCTCAGGCAGCTGTGTGAGCTGCTACATGACCAGCTCCAGACAGTCACCTAGTGCAGCCATGTGTTGTCCATGGAGCTGAAGGTGATGCCTGCAGTGTGCTTCCTGGCCACCAGAACATTCCAGACACCAGTGGGGGACACCAATAGTATCTCGCGGTCATCCACCTTGTGCCTGTTGGGCCAGTTCCTAGATGCTCTGCTAGACCATGCTGGGACCATTCTCCAACATACCAGCAGAGTGAACAGCAAATGTGCAGCAGTTCCATCACGTTGCACACCTGCCATCTGTACCCGGTGCCACTGACTGCACCCATGTTGCCATCCAGACACCCACCAGTGATGGAATGGAAGCGTACCTCAATAGTAAGGGGTACTACTCCATTAATTGCCAGATGTTATTGTGATGCAACAAGGCGCATCGTCAGTGTTCTGGCATGGTAACCCAGCCGCACCCATAATGCCTTCACATGGCACAACTCCAGCCTGTGCTGGAGGATTGAAGGTGGGAACATCCATAGTTACCATCTTGTCAATGAGTATTCTGCACTGGCCCTCCATCCTGCCCCTTATGGTACATGATGACATCAACCTATGCCTTTTAGCTACATAGAGGCCAGTGTCTATCCTTTGCATACCTAGGTCCTCAGACCTATCCTGTGGCCTGCATCCATTGCAGAGGACAGGTATGATGTGGCACACATCACCACATGCAGCATAATCAAGTGTGTGTTTGGAATGCTGGTTGTGGTGCCTTGATCGTTCCGGTGGTGCCCTACAGTATTCTACTCAGAAAGCCTGTGCCACGTTCCTTGCCTGTTGTATACTTTACAACATGGCACTTAACTGTGTGATACACTTTCCGGCCCCAGAGGAACAACCTGCTTCGGATTCAGAGCCTGAGGACCAGGGGATACTAGAGCAGCTCAACAGGCGTGATCCCAGAATGGCCAGGAGAGCCCAGGAGTACAAGGCCCAACACATAACAGACATTTTTGGACATAGCAGGTGAGTACAGACCTCACAGGAGACTGTAATATGCTTAAGCAATGTATTATCAAACAACAAGAACAGTACATACACTGCATTGTGCTAGGCAGGGGAGTAACAAAAAAAGTGATACAGACATGTATTGCAACCTGGCAGGGAGAGTAGCAAATAAGGCACACACACAAAGAAGTCCATGTTAGCGGGGGTCACAAAGTGGTGTCGAGAGAGAGACATGCTATCCAGGCAGGGGAATGGGGGTGCATGACTTTACAGGCCCATGAGGCAAGGGGGGGTAGCAAATGGGGTACATAAAAAGACAGACAATTGGTGGGGGGGCACAGGGCTGTATACATAGTTCATACCTCAGAAATCCCTCACTGTGCTTGCTGTTACAATCATCCTGCAGGTCTGAGCTGCCCCGGAGAGTGGAATTTTATGTAAATTAGGGAATGATGGAATGAAATTCGGGTCTCTACCGCATGGACATGCTCCACCCTGCCCCCTAACATCATACTTATTTCTCTGCCTGAGGAAGAAGTCGCTTCAAAGAGCTGTCTTCGTCTAACTTCCATATTTTCACATTTTTTGTATTTTGTTCTCTTTATTTTCTTTTCAGTACTTTTATTTACTTCAAATCTCAGCTAATTTAGTTAAGTTTTGACTGTTTTTGTTACTTTTTAGCAGTGTTCTCCAGTTAGTGATATTCTCTGGTTCCCCAGCGGTTTCCAGGAACCGGAGCAAAACCGTTTTTTCTTTGCAGTTTTTCCTATTTTAACTGCTCTAACCATATATATTTTTCCTTTCTAAAGATTACATTTTATTGATTCCTCTCAGATGATTTTTTGACTGTTTTCGCTTTGGTTCCCCGGTCTCCAGGAACTGTCGCATGTTGGGTGTTTCTCCTAATTCTTTTTTCTATTTTTTTTTTTTTATTTTCTTTAGCAATTCATGTTTTCTTAGGAACTGAACCACAATCTCTATTTTCTGTTGTTGGGAGACTTTTCTGGCGGTGTCTGATCTATCTAGTGTAGGTGCTGTATGTGCGAATGGCACCAGTGCGGTGGTTTCCGCCTATAGTAGGGTAATGTCCGCAGCACTCAATGCACTCACAGTGGTCCATGTACAACCCAAATCTTATCACTTGAGGTCTTCCTGGTTTGATGGAGAGCTCAAGGCCATGAAGATTAGGGGTCAGAAATTAGAGCATTGCTGACGGAGGACGAGGCTGGAAGAGGACAAGAGGACCCTGCATGCCAACTATGGTGAGTACCCAAGGGGGCAATTAACTGTAAGAAGGCAGAGTTCCTGTCCAGGGAGATTGCTGCAGGGAAGAACCGACCAGCTGTGCTATTTTAGACTGTTGATAGGCTTTTACATCCGGTCTATCTACAGCCGCAAAAAGCCTTTTCTGCCACTTTACATGATGAGTTTGCTCAGTTCTTCACTGACAGGGTGTTCTCTGTTTGACAGGGAATCACATCAGTGAGCCGTATTACAACTCGCGGTGATTGCCTTGGTTGTAGTAGAGGTACTCCGCCTGTCTGGGGAGAGTTTAAACCAGTAGAGGTGGCCAAGGTCATTGAGGTCACTTAGAAGCTAAAGCACACATATTGCGAACTGGACCTGGTTCCAATGCATTTCCTGATGGGATGTGTTGATTCCATTGGCCTGGTGTTCACTCTGATTGTCCGGTGCTCGTTGTCAGAGGGGGGTCTTCCTGGATTCCTTGAAACAGGCTCTGGTGAGGCTCCTTCTTGGTGAATTACTGACCTATCTCCAACCTTCCAATTTTGGGAAAGGTTGTAGAGAAGATTGTGGCGCAATAGCTTGAGGAGCACCTTGTGACTTTTGACATCTACAAGTCATTCTAGTTTGATTTCTGAGCCAGGCATAGCACCGAAACAGTGTTAGTTTGTGTGCACAATGACCTCCGTGGGGCTAGGGATAGAGAAGATGGGTCAGTTCTTTTTCTTCTCAATCTCTCATCAGCCTTTGACACTGTAGACCACTTTATGCTGCTTGATCATCTCTGAAAGTACTGTGGGCCTCCCGGCACTGTCATCTGCTGGTTTGCGTCCTACTTCACTGACAGGAAGCAACAGAAAGTGATGGGGAATTTCTCCTCCTCCCCAAGGCAAACAGAAGGAAAAGTCTGCTAAAAATGCCCCAGAGTCTAGGGTTCCTGAAAGAGAGAACCCCAATATAAGTAAACACAAAAAGGACCTCAGAGCAGGTTCCAGGAACAGTTCCTGCTAAGAAAAAACAAAAAGAAAAGCATGTCGTGGCCCCTCTTTCTGAAGAAGAAAAGGAGCCATCAGTGGATAAAAATAGAATGTCCTCTATGGAGGACATGGCTAAGGCATGGCAGTTCCTCCAGGCCTTTCAGGCCATAGGGTCACTTATGGGCATGCTGGTTCCCCCCAGTTTCAGTTCCTTCCCTGGTCCTGGAAGATCAGGGGGCCGAGTTCTACTATGATGAGGAGGAAGAGGAAGGTGAGCCCATAGAACCCAATGGTTCTCTCGAACATGAGTTTGTTTCTTCTCCCCAGGGCCTGGAGAATTTTTCCTCACACTATGCTTTTGTGAGGCAAATAGTGAACACCCTCAACCTCTCCACCCAGGAGACTGTGGAGGATGAGGATGAGGTGGAGTTCTTTGACAAGATGGATCTAATCCCAACTAAGAGGTTGCTCTCCCCTGTGCATAAACCCCTTAAGAAGGCAACCTGTAGATTGTTGCAGACCCCCACCTCCACCCCTGGAATTGACAAAAAGATTGAAAAGAAGTACTAGCTTGACAAGTGAGATGCTGAGTACCTATATTCCCATCCAGACAATGAAAGGGTAGTACAGGCTGTGGTCAGTGATAAGCAAAGGTTCTCTTCTCTACCCAGTCCCCAGAAAAAGATTCCAGAAAGCTAGACAGTATGGGGAAGAAAGTTTATACATCTGCTTCCCTGCTGCTGAGGCATGCTCCTATATAGCTTACACTACCCAGTACCAGAAGGCACTTTGAAGTTCTGTCCTCACCATGAGTGACAAAGCTTCTGGAGATTTGGCACAGGATTTAGCAGATACTGCAAAATGAGCCCTGGCTGCAACTAGGTACCAGTTTCATATGGTAGTAGATACCAGTGACACTGCCTCCAAGGTCATGGCCCATGTAATATCTCTAAGAAGGTTTACTTGGCTCAGGATTACATACCTGCCCCAGGACACACAAGTGAAGGCCATGGATTTTCTATGTGAAGGAAATTCCCTATCTGGTGACAAGACAGAGGCATACATGAAAAAGGTGGAGGAGTACAAAGCCACTTATAAAAGCAACACTGAGAAGGAAAAGACCTCCACTTCCTGTAGGCCCCATGGAAGGGGAGTTAGGGGAAGAGGTTACTTTCCCCATGGTTTCCTGTCTTATGACTTCTGTTAGCTAAGAGACTTCTTCAGAGGGAGGGGCAGGAGAGGCTCCAAATGTGCTGACCCAACCCCAGCACCCAAGGTCAGCCCAAGCAGAACCTCAGACAAGTCAGTCTAGGTGGCCCATCCATTTGCCAGTGGGGGGAAGGCTGGCTCACTTCTTCCAGGAGTGGAAAACATCACCACAGACAAGTGGGTCCTGGAAGTTGAGAGCCAGAGGCTCACACTGTAGTTCAAAAAGTTCTCAAGAGTGCAGGTTCACAGAAACATCACAAACCCCACTCAAACAGAAAAGATCCTGTTGGAGTTAGAGGATAAAAAGTTGCTGCAGGCAAAGGCAGCAGAAAGAATCCCCCCCACACACACATCTAAGTGGGGAAAGGGCCTTTACTCAAGGTACTTCCTCACCCACAAGAAAAAATGAGGAGTGGCAACTTATTTTGGATCTCAGATATCTGAACAAACACTTGAAAAAGGAAAAGTTCAAAGTGGTAACCCTGGTTGCAGTGATCTCATCCCTTCAGCAAGGGGACTGGCTAGGGCCTCTGGACCTGAAAGATGCCTATTTTCATATTCCAATTAGGCCCAGCCACAGGAAATATTTAAGGTTTATGGGAGGAACTGGTCACTGCCAGTTATCAGCCCTCCCCTTTGAACTCTCCTCAGTTCCCAGGGTGTTCACAAAGTGCTTAGCCATGGTGGCAGCACACCTCAGAAGATGTGGTGGCAGCACACCTCAGAAGACAGAGAGTACAGGTTTTCCCTTACCTAGGCAACTAGCTGATTGCAGGAAAATCACACCAGCAGGCCAAGGCCTCTCTTCTCCTCACCCAGAGCATCCTGGTGGACCCGGGGTTTCTCACAAACATTCAGAAGTCCCAGACAGAGCCAGTTCAAGTTCTGGAGTTCATAGGAGCAGAGCTGGATGTCCTCAGAGGGAGGGAGGGCCTTCCTGCCTTAAGGCAGAAGAAAATCTTATAAATCTGGCAAAGTCCTTTGTCCTGGGTATGCCCAGGTCAGCAAAAGACTTCCTCCAGCTGTTAGACCATGTGGTCTCCTCCACAGCACTGGTGTCATGGGACAGGTTTCAAATAAAAGACATCCAGTGCCACCTAAGGGCCCTCTGGTCCCAATAAGGAGACCCTCTATCAAGGCTGGTGCCTGTAACAAAGTCTCTTCTAAGAGCATTGGACTGGTTGAAAGAAGAGGGCAACCTCAGAGAAGGCGTGCCCTTCCTGAAGTGGTCACCCACAGTTGTTTTGAATACAGATGCTTCCCTCCAAGGTTGGGGAGCTCACCTAGGTGACCTAACAGTAAGTGGAGTGTGGTCTCTCCAGGAATCCCATGAGCACATAAACCTGCTGGAGCTCAAGGCAGTTTTCTTGGCTCTACAGTCTTTTGCTCTCCATGTCAAGGGACAGTCAGTTCAGGTCAGGACAGACAACACTACCATGTACTACATCAACAAGGGGGCACAAGATCCTCAAAGCTGTGTACAGAAGCAATGAAGATCTGGAACCTGGCTTACTCACTGTATGTAAAGCTTTCAGCAGTTCACCTGCCAAGGAAAGATAATGTCTTGGCAGATTCCCTCAGTAGGATCAGCCAGGGACATCACGAATGGACCCTGAACAAGCAGGTATTGGCCACAGTGTTCAGAAGGTGGGGCACACCAGATATAGATCCATTTGCTTCTAGGGAAAACCACCAATTCCCCCTGTTTTGTTGCAGGTCTCTAGTAGTGGGCTCGGTGTCAGTGGATGTCCTGACCCCAGACTGGTCAGGAAGGTTCCAGTATGCCTTTCCTCCACTCCCTCTCTTGCTGAGAATGTTGTTGAAGCTGAGGAGCGTCTGCCACCATGATACTGGTGGCTCCAGATTATAGCAGACTGGTCTGGTACTCCCTCCTCTTGGCCCTCTCTATCAAGCAGCCTGTCCACCCCCTATTGAGGCATAATCTGCTGACCATGTACCAGGGCAAAATCACCTTTCTGAACCTCAGGTCACTGTGCTGCAAGGCCTGGTTCATGAAGAGTTAGGATATTTAGACCTTCACCTCTCTGAGGAAGTCCTGACAGTCCTCAGGGTCTCCAGGAAGCCATCAACTTGAAAAACTCTAAAAACTATATGGAAGGTGCCTAGGGTCAGGACCACTGTGGCCCAGTGATCCTTCCCCGGTAGAGCTCCATCCTGGTACAATGCCCTCCCACCGGCCATCACATCAATCACCAATCTAGGTCCTTTTAAAGCTGCCTTAAGGACCCATATCCTCTTCTCACGTCAATGCCAGTGTAACCGGTAACCTGTGGATCCTGCACCACGCTGCTAGGCCACACACCTGCCCTTGGCCTGGCAGTGGAGAGCCCTCACTATTTCTAGCCTACAGGCTCCTCACCTCCCTTGGTTACCATATAGTTGCACTGGACTATGAATGTATTGTATTATGTATAAGACAAGGCCTCCCTGAGGTGGCTTACTACCAACTCATATCATGCATTGCTTTACCTACCAATTGTATAGGTCTTAACCACTCATTAGGCAAATATGTTGATAGCTCTGCCCTGTTTTAGCTACCAAATGTATAGGCATTAATCAGTGCTCATTGTACTTATACTCTGTATGATTGCTCACCCACATTTATTCTATGTATGTACTGTATGAATGTCTATGTTTTATTCTGACGTAGAGCCTTTGGAAATGAGTCTACGACTCAAAGGGTTGTAATTCTGATTTCCTAAATAAATAAATAAAACCTATGCTTCCAAATGGAAAAGGTTCTCTGTGGTGTGCCCCTAAGCAGCTCAGCCCTTTACAAGCAGATCTGTCCACAATCCTAGACTACTTAGTCCACCTTCTGTACTTGGGATTTAGGTTTTCAACCCTTAAGGTGCCCCAACTGCTTTATCCACTTATGTCTTGGCAGGTAGGGAGAAAATGGTGGCTTCACACCCCACTTTCAGGAGGTTCTTTAAAGGGCTTCTGCACCTGCATCCTCTTGTAAGGGACCCAGTCCCTCCTTGGGATTTTAACGTGTGCATGACAAAGCTTATGGGCTCCCCTTTTGAGCCCATGGCTACTGCCAATTTTAAGTATGTCAGTTGCAAAACAGTGTTTCTAGTTGCCATAACTTCTTCCAGGAAGGTGTGCAAGTTGCAAGATCTGAATTACATCATCTTTCACGGGGACAAGGTGGTCCTATGGACTAACAGGACAGTTCTCCCTTATGTGGTGTTTGAGTTTCACCTGAACCAGTCCATCACTCCTCCAGTGTTCTTTACAGCAAAATCCAGCTCTGGAGAGCAGAGACTCCATGGCCAGGATTTTAAGAGGGCACTTAGTTATATGTGGACTGCACTAAGGATCTTGGATCTCCCACTGACAGCTGTTCCTCACATACCATGAAGTGAGCAAGGGCAGCTTCCAAGAGTACTGCTTGCTGGATAGTCTCCTGCATCCAGTTATGTTACTGCAAAGCTGGCAAACCACCATAACAAGGCCTCAAGTCACACTCCATGTGTGGCACATCTGCCTCTGTGACAGCTGCAAGGGATGTCCCCTTGCTAGAAATTTGTAAAGCAGCTACCTGGAAAGAGTACGCACCTTCACAAAACACTATTCCCTGGATGTGCAGTCCAGAAGGGATGCCAGATTTGGCAGTACTGTTTTGCAGAACCATTTCCATATACAGGTTCTGTACCCAGCCTCCCAAGGTACTGCTTTATAGTCTGCAGCAGTAAGCATAGTGAGGGATTCTTGGGGTTTGAAGAAAAAATTACAATAGTAATATTGTTTAATCCAAGGGATCCCTAACTATGCTTAGCATGCCCACCCTACCTTCACTTCCAGAACCTGGAAAAGTTCTCCGAGAACCAGTTTTTGTCTCAGGCTTCAATTTTTGCTAGAGCATTACTTTTTCATTGCCTACAGTTAGTTTTAACTGTAGTTGATGCGTAAGCTTAGTCTGCCATAGCATGTCCTGGGGGACCAATCTTTTTGGGGTTTTCTATTTTTTCTTCTATTTTTCCATAGGTTTAGTGTAGCTAGCTTAGTGGTCACTGCTCCCCTGGGTATCAAAATAAATTTGATGTTAGAGGGTAGGGTGGAGCATGACCACATGGCAGAGGTTTGAATTTTATTCCACCGTTCCATAATTTACATAAAAGTCCACTCTCTGGGGCAGCTCAGAACTGCAAGCTGATTGCAACAGTAAGCACAGTGAGGGAATCCCTTGGATGAAACAATATTACTCTGGTAAGGAATTATTTTCATACCCACCAGCCTGTAAAGGGGTGGGGGTTCTAGTACAGGCCATCCATGCTGGGCTTAGGACCACCTGGGCCAGGTCATATGGCAGATAGCGGTATCACAGGAGTACTGTGGGGGAGGGAGGGGGAACATGCTAGTGAGGGGCACCATGTGCAGCCTACGTATGTCCCTTACCACCACCCCAGGAACAAATTATGTCTGCAGTATCCAGTATGGGTGGGGGAGGGCCTCAGTCATGGTATGGGGGATGAGAGATGGTGTTACCCACTTCAGGTCCCACAGTGTGCAGCCCCCATGGGGGAGCATGTTGCGACCTGGTGTGTGCAGTGCCCCCAGTGATCTGGGAGTCCCAGGTGTGCTGGGCATTCTTGCCTCAGCACTGCATGATGTGGGCATATGCTGTGGTGGCCGTTGTGGGGTACACTACTCCCATGAACAGGCTGGGGCTATGTCTGACCCTTGCAGTACCTACCATCATGGCTGTAGCCTCCAGCACAGTGGCACACAGGCAATTCATGCAGGTGGTCATGCCAGCATTCAGCGCCTGATGCAGATCACATGGGGCAGCCATGTGCTCTGCATGACGTGCCACTGCCTACTGCTTGGCATGCTGCATGCTCTCATGCAGCATGTTATGGAGGCATATCAGTTCCTGCTACACGACACTCTGTGCCTCCACGGCAGCTGCCAGTTGTCGGCTGCATCCTGCTGTTGCCGGGGACTCTCCGATAGGAGAGGGTCAGGCTGCACCCTCTGCCATTGTATTGTCTGGGGCTGCACTGCAGTAGGTGCTGCAGTCTGTTGTGGGAGCTGCAATCTGGCTGTGGCTGACCCAGTGGGATGGGTCTGGGGCTGCACCATGCCAGAGCATGCATCATGGGGCGGTGCTGCGGTGGCTTGCCCTGCTGTATTGGTCAGGGTTGGTACAGTGATGGAAGTCCTGGGGTGGCATAACAGTGGCTGTGCCAGGGGCTGTGGTAGACTGCACCTCTGTGACCACTGGGCCACATGGGGACAGTGGCTGGGCCCCATTGGGATGGGAGCTGGCAAGGGGGACAGTCTCTCCTGGTCTGGGGTGGACCCCACCGGTTCCAGGCTCTTATTGTAGGTCTCATTGTCATCCTCTTCCACATTCTTCGGACTGCTGTCTGCCGGCTGGTGCACATGCATGGGTGTCAGGGGCTGCAGATGCCAAGATGGTCCTGGAGCATCCTCTTCCATGTCTGATCCAATGTGGTGTGCTGTTGGGAAAGGAGAAAGGAGTTATATAGCATCATACCACACACAGAGCAGTGCCCAGGCCAAGCCAGCATGCATGCCCGGTGCCACGTCACCCAAGCGTGTGTGCAGTGCACTGCCTATACCCCCCAGGTACCTACTTACCTCCACACTGGTGATCAGACACTCTATCACCATGGGGCACACATCCCAGCACCAGTGTGCACATATCTCCATACCTGTATACATACACCCTGCACCAATGAGTACACATCCACCACTAGTGAACACTCACCCACCACCAGTGGACACACATCCTAATATCAGGAAACTCACATTCAGCACTAGTGGGCACACTCTGCAGTGGCAGTAAGCACACACCCCATTCCCAGGAAGCACACATCCCAGAACCAGTGAGCATGTGGGCAACACTACAAGGGGCACAGTCATAGATCTGCACAGAGATGGCTATACACTGGGTGACAGGGAAACAGTAGTGTGGTCTGCAACCCTAGGAGGCATACACCAAGTTCGGTCTAGCCCCTAGCCTTACTATCTGCTGAGCATCACTGATCTTCACCAACTGGGAGAGAGACCAATCACAGTGGGAAGGCAGACTCTGACAGGCACAGAAGCAGGTATTACTTGATAGCAGTTCTACCTGGGTGAATCCCCCTTGGAGTGCACAGTCTGGGCTCCTTTCTCCACTGAGGCTGCTTCTCTCCTCACTTGCTCTACGCAGACCTAGCCAACTGTTGGAACACTTATCCTGAATTCCTGGCTGCTATATGTAAATCAGCATTTGTACTGCTGTACCCACTACTGAAATAGTGTTCAGCTAAGAGAAAGCTCTCAGCTGAAAGCAACAGCTCAGACACAAATGGCACCCCTAGGAGGCATACACCAAGAGTGGTCCAGCCCCTAGCCTTACTGTTTGCTGAGCTTCACTAATCTTCACCAACTGCCGTACTCACTACTGTAATAGTGGTCAGCTAATAGAAAGCTCTCAGTCAGAAACAACCAGAAGCAACAGCTCAGACACAAAGGGCAACCCTAGGAGGCATACACCAAGTGCAGTCCAGCCCCTAGCATTGCTGTCTGCTGAACTTCACTGATCTTCACCAGCTGGGAGAGAGACCGGAGAGAAGGCAGGCTCCGACATGCACAGAAGCAGGGATTTCTTGACAGCAGTTCTACATGGATGAATCCCCCTTGGAGTACACAGTCCAAGCTCCTTTCTCCACTGAGGCTGCTTCTCTCCTCACTTGCTCTGTGCAGACCCAGCCAAGTGCTGCTCTCTCAGCATAAGGAGCTGTTGGAATACTTGCTGCACACCCCCTAAACATAAACACAAGTTTTCTTTCCATCCTATCAGTTCTGTGTGTACTTTGGTTTTATGTGCAGTTGATATAACAAGGGCTTGGTACATCTAAAAGGCAGAATATTGCTGATTGCTTTTACAGGTAGCATAAACAAAGGTTCTGCCCATCCTCCCTACCCCCCTAATCCCACCCATCCCTGAGTCATCCTCCTTTATAGGGTCTATGTGGACCTGCTCCTTCCTGCCTCTCTTAGTTACAAAGGTGAGGCATACTTACAATACCTGTATTTCTATTTTGTCCTGAGCCTCACATTTACTGAACAGCTCAGATACAAATGGCACCCCTAGAAGGCATACTCCAAGAGTAGTCCAGCCCCCTAGCCTTACTGTCTGCTGAACTTCATTGATTCTCACTGACTGCTGTACCCACTACTGAAATAGTGGTCAGCTAATAGAAAGCTCTCAGCCAGAAACAACCAGAAGGAACAGCTCAGACACAAAGAGCAACCCTACACAGCTTCAGACACTGCAATACACCCATTCTTTCTCTTGTTTGCATCCACAGAAACCATGGAAATAATAAGCTGCAGACACTGTGGAACTCTCATTCACAGATCCTTTGCAGCAAGGTTGAGTCAATGTCCCACATGCAGGGTAATAGAGAACCTAAGATCTCGACTCCATGCTGCTTGGAATGAGATAGCTCAACTACGTGAAAAGCTCTGGGAAACTACACAACACATCTTTCTGACACCTCATATCACACACCCATTCCAACAGCACCCCTCCCACAGAGAAATATGAGACTGGGAGGCTGGAATGTTGTTAAACATTGTAACGCAATCAGTAATTCGTACCCCAAACACAGGCAGGAGGACACAGACTTCACACAGACACTCCAGTAAACATCTTAAACAGGTTTTCAGTACTGTCCTCATTGCTACCCACTGAGGTAAGGGATGAGGTCTCCCAAAACCAGCAAAAGCCCAATAACAGGCACAAATCAAACAAGTTTTCAGCACTGTCTTCATTGTCACCTGCCGAGGCAAGGAATGAAGTCTGCCAAAGCCAGCTAAAGCCACAGTCAGAGAGAGATCCACATTACTGAAAAAGACATTAAAAAGCAAATCTTAATTGTAGGGGACTCAATGATATGAGGAGCTGAGTTCCACATTCAGCAAAGGGACAGTCAAGGGTTATGATAAGATGTTTCCAGGGGCATCAGCATGGAGAGACACAGAACCTATGTTAAACTAGCACATGACACAGATGGCATCTCACAGATCCTCATCCATCTATGTACAAATGACATAGCCAAATGCTCTGTGAAGGAAACCAAATCTAATCTGTCCATACTAGGAAACAAATTATCATCTGTTTCATTCACCATATCATTCTCTGGGATTCTGCCTATATGGGGGAAGGCTGGAAACAGGCAGAGGATCAGAGAAGATCAAACCGCTGAGCTCAACACATGGCTCAGGGATTGGTGCCAGGAAAAAGGGCATCAGTATGTGGGTAACTGGCAGAACTTCTGGAAAAGGGAGTTCTTTAAGTTTGATGGCCTGCACCTCTCGAAGGAGGGGATCCGAGTGCTTGGCTAGAAATTCAACGCTTTTCTAGACCATTTAAACTTATAGAAGGGGAAAGGTCAGCATCACCTAGTGCATCAATATACACAACTGCTCACCCTCCTCAGTCACTGTCTAAAATGTTTGCCTCAAATCAAGTGAAGATAAACAAGAACTGTCATTCAAAACTAAAAACACAATTGAACCCATGCAGCACATCTAAACACAAAATACACAGAAATATCACAGTAGCTGGAGATCAACAGGGATGATGAGCAATGTGCACCAATGCCTGCAGTCTTGAAAACAAAATCCCTGCTCTCACTGCCATGATAATAAACTCACAACTGGATTTAGTCACAGTAATGGAAACATGGTTCAATCAGAACCACACCTGGGACATAGCTATCCTGGGCTATACCCTGTTCAGGAGGGACTGCAAGGGAAGGAAGGAAGGGGGTGGGGAGTAGCTCTGTATGTCAGAAATGACATTAAAGCCATTGAAATTCAGGCTGCATCCAGGGAGGCTCAGGCCCTTTGCACCACCCTTGGATCAGGGGATAAAGACCCTATCTGAGTCAATGTAGTCTATTGACCCCCAACACAAAATAATGACACAGATAAACAACTTCTAGAGACCATCTTAACTATGGCCGACAAAGGAGATCTGGTACTGCTCGGGGACTTCAATCTACCTGACATACATTGGACATCCTATTTGGCTTCATCCAAGAGAAGCTGGGAATTCATGCTAGCACTATGGGGGGGGAGACTAGTACAACTAGTGACATCTCCCACCAGAAAAGAAGCAATACTAGACCTCGTGCTTTCAAACACCAATAGAATCTCAAGACGTTCATGTAGGAGCCCATCTAGGATCCAGCGACCATAGATCAGTCTGGATCACTATCAGGAAATCTGAGGAAATCAGTCATACAAAAATGAAAATCCTCGACTTTAGAAAGGCTGGTTTTGCCAGAATGAAAGAAATGGTAAAACCCTTACTGACACGTAATACAGGAGAAAACATTGAAGAAAGTTGGATGAAGATAAAAGATGCACTAACTACAGTAACATCACAATGCACAAAGTTGGTCATTAAAACGAAAAGGAAGAGGAAGCCACTCTGGTTCATGAAGGAAGTAGCATCAAAAATCAAAGACAAAAAAGGGCATTTCAAAAATTTAAGGTAACAAAAAAGGACAGTGATAAGGAAATCTATAGAATTGAACTCAAAGAAGCAGGTGAAGAAATCAGAAAAGCAAAGGCACAAGCTGAGGAGAAAACTGCACAGGAGGTAAAAAAGGGAGATAAATCATTTTACAGATATATCAGAGAAAGGAGAAAAACCAAAGGGGGGGGTGTCATATTTCTGACTACCAAGGAAGGACTACACACACAGAGTGACAAGGAGAAAGCAGAGATCCTAAATAACTTTTTCTGCTCAGTCTTCACAAAGGAGGGTCATGGAATTGGAACAACACTAATCAAAGCAGATAGACCCAGTCAGGGGCAGACATGAGTCCATTTACTACAGAAAGAGTCCTGAGGGAATTGAAGAAGCTGAAAATGGACAAAGCAATGGGCCCAGACGAGATACACACAAGGATACAGTACTTAAAGAGCTAGCAGAGGAGCTTGCCGCACTACTAGCAGCACTGTTCAGTGACTCCCTTAGCCAGTGATGGGCAACCTAGACTATCCTGTGGGCTGCATATGTGGCCCTCGGACCACCTTGAGGGCTGCATCAGCACACTTGCCTTGGACAGGATCTGCATAACCAAAGATTGACACATTCAAGACCAATTCTATACACAAAAACTTATTTAATGCAGTATATATACTGAGTATAGCAACCTAAAAAGGTGTAAAACAGTATTAAATAGTATTATGTTTCATTTTTATTATTTGTGAGACTTTTGGGTTGCCATATTTTCAACAAGCATTTTTATGTTCGGAATGAGTTGTGTGCAGGCACATCTCTGTTCTGCAGATAGATTACTATCAGTAAGGTGATTTTGTTTATTGTTTTTATATGTCCCATTGCTGAGAATGTTTGCTCGCAAGTGTATGTGGAACAAAACATACACATAAGCTTTGCAGCACAGGTACGGAGCACTGGTCCACCAATACTTTTCCCCTTCTGATTTAAATCTTCTTTCTTGATATTTTTTATTGTGCAATCATCAAGTGCTTGAATATCAAAAAGTTCATCTTCAAATGACTTTTTGTTAAGTCCCAGTCTCTGGCACATGATGGTACTGCTGCTGAAGTTGAACTCAAATGATTTGGATAACAATGCCATGGATGGCTTCAGCTAAGTCACAGATGTGAATCGCTTCTCAAAATGTCGGTATAAAGAAGTAATCATTTCTGCATGTTCTGATGGGTCATACTCTGTTCTGCATACTTCAGATGAATTGTGCAATGCTTGTTGTAAATATGAGAAATGGGTGAAATCATGTGACTGAATCTGTGTTGCCATTAATTGTATTTGATTCGTGAATTTCTTGATGCTTGTTATGATGGTAGGCAGCAGATGTTTTTGCCCTGCAGTGCCAGGTTCGGACTATTGAGATGCATAGTTATGTCTGTTAGGAATGGAAGGTCCAACACTCATTGTTCATCATCCAGTTCTGGCTGTGCATGTGAACTTTGCAGCAGAAATTGTCATATTGTTGGGAGTAGTGCAATAAAATGAGCAAGCACTTTGTCCCTACTTAGCCATCTGACTTCGCTGTGTAATAGCAGGTCTTCGTATTCAGCATCAGTTTGTTCCAAAAGTTCGCAGAATAGGTGATGATGCAATGGCCTTGCTCTGATAAAGTTCATAATATGTACAACTTTGTCCATTACTGCTTTAAGCTTGTCTCCCTTGTCCAGCACAGAACAGAGTGCCTCCTGGTGTATGATGCAGTGCACACCAAATATGTTTGGGAACTGAGACCTCAATAAAGCAAAAATCCCCCTGTGTACACCAACCATCAAGGGACAACCATCTGTTGTTACTGACTCCAGTTTCTCCATTGGTTAATTATGGCTTCTGCAGATTGTCATGAAAGCTTCAAAGAAATCAGTGCCTTGTGTTTGGCCATGCATACCAATTAGTAGTGGTCAGCAAACTGGCTCCATCTTCATCGATTTAACAAAAGCCTTTGACACCGTTAACCACCGCCTCCTGCTTGTCCAGCTCCAAAATGCTGGGCTGTTACTGTACTCCATAAACTGGTTCAAAAGCTACCTAGACAACCGGACTCAAAGAGTAAGAATTGCTGATACTCTCTCTGATGCCAGACCTGTCCGCTCGGGTGTCCCCCAGAGTTCCATCCTGGGCCCCCTCCTCTTTAGCCTGTTCCTAAACTCACTACCTGATTCCTGTCCAGAACAAATCATACTCTGTGCAGATGATGCAGTAATCCTAGCCTCACACCATTATACTAAACTACTGCAAGAAAACCTCCAGCTGGGTTTCTCATCAGTTGAAAACTGGTTCTTAAAGCATAAACTGATCCTAAATCAGAAAAAAAGAAAGGCCATGATTTTCAGCAGCTCTCACAACAAAAATAAGTAGTATCACCTCTTCATACAAACCAAGCAAGGAGTCACTCTTGAACAAGCCCAAACCTTCAAATACCTTGGCATCACCCTTAACTCCCATATCTCCAATGCTGCCCACATTAATAATATTGTGAAAGCTGCTAATACCTGGCTGGGCCTACTGTTCCATCACAGGAAACATCTAACCCCTGAAGCATTGTCTGTCACCATCCAGAGCTCCATCATTAGTATTATTGATTATGGACTTATCATTTATGGCTCTGCCACTGCCACCTCTCTCAAACATGTTACTATCTCCCTCAATAAGGCCTGTCGACTCATCACAGGATCCCACCGTCTCACTCATACATGTGACCTCTACCCTCAAACTGGGTGGCTGCAACTCGACAGTCGAATAAAATATCAAACATGTATCACAGCCAAGAAAATAAAGATGGGACTTGCTCCTCCCAGAGTCTGTGCTCTCCATAAACCCAGATACAACAACTGCAATACCAGGAGGTCCAAACCTCATTCTCTGCAAATCCCCCGATGTCGCACAATCCAAGGACAAAGATCATTTATTTATAGGGCACCCAGCTGGCTAAATAGTCTTTTGCAGCGACATCTCTGCCGCACCCATGCTTGGTGTTTTCAAGTCCAGGCTTCACCTCTCCCTGCTTGCATCCAGCTCCTGTGACTGCCCTGATTAAGCAGTACTCCCTCTAGCTGCCCCTTGCTGTTGCCGCCCAATGTGCCTCCTTACCAAGCACATTCTATCACCACTGCCCCCCCATTGCACTTACCCTTGTCTGTCCTTGACAAGGCTTCGCTGCCATACCCCCTTTCACCCCCTTGCCCTCCTCTTTCCCCACCTCCTTTCACTCTCTCTCTTCCTGCTACCCCCTTTTTCTCCACCACCACACTTTTGTGATCTTCCTCCTACTCCCACCCCCAGTCTTACCTCTGTCATTTTCCCCTCTCTGTTTTGCATCCTGTATTCCCTGTAATTGCATGTCTTGATCATCAATGTTACTGAATGTTTTACTGCAATTCATGGTGTATGCTTGTACTCTGTGATGTGGAACCTTTGTTAAAAGAGCTTCAGCTCAAAGGTATTGTTGCAATCCTAGATTCAAATAAATAAATAGTATGCTTTATTAACATTTTCAAAGCAAACAGTACATACAGTACATCTCACGGTAGCATTAAACATGTCAGACTGGAAACTCTACAAAAACCCTCCCCTCCTCCTCCTCCCCCTGTCCCTCATACCCCCCACCCCCTTTCCAGTCAACATTCCTTTACATTAATTAACTGTCAAAATCGCCTTCCCCCACAGATAATTCACCCCCCTCCCCCTTGGATCGGCTGGATTAGGAAAAAACTACAGTATATCTCCTGCTGCAGAACATATTATAATAATTTACTTAAACCTATTTAGTCACATAGTTTCTTCATATATGGGAGTTGGACTGCTACTCTCCCTAAATATCCTTATACCTCTCAGCTAAAAACAGTGAGAACTGCTCCCACCTTTTATTGAAGTTATTTAGAGTATGGAATTGTAAGGCTATCGCCTTTTCTATGTTAAAAGCTGTATGCAATTCCTGCATCCATTCTCTAAAAGGGGGTAAAGCATCTTTGATCCAATACCTCATGATTAGAAGCAGTGTCACAGCAGAAGTAAGAGCCATATAATATTTGTGTGTCTGTAATGGTATGGCTGACAGGTTGCCAAGTACACTTGTTTCAGTATTGAAGTTGTCTATCCCTTCAAATAAAGGGTTCAAAAATGTTTGTTGCCAGAAGCTTTGGATTTTGGGGCAAGTCCATATCAGGAGCATAAGAGAGCCAGGTTCTTGATGACATTTCTAGCACATTACACTTTGTCTCTTGTCCATAAAATGTAGTTTAATTGGTGTATAATACAAATTGTGCAGAACATTAAACCTGATCAGATGCAATCGGTCTTGTTTTACAAATCTATAATTACTTCTCCAGATTGATTTCCAAGTTGAAGTGTCATAAGGAAGGTCTGCAGCATGTTGCCAGTAAAATGTTATCATAGAGTGGTTGTCCCCAGCCCTATTGGACAACAGCTTATAAAGCTGTGCTATAGGTCTTGGCTGAGTGGCCAGTTTAAATAAATCCTTAAAAAAAACTGAAGTCTGTACAGACCAAGGTGGATGTCCGAGAGCTGTATTGACACAGTGTTTAATCTGCAGGTATTTGAAAAAAGGGATCTCTGTCAGGTGAAAGGCTTGTTGGAGATCCTTGGCAGGAACAATGTTGTGGTCCTTAACCAAGTCTGAGAGCACAGCATGTTTTAAATCTTTCCAGTATGATGGAGTAATAATCCCATTTCCTAGCTGTATGTTCAAGTTATAAAACAGAGGCTGGCCTAAATCCTGCCTATTGTCTAATTTGAAATAGGTACACAGCTGAGTGTGGGCATCCATTGTCCATGCTAATGGGGTATGCTTCCAGGTCTGAGGTATCTTGTTAGGTGGGATATAAAGCAGTGAGGTTAAGGGTAGGAAGAAATAGGCTGTTGATTAACTAGAATCTGTGGCCTATCCTGTAGGTAGGGAAATGGGCAGACTAGGTGGGCCAAGCGGTCTTTATCTGCCATCAAAGTCTATGTTTCTGTTTCTATGATATACTATTTGAGAGGGCAATTTGTCTCTCTATCCTAAGCCATGGCAAGTTAGGTAGAACATGTTCCCAAGGGGTCAGCCAATGTATATATTTACAGCTCTGAAAAGCCACATAATATAGGAAGAGATGAGGAATGCTGAGCCCTCCCCCCCAATCAGTTTGTTAATAGACCTTCTGGGTCTTTTATCTTTCCATAGGAATGCAGACCAAATAGCATCTATCTTTTTAAACCACGCTTTAGGGAGAGCTAGGTTCAACATAGAGAGGGGATATATTAGCCTAGGAAAAATTGCCATCTTAATTAAATTGACTCTTCCCCATAGGGATAAGGGCAAATTTTGCCACCTCTTCAAGTCTTGTTGCATCTGTGTTACTATGGGGTCTATATTAAGAGATCTTAACTTGCCAATATCTTGGTTGAGCTCTATCCCTAGAAAGGTAAGCAAATTTGAGGCCCATTTCAAGCCCAGCTCTTCCACCTCTCTCTTGGTACAAGAAGGAGTCAAAGATAAAACAGTTGCTTAATGGCGATTAAGCTTGTAGCCATACAGTAAGCTAAAGTCATTTATTATTCTCAGCACCGCTTGTATGGAATCTTGCCACGAGGAGAGGTGCAAGAGGATGTCATCTGCAAACATTAAAAGTTTATAGGCTTCTAGGCCTATGGTTATTCCTCTAACTTCTCCGCCGTATAAATTTTTCTAGCCAAAGGCTCAATATGTAAGTTGAAAAGCATAGGGGATAGGGGACAGCCCTGCCTGGTACCTCTTGTCAACCTAAAACTATTGGAGATAGCCCCATTACATGCTATTCTTGTAGAAGGGGCTGCGTATAACACTGCAATCCATTGACTATACTCCTGGGGTAATCCGTCTCTTGGTAAAAGGTCAAATAAGTACAACCAACTGACTCTATCAAATGCCTTTTCCGCATCTAAAGAAACCAACACTTTGTCAGTATTGGTCTCCCCAGATGCAGAAAGCAAATGACAGATTTTTCTAAAGTGATCACTAGAGTGTCTCCCCGAGACAAATCCCACATAATCAGGTCCTATCAGGTTATCCCATACTTTTTTAAGATGGAAAACCAATATGCTCGCTAATAACTTAATCTCAATGTTCAAAAGTGAAATCGGTCTGTAGTTGTCTGGGCTAGTAGGGTCTTTCCCCGGCTTGGGCAAGACCACAATCCTGGCTTCAAACAATGCCAACTCTCTAACAGGAGCAGAGTACATGTAATTAAATAATATCTGTAAATAGGGTGCCAGCTCCTCTTTAAAAGATTTATAGAAAGTTGGACGGTATCTGTCAGGGCCAGGTGCCTTATCCATTGGCAACCTGTCAATTGCCTCCCTAATCTCCTGAAGAGTGATATCCCCTATTAACTCGGAGCGTTGGACTACTGTGAGTCTCAGCAACTCGACATCACTTAAAAAAAAAAATAAGTGTTGTATTATATTCTGGATCTGTAGGGGGAGCAGTGAATAGGTCTGCATAATACTCTTGGAAGATTTTAACAATTACCTCTGGGTCTGAGGTTAGCCTCCCTGTATCTCTGTCCTGCAATGCAGTTACCCACCTAGCCTCCCTTTGCTGTTTTATTCTATTTGCCAGCAATTTCTCTGATTTTTCCCCTTGCCCAATATAAGACGCCTTCCATTTTGCAGTAGCCCTTAAAGTAATATTTAAGTTGTACACTGCGTACTTTGCCCTTAAGGAATGCAGTTCCCCCCCCCAACTTCTCTCATCAGATACTTGACTCAGATGGGTCTCTAGGTATCTTATATGAGCCAACCATTCCTCCACCTCCTTTAACTTTTTCCACTTCCTATTAGTAGCAAGTCTTATGAATTCTCCCCGCCATGTTGTTTTAAGAGCACCCCATAAAATATATTTTTTCAAGGTAGAATTCTGGTTGGAGTCCCAAGAGTCACTAATAAAGGTTCTCATGTGTTTCACTAGCTCCTCCTCTGACAACATTTGGGTGTTAAGTGACCATGATTTGAGAACCTGCTGAATGGGTGAAAATCTCAGTTTAATCCAAATAGGTGAATGGTCAGAGAGCACCCTGGGATAGATCCCAACGTCCTCGACCCCGTGTAATGTAATTGAATTGAGCAGGAAATATTCAATCCAAGAATAAACCTTGTGGGGAGGAGAGTAGAATGTAAAATCTAACACTTGAGGATGATAGAGCCTCCATGGGTCTATAAGGCCAGAGTCATTCATTAGTTCTCGTAGAGCCTGCTGAGCTGGGGAAAGGCCAGCTCTCTTGTGGTATGATCTATCTAAATCATTCACAAAAACTAAGTTCCAATCCCCACTGAAAGGCAAGGGATATTGGGAACAGAGGCTATAATGGTGGCCAAGGGTGGGAAAAAAGAGGGTGTGTTGGTGTTTGGACCATATATGGAACCAAGAAGAACTTCTGTTGCTGCTAGTTTCCCACGTACTAAGATGTACCTCCCATCTGAATCATGCCAAGATTTAATTTCCCTAAATGGAACATTTCTTTGTATGAGTATTGCCACCCTTCCCCATCTTGCACTGGTACCAGCCCCAAACACCTGGCCAACCCAAAGCTTCCGTAATTTCACCAATTGGTTAATGGTAATATGTGTCTTCTGAATCATCACAATGTGGGGATGATATCTGTTGAGGTGCTGTAAGATAGTATACTTTTTACAATTGTCTTTCCCACCTTTAACATTCCATGACAATATATTCCAACTTCCCATGAAACTAGCATCCTTTTAGCCATTAATATAAGAATATCCTGCATATTCACCTCACTCAAATTATAATTCCCTTCAAAATTGCCGCATTCTTCTCCCTTTCCCGGCTGCCCCCAAAGAACCCACCCTCCCTCGATGAAACCTCCCCAAACCCCCCACCTTCCTCATAAATCCTTCCCCTACATTGTCCCAGGCCAATAGCCTACTCCTACATGTTCTGGCCATCATGCCCTCATGGGAACAGCCTCCACCGTGTCATAAAAGTGTCCTAGGGGGACTTCAGATGTTCTACTAATACTACATCAACATAGTACTTCACCACCAAGATGGATTTATGAACGAGGGGGGGACAATAATCTTTAGAGCCTCACTACCTGAAATAACAATCTACTAAAATTATATAAGGACTGAGCAACTATTTCCTGTCCTATTGATATTATACATTAACCCATCCTTTTTTACTAAGATAGTGAACTTGTCTTCCTGATGTTCTTCTTAGAATAACTAAAATAAAAAATCAATTTGATTTGGTATTGAACATTCAAAACCTTATAACTTCACTAAACAGCCAATAACACTTTAACAATAATGAACATCATGAGAGACATTCAGGAGAAAAGTTAGCTAAGATGAAAAAAGAAAACACATTAAAGAAAGAACCAAAAATTGTCCAGCAGTCCATCCCACCAGTCTGAATGTCTCTAAACTTTTTGGAGACAGCGACATCTTTAAGCTACAAATCGATCCGTAGATGGCGCTCTTGCCTTGATCTGCGTTGGTATGTCAGGCTATAAAATTAGAACTCTCAGGGCAGAAAGTCTCATATAATTAAACAGTCAAAACTTAACAACTCCATGATCTGGACCATCATAGCAACTTGCAATTAACAGATCATGCAGTGAATTCTACAGTAAGTGAAAGTCTTATATGCGGTTATAACCTCTTGAAAAAATCTTTAGTGATAACATCTATAGTGCTTACAGCGACTTTACTGTGGAATGGAGATAAAAAATAAAAATATCTCAAAAAAGGGTCAGCTGCCCTTCCCGAAGAGCTCAGGAAGCCTTAAGCTTAAGTCTGTAACAACCTGAGCTGCAGTCTCATAACGCTGGGTTCCCAAAGGCAGAGATACCTCCAGTCTCGCAAGGAATAGCATCCTATATTTTATTTTAGCAGCCCACAGTTTGATCTGAAGCGGGTGATAGGCGGCCCTTTCTTGTCTGACTTTGAACGTTAGGTCGGGGACCAGTCTTAATCTCTTGCCCTCCCATTCGATCTTCTCTGTGAAGCCTGGCCGTGACATCAGAGACTGAGTTACCAGAGGTAAGCAGCACTGTATTGTCAGCATACATGGTGGATGTTGGATGATGAGCAAACCTGGGGGAGCTCATTTAAAAAGATGGAGAACAGGATGGGGCCTAGCACTGAACCCTGGGGGACTCCAGTGGTAATAGGCAGGGGGGGGTGAGATAACATCAGCTATACTAACTATTTGCAACCTGCCTGACAGGTAGGAGCTAAACCAGCAGTAGGGGAGAGTCCAGCAGCTGATAAGTTGTGTAGAAGGAGTGGGTGAGAGACAGTGTCAAAGGCTTTGGCCAAGTCGACAAAGATAGCCGAGGTAATGTTCCCTTTGTCAAAGCCCGAGGAGACTGTCTCAGTTAGCCTCAACAGGGAGGTGGTGGTGGAATGGGCTTTCCTGAAGCCAGACTGGAAGGGTGTGAAGAAAGCATAGTCAGAGAGGAACAAGGAAAGTTGGTTGAGCGCTATGTGTTCTTGGAATTTGGCTAAGGTAGGAAGGAGAGAGAGAGATAGGTCGATAGTTCCCAGGAGAGGTGGCATCTCCCTCTTTAGGGAGGGGGAGGAATACAGCATGTTTCCAAGCTGAGGGAACAGTGGCAGACTCAAAGGAGAGATTTAGTATCAAGGATAGAGGATAGGCGATGGCAGGAGCCGAGAGGGAGAAGAGCCTAGGGTCAAGGCCATCTGGTGAGGAGCCTTTGGTAGAATCAAGTGCCAGGAGAGCTGATAGAGTAGTTTCAGGAGAGAAGGAGAACTGAGGGGTGGTGAAGGATGGTGTGGGGGGGCAGCACAGCAGGGGGGAGGGGGCAGGTTGTGGGGATGTAATAGGGGCAGGCAGGGGAGCAGTGGGAGGGGAGGTAGACAGGGACACCGGGGCAAGATGGGAGTTAGGGAGGGTGCAAAGCAGTGCAGAGGCACAGGTGTCAAAGTGGGAGTTAAAACAATTGGCAGTGGCCATAGGTTCAGTAAAGACAGCATGGTTGTGCCTGAGGATAGGTGGTGTAGTGTTTGTAGCAGGAGAGAAGAGGGATTGGACGATCTTCCAGAATTTGGATGAGTTGTTTGTGTTAGTCTGGAAGTTGGACTTGAAATGCTCAGCCCTAGCTGGGTGGATGGCTTTGGTGCAACCATTTCTGAGTTCACGATAACATTTGAGGTCACTAGTACAGTTGACGGCTTTAGCCAGATACCATGCAAGGTCGCAAGCTCATTGGCAGGTCAGTAGCGCAGGTGAGAACCAAGGTAGGTGTGTGCCATGTATCCTAGTATTGCAGAGCGGAGCATGGGAGTTCCAAATTTGTAGGAACTTGGATCTGAAATGGGCAAGGGCCTCGTCCACTGTGGAAGCTGAGAACAGGGGGGACCAGTTGGTTTGAGCGAGATCCTGAAGCAGAAGTTGTAGGTCAAGGGTTGCGAACAGTCGAGAGTGACAATTGTTTTTGCAGGAAGCTTGGACCTATGTATTTTATGCACTATAAAGGTCATGTGGTGGTCGCTGATAGAGTCAGTGGGGATGGGAGGTGAGGACTAGGTCAAGCAGGGAGTGGTTTAATGACTTATAGTTTAGTTGAGTGGGTTCCAGTATAAGTTGCCGGAGGTTTAAAGCATCTATGGTGAAGCGAATATGCGCCAGGGACAGGGCCAGCCAGTTTAAATTTAGGTCACCCAGGATGAATAGTTCACCACCACTGGCCAGTGAGGAAAGTTTTGTGACCAAGTCAGTGACATTGGAAGTTGGCTGCCCTGGGTGACAGCAGACACCAGCGACGAAGATGGGGATAGGAGATATTTAAAAGTAATGCCTTGTGCAAGGATTGGATAGTTGAAGTGAAGGAGGGGAGTGCACTGGAGGGTAGAGGAGGTGTAGATAGCTACGCCGCCACCTCTCCCTGCCCTGTCCTGTCTAGAGATGTTAAAGCCAGGGATGGCAATAACATGATCAGGAATGTTTTTTGTCAGCCAGGTTTCAGAAATTACGATGACATTGGGGCATATGCAAGTACCATGAGTAGTAGTAGAGAAATTTTTGGGGCGAGGCTTCTTAAGTTTAGGTGAATGATTTTAAGGCTGTTTGATAATGTCAGAAGGGTGGTGGTTGGGTGGGCATCGGCTGCTGGGTAATCTATGACAGGGCCTGGGCTTGGGTGGATATCCCCAGATCCTAGCAGGAGTAGGAGGAGAAGGAGAAGGGGTATCCTACTTCCCTTATAAGAGCTACAAAGTAGCCATTTAGCTTTTTTATGGGGGAGAGAATGAAACATAGGGTAGGATACCAGCCTGAGGAGGGTGATGAAGTGGGTGGACACCGAGGTTTTTGAGGTGCAGGGAACCACTGGGCAGCATAGGAGGGGTATGGTCTCAGGGTGGATCGCTGTGCCAGAGAGGAGGACTGTGCTGTTACCCACCGTCGATGGCTTAACCATAGTGGGTGAGCCCCTCGGCAACTTAGTAGGGAATGTGATAAGTAGTGCTAGTGACAGTGCCAAAGGTTGATACCAAAGTTTTGGTGCCTGCCAGGACACCATGGTGAAGTCCAGGAGGGGGGAGCTACTGGCAGGAATGAGAGAGCTAGTAGGCTGTGTTTTAGGGTGCTCAGCAACAGATCCGTCTAGGGGTAGAGTCCTATAAGCAGCAATGAGAAGTGGGCTGTTAGAAAACACCTGATCATGTAGCAAGTGATAGGGTATGAATAAAATTGTCGAGCTTGGACAGGCAGGTGGGGGTGGGTGGGGAGCCAGCACAGGGGCAATAATGGCTGGTGGCAGATCCGTACCTGGAAGGCTGAGGATCCGGGGCAGAGAGTTCGGGGGATGGCTTGAGATGAGCCGTTGGTCCGGTGGCTGAGGTGGCTCGGTGGTGGGAGCTTGCGGTCCCTACTGTGGGGGGCCCAGCTGAAGAAAAGAAGAGGGGGAGATTAAGTAGGCTATCTGTGGCACAGAGGCACAGTCAGCCCAGCAGGGAGCCCAATCTGCAGAACAATGGAGCTGTTTGTTTGGATGCCAAAAGTCTGGAGCAGCACAAAACCACAAGACAGGCCTGTAACCACAGCTCTTTTCAGACAAATTGCACTTAAAAACTGTAAACCGACTGTAATAAAGCATATATTTATATACAGTACTTAAATTCTCTAAAATATGCTGGTTTTGGAGAACAGAGACAGTAGAGAGCTTCTAGCCAATTGGAGCAGGCCCTGGAGAGGCGCTCGCATTCCGATTGGCTGGGGACAGATCCATACCTGGAAGGCTGAGGATCTGGGGCAGAGAGCTCGGGCAGTGGCTTGAGATGAGCCGTCGATCCAGTGGCCGAGGTGGCTCGGCGGTGGGAGCTTGCGGGCCCTGCGGTGGGGGGCCCAGCTGGAAGGCTGAGGATCCAGGGCAGAGAGCTCGGGCAGTGGCATGAGATGAGCCGTTGGTCTGGTGGCCGAGATGGCTCGGTGGTGGGAGCTTGTGGTCCCTGCGGTGGGGGGGGGCCCACCTTGTAGGTCTGTGCCAGCACTTGTAACTCCTCTGCGATAAAGCAGTGGGATGTATTCAGTCAGTGTCCTCCATAGTACACACTGGACAGGGGAGTACAACAGAGGTAACAGGGGAGCACCCATAGTGGCACACAGCAGAATGGGACAGTGGTGTATCTCTTCACCCCTGGCCATGTACGTGTCCCTGCAATGCCTGCCCTCCCACAGCCCTTGGCTGCCCGACACCTGTTGTGCTGGTTACAGACTGGCAGGGGTGGACAAGGGCAAGAGCCCACAGGACCCAGGGCCACCACCATGTACACATGTATTTAAGGGGGCAACTCCAGTGATAGTGTGCACCATGGACAATGGGAGGGAGTGCCTCTACCTAAACATGGCAGCAGCACCGCCACCACTAGATTGAGATGCCATTGGCCGCCACCACCACCATATGTCCAGGGTACCACAGCACACAGCATACACACAGCTGTTACATTGGCCAGGGGTAACAGGAACTCCATTTTAGCTCATCCCTAGCACATGTAGGAGAGGCCCACCACCACTATCAACCTACCTCACTGAGTACTAGAGGCGACTACCACCACCTACAAATGACACATCTACCACACAGAAGTCTGGATGTGAAGGGTCCCACACCTAAACATTGCCACTGTAGCAGGGCTCCCAGATGTATAGGGCTTCACATATAGTACAGGACAATGGAGACATACATGGGCAATGTTTCCATGGAGTTATGTTGGCTACACAGGACAACTGACTACGTAGTCCTCCATATTACGTAATGAAAGGTACCGTAATCCTGAGGAACCCACCCTGGAAGCACACTGGCAGTGCTCCCAGATTACTTTGGCATTTTCCCTGCAGCTCCATGCCACATTTCCCTTGCTTTCCTGTGGCTTACATTATGTCCTATGGAAGCCATTGCCCTGTTTTCCAGTATAACCATTGTGACGTCTGTATGAACAATTTTCCTGTAAATGATTAATTTCCCTGTAAAATATAAGAATACCTGTAGATCTTAGAGCCCTGCCTTGAACCATACCACATGAATCTGGGAGCCATGCTGAAGCCACTACACACTACACACACACACATCTCTCTCTCTCTAGGCTATTCCACAGGACACCTACCTCCATTTGCCTGCAGTTCACCTGCGGAATCTAGGTGGTGAACTGTGGCCCTTCAAATACTCCAGGCACAATCAGGCAAGCTAATGTATACATGTCTTCCAGTAATAACATGCAAATGTGGTTGTTTATGCATTGACTACAGAATTACCTCATTTGCATACCCTTGCTGAATATTGCAGTTTTGTCTGCCACACAATTCCTGTTTGTGCACCTGCATTGTGCCATGACTGTGATTGCACGATGTAGGACCATGGCGTGTGTCCCTGGGCCAACCCCTGCCCCCTGAAATGCATGTTGCACAACATAATGCAGCACTGCGCTAACATGGCAACCTGCAGTGCAACAGCCAGACAGGTCAGAAACAGGAAGCAGTGTGGTCATACTGCTAAGCCAAGTAGTGGGAACAACATGGCAGAGCAACGATGCAGGGCCCTTCAGCAGCAAGGCGATAGGTGGGCCATCATCGAATTGACCAGTCTGGTTGACCTGGTGGTGGCCAGTGAGGACCAGCTGATGAGGGAGCAGAGGCAGACAGGCCTCACTGTGAGGCGTGGGTGTCTGTGGGACAGCACCTCATGAGACAGACAGTGGTCACCTGCACTGGGGACCAATGTGGGCATTTCTACAGTGACCTCCAGAGGAGGGAGGCATGCCACCTACTGGAGTGTAGGCCATGGTGGACAGTGGCACCATGCCCAGGCCAGGTGAGTACAGATGGTTATATGTATTGCAGGTGTACTGGCCTGTGTGCAGGTTTTTGCCATGGTAGTCTGCAATAGAGCTAGAGCACACGAGGCACTGTACACATCACTTGTGTGCCCTCATCGTTTTCTTGTGTGCTATGGGACATACTCCACTGCATGGCCTGCCACCACATATGTAGCTGTCTGGGCCCCTGTCCCATGGGACGTCCTTGTGCCCTGTACATGACTGAACCAGCCATGGTGCCTGAGACATGCACTTGCCTTGGCTGCATGGTTGTGGGCCACTATAGTGACATGGTGGCAGTGTCAGGGCATAACAGGCCCATGTATAGTGGCATGGTGTGGTATACAAGGGCTGTATATCAGGTATGGTGACCTAGACATGTCACTCTCCACTGCTGAGTATGACCAGGGAAGGAGTCACATGTGTCCTATGTGTAACTATGCTGCTTGGTGTCCCCGTCATGACGTGGATGTGGCCACCATCTGTGTCGTGCACACTGTCCATACTACGCCACATGATCACTAGCATGCATCTGCCAGGTACATCATGGAGTACTATGTTACTGCAGTGGGGGTTCTGGCCATGTACTGGCCACTGTGTGGTACAGTTTATGCAGGTTCCTTGTTAGTAACTCTCAGTAATTCAATAAAGCCAACATGCTATATCTTTGCCAATTAGTGGTATTTTATTAATAAGATTAGCCAGAAAAATGCTACTGTGCTAGTTTACAAAAGGGAATACATGCTAACATTATTTTTAAACATCAGGTAGCCCACAACTACCTAAATGTTTCTGTTACAATTTAGTTCTAAACAGCCAAAGGGGCAATCCCAATGGGGTGTTTCTAACATGCAATCTAGACAGCTAGTAATATTTGCATTACAGGGCTACAGCATTTCAGAGACACATGTAACCATATGTCTCTGGATCCCCGAGCAATCTATGGATAGTCTCAGACTGCATCTTGTCCGAGACTGCGTCTTCTTGAAGGGATGCTGGACAAAACCATAGTTCCCATATTTATGTGTAGTAAGCTTAGAAAAAAAAATGCAAGGCTGGAATTTCCCAAAAACTATGACAGCAGATTTAGCCTGGACACCTGTTCATTAATACATTTCCATAATCAAAGTTTTTGATACATCCTGTAACTACAATTTCTGAGACACCCCGTAATCAAAGTTTTTGGTTACAAGATGTACAGTACCTGACATTTTGCCAAGACAGGGGAGTTATTCTCATCCTTGGAGGGGAAAACAAATGGTGACAGAATTGTATATTTATCACAAATAACTTTTGTCTTAGGAGCCAGAAAGCATATGAGAGATGTGACTAGCTTGCTACAAATGTTAAAGTAACCTTGTACCAGCAACCAAATGAGGTATCTCATTATTTCTTATCAGTTTTCTATTAAACATATTTTTAAACACAGAGAATTATATGATGAGAAACTTTTAACAGTCAAGGCTAAACAGTTATTAACAGCTGTGTGCATATCTAAATCACAACCTCGCCTTATGCTTTTAGGTATTTTTCTTCATTTTATAGAATCTTACAATTAACCTTTTTAAAGTCTTACACACACACACATACATTTAAGTGACATGGTGGTATTTAGCCACTTGCAGCCTTTTGCTACTAGATATACCAATTCAAATGTTGGCATCATTTAGTCATCTACTAGCCATCTTCACTTTTTACTAGCCCTTCAGCAATTTACACTAGCCATTTTACACCTTTCTATCTCCTCAACCTTTTGGTTAGCCAACTTCATATTGTTGATAAAAGTTTGGTCACTGGTTACTAAAAACATGGCCACTGGTCACTAAACTTTGGCCACTGGCCACTTTCAACAGTCCCCACCTTGAAGGTAAAGAGGCCCCTGAGGGACTCGAACCTCTCAGAAATTTAACATAAATGTGAAGATTAGTTATTAACTGAAGGTTAAAAAAACTAAACAAACATTTTTACTCCTAAACTGTTAGTCTAGGTGAATAGGTATATGATTTAAAACTGGTTGCCAGCATACAGATAGTCAAGGCATTTATAGAAAGCATCCTGTTCTGGAGTTGGTACAGGGGTGGTTAAAGATGGAGCACAAATAGTAAGTTTGTAAAACATAGTGCAGAACTCAGGGACATCAACATCACAATTGAAATATGTGAAAAGATGCTAACGTGATACCACATATAACACAATATGACATAACAGTATTTGTTGATGAAGAGTTCATGGAATCCACTTTGAGAGTGGATAAGGTCGATGCTAGCTTGTGTTGAGGTGTGGCACACCCTTGGAGTTTGATTGAAGAATCTGTTGATAATGTCTCTTGTTAGATAGGTCATTATAAAACATAACAGTCCATGAAATTAACAGTCCATAAAGTTCATATAAGTAACCACAGGTTGGTGTAATTACAGTACAGGTGAAATGTCATTTGCAGAATGGTGGTAACCCCACAAGGCACATGGGGCAATACAGACAGTAATTTAAAAACAAAACACGAGCATAGTGGAAAAGTCAGTGTTCATGTTGATGGCTGCTGGATGGCTTATTGGCAGACACATTGGCCAGGGGTGCATAAGATTGTGCATTGAGTCCTTTTAAAGGAGTAGCCACACACACACTGGCATGACATTTGTGTTGTGGTAGTTGATTACACCCTGGCACAAAGATTAACAGTCCCTAAAAAGGTAACAGTTTACAATAAACCATTAAAAACACAGTCCATAATAGAGCAATAGGTTTGTATAAAGTACCAGCCATGTCTGGAACAAGCAGCAGTGAAGAAAATGGATATTTTGCTTGGAGATCAATTGAAGAAGAATCTTCTTGCTGAAGTTAGGGGATTGCCCCTACCCCAGACTTAACTTCATAGTAAGTAGAAACAATATGCTTGATTGCAGAGTCTGAACTGACTGGACCTTCCTCAGTTGATTAAAAGTTCTACAAATAGGTGTAATTTTGCTGAAAACATTACACTTGCAGAGGTAATAATAACTTGAATCATGTAGTAGTCCTTATGTGGAACCAATCAGGCACAAAGATAGTGATGACATCAAAGCTGTGACAGCTGTTTTCTTTTCAGAAAAAGATGAAGGCCTTGGCAACTTAGATGAAAGTATTACTACTGTTGTACATGGAGATCTTATGTGTGCCACACTGTGGAAACCTGCAAACTTGCAAAGTGTGTTAGAAACTGAATTAAAAACACATAAACAACAATCTTTTAAATCAATGACTTTTTGTTTTGTAAAGAGTGGTGTGACAGAGCCTAAATTCTGGCAATTGGAAAGAGAAAAATAAAAATGGGACGTCGACCGCACACCTGGGGGGTGCAGGCCGAGGTCCAATTATACCATTTGACCATCTGTAAATTCATGACAATGTTATGGTTACACCCTGCTTTCAAATCACAGAAGTGGCTATACAGTGATGAACATAATTTCCCTCTTTTAACTGAGACCCGAGTTATAAAATGTTGCAATGTTACAATAACATGCTTCAGACATATAGTTCATAGCCATATGCCTGTTACACTATGCAATAGTGGGACAAATACATATATTGTTGGCCTATTCCAATTTAATAACAGTGCCTATTGCACCTGTGACCAGTGAAAGGGTCTACCTTCTTTACCCTGTATAGTGAAATACTCCAAAATACTAAGTGAGGTAAGGCTTGAAGCATAGGTTTAGAACACAATCTAAATTCTGCATATTATAATTGCTAAGATTCAAAATGAAAAAAACCTGCATAGAGTGCACTTATTCTTCAGGGGTACCTGTGAGTAACAAGACAAACATAGTATTGATTTGTCTGGGGTTTTGCTTTGGAACATTTGTAGGGTGGGTCAGCAATGCTGGTCCCAGTATTTAGGTTTGGTTATGAGCATTAAAAACATTTATACATGTGGAGCACTTTTCTGAATACACACCTGCTACAGTGTAGCAAGATGTATATTAAAACATTATAACATAAATGTGAACATAAGCATTTTTGCAATAGAACAATTTCAGTATTGAGCATAATGCATAAAATGCATTTTAAACACAGAACAAATATAGCTTGTAAGCTTAGTTGAGAGTCCAGGAATGTTAGAGTGTTGTGAATTTACTGGTTGATCATAACCATGATATAAGTTGCAGAGGGTATGTGGAACAGTTCCAAGTTTATAAGTTGCAGTCCTTGGTAAAAATTATTTAGTTTTGGTTGAAAAAAATTATTGGAGCAATCCACCGCTCTGTTTTTGCTACCTTGTAAGACTTTTTCAGGGTCTGTGATGCTTAGAACTTTTAAATTATAAAAAAAAACTTTGTTTGCACTTATAGAAAGCAGACGGTTGCATCCATTGCTGTAAGGCTATGAGAAGTTGTTTTACATTTGTTTTGACAGGATAAGAAAGCTGAAAGGACAATCAAAAGAATGAATGGAAATACATACACAACTCCCTCCTCCAGCTTAACTAATTACTTGCTGAGGGCAGAAGCCCTTGTATCAATGATAGGTATGAGGTTTAACTGTTTGCACTAGAAAAAGCAGAATGACTTGTGCTGGGTTATACTGTTAAAACACCTTGGGTCTCTTTAAAACCTGTAAATAAGAAACAATTATTAGCAAATACACATTTTCTGGTATTTACCCCTATGGGGAGACAGTATTGTACCTTGCAACCTTTGTGGGTATTACACTGGAAGGAAGGGTAGTATGCCCCCAGCTCCTACTGATGGAAGAGACAGCTCGAATACTGTAGCAATAAAAAGGTTAGCTGAGGATGGTGACATGGATATTAACCCAGAAATGGTCTGGCAATATTAGTAGCCAGTCATGCAGTACCCTAAAAAAAAATGTGCACTGGATAAAAGGTAATGGGGTGGCCCCATTGCAGTCCCCACCTACCACACTTTAAATTATAACAAGATAATATTACAATTAGTTTAGTAAGTTTCATACCTTACTATAAAGATGGGGAACTTCTTTTTCTCTAGTAGAGAGAGAAGAAACACACAGACAAACAACAAAAACAAACACACAAGTCTAAAAATAAAACAAGATTATTTTGATAGGATAAAAGAAGCCAAGCATCCCTGGGTTCCCTTATCCTAAACATGACAAAATGTCAGCTGAGTTTATAAAAGATCCGGATTGATGGTAATACCGTACGTACGTATTTCTTAGAATGCATTTTAAAAGGAAAAAAAAAATGATTACACTATTGTTACACATAAAAACAAAAGCCATTGTTTTTTAACTGCAGATGATAAACTCTCAAAAACAGCTGTAATAGTCCCTTTTCAAAAGTGTACTGCATATATATAAAAAAGTAATACAAAAAAAGTATGGGGAGGTGATGAATAATTCTCCCCTTCCAGCTGGACTATTGCCTGTGTTGGCTGCAAGCCCAGAAGAAATGAGAAGAGGAAAAAAGTTTGTTCCTCTTTACTTAGAATACTAGTTTTGCAATAAAAAGTCAAATTGCATGGTTCACTCTTGGCGTGCCTTCATGAAAACATATATTTTGTGTAAAAAGTTGTGCTTTGGATAGGGAATACACATCAGGTTTGAACTGGTAGTCACATAAATGTTGAAACACAAGAAGGTCAAATAACGTGCAAAAGGTCACAATGTGCACGCAAGGGTCGCTCAAACCCAGTTATTTTTGTAGTGTCTTTGAACACTACTGATATTAAAATATCTTTAAGTAATAATAGAGCTCACAATAAAACTGCTGGCCAAGACAGTACACATACACAAAAAGAAATACTTAACAGAAAATAAGACTGACATTATTTGACACCAATTTGCTGAGGTAATGCCCATAGTTTCATTAGAAAACTGTACGTATTTTAGATACATGTGCTGCCTCCTGCCTGTCTTGTAACACTGACAACCTTTTTAAACCAACAAATTTATATATATCTCCATGCCAAATCTTTTCAGAACAAAACATTTTTTATACACCTTCCAACTCCTTTAACATACAACACAACATACCATCTGTAAGTGAAGACATCTAGTATAACATGGTTACACCTTTTGACACATAGCCAAAATATGGCACTCTGCGATTTTGCAAAATGTTTCTGGTTTTAACTAGAAGTATGAGAAAGCCATTCATAGCTGTTACCACATTACATTTTCACCTAGCAGTGGCTCGGCACATTGCCTGCAAACTACAAATTTTTCTGCACATTGCAATCTATGATGTCATATCTCTTCACCTTCAACACTACCTGCTCCAACCAACAACTACATACAAAAGTTCTTCACTGACCCTATCTAGGCAGCACAAATGTTTTATTAAAAATAAAACCAATTAAAACAGTCAGATATGAGGCAAAGAAGCTTCTTCTTTTTTTTACTGTAACATGTTGTGCACCAAAGGCAGTCAATGCTATCTTGCAACTTTGACAACAGAACATAATTACAGAACACAGATATACGCTGGAAAATATGCAAAAAAGAGACGGAGCATTACCTTGTTTAGTATATGTATCACAGAAATAAAACAGACAGACATAAAAAAAAAACTTCAAATAAAAAAAAATTCAGACTTACCCGGTGCCAAGGTCTTTTCCTTCTTCTTTTCTGATACACTGGTCCGATTGAGAAAACCGACTGCAGGACCTTCATGATAATCTCCAAATGCTGCGGCTATTAACCCTTACAAAGGTTTTCTTTTGGCCATTTCAGTAACCTGCCAAACCAAGTCTTTTCCCAGAGCTCTGGTTTGCAGTTTAAAACAAAAAACTGTAGCAGTACTAGGTACTAGGCTGAGATTCAACTGGTGGAGGTCCCCAGTACCTGGGGTTGGGATTAAATGTTTCAGCCTCTATAGGAGGCAAGGGAACTTGAAATTGATACACAAAAACTTGAAACTACACAGATAGGCAACATGGGGGGGGGGGATTTTCAAATCATCCCATCTGTAGTCACACCTACTGTGCATACATCCACAGTAGTTTATTTTCTCTAAATGTTGCATATCTAATGTTACTTAATTAGCCGATGCTTTTCTACTAAAAGCACCCTGAACTGTGAAAGCCATCATCGGCTCTAACAGTATATACTTGTAGCAAGCACAAATTACAAGGGCATTTGCCCTTGCTTGTTTGAGAGACTTTTCCTTAATACATCTCTCCACATATTCTTAAACCTGGGGTCCTCAAACCCCCACATAAATATCCTTAAACCTGGGGTCCTCAGACCCCCACATAAATATACATTATCCTTACCCAGCTTATAGCTGTCCATACACCTTTTTGCTGTAGGTTCAAGTACACTCGAACACTCAAAGTTTATTCAACTCTTTTTCCCAGCCCCACAGTTAGGTTATGACCCTTACCTGTGCGGACTCTGTCCAGAGTACAAAAAAACTTTACCAAATTATCAGAATTACAACCAAACCAGCTCCTGGCTGACTCGCCATTTGTTAGTTGGATCCAATTATACAGTTTATACAGATTCCCGGTTGGTAACTCTCAGTAATTCAATAAAGCCAACATGCTATATCTTTGCCAATTAGTGGTATTTTATTAATAAGATTAGCCAGAAAAATGCTACTGTGCTAGTTTACAAAAGGGAATACATGCTAACATTATTTTTAAACATCAGGTAGCCCACAACTACCTAAATGTTTCTGTTACAATTTAGTTCTAAACAGCCAAAGGGGCAATCTCAATGGGGTGTTTCTAACATGCAATCTAGACAGCTAGTAATATTTGCATTACAGGGCTACAGCAATTCAGAGACACATGTAACCATATGTCTCTGGATCCCCAAGCAATCTATGGATAGTCTCAGACTGCATCTTGTCCGAGACTGCGTCTTCTCGAAGGGATGCTGGACATAACCATAGTTCCCATATTTATGTGTAGTAAGCTTAGAAAAAAAAATGCAAGGCTGGAATTTCCCAAAAACTATGACAGCAGAATTAACCTGGACACCTGTTCATTAATACATTCCCATAATCAAAGTTTTTGATACATCCTGTAACTACAGTTTCTGAAACATCCCGTAATCAAAGTTTTTGGTTACGAGATGTACCTGACATTTTGCCAAGACAGGGGAGTTATTCTTGGAGGGGAAAACAAATGGTGACGGAATTGTATATTTATCACAAATAACTTTTGTCTTAGGAGCCAGAAAGCATATAAGAGATGTGACTAGCTTGCTACAAATGTCAAAGTAACCTTGTACCAGCAACCAAATGAGGTATCTCATTATTTCTTATCAGTTTTCTATTAAACATATTTTTAAACACAAGAGAATTATATGATGAGAAACTTTTAACAGTCGAGGCTAAACAGTTATTAACAGCTGTGTGCATATCTTGTCCACAACCTCGCCTTATGCTTTTAGGTATTTTTCTTCATTTTATAGAATCTTACAATTAACCCTTTTAAAGTCTTACACACACACACACACACACATATACATTTAAGTGACATGGTGGTATTTAGCCACTTGTAGCCTTTTGCTACTAGATATACCAATTCAAATGTTGGCATCATTTAGTCATCTACTAAATCCCCGACTTTCGGCTCCCACTTCAAAGAAGGACAGGGTCGTGAGGGCATTCGCTGAAAGGAGCCCTCCCCGACTTTTGGCTCTCACTTCAAGAAGGACAGTGCGTGAACTGGATGCGCTTCAGAATTTAAAGTTGGCGCCTTTTTGCTCGCTCTCCTCCCTGGCGCTGGACTACTCAGGCTCTGGAAACAGAGCCCTTGGCTAGAACCCAGGCTGCCGTTGAACTTTAAACACAGGCTGCAGGCTGCTATTTAACTTTAAAACACAGGCTGCTTGCGATTTCATTCTCTGCCTGTAAGCTGCAGCCAAGCAGTGATTTCATTTACTCCTGTGTTGTTAGCCTGGCTGCAGCGTTTGTGGACAGTCTCCTAGCAGGGGCTTGAACTTTTGGCCTCAAGAGTTTGATTTTGATTTTGGGATTGCAAGCATAAGTTAAAATTTTCCCCTGCTCCTGTACTTAAATTGTATTGTGCTTTACCTAGTCTGACTTGCTTTTTCTACCAGCCCCCCTCCCTCTGTTCCTTCTTTTGTCCCTGTTGCTCACCTATGTATTCTCCCCGCCCATTCAGAAAAATACTTAAAAGCTTCTGTTTTCTTTCTCCCCAGGGTCGTGAGGGCATTCGCCGAGAGGAGCCCTCCCCGACTTTCGGCTTCCACTTCAAAGAAGGACAGGTACGCGAACTGGACCGCGCTTCAGAATTTAAAGTTGGCGCCTTTTTGCTCGCTCTCCTCCCTGGCGCTGGACTACTCAGGCTCTGGAAACAGAGCCCTTGGCTAGAACCCAGGCTGCTATTGAACTTTAAACACAGGCTGCAGGCTGCTATTTAACTTTAAAACACAGGCTGCTTGCGATTTCGTTCTCTGCCTGTAAGCTGCAGCCAATCAGTGATTTCATTTACTCCTGTGTTGTTCTGCCCCGCCACCCCCACCACCACCACCACCCTTGCTTGGCTCTCGACTTTATAGCCAGGGTTGGTCAGGTGACATCGTGAAATATCCTATCAGCTCACTTTTCCAGCTGCAGGTTATACAAAACTAACACTAGTGGCCGCTGCTACACTTCTCTCTCTATCCACCTATACAATGTTGTCCTCACTAGTTGCAGCCCTCCTGATTTCCAAGCTCTTACAACTTACTCTACTGCCCCCCGAGGCTCCCAACCCACACTGCATCAAACCCCACACTTACCATTGTTGTACCTATGATTACTACAGATGCAGTCCCTCTAACATCTCCTTCACAGGCCAAACGGTTTCTGCTGACCTTTATTCACACACCCTCAACTTAACCCTCTCACCCCCACAAGATAAGCATTGTACCTCAGCACTCCCCCCTATCAGACCACAAGCATACCCCACATTGGTAAGCCCCAAACTCGTGCCTTTCAATATCCCAACCCTACTAGCTGGCATCTTTCCCAGTCTCCCAGTACCCACCACCAGCACTAAAAACCCTACTCCCTACCAATCCCAACATCACTCATCCAAGCTCTGCAGGCTGGCCCTCCTGAGAAACGCCCTTCTACTTCTCTTATTATCTGGCAATGTCCACCCTAACCCTGGACCACCCAGTACAATGGCCACACCTAACAACACAAGAGGGAGCCTACTGATAGCCACCCTTAATATTTGCAGTCTGCCTAAAAAACACACCCTCCTCCAAGGTTGGGTTGCCCAGCATGCACCGGATATCCTAGCCCTCTCAGAAACCTGGCTCTCTGAAAAAATTCCCAACAATGTGGTCTCCCTCAGTAATTATTCCATCTTCCAGACCGATAGGATCAGCAGGAGAGGGGGTGGCTGTGCAATATATGTTAAATCCTCACACCAAGCCACTGTAGTTCAAACCCCCACACCACTCCATGGCGTCCAGGCACTTACAGTCAAACTCAGTCTGGGTTCAAAAACAGCTTCACATTACCTCGGCCTATATCCCCCCTAGAAGCCAAAAACCCGCATTTGATTCCCTTCTCCACACTGTCTCACTATTACCTACCACGAGTGAGTCCATCATATTGGGTGACTTCAATGTCAACTGGCTATCCCCAGCCTCATCCAGCTTTAAAGACACTGCCATGGCATATGATCTTGCCCAGCTTGTCACCTCCCCTACCAGACAGAACATTAGATCTGGGACCTCCACCCTGTTAGACCTTATCTTCACTAACAGGCCAAGGAACCTCTCCCATCTCACGGTGCTCCCTGACACCATCAGTGACCATTCCCCGGTGATCTGCTGGTGGTCTGGTAAAATGCCTAGCCCCACCTCAAATCTCTTTACAGAGACGGCAAAAAGAGGTGGTATTGCGAAACTCAAAGCCCATCTCACCAACAACAACTGGCTCCCGATCTACACCTCGCAGTCAGTAGACCTAGCGCTCTCACACTTTATAACCACGTTCAATAGGCCTGTGACATTTATGCTCCCCACGTGAAGCAAGTAGTGAAAACCAGAACCACACCCTGGATCACACCCTCACTTCTACACCTGCTCCAGCAGAGGGACAACCTATGGCATAAGGCCCTTGACTCCCAACGTATGCAGGATAGGCAACTATACCGGGAGGCCCGCAACAAATGTACTTGGGCCTTACGGCAAGCGAAAGCGTACTACCAACAAACCCTTACCTCCTCCTGGGGAGATAGTAAAAAATTCTGGAAAAATATAAAAGAACTTAGTGGGAAATCCTGCTCCCCCTCCCCTACCCAACTCTCTATTAATGGGGCTCTCACCCAGGATCCTTCCGCTATTGCAGAAGCCCTTAACTCCACTTTCTCGGATCTCTCCCATATCCTCCCTCCTAATTTCTTCAACCCACTCCCCTCCCACCCACCCCCTGACATCTCGCATAATGGCAATTCTATACCTTTCAGGCTGAGAGTCATCTCCTGCCACGAGGCAAAACACTACATTGCTAATGCTATTGCCAATACCTGTTACAGCAATGACTCCCCTTGATCTTAAACTAATCCGGCTGACCCTAGATGTCACATTACCACACCTTACTAAAATTCTGAACCTCTCGCTTTGCCTCGGTCAGTTCCCCTCATTCTGGAAGAGAGACACAATCACCCCCCATTTTGAAAAGCGGCAACCCTGCAAGCGCCAGCAACTATAGACCAATTTCAATACTTCCTCCTCTCTCCAAAGCACTCGAAAAAATAGTATCAGACCAGATAACTGAACACCTTACTAAACAGAACCTTCTCTGCCAGGAACAACATGGTTTCCAGACTGGCCATAGCACTGTCACTGCACTAACGGAACTCACCTCGTTCATACACGAGGCCCTTGACCAAGGCTCAATCACTGGTGCAATCTATGTGGACCTGTCCAAGGCTTTTGACACTGTCAATCATGAACTTCTGCTTAGTGTCCTTCCAAAGCTAAATGTGGCCGCTTATGCTACAGCCTGGTTTAAGGATTACCTCTCGGGCCGGTCTCAACAAGTCAGAATAAATGCCACCATCTCCTTCCGCAAAGCAGTCTGCTCGGGGGTTCCACAGGGATCTATACTTGGACCACTTCTTTTCACCCTCTTTTTAAACTCTCTCCCCAAGGCATGCAGCAGTCTTCTTCTACTCTATTCTGATGATGCAGTTCTGTTCTGGAAACACCCACATCCTAGTACCCTCCAACTTGCCCTACAGGGCTTCTTCTGGGAACTTGAAACATGGTTCACTGAACACCGCCTGATCATCAACTATAGCAAAACTAAGGCTATGATCTTTGTGCACCGCCAAAGCCCTCACAGTCAGGCTGCGCTCCTAATCAAAAACACACAAGGCGCCTCTCTTGAACAAGTTAATAGTTTTAAATATCTGGGCATCACATTAGACACCTCCCTCTCCTACCATAATCACATTCAACTCCTTGCGTCCACTATCAATGCCAGGGTAGGTATCCTCTACAGACTGAAACACTGCTTACCCACACAGGCCATGCAGCTTGCAGTCTCCTCCTCAGCCCTCTCCCTAATTGACTATGGGATTGTGATCTATGGCTCAGCAGAACCCACCACACTACGTTACATTAACATTGCCATGAATAAAGCCTGCCGTCTAGTCACTGGCTGCGACAGACTTACCCATACCTGTGAGCTCTAAGTTCTAGCTGGTTGGCTTAACTTCCAACAAAGGCTAAAGTACCACACCTGCATCCTCATAAAAGATACATCTCCAGCAAGCCCCTTGTGCCTTCTCCCATTGTCAGCACTGCCCCCATCAGACGCAATACAAGGCTCACTGCCAACCCCTCATTTCTTATCCCCGCTGTAGAACATCCTTTGGCCAAAGATCCTTCTACTACTGCGTCCCCACCTTTGGCTCAATGCTACCTCCGCCGCCTCTGACCCATAGCATCTACCATTTCAAAGCAGGCCTCAAAGCTCAACTTCTTGAATCTGCCATATGTGACTGTGGCTAACCCTGCCCAATGCTTGTTTCCCCATACCCTCCTTCCTCGACACAGGGTCTCTCTAGATCCCAGAATAAGCATTGCCTTCATGTCTTTCTATTGCCTTCGTGTCTTTTCTATTCAAGTGACCTACAGACTGCTGCCTACGTCTGTCACCAGTTTTATCTAAGTTAATGCCTGGACTGTGTCTCCAGTACTGTATTGTCAATAATGATTGTCTGTATGTTTATTCCTGTACTTGTTTACCCTCCACCCCATGTATCTGACTTGGAGCCTTTGCAAAAGAGTCTGTGACTCAAAGTATTGTAATTCTGATTCTATTCAATAAATACTAGCCATCTTCACTTTTTACTAGCCCTTTAGCAATTTACACTAGCCATTTTATACCTTTCTATCTCCTCAACCGTTTGGTTACCCAACTATCTACTGTTGATAAAAGTTTGGTCACTGGTTACTAAAACCATGGCCACTGGTCACTAAACTTTGGCCACTGGCCACTTTCAACAATGGTGTGGTATGCAGGGGCTGTATACCAGGTATGGTGACCTAAACATGTCACTCTCCACTGCTGAGTATGACCAGGGAAGGAGTCACATGTGTCCTATGTGTAACTGTGCTGCTAGGTGTCCCCGTCATGGCGTGGATGTGACCACCAACTGTGTCGTGCGCACTGTCCATACTACACCACATGATCACTAGCATGCATCTGCCAGGTACATCATGGAGTACTATGTTACTGCAGTGGGGGTTCTGGCCATGTACTGGCCAATGTGTGGGCCCACACATACTGTACCCTGGCCCCCCAGCCATTGTGCCTGTATGCTTTCCCTGCCCTTGTCATCTGTAACCTAGAGCACAATGCATATCCATGCATACAAGGTCTGGACAGGGTCTGGGGCAAACATTTATGGTCTGTTTTACAGGAACTGGGGGTCTGGCAGGATATGGGCACTATACGGCCTGCATACACTGTGTAAATCCACACCTACCACAGGGGGAGGTATCATATCTTCAGTGCCTGTGCCATGGCACACGTGTGTGGTGCCACAGGTGGTCCTGTGGGTACATCGCAGCCCTGCTCGGCCTGTCCATCCAAAGCATGCGTATGTGGTGGCTGGTGCATGGTATTGGTGTATTGGAATTTATACTGTGCAGTGTGTACTGAATGGTGCACTGGTGTTCCACAGTAGGATACTGATCACACCTCCCTGTTCCTTCTCTATAGACCTCGGTGGATGGTTAGCCCTGGACAGGGATCAGCTGCGCCAGACGGAGGCATGCACTGTGTCAGCAGGCCATGATGATGAGAAGGCAGTGGCTCATGGGAAGGTATCCATGTATGTACCCTGTGTTGTGTCTCACACCCTGGGTTGCATGTACATGTGTATAGGTGCCAAAACAGGTGGTGCCACTGTGGCCATGGCCCTTCCACTTTCTCAGGTGTTACAGTCTGGCCTTATCTGTTTTTGTACCTGTGGCTATATATGACAGTGGTGGAGTGTACCTTGTCACTGCAGAGTGTGCTGTTCATAGTGATATTTACACAGCACCATCTATGTGGCATGGAGGGTGTCAGCAGACTTGGGGACAGGGAAGCCCTTGGTTTAGTAGATGGGGTGGGAAGCGGTAATGTTCTGCTGGGTCATGGCATAGTAGGCAGACATTACTAATGTAAATGATGGGCCTGGCCTGGGGAGAACAAGGCACAGGGTGACTCTGTTGGTAGGTGGGGGGAGATACACCAATACTGTATACCTGCTTGAGGCAGCAATATAAATGTTGGAACTCCAAGCAATGGGGTTGTATTCACCCCTTACATCCTTGGATCTGCCACTGTTCAGATTCTTCTGCCATCTGTCTACACTATAATGTCTCTGCAGCCGGCGACATATGTCCCTGTGTGGCCTGCCATGCAGGACATGTGCCTGTGGTGGTATCACCTCAGGGGTTGTGGTGAGGGACATTCACCCTGCACGTGGGGCAAGGCTCACCAGTACCACTGTGGTGTATCATGGTCTGTGCAGTCTACAGTCGTGCACCTACATGCTGCTGGCATGGTACCCTGTGTCTGTCTGCCATGCCATGGCATGCTTCCACCATGTGGTGGTGAGCCACCTGTGCCACTGAACAGGTGCAACAAAGGGGCTGGTACAGTGCTCATGGCCCCATTTGTGACCCTGTCACTGTTGGTGAGGCCTGTACTGCCATATGCTTGGGACTGTGCATGCATGGTTATCAGCAGGTGGTTGGCATTAGCCACTGTAGTAGCAGTATGCCATCATGTCTAGTTGTGTGCATCATACAGCCACCATGGTAGTCCACCTGTGCTGGTGCCATATCCTGTGCCATATGCACTGTGTAGCATGCCTTTGCGGCCCAGCAGAGCCCTGCATGTGTGGCATGGGGTCAGCAGATAGTGGGGCCATTGGTTTATGGTGCTTGTAAGGTACCATACGTGACTGACATTGGTGTGCAACTGTGGTGGGGACTAACGAACACAGTGATGACTAGGGTATGATTACTCCACCGTACACTGTGGAGCCAGCCATACAGTTGAACACGATGGGGCTGTGCAAGGCCAATGATGCTCTGTACTGGGGGATGCTCTCTATAAGGGTGGCATTAGCATCCATCAGGAGAGCAAGTGCCTTCAGACCACACTGCATTGTACACCAGTGCTGTGGTGACTGGGGCACAGTGTGTCATCATGCCCACCTATATACACACACCACTGCATTTGCATGTTACTGCTGCACACAGTGCTGCATTTCAGTCCCAGCCACATACAGATGTGTTCTGTGTACTGCAGGTATGTGCCTGAGCCTCACCCCTGCTGCCACCTGAGGAGGCTCCTAGATGTCTGTGTCCTGCATGCCAGTGTTGGGTGTGCACTGGATGCCTGGTCAGTGGCCGTAGGGTGTGTGGATGTGACTCCTTGACACTCAGGCCATGACACTGCCTATCGGACTCAGGCTTAGCACTGCTGTTGCATGTGCAACATTCATAACTCTGGCATGCCTGCCAATGGTGTGTGTCCATTCCATGACTATGGCACACTCTGCTGCAGCATGGCACAGCCATTGCATGTGCATTCCACTGTAAGGGTCCACAATGTTGTCTCTGTTTTGCTAGGACCAGTCTGTTGTGGTTGTTTGACTGTTGTCCCCCATGTGTGACATAGTAACCCATGTGTTAACTGGGTGAACCTTGGTTACATACGGTAGTCCACATCTTTGTTTCTCATCCTGTGTGCACAGCTGGCTGAGTTAATTGTCTTTCTGTCCATAGGTGCCTGGAGGACTGCCATCCATCGGGGGCATATAGAAGATCATGATGGATGGGACAACTTGCTGTGCAGGCTCATCTGCCTGCAGTAGCTGCTAATTCACCAGGTGGAGGAAAAAAACAAGGCCATCTCAGACTTGGCCATGGCTCACTGGCAGCACCAGCCACCACCATCACTACCATCCAAGGCAGAGGGCTGGGGATGATAGACATGCATCAGCAGGGGTATGGGTGTCCTTATGGGGACCTCCTATTTAGGGACAGTTGTCCCAGCTGTATTTTCCCAACCCCTTGTTATATCTACTATTGTTGTTTTCAGGTTGGTTTTATACAGCCTGTGACCTTTTTATTCTAGTAAAGTTCATTTTTATGGCTACATGGGCGGGGTTCCACAGACGTTATGCCATCATATGATCTTTAGAAGAGCACTGAACCAGACGCCGTGAGGAGGGGAGGCAAGGGTGACCTATTCCGAGGGTCCCCCCCAGCACGGCCAAGAATTCATCCCGATTGCAGAGTGGAGGTGCTGTGGGCTATTGTGAGCTCCGGCGGGCCTCCTCAGCGGAAAACAGCTGCACACTCAAGCTCGTGGCCCCTGCCCAGGTGCAGGAGAGAACTGCAGAAAAACTCTTTTTTGGACTGAAAACTCACCGCCCTTTACCTGGAGGGCTGCTCCATCAGCGAACAATCGGAAGGCGAGAGGCGGATCCCGGTGCTGTCCTGCGGCTGAAATCGGACCCCTGGACCCACCGCTGTGTTCCCTGCTGTGACAATCCTGCCCTTTGTTTAACTTTGCTGCCAAAATCCACAGCTTCCTATTGGGCTCCAGTCAAGTGGTGATGCTCCCTCTGCCACCTAAATTGGGGCGCTGTCCCACCATCCACTGATCCCAAACCAGGCGCGTGAGGAGGAGGTGAGGTGACCTCACGAGGTCCCCAGGGCGCCAAGAATTCATTCTGATTGCCGAGTGGAGGTGCCATGGGCTACTGTGAGCTCCGGCGGGCCTCCTTGGTGGAAAACAGCTGCACACCCAAGCTCATGGCCCCTGCCCAGGTGCAGGAGAGAACTGCAGAAAAACTCTTTTTTGGACTGAAAACTCACCGCCCTTTACCTGGAGGGCTGCTCCATCAGCAAACAATCGGAAGGCGAGAGGCGGATCCCTGTGCTGTCCTGCGGCTGAAATCGGACCCCCGGACCCACCGCTGTGTTCCCTGCTGTGGACAATCCTGCCCTTTGTTTAACTTTGCTGCCGAAATCCACAGCTTCCTATTGGGCTCCAGTCAAGTGGTGATGCTCTCCCTCTGCCATCTAAATTAGGAGCGCTGTCCCACCATCCACTGATCCTGAACCAGACACCGTGAGGAGGGGAGGCGAGGGTGACCTACTCCGAGGGTCCCTCCCCAGCGCGGCCAAGAATTCATCCCGATTGCCGAGTGGAGGTGCCATGGGCTACTGTGAGCTCCGGCGGGCCTCCTTGGTGGAAAACAGCTGCACACCCAAGCTTGTGGCCCCTGCCCAGGTGCAGGAGAGAACTGCAGAAAAACTCTTTTTTGGACTGAAAACTCACCACCCTTTACCTGGAGGGCTGCTCCATCAGCGAACAATCGGAAGGCGAGAGGCGGATCCATGTGCTGTCCTGCAGCTGAAATCGGACCCCTGGACCCACCGCTGTGTTCCCTGCTGTGGAAAATCCTGCCCTTTGTTTAACTTTGCTGCCAAAATCCACAGCTTCCTATTGGGCTCCAGTCAAGTGGTGATGCTCTCTCTCTGCCATCTAAATTGGGAGCGCTGTCCCACCATCCACTGATCCCAAACCAGACGCCGTGAGGAGGGGAGGTGAGGGTGATCTACTCCGAGGTTCCCCCCCAGGGCGACCAAGAATTCATCCCGATTGCCGAGTGGAGGTGCCGTGGTCTACTGTGAGCTCCGGCGGGCCTCCTCGGTGGAAAACAGCTGCACACCCAAGCTCATGGCCCCTGCCAGATGCAGGAGAGAACTGCAGAAAAACTCTTTTTTGGACTGAAAACTCACCACCCTTTACCTGGAGGGCTGCTCCATCAGCGAACAATCGGAAGGCGAGAGGTGGATCTCTGTGCTGTCCTGCAGCTGAAATCGGACCCCCGGACCCACTGCTGTGTTCCCTGCTGTGGACAATCCTACCCTTTGTTTAACTTTGCCGCCGAAATCCACAGCTTCCTATTGGGCTCCGGTCAAGTGGTGACGGTCTCCCTCTGCCATCTAAATTGGGAGTGCTGTCCCACCATCCACTGATCCTGAACCAGACTCCATGAGGAGGGGAGGCGAGGGTGACCTACTCCTAGGGTCCTCCCCCAGCACGGCCAAGAATTCATCCTGATTGCCGAGTGGAGGTGCCGTGGGCTACTGTGAGCTCCGGCAGGCCTCCTCGGCGGAAAACAGCTGCACACCCAAGCTTGTGGCCCCTGCCCAGGTGCAGGAGAGAACTGCAGAAAAATTCTTTTGTGGCCCACCCGCGCTCCCTGTTTGGTGGGTGAGTTTATATGTGTGCTGGCCCCGCCCCTTGATATATACATTACCCTATCAGTCAATAGGGGAGGTTCTCCTTGCCTAACGAGGGGGTTTCTCCTGCACAAATCTCCTCCCTGGTCATTCGATTGGTCATGTCATGTGAGCTATTGGCTATACTAATCCTGCTGGACAGTACTGTTGTTTAACCTGATTCAGGGACTATTACAAGACTATTTTCTGCTGGACAGTACTGTTGTTTAACCTGATTCAGGGACTATTAGAAGTCTATTTTCTGTTGCCACCAATACTATAAGTTCTGTCACATAGTACTGTCTAGTGTTGCCCCACCACATTTCATGTTGCACAACGCTGTATTTTATGACTTTTGATGTCTGTCCTCTACAGCTCCTGGAGTTGGGATCGGCATAGGGTTATTTTATCTCTAGCACTTCTGGTTGCCCGGACTACTTTGGTTGCCATGCTTGGACTTGCCTTCTATGGCACAGGGTTATTTTATCTCTAGCACCTCCGGTTGCCTAGGCTACTTTGGTTGCCGTGCCCGGACTTGCCTCCTTTAATCCAATGGGACATAGCCTTGGCAAACCGGGCACATTCAGGCCTCCGTCTGCTGGCAGTCTTACTGCGTGGTTGAAATCACAGGGTGAGAGCACTACACCCTTCCTTCCAGGCTATCCCTGGCAGGGTGACTGGGCATGATCCCCCACGCTGGTCTCATCGTGCCTCCAACCATGATAAGGGTTCGGTTCCCTCTGTCCTTACCTGGGGAAGGTAGGGAAGCTCCCAATGCAGTGACCAGGGGTAGGCCGTCGGCCACCCCTAGGGCTGTTCTGCTTGTAGGGCTGGTGCTAGGGCTGGCCCTCCTTCAATGTGCCACCTCTCCCCCAATATCCCTGGGAGATTTTTGGAAGTGGCCCTCCTCCCATGAGGACATTGACTACTCCTTCTCTAATATGCTGGCAACAAATGAGGCGCACTGCTGTATTATCTTCAGCCTAGATATTAGGTGCCTTATGTACACAGCCAGGGTCAAGAAAATCCATGCCATTAATCGTCCTGGTAGTCACTCGCACTATAGGCGGTGGTACCTTCCTTGGCTCCTCCTTCTTGCATTACTTATGGCCGGGGATATAGAATCCAACCCTGGACCCCATAATCCGTCCACTAATATCCCTGCCGCTTGGAGCATGAGTAAGGGGCTAAAAATAGCTCATCTAAATATCAGGAGCTTGCTACCAAATCGTGACGAGCTATTAGCGTGGGTTGAGCTATATAAACCAGACATCCTAGGGGTAACTGAGACCTGGCTCAAACCCTCCATTCCTGACTCCCCTGCTCCCTTAAAGGATATGAGTTCACCCGCCTTGACAGGGCTGGGGGTAAGGGGGGGGTGGCATCCTTATCTTCCACAGAAACCACCTAAAAATCTTCCTAGTAACTCACCTGCAACTTGAACTTGTGAGTTACTTCATGTGCTTCTGCTGTTAGGGGATACAAAGAAACTGCATGTGGTGTGTGACTATAACCCTCCTAGGGGAGGTCTAACTGGACTTACCTACCTTCTGGATGCTGTCAGGCCCAGTATAGGTGACAATGAACTAATTATCATTGGTGATATCAACCTAAACTGGGAGAGTGGCAATATTAAGAAATTTGAACCTCAACTTGCCAGCCTAACCCTAACCCAACTAATTCATGACCTGACCAGACAGACGGCAAATGATTCCTCTAGCACCCTGCTGGATTGGATCTTGTCTAACCATCCAGAGAGGATAGCATCAGCAGGCACGCTATCCAGCTCCATCTCAGACCACTCCCCGGTGTTCTGTGTCTGAAAAATTCCCTCCCCTAAAATTCCCCACAAAATCATACAAGTCAGAAATTACTCCAGGTTTGATTTAGAGGGGTTCCTGGATGACTTAAGACATACTGACTGGTCTAGGGTGCTTGAAGCCTCCGACCCCTCAGTGGCTACCTCCTGCTTCATAGATACCTTTGGGGACCTTCAGGACAGACATGCCCCTAAGGTCACTCGGAGGGTGAGGGGAACTGCTACTCTCTGGCTGAATGGTAATCTCCTAGCCTAGATGTGGGAGAGAGACAAATGCTGGGCCCGTACCAGGGGATCCATTGACCCTTCTAATCTCCAAAGATACTGGCATCTCAGGAATCAGTATAAGAAGGCTATTAGGGCAGCTAAGAGTGACTTCTGTAAGTCTGCCCTACTTAGCTCTGCCAGAGACCCTAGGAGGTTTTGGAGGAATATCAAATCTCTCGTCAGTGGGTCCGCCCATTCGGGTGTCACGGATATGGTTATAGATGGAGTCTCATGTAATAATCCCCATACTATAGCCAACTCTCTCAACCTACATTTCTCTGACCTCTCTGCCCTCGCCTCACTTTTCACGACTGGGGGGAGCTTGTCCATCATCCCTTCCCCCCTGAGTCCGGTAGGTCAACCCCCTTGGAGAGAGTTATCAGTTCTGGACATTCAGAAACACCTTGCTGCCCTCTCCCAACACTCCAGTCCAGGTCTCGACAACCTGGAACCTAGGCTTCTTAAGCTAGGAGCTGTTTACATTGCCTCCCCAGTAGCCCACATTTTTAATCTATCCCTCAGCTCTGGGATAATCCCTGATATCTGGAAGGAGACAAGGATAGTCCTTGTTCTGAAGTGGGGCAATCCCAAACTTCCTGACAACTATCGCCCAATTGCTATTCTCCCATCCCTTAGCAAACTTCTAGAAAAGGTGGTGGCCGAACAACTCTCGGAGTATTTACACACCCACGAGCTGCTATCCAAGGCCCAGCATGGCTTTCGAAGGGGACATAGCATCACAACTGCCCTGATTACTGTAACTTCAAGCATCAGATCAGCCATGGACCAGGGCAAACTGTCGGGTGCCATATTTATAGACTTGTCAAAAGCCTTTGACCTTGTCAATCACAAACTACTTGGAGCACAGCTATGGTCACTTGGACTCTCTCCCCATGCCATGAATTGGTTAATGGGCTACCTGAAGGGCAGAAAGCAGCGTACCTGCTTCAACAAGGCCCTCTCAGAGCCCTGGGCAGTGACCATGGGAGTCCCTCAGGGATCGGTGCTAGGCCCCCTCCTATTCTTGCTCTTTATTAACCAACTGCCCTTGGCGAGCTCTCATTACCAAGCCACCCTATACGCGGATGACCTGGTGATAGTGGCCCATTCTCAAAATGCCTCTGCCCTAAACCAGAGCCTGTCCGAAGATTTCAACAAAGTCTTGGCCTGGGTTACTAACCACAAACTGGTTTTGAACCTAAAAAAAACACAGGCCATGCCTTTGGTTCCACGGCCAAGATCAAAGCCTCATCAGCCTTGCTCAACTTAACTAGTGAGGGTGGACCCTCGCTGCCAACAGTGACCTCAATTAAAATCTTGGTGTTACTCTTGACCCCCAACTTGACATGGGGAGTCATATCCTTAACATCTGTAGAACAACAAATTGCAAGCTTGGCTTGGCTTAGCCTACAGGGCCAAATACAACCTAACCCCTGGGGCTAGACTTGCCCTTGCGAGAGGAGTGCTTCTTCCCTCCCTCAGCTATGGACTTCACTTATTTGCTCGATCCCCCCAAACTCATCTTGCCAGGTGGAACTCGGCATATAATAGTATCTGTCGGTTTGCACTAGCTGCCCCCAAACTCACCCATCACTGTGAGCTCTACAACAAACTCTGCTGGCTCCCCCCAGCCGAATACCTGGACTTCGGTGTTGGAAGTTTCTCCGGGAAGATGCTCACTACTGGCATTCCACAGGGACTGGCGCAACTCCTCCCAAAATGGGCCCCCGCCCCTACCACCTCAGGTCCCAGATTGCTGGGTTACTTAAAGTCCCACCCCACCCGTACTCTTATGGGGGACCGTGACTTTGCTGCGTATGCGCCCAGACTCTGAAACTCTCTCCCTGATCATGTCCACTGGGCCCCCTCCCATGGGATCTTTTGCACCTCCCTTTGGTCTCATCTAAAACAATCAATGTTGTGTGACTGTCCTAAGCCCCCTTAGTGAAATGAATCTAGTTGAATTCTGCTGCCCCAATGTCAATTTATGTACCCTCTATATGTTGTGTAATTGTTGATTGTGCATCTTCTTTTCCACACTTCTTATTATTTCCTGTAATATGCTGTTACCCCCAAGTTGCCTTGTATGTATTCTACATGTTGTGCTCTCCCGGGTCGTTCCTGAAAATAGGCATAATACTTGTCTAGTGTACTTACCCGGTAAACAATAGCTAAATAAATAAATAAATAAAACTGTGGAAGAACAAGACTGGACCGCTGTCTGGTGTGCTTCCACAGTGCTCTGGCAAATGTCCACTGGTGCTGTTTATGTGGCCCTTCCCCTCTGTGGGCCATATAAACACCCCCCCTTCCCGGTGCACTACTTTTTCATCTGCAACTGCGGAAGTGACAGCCGCCATGCCCAAGATGGTGGAGCTGACTCAAACTGCACATGTGCAAGTATCATGCATGTGCAGTTCTGTCATCACACTATCTTGGGCATGGCTGACTCCAGGGCAAACTGCACATGCGCAAGTATCACACATGAGCAGTTCTGTTATTGACATCATCTTAGATATGGCTGACTCCGGTGCGACAACAGCACTGCATAAGCCTTTCATTGCTCTCATTGCTTTGAGCAGCTGTATCGGCTCTGATAAGAGTTTGTTGATACTGAAGGTGCTGTGTCGTGTCCGTCATTGGTGCCCTCCTCTCCCACCCACAGCCACCCCATTGTGCATCTCTGTTCCCAGTGCTCTGGTTAAGGTTGTGCCACTGCTTGCCCCCTTGTGGTCCATACTATCCTCAGTGCTATATTCAGAGGTGTGCTGCTGCAGTGCACTGTGCAATCACCCGTCATTTGTGCAGTGCGCAATCTGCTCTATAGTCATAGGGTTTAGTATTGTTGCAATTTCACTGAATATGGCAGGCCAAGGGACCAGCATAAGTGCAGGCACAGCACAAACATTATGCTTGTGCACACTTCTGAATATCTGGGCCCAGGTGTTTTGTTGCTGTATTTTTTTTATTATACACCAGACTGATTTGTAAAAGAAAGCACTGAATAACGATTCAGGCGAGTTTGCTTAGCTGTTAGAACTTGAGTGAAGTCAGTCAATCAATCAATCAATGTTTATTTATTTATTTATTTTGTTCAGCTATTTGGTCCCCGTCGCCTCCTCCAGCCAACTGGCGATGGGGACACATATGTATTTTTCTGTTTTCCTCCCCTTACCCCCCCAAGGCCCCAGCACATGGCCGTGCGAGTGTGTGGAGGCATGCTTCGCACTCATTGTGCCAGCTCAGCCCCTTCCACCTCCTGATACTTTGCCATCCCCTCTCCACCTATGCTACCGACCGGACCTCCACCCGGTGGAAGCGGAACTACGGGAGGGCACCAACCCACCCTCACCACCCTCAGGAGAGGAGAGGAGAGTTGCCCACCGGCATGCTCAACCCTGCTGCCCTCCCCCCCCACACCGGCACCTCGACGACCTGAGGTCATTTCCGAACCCGGTTTGCCGGCGTAGCATGAGATAAGGCGTCCAGTGCCTCAACCCTCTGTGCCACTGGGCCAACAATCAATGTTTATTTTAAAGCAAACTGAAAGTGAACTGTTTTACAAATGCGTCTATTACATAAAACACAATAAAATGACATAAAATAAACTTAGGTATCAATATAGAGAGCAATATACACAAGGTATAGTGAGGAAAATTCACCTGTAGCATTCACAATAATTGTATAACAATCTTTATAATCATTTTAAAACTAAACATAGCTATAAGAGTAGTCAGTTTTAACTTTTTTTGTAGGTTAACCCATGTTTGTGGAACAGATGCTGTGAGTGTGAATTCTCCGCACTTTGTAGCACAAGCAGTGTGTGACATAGTAGTTTGTAAAATAACGTGTTCCAAATGTCATTTTACTAGCAGCTATAGTATGCTGTAAGCTAGAATATGACTTTTTATTTTCAAAATGTATTTGCACTCTCATGATATACATTACACTTTAATTACCTCTGTGAGTAAATCAGTCTGGACAAATGAGTGAAACTAAATTATGTGCATCCTGAAAGAAGTCCTGATATGTTTTCTTTGCAGTACCCCTCTTTCCCTTGAAAATAAATGTTTTTGGGGGGAGTAGCATTATGTAGGAAATGTGGAAATGACATTTTATTTCCACATTTTTAATGTTTTTCTACACTTTTCCTAAAAAGAATACTTTATTTGCACAATGTACACCCATGAGGTGTAGGGGAGTGTGTGTGTGTTGGGAGATATTGGCACTCTAATGGTGAGTGATGAGGCTATGAGACTGCAGGGCAAGTACTCCCCAGTGCACACTGGAGGAGTGCCTAACTCTCCCAATGAACACAACACCAGTAGAGATTAAATAAGTGTGTTGTGCTAACATTTACCAGTTCACAAGCGCTAGGTATGTCCAGTTAGAGGATAATTTCTGTAGGCCATCTTGATCCATTTTGTGTATTGATAGAGAGGCTGTATATATATTTATGCAATGATTTATACACAGTCAGTACTGATACATCCATGAAAGTAAGCTAAGCAATCTTTCTGGATAACATGCCCAGCCTCCAATATAATGTTATATTTGCCATTAGTGTTGAGTAGGTCATACTTAATGTCTTGAAGGTTGGCTAGCTCACAACTGATGTCTTGAAGGTTAGGAACATCACGATAGAATATTTAAAGCAGCAGTCCTAGATAACAAAATTTTAAATAGTTTGGTGGGCAGTTAGGACAGACTGAAACATCAATATATCTGAATTTCTTTTTGCTTTATTTCATTTCTAAGGCAAGATAGAGGATGTTGAAGTTCTTAGAAGTTATTGGTCCTTTGTCAGGTCCACCATCATGGATGTAAGCAGCTCAGGGTGGTGCTGAGCTGTTGCCCCATCGGAAACATGTGCTTCCAACCCCGACATATCTGCATTATAAATACAGTGGGAGAAGTTAGTGTGTGATCTCTCGGCAGAGTATTTTTGAAAGTTGCAGGGCGCAGTCATCTTTATTGTAGATCCACACAAATTACAAAAGCTGTAATTAAACATGGTGTTAAAAATAGCTGAAATAATTTAAAATACTCCAGCGAAGAATATAAGATTATCGGGAATACATTGCTGCAAAAAATATTGGATGACAGTTTTTTGCTGGCTTAATAAAAGGCTTTCTCTATAGTTCTGTGACCAAGCAGCCAGCCACTCCCACTTCCTGAGCTATATAAGCAGTTCCTCTAAGCCTCACTGTGAAGCATTTTTTCTTTGCAGCCGAAGGCTCTGCCGGTTTGTCCTCTGAGCTGGTTGGACCTCCCTGGCTGGGGTCTGCCCCCCCCTCCCCGCTCCTGCTGATCTCTGCAGGGCTTCTGTGTTTATTTTCATGCTTTGGTTTGTATTCTGCCTTTGGCTGTGTATGCTTCCTTCCTTTGGAGGGGGCTTTTCTAAGCGCCTAGCTTATCTGCTGTTTCAGAGCTCATACTGTTTGCTTTCAGTTACTCACAACTCAAATTACTTGCTCTGCAATTGCAAACCTGATTTTGTGTGTTTCAGCTCAGTTAGCTGTTCCATGGCATACTTTCCTTTCACCTGGCTCAGATTTACAACCTAGCTCTACAGCTCGCTCATGCTTGTTCTAATTACCTTATTGCAGCAATTTCATTGCACTGTCTGGTGACAGTGCTTTCAGTACATTATGCCTCCTTTTATTTATTGCAATTGCAGCTGTGTACTCATGTGTTTTCACTACTGCTGCACAGGCCTAATTGCTTCTTGCTACTACTTGTTTACTCCCATTGCTATTGTACATTGTGTTACTCTGAGGTTAGCTGATGCTCCTGCTGAGGGTGTTAAATTAGCTTTATATCTGCAATTAATTATGTTCTAAATCCTGTCTTCACTGCCGAAAATCCTCAGAGTCTGTCACATTGATTTGGTTTTGAACTGTCTGACTGGCTTGCTCCCAATTCAATGTCGTTTAATTGCTATACAGTTTGATATGCTGGTTCACCTATCACGACTACTGCTTACTGACTTATGTGCAGGTCTACACTTGCTTACGCAGCTGTTACTCCTTGCTTAGCTATAATCCATTACTCATGTATATACTGCCATCCTTCAGTTTCGGCCTGGGATTCTGCTGCACTCAATTTGCATTCGACCTTGCAAGGTCTCAGCACTCCATCCTCATTATGATCTCAGCATGCCATGCTCATTTAGCTCACCAGCTTTCAGCTCTCAATCAATTCTGGGGCATGCCAGCCATTCTAATCCAGCGCAGGGTTCCTGTAGCCATGGTCTTGCTCTGCATTTAGTCTGCATCATCGAACGTGTCCAACTTGGGGCGGGATCCTTCTCACCTGGCCCATAGCTGGGAATGTCCTCACCCTGGGCTTGGCTTTAGTGGCCTGCTACGCGACAGCAGCTCCTGGTGTAGAATTTAAGACTAGCGGTGAAAGGTGGTTACGATGATCTCCTTTGGCTCTAGTGTTCCGCTATAATGGTTGGCCATTGACTTTAGTGGTTTCCCTAGCGAAGCACCTTCACCACATTCTCCCTATGACTGCCTCTGGTTCTCCTGGTTTGATTTAGGGCAGGTAGGCCAGGTGAGTGCCTCAGCAGTTGTTGCTCTCCTCCTGCACCTTGTATTCATGTATTGTTGCAGAATTCTCTTGCAACCTTACACGACGTTCCCACTAGAGGGTTTGAGTGAGAGCCTTCTTCCAAATTGGAATATTTTCCACCTCCCTTTAATTGGGTTTTCCAAATTGCAGCTGCAAAGCCGTCACTAAATAAACTATCCCATGCCTGGAGGGAAGGCGACCTAGGCCTTGGATCCCCAGAGATGTCCTCCTCGTAGGGTTTTTTTTTCTCTCCTTCATTGCCTCAGGTCATAACACTTAGTTAGCTTAGTTGTTTCCCCTAGTTTCTTTAGGTAGGTTCCGTTGTTGGATGGAGGTGGAGGATGTCCTGCCATTCCCTCTCTCCTTAGTGGATCCCCTATTCTCAAAGCAAGCCATCAGTATCATGCTACACAATACTGGGCAGTTATTACAACAACTGAGCATATCATTGCATTATCAAACTACCTATGCTTTTCTACTATTACGTTACTGTTACTACTCCTATGTCACAGTTACTGCTTGCTCATCTGCTTCATGTTGCCTCCTCTTTAGAGTGATACAGTTCCTAAGGTGCCTTTAGCCACGGTACGTCCCATTACACTTGTAGGGGTGGAACCCTCTCCGAGGGTTCCTCGCTCTCATACCCTACAGGGTGGTAATTCCTCTGGAATAGAGAGTGCAAATGGCCAAAACCAAACTAACACAGTTGCACGAGCATAACACTATACTGGCTGCACAGGTCAGTGAAATGAAAGGCTTGCTGGGTAGTTCAGTGACCAAGCAGCCAGCCACTCCCACTTCCTGAGCTATATACGCAGTTCCTCTAAGCCTCACTGCGAAGCATTTTTTCTTTGCTTCACCATCCTAAGGGACATCTCTGATGATGTCACCTCTGAGCTAATCATCCTGGGGGACTTCAATCTGAATTGGGCCCCGAAAGACAATCCCTCCCTACTAGGGCTGGTTCAGGAAGCTAACCTTACACAGGTTATCACAGGGCACACCCGAATGAACTACAAAACAGGTAACCATTCCACACTTGATTGGGTGCTTACTAGCAAACCCACCAATATAAAGGCAGCTGGCACCCTAGCAGATGCCCTGAGTGATCACTCCCCATCTTCTGCTCCTGGAAAAAGAGGGCCCCCAGAGTCCCCCCGCGAATACTCGTGACACGGGACTACTCAAACTATCAACCTGAACACTTGATTAGCTCTCTAAATGGGATTGATTGGAGCCCAATCAAACTACTCCTCACACTGGAAGAGGCTACAGCCTTCTTCCAAGGAGCCATCATTATGGTTGCTGACTGCTTGGCCCCTTTGAAGAAATTCTGCACCAAGGGGAGCTGCTACAAGTGAATCATGGGCAGGTCATCAGGTGGAATCAGGGTCTGGATCCGGACAATGTCCCTCAAGTGATAGTAACCACTTTTGATGACAGCTGACACCTACACATCTAGTGTCAGGCTGTCATCTAGAATCATGCCCAGGTCCTTCACCTGTGTGGATGGGATAAGAGGACCCCCCCCCCAGCATTAAGCCAGGAGGGTCCAGTCGATCACCCCATCCACCACGATTACCTGGATCCACCACTAGTACCTCAGTCTTGTCTGGTTTAAGCCTAAGCCAGTTTTGGGACAACCAACTCCAGATTTCCTCTAGGCAGCTGTTAAATATAGAGGCAGTCATCTGGTTACCAGGTGCAAAGGACAGATACAGCTGGGTATCATCTGCTTAGCAGTGAAAACCCAGCCTGTATAGCCTGATAATATCTCCTGATGGCAGCATGTACACTGTGAACAACAAGGCCGACAAGACCGAACCCTGCAGCACGCCACAAGACAGAGGCTTTGGGTTAGCTGTAGCAAGCCCCATCGTCACCCTCTGCATTCTGTCTGTCAGGTATGACCTGAACCAATTGATGACATTTCCTGACAGACCGCTCCAGACTGCAGGCGATCAAGTAGCACCTCGTGGTCCACAGTGTAAAATGCTGCTGACAGGTCCAGTATAACTAAGATGGTATGTTCCCTTCTGTCCCTTGGAATCAGGAGATCATTAAGCACCTTCACCAGGGCAGTCTCCATACTACAGTATGCCCATCCCAAAACCCGGACTGGAATACCTCATAAATGGAAGTGGAGGCAAGATGCTCTTTGAGCTGAATGGCCACCACTTTCTCAATAACCTTCCCTTAAAATGGAAAGTTAGAGACCGGTTTGTAGTTGTTGAGACACTCCGGGTCCAATGAGAGTTTTTTGTGTAAGATCCTAACCAACGCCACTTTCAAGGACACTGGGAAGACCTCACTGCTCAAAGATCTCTGGACAATCTCGGCAACTACAGGCCCAATCCAAACACTCCACCAACAGGCGGTGGGACCTAGGTCAAGGTCACATTGTGTTGTCTGCAGCCTCGAGACCGTAGTCACTACCTCCTCCACCCCAACCAGTGCAAACTCAGCCCAGACAGGAGAAGTTCTCCGGCACTGTTCAGGAAGGACTCCGCAATCCCTTTGAGTGGCAGTGGAGGAGATCTCAGCCTTAATAGAGGACACTTTGTCAGCACATCACAGTTGCCCTGTGCAGTAAGGAAGCCAGCAGTTCAAATCAAAGTGACAAAGTTAAATCCTGACATAGATCACTGATTTAAAATTCATAATGAATAAACTGGTGTATAAATCAAATAAACAATTGCCTCATTAGAAATACTCCTTTTATTATCACTTGTGAGGGGGCAGGGCTTTAATAACTCACCTGTGAATAATCTTGAATCCTGACACGTGCAGATAAATTGGACAGCCTGAGCTAGGCCATTGCATGTCATATCCCATGTAATGCCTATTTCTGTATTTATGTTTAAATAACATGTATAATAATAAATTATGCAAGATAAACATGCTATCTAGGTAGCCAACTTACCACACAACATATTATCTTGCAAGTTGGGTATACCTCAGTCACTATCTGGAAGGTTGGGTACAGCACAGTGGACTACTGAACCAATGCTGATGACATTAGTAACCCTTTGAAGCACTGAAGTCAGCATTTCAAATCAATGAAAAACCATTACATCTTTACAAAAACATCTGATTTAAATACATGACAAGTAAACTAATGTTGTCTAAACCAGTGATGCAATGGTCTGACCCCCAAATAAGCAGTGTTATCAACACTTTTGAGGGGACAACTCACTCGTGGCTCTGCCACTTATGAGTTTTGGTCTAGCCCTTTCATGCATCCATCCATCCATCCATCCATCCATCCATCCATGTCGATCTATCAATCTGTCTATCTGTCTACCTCCTCAGGTGTCACTGCAGACCTAGCGTACCCTCTGTAACAGTGGCACCAAGCGCATTTGTCAGGCCAAGGCTGAATTTTTCAAATCTAGCCTGCAAGCCACCAACAGTACCCCGTCCTCCTTCTGGCATGATATCTGATCACTCCTCCACCTTCCCTATGCATCCCTCCCCATCTTCAGTGAGGCGGGTTCACTTTTCTCGGACCCCACACTTGTTGTAGAGCTTCTAAATAAGTTTTTCACTACCTCTGCAGTTCTGCAAGATCCCCCCCCCTTCATACCCTGTGCCTCTACCTCTTTCCCATGATCCCCTGCCTTCCAACTGCCACTGATATCCCCCTCTGAAGTCCTCAAAGCTCTTGTCTCCCTCACTCCTGCCAAATCCAGCCCCGATGACCTGCATCCTAATCTTCTTACACTCTCTGCTCCCTCCATTGTCCCACCCCTAACATTTATTCTCAGTCTGTCCATCTCCTCTGCTACTGTTCCCACTGCCTGGAAGTTTGCCACAGTCCTCCCCCCATTCAAATAATAATAATAACATTCTTTATTTATATCGTGCCTTTCTGAAACCAAGGCGCCTTAACAGTATACTTCATAAAACAATAAATTAGACACAAATACAATAAATACTAAACTCATAAAATATATTAAAACATCATGATCAGGGGTATGCTGACAATCACAAATGGGTCTTTAAGGCCCATTTAAATTCCTCCACAGATGCACACTCCCGAAGCGGACGGGGTAGAGCATTCCAGAGGGTTCGAGCCATGTACATAAAAGTACGGGCCCCTGAAGATTTCAAAGAAACCCTTGGAATCTATAGCAACCCCTCGTCTGCCAAGCAGAGCGATTGCTTAGGGCGGTAGGGGTACCAGAAGCTCTTTCAAGTAGTCTGGGCCCAGTTCATGTAGGGCTTTATAAGTCAGAAGACAAACTTTAAAGGTGATCCGCCACTGTATTGGCAGCCAGTGCAGTTCACACAGCACTGGAGAAATATGACAGGTACGAGAAGTACCCCCTCAATAACCAGGCCTCAGCGTTCTGCACAAGCTGCAGGTGGTGGATATCACCCCAGGTAGCCCTAGATAGAGGGAGTTGCAATAGTCAAGGTGTGAGGTTACAAAGGCATGGACCAAAGTAGGCAGATTGCCAGATGGAACTAGGTGCTTAATCCTGGAGATGTTCCTCAGATGGTAAAAGGATGATTTGATGACTGCTGACGCCTGCTATCGCAGCATCAGCCCATCATCAAAAATCACCCCCAGGTTCCTCACCTGTTCAGAGGTTAGGAGCTGGGAGCCACGTAGAAGTAGTCCCAAAGGCAAACCAATTCAGATCCCCTCTGTCACCTCCGTCTTCTCCGAGTGCAACCTCAGCCAGCTCAAATTCATCCAGTTCTGGATTTCAGTGAGGCAGTTGTTAAATTCCGAGGGAACTCTATCCTGGTTGGGCACAACATAGAAACATAGAATTTGACGGCAGATAAGGACTGCTTGGCCCACCCAGTCTGCCCATTTCCCTACCTAATGGATAAGCTGCAGATCCTAGTTAACCAGCAGCCTGCTTCTTCCTACCCCAACCCCCTAGAATTGCCTTATGACTGTCCCATGCATGCTGGAATTCCACCACTGTTTTTGACTCCACAACCTCCTCCGGGAGGCCATTCCATGCATCCACAACCCTCTCTGTGAAAAAATACTTCCTTAAATTACCTCTGAGCCGCCCCCCCATCTTCAAATTGTGCCCCTTGTTCTTACACACCTCTTTTTTTGAAAGATGCTACCCTCTTGGACTTTGTTGATTCCCTTGAGGTACTTGAAAGTTTCTATCATGTCCCTCCTCTCCCTCCTTTCCTCGAGGCTATACATATTAAGCTCCTTAAGTCTCTCTTCATATGTCTTCTGGTGCAGACCCTGCACCATTTTAGTTGCCCTCCTCTGGACAGCTTCCATCCTGTCTATGTCTTTGCGGAGATTGAGTCTCCAGAACTGCACGCAGTACTCCAGATGGGGTCTCACCAGCTGTCTGTACAGAGGATAACTTCCTGTTTTCTACTGGTTATGCCTCCTTATGCATCCCAGTATCCCCCAGCCCTCCTTGCTGCCCTCTCACATTGCTTGCCCACCTTTAGGTCATCTGATATGACTACCCCAGGTCCCTTTCCATTTTGTTGTTGTTAGTATCTCGCCCCATTGTGTTCTCTTCCCTGGGTTTTGTTTCCCAGGTGCACTACCTTGCACTTCTTAGCATTGAATCTAAGCTGCCATACATTTGACCATTCCTCTAACCTTGCCAAGTCCCTTCTCATCCTTTCCACCCCACCTTGTGCATCAACTCTGTTACAGATCTTTGTGTCATCTGCAAAGAGACATACTTTTCCTTCCAGTCCCTGCAATGTTGCTTATAAAGACATTGAAGAGGACGTCCCAATACTGAACCTCGGTACCCACTAGTAACCCCCTTTCTTGAGTGGATTCCATTTACTATTACTCTCTGTGTCCTATTCTCCAGCCAATTCTTTAACCAGGCTGTCATCTTGGGACCCACTCCCAGGCTGGCTAACTTGTATATTAATCTTTGTGTGGGACTGTGTCAAATGCCTTGCTAAGCCTAGGTAGGCCATGTCCGCAGCCCTCCCTGATCTACTACTTTGGCCACCCAGTCAAAGAAATCTATCAGATTCGTCTGGCATGACCTTCCTGCCAGAATCCATGCTGCCTTGGGTCCTGTGCCCCACTGGCCTCTAGATACTCGACAATTCTTTCCTTCAGAAGTGATTCCATCATTTCCCTACCACTGAGGTTAAACTAACAGGTCTGTAGTTTCCTGCTTCTGCCTTGCTCCGACTTTTGTGAAGGGAATCCATCTGCCTTCCTCCAGTCCTCAGGTACCACCCATCCTCCCATGATTTGTTAAAGAGGGTAGTCAGTGGTGTCACTAGTTCTACCCTTAGTTCTTTTAGAATTCTGGGATGAATCCCATCAGGCCCCATTGCTTTGTCCACCTTAAGTTTTAAGAGTTCTTTCAGAACCCTTTCTTCTGTAAATGGGCTGGTATCAACTTCTGTATCCAGAGTGTTTCTACTGTTTGTTTTAGGTACCTCCCCCTCTCCCTTTGTAAATACTGAGCAAAAATATTTGTTTATAGGTAGAGCTGAGTATCATCAGCATAGCAGTGAAACCTCAGCCCAAACCTTCTTACAATGTCTCCGAGGGGCAGCATGTACACTGTGAACAGCATGGGGGACAACACTGAACCTTGAGGAGCCCTACATGACAGAGAGACTGGGCCAGAGGAATTTATCCCACACACCACCTTCTGAGTTCTGCCAGTGAGGAAAGATCTAAACCACCTGAGGACTGTACTAGACAGGCTGCAGATGGACCTCAGGCATTCAAAAACTACCCCATGGTCCACAGTGTCAAAAGCTGAAGAGAGATCAAGAAGAACCAAGATAGAATGGCTCTTTCAATCTCTTGCCATCAAGAGATCATTGAGCACCCGAACCAGCACAGTCTCAGTACTATGCCTCTTTCGCAAAACAGACTGGAATGGTTCATAAATGTCTTGGATGGTCAAATGGTTCTCCAGCTCTATGGCCACTACTTTCTCAATCACCTTCCTCACAAAGGGAAGGTTAGAGATTGGTCTGTAGTTAGCATGGCAGTCTGGGTCCAGAGAAGCTTTCTTCAGGAGGGGCGTTACCACCGCCTCCTTCAGGGAGCTAGGAAACTCAACCGTCTCCAAGGAGCACCAGACTATCCATGCTAGGACCAGGCTGATAACATCACAACAACCCTTTATCAGGGAAGTTGGGCCCGGATACAAACTACAGCATGTAGGGCACATACCCTGGACAATCTGCATGACATCAATGAACTCTGGCCAGTCAAAGGAACTCCAGGAGAGCCCAGGGACAGTGATCGGATGCCGCTCCATTGCTTCTCCCATACAGGACGGAGGCTGGAGTGCCGCCCTGATATCAGCCACCTTAGCCACAAAGAAGTGACCAAGTACTTTCCTTTTTAATTGTGAAAAGGTTCTTCGAACCTGTAGACAGGCTGGGTTGCACAGTCTGTCTACAGTTCGAAAGAGCTGAGCCAGTTGGTACTGAGCAGCCGCAGTCTCCCCGGACAGGAACTCTGCCTTCTTACAGGAGATTGCAGAATGATAGACTTGGTAATGTTCCATCAATCTAAGATGGTCGGCATCAAGGGCGGATCTCTGCCAGCAACAATCTAACCTTCATCCTTGTCACCGCATCTCCCTCAAAGTCCTATCAAACCTTGGGGACCGAGTGTGAAGGGGAAGAGGATGAACACAGACTGAAGCAATAATATCCAGAGCCGAGGAGATGGCTTTATTATAGGCAAGAGCAAGGCATCCAGATTATTGCTCACTCCAAGAAGCTCCGATAGGTCAAATGCTGCCACCAGGCCCTCAGAGCTTACATCTCGCAAAGGGTGGTACCTGACCATCTCCACAGGGGTATGCCTACAAGGGGGGGGCACAAAAACTGAACTCCATGGTGTAATGATCAGACCATCTGACAGATTCCACACCCAAATCAAAGGCTTCGATCCCCAGGAGGAAGACTAAGTCAAGGGAGTGATCACCTTTATGAACGGCAGAAGTAACAACTTCTGTGAGGCCCAAAGAAGAAGTGTTGTCCAAATTGTGAGAGTTCATCATTGATCCAGGCATTAAAGTTGCCCAGGACCATCAGCCTGGATGACTCAAATGCCATGTCAATCACAAGGTCTGCTACTTCCTGCAGGAACCGCTTCTCATCACCTGGTGGATGGTAGATGAGGATGATCCTACAACCCACACCTGCCACTACAGTACACTCGAATGACTCAGCCTCCTCAACTGGTACACTCGTGAGGCCCAGTTCAGTCATGAAGCAGACCACAAACCCTGCCCCGCGGTCCAACCTCGGGTGGTGTAACACTGAGTACCCAAGCCGGAACAGCAGCCTCTAATATGGGGCCTGCATTCTCATCCAGCTAGGTCTTGGTAATATATGCCAGATCTACTGAACCAACAAGATCTGCAGTAACTGCAGTCTAATTTCTGATGGATCTGGCATTGCACAACACCACTCGAGTAGGACGGGCTTCTGGAACTGCTCGAGCTACTTGCCCACCAATATTGATGGTGCCCTTGGGTATGGAGACCAGACATGGAGGACCACATTCCAGTCTCCATTTCACCCCAGGGCATCTTCTGGATCTCACTACCCCAATATGATGGCCCTGCTCATCTGACCTGCATTGTTCACAGCCCCCAACTCCCCTCCTCCGCCTATGAGCAACACCCAGCACTCTACAGTGTGGGACGGACGGGGGGAAAAAGGGTGGAGGGCACGAAGAGCGTAGGGTGAATAGCTCACGACCACGGAGACGGGCCTCCTACACATATTAAAGACTCATAACAATACAACACTCCTGAAAAAAGTCCCCAATTAAATAACTTTTAACTAATTTCCCAAAAATTAAGACAAAAATCCCACGATAAAAATATAATACAATAACAACAAAACACAAATAACCAAACAAATTAAACCCCCTGATTTACCACTCCCCCCCACAAAGGGGAGAAATGTGTCTAATATATTAAATCGAACTTAAAATACCCCACACAGATATTAAACTAAAATGTAATAAAACCCCTCCCCATACACTCTTACTGTTAATCAGAGTATACTAATAAAAGGAATTGGTCTGGGTGGTCCATGTAAGTCCAGGATAGGATGGTATACCAGTCGGTAAAAACAGAACTACAGTTCACAGAAAAATAAAATGTAGTATAGACTACACTAAAACCAGTAAAACAAAACTTCAATATTCCAGTACTTAAATACACCCCCTGTCTTTGGGTGTATCAAAAATCAAATAATGTAACTGAGGTATGGTGCCCCAGGTCCTCTCACTACCTGGGGGCACCAGAAATAATGCACGGCACTCTCACTGCCAATTAATAATCCGAAATATAAAAATTTGAGGTCTGACCATTTTTGTCGTCTTGATGAAATTTCTCGACAAGGGATATTGCAATGATAATCCAGTCCAGATCTTGCTCACAGTTGTTATAACCATGGCCCTACTCATGAGGGCTGCTGCCAGAAATATCTGCCCTGTAACCTCAGCTCCCTGCCTAAGTCAGCCCCCCAACTGGCCCAGCAAGGGGCCTTGGAGAACTTGGAACCCACCAGCCGGCTCCCCGACTAGTCCAGACCCAGCCCTCCTGAGCAAAGCAGATTCCAGCTAGCAGGCCACCCACTAATGTAGAACCTCAATATTCCGGGAAATTTGAGATGCATTTATCCAGTTCTATATCCCCTTCAGGCAAAAAACATTTCCATAGTGATGGTGGGGCACCAGGGTAGAGAAGGTTCAGAGGAGGGCAACAAAGATGGTACATGGATTGCATCACAAGTCCTATGAGGACAGGTTGAAGGAACAGAATATGTACTCCCTGGAGGAGAGGAGGGAGAGAGGGGATATGATAGAGACATACAAGTATCTTACAGGGAGGAACAGGTTGCAGGAAGACACTGGCCCAGATATTCAAACTACGCCCAAAAAGTGCTCAATAGCAGGAGAAAGCACAAGTCTATTGCACTCATGTGCAAGAGATGCGATATTCAAAAATGGAGCAGGCCAAACTGTGCCTAAAGCCGACGACTCAATATCGCACCACCTGCGCCATAGCGCAACTAGGGAGGGGAAGCTGAGCAGATCTGATGCACCATAGCGCAACAAAGGATGTTCAGCTGAGCAGACCAGAGGCCCCATAGCGTAACCAAGGACGCCCCCCAGCAGCAGAGCAATGTAACTGCACAACCAGGGAGGTAGTGGCCCACCACCCATGCCACAGATGGGCACAGGAACACACAGCAGAACAGACATTGTTCCCCCACACCCCATGCACTGCACAACTGGGGGAGGGCTGGAATAACCACTGGCCCATGGAGACAAGCAAACAACCCACAGCCCGGCCACAGTGCCCCATCCCACCTACCGGCAAGCTGTGACTGGCACACAAGGAGGGCTGACCACCCCGTGCCACACCATCCCTCCCAATGCAGAGCACACCCTGCACTGTGACCCCCAGACACCCCCCCATGAGCAGTGACCACCACTGCAGGAAACCCCATGCATGCCACCACCCCCACTGTGACACTGCAACCCTGTGCACCACAGAACCATGCAAGCCAGCCTCACCACGAGCACCCATCATGGGTTGCAGCACACAGCAATGCAACAACGGCAGACACAGTGCCACCATGCACAGTCCCCCCCGAGGTACTGCTGAGAGACCAACCATGTGTCGGCACAAGCGGTACCCCACACGGGACAGGGCATGCCCTTGACACCACCACCAGTGGTACAGCACCCTGCACAGTAGCCCAGTGACACACCTCGACCCACCACTGGCCACAACAGCCAGCACAGCCACCCACAGTGGTGCGTGGAAGCATGCACCACACTGGATGCCACACAGTGTATGGATAGACACCCACCCATACCCAAGGGCACAACAACACAGGGACGCAGTGGTGGGGCAACCAAGCCCCCATTGTGGGCCCATGTAAACTGTGTACACACAACCTGCAGTCCTCCATGGCACTGGAGTGCCAGCCACCCTGCGCAGGCACTGTGGACCCATACACCACCATCAGTCGCCCAGAGCACAAGTCACAGACAGTGGGGCACATCCCCTGCAACACACACAAGGCACAGCATGGAGATGGGACAACAACTGTGGTGCCCACAGTGCCACCAGAGCCAGGCATGCACCACACCAGTGATGGGAGGCAACCCAGCAATGTGACGGGTACAGTGGCTGCCCTGCAGGGACTGCCACCACTGACATGCCAGCAGACTGTGCAGGTCACAGACATGCATGTGTGTCAGCTGCACGGGCCATGGACGGGCCGATGAGTGTGCCATGGCCCACTGCACACAGTCAGCCAGTGCACAGGAAACAACACAAACACACCACAGACACTGACTGATAGCTACCCCCACACCATAGTCACCTCCACACTGACACACATACACCCACCCATGACCGCACCACCCCTGATGCCATGCACACCACTGCAGATGAGCACCTATAGCCCACTGCAAATCAGAGACCACAACAGTATTCATATCAAAATTAAATCTATTGAAAAAATATATAACGATCAACTAGTTACAATAATACAAACTATATACGATATAACATTGGAACTATATACAAGGTTGGGGGGGCCACAAACAAGGTGGGGGTGGGTAGAGGGCAGGGGTGGACAAATGGGATGGGGAAGGAGGGGTGTGAGGGTGGGTCCAGGAGGGGTAGCGGAATGCTGCGAGTCATCCATCACTAGCGGGAGCTCCTCTCCCTGCTCTGGCTCCTCTGGGCCCTGTGCCTCCTCAGGACCCCGGTCTAATCCAATCATCGCAGGATGTCCAGCGACACCCGTGCAACCACCAAAATCTCCCACAGTGCCTCTCATATCTCACGAAGATGGCGGGTACCTAGGACAAGGGAGCACAGTCAATAGGTGTGAATGCACAACCCCCTACAGCCCGCCCACTGTGCATGGCATACGGCTGTGGGACATACCACTGTGATGGTGTGTGACCACCTGCAGTGATCACGTCCACAGGACCTGTCCACCCAGGTGCATACAGTCATGTGGAATGCTGCACACACCCACCAGCCAAGTCATGCACAGCATCACCGTGGCCGTTTAGTGACATGGCTATGTGGTGCAAAGGCAGTGGCACAACCATGTACCTGGTGAACGCATGGACCACCATTGATGCACTCCCAGACATGCATTGCCACTGGACAGTGTTGACTGTAACAAGTCGCATGCATGGCAGTGGTGTTGATGTATGGTGGCCATGTCCCACTGCCCATCCTGTCACACAGCATGCAATAGTAATCATGGTTGTATGGCACTCACCCTCATCGGGCCAGTCAGGTGGGCAGTGATGGCCCTCGCCCCGCCTGGCTGCACCGTCTTCCTCCCTCCACCGCTCCTCCCTTGCCCGGCGGCGTTCTTCTGGGCCTGTGGGGCACACAAGGAGAGAGGAACATCAGTACAATCCCAAAGCAAAGTCCCCTGCTCCCAGGTGTGTGCCCTCCCACCCAGCCAGACCCACCGCCCCACACCCTGTGAACACCACTACAGCCAACCCCAGATGGTCCCTCCCTCCCCTATGTGCTGGACACATACAACACTGTTATCCATATGGACGATAAAAGTGTGTTGACGGAACCCCTACCTGGCCGTGGCACCACAGTCGTGCCAGTAGCTCCAGCTCCCTCCTCCGCAGGTCCCCGTATCGGTGCTTGCACTGCTCCGCACTCCTCCCCCTTCCAGTGGCCTCCTCCAGGGCAGTGGTCACCTCCTGCCACACCTGGGTCCAGGCCCTGTCCAGGGGCACCTCCCGGAAGAGAGGCCCATGGTGTGGCTCCACAATGGCCACTAGATTTGCAAGTTCAATTGCAGACCACTGGGCTGCCCTTCTGCGTGCCATTCTTTCACTTCTAGTTGGCAATATGGTGCTCTGCAGTGCAGCTCCCCATGTGCAGATGCTGCGCGGTACAGCGCTGCCATTCTCTTTCATGCTGTTACCGAATAGCGCGATAGAGGTGCACCCATGCCTGATGCATGGCGCCTAGGGGGCAAAGATTGGGCACAGGGTCAAGGGTCTCTGGCTCATGGCCACACACAGCGCCATTAGAACACAATGAGTGTAGCATGATTGGCTGCCTGTGTGCCAGTGCCATAGTGGCCTACCGCACAGTTGGCCCATTGAGCCTATGATGGCCCAGTGCCACAGCGCCATGTAGTGACCATCGTATAGCGTCACTGGCACAATGATGGCCTTGCCCTGCATTGCCTACCATGCACAGCATGTCATCAGCCTGGCAGACGCCTGCGTCAGCAACCCGGCATGCGCAGTGAGGTGTGTACTACGCATATCACAGAACTGCGCCATTGGCTCAGCACGTTCAACACAGTTGCGCAAAGCGCAACAGCATGATATTCAGCCGTCATATGCAAATCATCTAATTAGTCATTCAGTGGCACAGCACTGCAATTTGTATCTACTTAAAGCTGCTTCTCGCCTCACTTGCATGGGTTGCGCTATAAAAGTGCGACATTGTGCTGCAGTGACCATAGTCAGTTACTGCAGTCTATTGGTGAGTTGCATGCTGTTTGGGAGTGTGGACTGTGGATTTAGGGACATGCATGGGACTGCACCATCACAGGTAACAACTGCCATTCTTACAGGCTACATAATGACCAAGCAGGTTGTTGGAGAGGAGGAACACAGTGGTGGGAGGAGGAGGCCAAACTTTATAAAGGCCGAAACCGAGGCCCTGTTCGAGGCCTACGTGGATCAAGAGCCACTTCTCAGTGGATGGTGGGAAACACCTCAAGCCCATGCTGCTGCATGGAAGGAGGTGGCACGTGCTGTAAACCTGCATGGCAGCCACCAGCACTCTGTGCAGGAGTGTAAGAAAAAGATGGGCATGGACAGGAGGAGGAGGATAAAGGAGAAGGTGGCTGCCATCAGAGCAGCACGTGCTGCAACAGGTGGAGGACAGCTGGAGGTGGTACAGCTGACGCCACAGGAGGAGAGGCTTGCTGGAAGCATGCAGCGCAGTGCCATTGAGGGTGTTCCGGGTGGTGGATTCCAGATGGGTGGTGGCCCATCACTGCATGGTAAGTCATGGTCTGTCTATGGGGGGACAGGGTAGGTCACATGCAGTAACGTGACTTTGCTTTCTCTTACAGATCCTGAGCATCTGCATGGGTCAGTGGTGGTGGGCCTGTCCACTTTGGACAGTCAGCTGGGGTTGGAGGAGGGACCATCCACATCCACCTCCACAGGTATACGTGGAGCATTGTGACAGTGGGGCCGCCTGGCTGTCCACACTGAAGTCTTTGTAACAGGTGTGGAGGAAGCCCTGCCTGTGTCCCAGCATGCTGGCGTCCACAGATGCCAGCATGCTGTGACTGTGGCCGGTGCAGAGTTTGTCACCGGTGACGATGACACTACCGTCATGGGCAGTGAAACGTGTGTGCCACAGGATGGCCACACAGCAGGGCAATTCACGTCCATGGCTGTGGTTGGTGCTTCCGTGGAGGCCTGCGTGTCAGCACAGTCCCAGCCTGTTCCTGTCAGCACCAGTGGGGCAGCACTGGTGTCTGTTCAGGATGGTGGGACTGTTGCGGCCACTACAGTGGCACCACTGAGCCCTGGGGAGCATCAGCCAGAGGGGCAGCATCAGCAGTTGCCCAATAGGCTTGAGGGTACAGGGTTCAGTAGCAGCATCTGTGCACTGCCTGTGGACATGCCCAGACCTGGTCCTGGTGTGCAGTACCCACCCTCAAGGGGTGCCGATCATCAGGGCCGTGCACACCCTGAGGGACAGGATGCCGAGGAGGCTGATGACCTCTTGGACGAGCACACCCGCCTACTGCAAGCATCAGTCCAGTAGCAGATGCGGCTTGCGACATCTGTGGATGCACTGCATGTGGCTCTGGAGTAGGCAGAGGAGCATCGCAGCAGGGACACTGCACTGATCCTGGCAGGGATGGACCATTTGCGGGAGGATGTGACCGCTGCCATTGACAGGCATGCACAGGCATTCACTGCTGTCATGCCCACAATGGGCACACAGTCAGATGCCCATGCATCGTGGACACCACACAGTGCACTATCCACCCCCCATTCCCAGCATCGTATGACTCCCACCCTGTCAACACCGGGTTCAGCTGTGGGCATCCTGAGCACTCCTGGCGCAGGCATGTTTGGTGTGCTGCAGACCCCTGCGTGAACATGGTCGCATTCATGCAGTGGAACCCCTGGGGGACCATCAGTGCCACCCCATGAGGCCAGTGGTCAGCCTGTCAGTGCTGGCGGGTCTCGGCGGAGCCGCCCACACATCCGTGGCAGCCGGAGCACTGTGTCGCATGACTGACCTGTCTCCCAGCACAGCTACTGTCTGGTGCTGCCTTGTGTGCATTGTGTGTTTCAGTGGGCAGTGCACGGGTGGGTATCTGGACCTGCACGTGGACACACAGTCCACCTGCACACCCTCCCGGCTGCTGTCCTCAGTTGCATGTGCATGATGATGCCTGCATTGTGCTGTACACCAGTGTGCAATGGTGCTCAGCATCTGACACATGCACATGGACAGGCAGTGGGCGTGGTGGCCTGTGGACATGTGTGTTGCTAGGGTTGGCGTTCTGGGTCGGTGTGCCTCCTGCCCTCTGAGCACGTTTGTTGCGTTGTGTGTGTGCGTGTGTGTGTGTCTGTCTGCATGGCACGTTAATCCTCTCCCTTCCCTGGTTGTGTGTGTGCTTCTGTGCCCTGCCACTTCCCTTGACAACATGCACCCCTGGTGTGTGTCCATGCATGTTGGTGGGTTTTGCCTTAGCCATTGGTGGTTGCACATGGCCCCATGACTTACCTTGGTTGGCTGAAGTGCTCCTCTGTGATGGTGTCCCAGTGTAGCTGTGCCAGCCAGAGCAGTCGGGGGTCCCATCGGCCAAAGGGGGGCTGCCCATCACCATCGTCACCAGAGTCCCCATCATCCCCATCGCTGTCCCCCTCTTCGACCTGTACGGCTAACCTACATTCATTGGCCATGTTGTGCAGGATGCAACAGGCCAGGAATAGCCCACAGGCCTTTGAGAGGCTATACTGTAGGGCACCGCCAGAGGTATCCAGGCAACGGAAACGTGCCTTCAGCATCCCGAACACCCTCTCAAAGACATTACGTGTGGTGGCGTGTGCATCATTGTAGCATTGCTGTGATGGGGTCGCAGGCTGCTGGTAGGGTTGTAGCAGCCAGGGACAGAGTGGGTATCCACTGTCACCTGTGTGTAGAGGGTGGAGGTTAGTTTTGCCCCAGTCCATGTAGGCCACTACCCATGCCACCTCTGGCCATGCCCCCCCAGGCCCTATGATTGTCCATGTGGTTTGCAAACTCAGCCACTAGGTGTCCAGTGGGGATGTCCCCACTCTTGAATCTGTGTCACAGTGCTGACTGGTGCCAGATGAACGAATCGTGTACTCCCCCAGGGTGCGTGGCACAGACATTGATTATGCGCCCCCTGGCATCGCACACCACCTGGCAGTTGATGCTGGCATAGCCCTTGAGCTTGATGTATGCGGCCCACTCGGGGCCAGGTGGTGTGCATATGGCCACATGGGTGCAGTCTATTGCCCCTAGCACACCAGACATATGTCTTGCTACCCTGTGGAACTCCTGTATGTTTGCTGTGTGCTCTGCTGCTATGCTGGGGAAATGGATGTACTCGCAGCATGGCAGCAGTGCACTGAGGAACTGGGTGAGGTGGCATGACGTGGCTGACTGGGTTATGCCTGTGGTGTCCCCAGTTGGTCTCTGGAAGGTACCAGTGGTGAGCAAGCACATGCAGGCTGTTGCCTTAGTCTCCACTGACAGGGCATGGCTCCATCGTGTGGGTGCCTGCATCACATCACTGCACAGCTCACAGAGCCGCCTCAGAATTGCCCTATTCAGGCAGTACCAGCCCACAATCTCAGTATCAGCGTATAGCTCAAAGCCAGTGTGGGCTTGGTACTGCCTGTTGGGGGCATACCACCGACGGGCCCTTCCACAGCCATGCCCCCCTGCTGCCCGCCTTCTCAACCCCCTCATAACGGCCTCCATCTGGAAGGTGGCACTGGCCATGTTCCTGGCTTGTGTTCATCCCCCCCTGGCAGCTGTTGCTGTATTCCCCCCACTGTCCTGGCTGCTACTTCCCCTGCACTGGGTACACCTGCCTGTGCTGGCCTCTGTGCTGTGTGGCTCCCCACACCTTCCCTGTGCCTGGCTGTTCAGAGTGCCCTTTCCCTGGCCTGCCCTGTTTGTGCCTCCTGCCCTATCTGTCTGCCTATGCTTCTGCCTCATGTGGCTTCCCTGTAGCATTCTTGCGCCTCTCCCTTACTCCTTTTTATTTTGGATCATTTCTGCTATGGCGCAACTTCCACTTGCTCCCCTATTGCGCATGGCGCAAGTCATTGAATAGCGCACTGCGCCATTTATGCATGGTTGCTCCACCTTCAGTTGCGCATGCCTTCATTATCATTGCACTGTTGCTCAGCATGATTTCGGGGGCACAACTGCCTCCTGCTGAATATCGCAGAATGGCGCAATTTCGGACTTGCGCAGGCGCAACCCTATTGCACATGGTTCAACTCTTTTGAATATCTGGGCCACTATTTTTAGGTGAAAAAGATGTTCCAGGATTAGAGGGCATGGGATGAAGTTGCAGGGAGGATGATTCAGAGGAAACATGAGGAAGAGTTTCTTCACAGAACGGGTGGTGGACAAGTGGAACACCCTGCCAGAGGAAGTGGTGGGGGCTGAAACAATCACAGAATTTAAGAATGCATGGGATAGACATAAAGGAATTCTGGAGGTCAGGGTTAAGGGGCAACAGACTTCTATGAAAACATAAAGTAAATTTACAAGCTCAAATGGGCAGACTGGGTGGGCCATAGGCCCTTATCTGTCAACACTGTCTCTGTATCTATGTATCATAGATCACACAGTCTCAAATTCCAAAGCAGTCTTACAGTTTGTCCTCAGGTTAGCATCCACAATATAATCTGCTTAAATTTAGTTCCAAAATCCATAAGACTATACAGACTTTTAGTGAAAAACATGGTCCACACTCCCATCCTGGAATTTGCACTGCTTTCTTCCGTACTCTCTTCAGCACTCTCCTCCACGCTCTCTAGGCAGAAACTGCCTCTAAAGACCGCTTTCTCCTGGCTATGATAAAATCCTAAGGCAGAGCCAGGAAAATAAATTTTTAAATGGGCTTTAGTAACCTTTCCCTCCTTTCTGCAGATGGAGCTGCAACAGAGCCTGGCTGAACAGCCCCAGTACACACTATGCGGCCGGTTGACAACAACCCTGCTAACGCTCAGGGCAACTAAATAACTCACTCAATAAACCCTACTAAAATAAAAACACAGCAAACAGAACAAACAATGAAAATGATCAAGAAAGACAAAAGCGAGAGAGGGAATGAACAGCACAAACAGCACAGCAACAGCACAGTCTCAGCGCGCCCAGCAGGGTGGTCATTAGAAGATCTTCAAGGGGGTGATGCCACTGTCCCTGGCAATTACTGCCCTATTTCACTTCTACCTTTACTTGCCAAGGTACAAGATTCCCCAGTCCTCTCTAGGCTAAATGATTTCCTCCTGGCCTCAAACACTATATCCCCTGTTCAATCTGGGTTCAGGAAGCGCCACTCTACCTCTGCCTCCCTTCTATGCCTTACAGATGCCATCCACGCCACCATGAATCAATGCCAGATTACCTCAGCCATTTTTATTGACTTCACTGAGGCTTTCAACTCTGTGTCCCACCCTCTTCTCCTAAACAAACTTGGGGCCCTGGGTCTCTCTCCATCTTCTGTGTCCTGGTTCAGATCTTACCTGACGGGCTGTTCACATTCTGTCAAAATCTGCAATGCTATCTTGTCCCCCCTCCCTATTCTGGCCAGAGTACACCAAGGCTCAATTTTTGGGCATGTCCTTTTTTCTCTGTTCATTAATAACCTCCCCTCTGCATGCTCCCATGCCAAGATCCACATGTATGCGGACAATACAGTTCTCTTCCCTTCTGGCCCTTCCATCTTGGCCATACAAACTCCCTTGCTAAATGACTTCTCAGCTGTCACGTCCTGGTTTAATGCAAACTGTCTAAAATTAAATGTAAAGAAAACTGTAGTAATGACTTTTGGAACCAAGCAAAAATTGGCCATGCTCCATACCCTACCCTCCTTCCTCTCTGAAGCATCCAATCCTCTCAAAAATGTCCTCTCTCATAAGTATCTTGGAGTCTAGCTAAATCCTCACTTGACATCTCCTCCCACTCTAATGCTCTCCACTCGAAGATGCGACCTAAACTGGGACTACTCTACCAACACAATGCTACCCTTCCCCAATCTGTTAGATGTGACCTTCTGGTTAAATGGATACTCTCTGCCTTCGGTTACACTGATGTCTTCAGTGCTGCCACTGCATCCTTTCTCTCCAAACTTGATGTGCTGTACCATGCCTTCTGCAGGTTCGCCTCAAACTCCCCCATCTGACCCACCACTGTGACTTCTACTCCTCCCTATCCCTCCAATCTCTCTCCCAGAGATGCTTTTTTCACTGCACCAACTTTATATCTAAATACTGATTTGGGGATCTCCCTGCATACCTTGCCTCTCTCCTCAAACCTGCCACCCCCTCCCTGTATAACCTGCATTCAGTCAGTGACCGTTCCTTCTCCCTCCCACATATCCACACCTCGCCCAGCAAGCTGGCCTTCTCCTATTGGCTTCCCTCCCTCCCTCTGGAACAGCAGTGTCCCCCAAACCCACCTCACCTTCTCCTTTTCTGCCCTTAAGCGCTTACTCAGACCCTCCCCTTCCTCTTTCTGCACCTGTTCTCCACCCTCCGAATGCTTCTCCTCCCTCTGCCCCACTTGCTTCTCTTTAACATCTTTCCTGCATCAGCAGGCTCTGCTCTGTCTAGGTATTTGCAGGCTCCCATCTGTTATTCACATTATAGCTGATCTCCTACTGTAAATTGCTGGCCTAGTAAAAAACACCCTGTATGTATATATATATATATATATATATATATATATATATTATATACACACTGTGTATTATACTGTATATATTTGTAGATACTCTGTTTCATGTATTTGTCATTTGTTTCTAACTGCTTTAAGTACACTGTACTACCATGTAACTTACATTTGTTTATCCTCTGTTTTGCACCCCTGCCCTAGGGTCACATCTAGAAATGAGCTTCTGCTCATGGTGCCTTTCCCAGTTATCAAATTTTAAATAAATAAATCTATTTAATTATCTAATTTCTGTTTGTTCGTCAAACAATTTTATGGGAGGGCTGCAGTATGTAAATCTCAGGAGCTGTAGCTCATGGAAACATCTTGTATAGTCAAGAGCACTTCACATACTGCAGTCTTTAGCCATTGTTCAATTCTGAATTGTGTTCTACAGCAGTTTATTTTCATTTGCCCCCAAATATACTGTAGTAGGTTTCCTCTGAAGTTCAAAAGTCTTTAAGGAATATATGTTAATAAAGATACACTGATATAAAAATGTTGTCTCTGTGTCAGTCTGTAATGAGTTGACTTAATTGACCAGCAAATCCTGATTTCCAGGAGCAGTAATGAAAAAAAAATGTATAGAAATGCCATGTTTTGTTTGTTCTATGCAGAGTTACCTTTTTATTGTCTTTATTCTCATTTGGACGTCATGCATCTTATTTGATCCTGCAACTGCTACTGTTTCCACTTTTATTAAAATATTAAGTTAGAAAATACTTACACACATCAACAAAGCACCAGCTATGTAACTTCACAAATGTTCTGATTTTCCTTTTGCCTGTTATGATTCTTTCCTAGTAAAGCACTGTTGGTGATGACTGAACTATGACCCAAATTAAAACAAAATTAATAAAAAAGTAAATAGTGTAGTGGTGATATCTCTTGGTTAATTAGGAGCATTGCCTTGTAAGGTCTTACTTATTAGCCAGGACACACCTCTAGCCATTTACTTGCAAAAGATAGATAGATAGATAGATAGATAGATAGATAGATAGATAGATAGATAGATAGATAGATAGATAGACAGACAGACAGACAGACAGACAGATACAGACAAATTATGCAGGCACAGTAGTACCTGTATGTTAGGGTTTAGTTAGTGTCAGAATAGGTATTTGATAGCTTATATCTTGGCTACCATATGCCCCAGGACTGTTAAATTTGGTGTGCACATTCTCATTCCTGGGGATAAGTATTTTGGCAAGCTTGTTGAAAATTGGTCTGGCAGTTCAGATGTTATTAATTCGTGAAATGCACCCAAGTTGTGACAGTTTGTAGCTGATGTCTATCGAAAAAAAAAAAAATACAATTTAAATTATAAAACTTACAGGTTCCTTACAATTTGCTCCATGGAAGTGCTTTTTGGGGGTTTACACAATAAATTTACTTTTGTTCTGAAGTTAACATTTTGCATGTGCACAAATTAAAGAAGACCACAAAAAAAAAAAATAGCTGAAACATTGCAAAGCTTCCTCCCCCAAGTTAAAGTTGATAATAAGAACCGTAAAAGCTAAAAACGTGGAAAATACTGAACTCTAAAGGCTGAGTGTTGTATAGTTCATCAGAAGTCAGTCTAACAAGACATTTTAGTTGACCTCAATTTTCTCTTCATATTTTATTGAGAAAAAAAAGTTAGTGTCTGACTCCACTGTCGAGCTGAACTTCAATGAACTCAGTGCACACTAGGTAATACATGAACAAAATGAGAAAAAAATTGCAAAAATACTTGTAACTTCAACATGAACAAAAATCACATTAATCATCACATGAACCTCCCAAGTCCAAAATGCCTGAACAAAAGTCATGAAAATCATCCCAAAACATCTAACAGGAACATGAAAATCATTGTGAGAAATTTTCTAAGTCAAACAAAGCAGTTGGAAAGGCTAACAGAATGTTAGGGTGCATAGGGCAGGGAAAATAAGTAGAAGGAGGGAAGTGGTGGTATCATTGTACAACTCCCTAATAAATCTTCATCTGGAGTACTGTGTTCAGTTCTGGAGGCCCCATCTCCAAAAAGACAGGCAGGATGGAGATGGTACAGAGGAGGGTGAAAAAATGGTGTCGGGGATGCACCATAAGTCATATGAGGAGAAACTCAGAGCTCTAAATATGTACTCCCTGGAAGAAAGGAGAAAGAGGGGGGACATGATTGAGACCCTTAAATATCTAAAGGGGATCAACAGGGTACCAGAGGGGAGCATCTTTCACATGAAGGGAAGTAGCAGAACAAGGGGGCATGGCATGAGACTAAAAGGTGGAAAACTTAGAGGGAACTAGAGGAAATTCTACTTCACTGAAAGGGTGATTGAGAGATGAAGCAGTCACCCCTAGGAAGTGGTAGGGGTGGCCATGGTTTGCATATTCAACAATGCGTGGGACAGGCACATGGGAATTATCAAGCTGGGGTGGGGGGGCTGTAGCATCTAGGGTACCTTAAGCACTAGAAAGAGGGATAGGGCAGACTGGATAGGCCACAAGGCCCTTATCTGCTGACAACTTCTATGTATCAATAAACAGGGACAAAAAAACTCTTCATTTTGTACTACAATTAAAATCAAACATGAACAAAACAGTATGAAAGTTATGTCTCTTCTATTTCTTTTTTCAGAGACCACAGGGCACTGGGCACAGAAATTTAGGACTTAACTCTTTCTTGCATAGCAAATGAGGACTCACCTCCTGCATCAGGCAAAGCAAGTTACAACTCTGCTTTCTCAAAAAGCAAGGAACTACGTTGCAAAAAACTCCATTAATGCATCATTAGGGCTCTATAGCCACAAAAGAAGGGAAATACAACATTAGATATTTTCAACCCTGATGACCATCCCCCTTCTCCAGCCTCTAGCCTCATGACCCAATGTCACAGGTCTGGGGCTGTGCTCTGAAAGTCAGGTGCTTCTTATTCGGTGCACAGCATCAGTCTCAATTTTCTTTGCACTCGAGTTCAGTCATACGTGAAACAGAAAATCACTTATAAGTTTCTTTGCATGGGGCCCTGAAGGCTTTGTGTGAAACATAACATTAGTCATTACTTTCTTTGCCCAGGGCCATGTAGACCCTGCCTGAAGTAAGAGATTAGTCGTGACATTCTTTTCAAAGGACCTGAGGCCCATAGCTTAAAGCAGCAGACCCACTGAGCATGGTCCCAGACTTGTACCTTGTCCTTTCGCCACGAGGCCAGGGTCTGGGGGAGGGGGATTGATGTTAGGAGGAAAGAACAACTGACACCACTTTTCCCTCTTGTTGTGGCTGTGTAACCCTAACAGTGAATTAACAATGTTGTGCAATGGATGGGTTGAATGATAGATAGACACATACATGCAGACACATGAAGCTGGTTGTTTGCCTTAGCGATTGACTCTTGAAATAAAAACCAAAGAAAGCACACCCTTGAAATAAACATGGACATTTTTTTCAAGGAAAATTTTGTTTCTTCTAGCAGTGAGTGTCTATTAGAGGTGTTGTACAAATTGCATCATCTTAGCACTGAGTTGCTGCCCGAGAGATAGAATGTTAAAACTCAAACTCTGCCATATGATCCTATTGTACCTGGCATTCTAACAGCAGATTAACTTTTCTGTTGAAGAGATCAGTCCCTTGTGTCAGTCCCAGTGGTTACGCTTTCTTGGTTTTGACTACTGTTTTGTTATTGTGCAAAGATTAGAAGTTACTCTTCATTAGTTGAACCTAGTTTTTATGTTGTCTTGTGTGCGTAGCGCAGACAACATATTGGGGTAGCTTGACATGGATGAGCAGGTTTTGGAGGCATGGTTGTGTTGTGGCCAGTGGGGCCACTGCTTTTTCAGGCTTGGCTGTGTGGCACGAATGAGATTGCACACTGTCTACGACAGCAGTTGCAAAGCCTGCCACCAACTTGAAATGTTTAAGCTGCTGCAATGAGGGAGCTCAGCCTCATTGCAGGGCATGCCTTCCGTGGTTTAACATTTCAATGAGACATGGCGGCTGCTGTGTCATCCACCTGTCACAGTCTCCAGAAAAGTCAATCGCGGGGGTGCCCAATCCCCCTGTCTGCATCATCATGACCCCTCCCCAGTTCATTTGCTGATGGGGGAGCCCAATCCCCATCGGCATCATGTCCCGTGCAAGTTGTTTGCTGAGGAGGGTGCCCTATCCCCCTCAGCATCGTCCCCCCCCCACCAAACACACTTTTTTATTTGCTGATGGGGTACCCAATCCCGTTGGCTCCAGTCCCCCGCAAAATATGCAGGTGGCATGCTGTTAGCCCACCCCAGCATGCCAAATGTACCCGTCAAAAGAGAAAACCTTTCCATGATGTTTAATTTTTTTTAACCTGTAAAGTAGAAAACGGTCCCTCGCTGTCTGCTGCCCCCTTCTCCAACCCACTCCCACCCACTGTGTACCCCACCTCCCCATTCTCCCCTCCCTCACCCCATACTTACCTCTGGAGCCCGACGCAATGATCTTCGTTGGACCGGGAACACGTCTGCACTCTTCAAAGCTGACAGCAAACTGAAGACATGCCAGTAAGCTGCATAATGGCATAAATAGGGTTTTTTCAACTTTGGTGCATATCTTGGGCATTTTTGGGAATTTTGGCACCATATTTTCAATACTAGGCTATTGGGACCCCTCCTCATGAATTCAGTCACAGTCATGGTGTTATTTGGTCCTGAATGATGATTTCCAGTCACTGCACGGAATCACTTTTCAGGACAGATTAATGAAATGACAGTACCACTGTTCATGAGGTGGGCTCTCAAAAAGCCTATGTTGCAAATTTTGTGAAAAAAATCTAAAAAATGACTTTTTCAAGCGTGCATTGTGCAGTTTCCACGCACACTCATAACTTCATGAATTTGTAATATTTTCACTCCAGATTTTCAACATTGCCATTTTTCCACACCTCCTTATAAACAGTAAAACTGTCATTTTTCACATCCTGGCCGAAATGTGTTTTCACACTTCTGGCGCAGAATAGCGTAGTCGCTGTGGGAAATCTGTGTTTGAGACAGATTAAGAAAATTACAGTGACACAGTTCATGAGCAGAGGTCCTAAAATTTCTATGTTGAAAACTTGGTGATGAAAGTCCTTTCAATGACTATGCTATGAGCGTGCATTGTGCAGTTTCCATGCACCCTAGTAACGTCGCAAATTTGTAATATTTTCACTCCAGATTTTCAACATTGGCATTTTTTCACACTTCCTTATGAACAGTACAGCTGTAATTTTTCACATCCTGGCCGAATTGTGTTTTTGCACTTCCCGTGGAGAATAGCGCAGTCACTGTGGGAAATCAGTGTTTGGAACAGATTAAGAAAATAACATTGACTCTGTTCATGAGCAGAGGTCCTAAAATGCCCATGCTGAAAATTAGGTGACAAACATCCACAAAATGACTGTTATAAGCATGCATTGTGTGGTTTCCATGCACTCTTGTAACTTCGATAATTTTTAATATTTTTAATTCAGATTTTCACCATTGCCATTTTTTCACATCTCCGTATGAACAGTACAGCTGTCATTTCCATATCCTACCCAAAATGTATTTTTGCACATTGGCGCAGTCGCTGTAGGAGAACAATGTTTGAAACAGAGTAAGAAAATCACAGTAACACTGTTCATGAGCAGAGGTCCCAAAATGCCTATAAAATGACTATGTTAAATGCACAGTCATAACTTCGAGAATTTGTAATATTTTCACTCCAGATTTTCAACATTGTCATTTTTGAACACCTTCTTATGAACAGTACAGCTGTCATTTGTCACATCCTGCCCGAAATGTAGTTTTGCACATCTGACCCACAATCATGCGGTCGCTGTGGGAAATCAATGTTAGGGTCAGAGTAAGATGATCATAGTGCCACTGTTCATGAGCAGAGGTCCCAAAATGGCTATGTTAAAAATTTGGTGAAATAATGCCATTAAATGACTGTGTTACGAGTGTGCGATGCACATTTTTCACACATGCTCGTAACTTTGAGAATGTTTAATATTTTCACTCCAGATTTTCAGTATTGCCCTCTCTTCACACCTCCTTATCAATGGTGCAGCTGACATTTTAATGTCATGCAGAATGGCGCAGTCACTATGGGAAATCAACTTTCAAGACAGAGTAACAAAATCACAGGGACACTGTTCATGAGCATAGGTCTCAAATGCTTTCATGAGGTGGCGTCAGAAAAAGGCCATGTTTTAAAATTTGGAGTGCAAATACCAACAAATGCCAAGGGCGTTAGGGTTTCTAACCATTATGTCCCACCCTGTACAGACTAACAGGCATTGGGGTGAGTCTTTGGATTGTCTGCTGTAGTGCTAATGCCATTGGTCCTCCAACCCCACCCTGCAGCCACTGACAGACATCAAGGAGTGCCTTGGACTCTTCATCCCCTAAGTTCAACCCATTCTCCTATGCTGCACCCATCTCAACATACTTCCTTATGAAATGGGGTGAGCATAAGGCCCGACAACCCCAAGGCACAACACAACACTTGTCAGACTCTGCAGGGTAGGGTAAGGTGAAATGGCATGAGTGTTATGGCCAGTGACCCAAACGCACACCCCAGTGCCTGTCAGTCTCTGCAGGGTGGGGTGGGGTTGACGTCGGTTCTATACTTCACTGCTGTTCCTATTATGCGCCTCTCTAACTCCTGCAGTGTTCATGCCAACACCAGCAAGATGACATTCAGCATTAACAAATGCTTGTTTTTATTGTTGTTAGTGGGATTTTTTTGTTTGTTTGTTTACTGGTTCTGGTGTGGTTCTAGAACTGGGAGATCCACGGTTTTCTTCAGTTACCAGTTTGGGTCTCCAGTTGAAAATCAAATAAAAATAAAGTCATTGTGTTGAAGTGGATTTTATTTTTAAAACAGCTGTAACATTTTGTCAAATACAATCGCTAAGAACTTTTTTTTGTGCAACTTCCTTTCAAATTGGCATAACAGGAAAGCCTAAAAAAATGGAGGCTACATTATTTAAACAGTGTAGATCCTGTAAGCATTGGTTGGCAGAAAGGACAAAAGGTTGGCAAAAGACAACTTTGGCAAAAGCAGATAACCTTGAGCTTTACTTTGACTGCTTGGGCCCAGATGACGGTTTTGAAAATGGTGAAGTCCGCAAAGTTTTCTACCCTAAAACAAAACAAAAAATTGGAAGCTCAGTAACAGTTGTCTGTACCAGTTTCCACAGCACCTTTACAAAAGTGCTGTCCTATAAGAAAGTAAATAAATTCATAAATAAATAATTGAGAAAGGTACCACGGAGGGTAGAAAGTAAGCTTCAGATGGCTCCTCCTCCTTACAGCAGCCTGAACAATGCTGCAAGCACTCTTCTACTCTGTAAAAGAGCAGTTATTTCTGGCACCCAAAGGAGGCAGAAAAGACTGCTGAGGCTACCAACAGTGCTCCCAGGTGGGAAATATCTAATGCTGTTGATGGCAGCCATGAAAAAAACATAAAAAGGCTTTCTGAACACCAATTTAGTATTCCAGCTGACAAACAGAAATATAAAGAAAGACACCTCAAGGTTCTTATAAACAAACAGAGGGACTAGTGCAAGAGTAAAACAAGGCTCTCCTGGAGGATATTAAATAAATGTGGATGTTTTTCAAAGCAATGCAGAGTTTTGAAATGCCTGTCTCTAAGGGTCCCTTCCCCTCATATTATTCAACAAGTGCAGGGCCTCAGGGAGGAAGAACTATTTCCCTCAAACTGTACTGCTGAGGAAGAATTTGGCTCCAAGAGAATGAGGGTTGTTCACTGTATATTGCATTTGAAAACCAAATGGCTAAGATGATGACTCTTCTGCCCACTGAATCAGAAGTGGACATACATTAGAGGAAGCAGTATTTGAGCAAGATGGGTCTGACCTCCACAAAAAGAGTCTTCTTGTACATACAGCCTGTCAGAATACTACTAAAAAGTTTCTTGTGGTGCTTTCAACCTCTATGACTGTAGACAAGACAAATAAGACACGGCATGTGGTAATCAGGGATGGCTCTGAGTGCATCTATGCTCACACTGACCACTGGGGAGTTATTCAGGCAGCAACTTGAGAGAAAGTGACAGTTAATTTCTCAACAGCACTTGATGATAAAGATTACAGGAGAACTGACAGAATTTTTACAAAGGTGCAGACTGCCGCCACTCTATTGTTGACACAGGCTGACTGTTTGAGTAACTTTGCACACTACCAACAGGCTTTGTGGAACACAATTGTGCTACTATATGAGAGCCCACCTTCAGAAGAAGCAGTTCTCTTGGCACATACAGTGAAGACTAGCTGGAAGCTGCTAAATACCAGTTTTAGATGTTTGTCCATATGAATGATGCAAACTAAATTTGAGGATCTAGCAAATACAGTGACCTGCAACAGATCTGTATGATTCAGAACAACTGGGTTGCCACAGAACATGCAAAAGAAAGCAATTAATTTCCCCTCTGAGGGTACTATCCCCTTTGGTGACAAAATGTAAGTTTACATAAAAAAGTTGATATACAAAAAGCAATTTTGGAAATTCTGACTGAAATGGAATGGTCCTCAATGCTGTATAGGTCCTTGTATAGAAGGGGAGGTATGGAAAATGTTACTACAGCAGACCCTATGCGCACTATGAATACTCAGTTCAGAGGGGCAGAGGGAGAGGTAGAGGTAGAAGGGGAACCAGGCAGAAATGTGCTTCAGCTCCTCCAGCCCAAGCAAAGCCCAACCCCTGGCAATTCTATACATGTCACCACATACCTATTGCCAGTAGGGGGATGCCTGTCTTATTACAATATTTTGAAGAGTGGAAAAGAATTACCATGGACAGGTAAATTCTGGAAGTAATATGACATTGCTTAATTCTTTTAGAATTATATAAGTTAAGCAGTTTCACAGTGTTTTCAGCTCAGATACCACAGAACAAAACCCTACTTGAAGAGGAGGTGAGGAAATTGACAGAGTTAAATGCTTAGGAGGGTATCCATTTTCCAGCTGGGACAGGATTTGTCTCCAAATACTTTCTTGCTCTAAAGAACAATTGGAACTGGCAACCCATTATAGACCTGAGGCTCCTGAACAAGTGCTTCAAAAGGGAGAAGTTCAGAATGGTAACGCAAATGTCAGAGGTGAGGGGAAGTCACTGAGGAAAATGGAGAAGAGGATGGGACCCAGGATGAAGCTTTGTTGGACCCCAGCATTGGATTAGGTGTAGAGGACAGGATGCCTCCTTCCTGTACCAGCTGCTAATGGCCCAAGAGGTAGGAATGGAACCAGTCAACAACAGGGGCTGAGAGGTCAGCAGAACTCAATTCATCCAGGAGGAGTAGATGGGCAACCAAATCAAAGGCTTTGCCAGATCAGTGGAAATGGCCACCATGATGTGGCCCTGATCCATCTCAGGGAGGATGGAGTCAGTGACACCTAGCAAGGAGGAGACGATGAAGTGGTGCTTCCTAAAACCAGAATGGAAGGGGGAGAAGCTGGATAAGTGGAGGAAGTCAACAAGTCTGTAGTAGTCCAGTTTCTCTTGCCGCTTTGCAAGAGAGGTGAGGAGGGAGATAAGACAGAAGTTGCCAGGTGTGGAGGGATTGCCCCTTTTGTGGAGTGGTCAACCCAGTCTTCAAAGACAGAGGAATAGCACAGAATGAAGGAGAGTTTGAGGAGGTGACTAAGGGGGAAGGTGATGGCAGAAGCGGAGATATGGAGAAGTTTAGGATCCAGGGCATCCAGACTATATTTGGACAGGTTGTGACAGAATGGGCAAGCAGGTTTTCCTGGGGTGTGATGGGGGGGTGAATGAAACCCAGGAGGTGGAGAGGAGGGAGAAGATGAGGGAAGAGGAGACAGGAGGAGAGTGAGAGGGGAGACCAAAAGTAGTGAAAAACTCATTAAAGTGAGCAGCAATAGAGGCAGGGTCAGAGACTAGTGAACCATTAACCATGAGGACTGAGCTGGGGATCAAAAAGGGACTGCATCACCTGCCAGAACTTGGCTGGGGAGTTAAGATTGTTCTGGATGCTGGCCTTAAAATATTGGGTGTTGGTGGTATGGACAGCCTTTGTGCAAGTGTTTCTGAGTGCCCTGTAAGAAAGGAGGTCAGGCAGGGAGCAGAATGATTTGTACCAGGCCCAGTCTTGATCATGGATCTTGCACAAATCAGTGAGATCATAGTGATCCTGAGATGGGGACTTAACCCTGAACTTCCTGATGAGGGAATGTTTGTCCCAGACAGGAGTACATTTTGAGTGGAAGACGGAAAGGGCCATGTCAGTATCTGGGTCAGAGAGGATGAGGGTGCGATCAGTTGCATTAGGTCACTCAGTAGAACGTCTTTGTTCAGCTGCTAGAAGGACCCAGATCAGATATACTTGGGGGAGGAGGGAGGGAGCCAGACTTTCCTGACATAAAATGTCATGCAGTGGTCACTGAATGAGTCTGGCAAAATACCTGCTGCAAACATGTGGTGGAGGTGCGAGGAGAGAATCCAGTCATAAAGGGTGTGGTTTGAGGAGTGTGGATTGAGCAGGGTGGGTTCAGCAATGAGTTTTGAGTGGTTCTGGAACTTAATCCTGAGGGAGGTCAGCCTTGGGGGCTTGAGAAAGTCAATTAATATAAAAGTCTCCAAGAAGGATGAGATCATCAGTAGAGGAGTGTGAGGTAATGACAGACAGTGAGTCAACCAGAGAGGATACAGCATCCCTGAGACTGATAGTGCAGGAAAGTCTCTGGCAGACAGAGGACAACAGCACCACCACATTTTTCTCCTGTCCTACCTGAAGAAGTGGTAGTCTGGGAGAACTAGGCTAGAACCAGGAATTCTGGAGCAGAGCCAGGATTCAGTGATACAGAGGAGGTCAGGAGAGTGTTGAGCGACCCATACTTTATGGAGATCCAGTTTAGGGAGGAGGTTCCTAGCAATGAGGTGGAAAATGCTAAGGCCACTAGGAAAAGAGTGTTGGGGGAGAGGGACCAGAGTTGGAGTCCACATCACCAGCAAGGAGGAGAATCCATGTAAGAAGGTGTAGGATGTAGTAAGACTTACATCCCCTATGGGAGGAATTATCTGAAAGGATCAAATCTCTTGGTGTCTGGTTTAAACTCTTCCTCACTCACCTGAAGCATAGCAAATGTGTTGATATTAATAGAGGTGCTTGTATTTCCCATTCACTTTGGTTAGCTACCTACCAGTATAAAATAATTCAAAATACAAGAAAGTACTGGGAAGGGTTCAGAGCAACATTTCCTGCAATTCCGCGGTTTGACCACAGGGTGTCATTATAACTCTATAAACAAAATTTCATGACAGCAGGATTATAGTAGTGAAAACTCAAATACAAGAGAGGTGGGGATAGTGGGATACAGAGGATGATGGAAGTGGGCATGGGAAGTGGTCTGAGATAGTGAATATTGTTGGGGGTGGGGTGCAGGGAAGAAGAACATGTAGAGTACTAATCAGGAATGTGTGTGTGTGGGGGGGGGGATACAAATCGTATCTGAACTGAGTTTCAGTAATTCCAAGTACTTAAACATGTACATATAGAACAAACAATTTAAGCAAAGGAAATGAGGATATAGACGGCTACAAAAGTGAGTTAAAATATCAAAAAAATATATTTCCATCTTTAAAACTGTCATCTCTGCCTTACTCCCTAGATAAGATATTTCATTCTGTATCAGTGAAAGAATTAACTCTAAAATATTTTGTGTTTGCTCAGCGTTCTCAATATCCATGCGGTTCACGTCTGTGAAATTCATCCTGACCAGCACTTCCATGATCAGGTAAACCTAAATAAAGTAGGAATCAGACTTTTTGGGCAGTCATGTTAAAGATGCAACACTAGGCTGACACCTACTTAGGAATCCCAGCAAGGAAGCGAGCAATAGGAAACAGCAGGGAATATTTCAGAGACTGTATCCCCATGGGAGAAAACAGGGGCCTCAAATTCGAGTCCCACCTTTGCTAAAACAGGAATGCAATGACAACTCCTCTGCATGGACATGTTGTACAACTTATGGAGAGGCATAGAGCCCTGGTTAAGAATCCCACCTCCACAGCAACAGACTCACATTACAAACAGCTCTGGACAGACATATGGTCAAATCTATATGGATGCTTGGCAATCATATAAGCCTCATTCCAGAATCCTATTTCTGCAACAGCAGCAGCATCACAATGCAAACCTCTCTGGACAGACTCGTAGTAAAACCTATGGTTATGCCATTTGCAAAAATGCATCACAGACTGATAGTGATATTGCAGAAATTAAACATTTGTTAAGTGAGGTTTGCAGCAAACCATACCTCTCAACCTCTCCGCCTTAAAATTCATAGCACTGGACTTCAAAATTCAGAGCAAATGGTCAGAATGTGTAGCACTTCCTTGTTTTAAGGAATAATGTGTACAAGAAGTGGGCCCTACGTATTTAGTGTTGAGACATTTTTTTTCTGTCAAGTTAGTTCAATGATTTAATAGTTTGTGTGTAAAATAATAGTTCTAACATCAGTAAACCTTTTCAGAAGAAGAGTGAATTTAACTGTAAAGAAAATAGCACTGTGCAAAATTCATAGCAGAGGAATGTTGCAAAAACTTTACTTTCATAAAAGGAATATTCACAGTAAGTAACAGTTTTACCATAATGCAATATCTCTATTTCTATAGGTATGGAATGCCTTAAAGGGATACTTTCAACCTCCCCTTAGGTTGGCCAAGATTGTGTAGTATAAAACAACACATGTTCTGGTTGTACACATTCTGTAGAGATTGTTGATGTAGCTTGTAGTTTGATTCTGGTTATTTATTTTCTTTTAAAAAGTGAAAATCAGCCCTACCCCCATCCCATCGCTTTGCTACCACACAAAAGCATATTTGTTTACATTTCTTCATCACATCCAGCTGTGTCTTTCCTGGGCTTGGAAACACCCTCAACACAGTGTAGCTATAAATTACACATCACAAGTGGTTTCACTGTTAGGGAGAGAGTTCTAATGTGAAAGTGGGCAATAGAAGTAGATCTAGGATTTGAAACAAAACAAGATTGTTTATAATTGTACATTCTACAATTGCCAAAGAAAAAAATTTCTGAGCTCTGATTGGTCAGTGCATGCTTGGTACAGTGATGTTATCTCACATAACACCACTGTGCAAAGTCCAACCACATCTTATCAAAAGAGTTTTGATGTTTTGTAACTTTAAATAGGAAAAGCTTAGTTTCATATACAAACCTTATTTACTAATATTGTGGGGACTAACATATTTATAATGACAAAAACATTTCATAGTTAGGCAGAGAGCATTTGTCAGAACCTCTCCTTTATACTGTGGGAACATCTTTTTTATAGTATTAGTTTAACAGTTTTATTTTTTATTTATTTGTTTATTTTTTATTTTTTGGAGGAAACAATCCCCATGTGAAAGCACTGTATCATGGGTATGCAAATACCTAATGCCTGGTATCACATAACACACTACAATGATACCAGACAATTGATTATTTGCATACCCATGATACAGTGCTTTCACATGGGGAGTGTTTCCTCCAAAAACATAGATACATACATAGATACATAGACAGTGTCGGCAGATAAGGGCCTATGGCCCACCTAGTCTGCCTCCATTTGAGCTTGTAAGTTCAGTTTGTTTTCCTAGAAGTCTGTTTCCCTTACCCCTGCCCTCTAGAATTCCTTTATGTCTATCCCATGCATTCTTAAATCCAGTGATTGTTTCAGCCCCACCACTTCCTCTGGCAGGTGTTCCACTTGTCCACCACCCGTTCTGTGAAGAAATTCTTTCTCATGTTTCCTCTGAATCGTCCTCCCTCCAACTTCATCCCATGCCCTCTAGTCCTGAAACATCTTTTCGCTTAAAAATAGTGTTTTCTGCACCCTGTTCCTCCTGTAAGATACTTGTATGTCTCTATCATATCCCCTCTCCCTCCCTCTCCTCCAGGGAGTACATGTTCAGTTCCTTCAACCTGTCTTCATAGGACTTGTGATGCAGCCCATGCACCATCTTTGTTGCCCTCCTCTGAACCTTCTCTGCCCTGTCTATGTCCTTACGTAGGTATGGTCTCCAGAACTGTACTGTACTCCAGGTGGGGCCTCACTAGTGTCTTGTATGGCGGAATTATGACCTCCCTTTTCCTGCTGGTGATGCCCCTGCCTACATCCCAGCATCCTATTTGCTTTACCTGACGCTTGTCACACTGTTTCCTACCTTGAGGTCATCAGAGATGAAACCCAAGATCCCTTTCCTGCTTGTGCATGCTATATCCTCACCCCCAACTGATATATTGTGCCAGGGTTTTGTGCCCCATATGCATTATCTTGCACTTCTTTGCATTGAATTTCAACTGCCAAACCCTTGACCATTCTTCAAGTTTCTGCAGGTCCCTTCTCATTCTGTCTACACCCTCTGATGTGTCTACTCTGTTACAGAGCTTTGTGTCATCAGCGAACAGTGAAATTCTGCCTTCTAGATCCTGTGCAATGTCACTGATGAAGATGTTGAATAGGACCGTCCCAGCACTGATCCCTGTGGTACCCACTGGTTACTTCTTCCTCTGTGGAGTGACAGCCATTTACCACCACCCTCTGTGTCCTGCCACCCAGCCAGTTACCTACCCACCACACTACTGTCCTGCCCACACCCATATTCCCCAGTTTGTGTAATAGTCTTCTATGTGGCACAGTGTCAAAAGCCTTGTTGAAGTCCAGATAGGCCATGTCCACTGCCCTCCCTGATCCACCTCCCTAGTCACCCAGTCAAAAATTCAATGAGGTTGGTCTGACATGACTCTCCCCTGGTGAAACCATGCTGCCTTGGGTCCTGTAGTCCATTGACAACCAGATGTTCCACTACTCTCCTTCAGTAGTGCTTCCATGATCTTTCCCACTACTGAGGTGAGGCTGACTGGTCTGTGAGTTCCCTGCTTCCTCTTTGTTCCCACTTTGTATAAGGGGACTACATCTGCTGTCCTCCAGTCTTTGGGTACCTCCCTGTTTCCAGTGATTGGCTGAACAGGATAGTCAGAGGTTCAGCCACCACCTCTCTTAGTTCTTTAAGGACCCTGGGGTGCACCCCATCTGGCCCCATTGCTTATCAGCTCTTTATTACTTCCAGTTCCTTCAGGACCCTTTCTCGTAAAGGGACTTGTGTCCATTTCTGCACCATTCTCACCCTTTGTACTCCTTCAGACCCATTACCCGCCTTTCCTTAGTAAAGACTGAGCAGAAATACGGTTCAATATGTCAGCTTTATTGTTATCATCCTCCACGCTGCCCATCCTCCCTTCCAGTCTCACTCTATCCTCCCTTTGTCTTTCTTTTTTCACTTATGTACCTGTAAAGGTTTGTCCCTTTACCCACTGATTTTGCAATGTGTTCTTCTGTCTGAGCTTTGGCTTCCCTTACTGACTGCCCTGCCTCCCTTTGTTTCTCCTGGTACTTCTCCCTATCCCCTTCTGCCTGTGTCTTTTTGTATTGCCTGAATGCAATCTTTTTGGCTTTCACTTTCTTTGCTACCTCTTTGGAAAATCATAATGGTATCCTCTTCCTTTTCCTCTTGCTAACCTGCTTAATGCATAATTCTGTTGTTCTTATAATCCCCATTTTAAATACTGCCCACTGTTCCTCAACCCCTGATTCCTGTCCCATTCCCCTTAATGCCTCTTTCAAGACAGGCACCACTGGGATTCGAACCCAGGATCTCCTGTTTACTAGACAGGCACTTTAACCAACTAAGCCACGGCACCACTTTACAAACAAAATTTAATAAATAAAACTGTTAAACTAATACGATAAAATAGATGTTCCCTCAGTATAAAGGAGATGTAACACCTGTTCTCTGCCTAACTATGAAATGGTTTAGCCATGTACATGTTGACATGCCCCCCACCACAATATTAATAAATAAGCACTATTGTATAATAGCAATAATGCCCTCCAGGGTATGTGTTATGCAGGGATGATGTTACTTCTTGGGTGTTGGATGTGCTTGGTTTGTGGCTTTGTGTCTAGCTACCCGAGGTGTGGCATTATCCAAGCACAACACACATCCTGGAGGGTATCATTGCTTAATTTGCATGCATTTCAGTCCTACTGAGCAAGGAGACAGGCAAAAACAACCAGCAACATCAGTGAATTTTAAAGAAGGTAAGCAATCATAACATGTGGGTATTTAACTAGAAATAATATGATGCAACAAGGGTTGAGAGTGTCCTTTTAAAATAATAAAAGATTAGAGTTAGAAAAAGACTGTATTTTACAATTCCAGTTAAGTTTTATGTATTATTCTGTTGTCTTTAATGTAAATTCTTTCATGATTAGCACTTGGAGTGTATAAGGTTTATATTCTTGTGTTTTTGGTGGCAAACCTAAAGTTACAGATTTTATGCAACACATACCTAACCATGAAATTATCATTTTACATTAAACCTGGCTTGGTAAAGGTGCATCTATGCATTGCCCTAATGGCTATAAGGAACTTTTATTCCCGCAGTAAAGAAACAGAAGCTTGGCAAACAGGTGGCATTCTAGTTTGGTAAATATCAGAAACAACAGAGTACATTACACCTTTAAAAGGGGTTAATACACACTTATGGATTAAGATATCTGGTACACTGCTGCACCTGAAACTTTTTTTTACCACTGCGCATTATATAAGACCCCCATAATATTCTCTGTTCTTTGATAATTATACAATGAGGTCTAAGAATTAAGTATTTTGATTGGTCAGCTGCTACTTTATGCTGTGGAGTAATTTATTCATAACCACCACATTAAAATACCAGCTCACTGCACATTAAAAAAAAAGTAAAAATCTCTCCACACAGAACCCTTATTGTCCTAATATAGTTTTCGAAAAGCCACCATTTTTTTCTTCCGCAAGGCGTGCCATTCCACAAAATCAAAAGCCATTCAGCAAAAGTGAAAAGAATAAAAAAAAAAGTCAGATCTAAGCTGTAGTGTTTGAAGTGGGAGACAACTGATACCTAACTGGCACATTTTCAGTTTTCAGTCACTGTCTTGCAGTGCTCAGCTCATTCATCTTGCTGCCAGCTGTCTTCAGGGGCACTAGAGGGCTTCTGCCCAGCAACAACAAACTATTTAGTGTAAGAGGAAGGATATTTTGTTACAATCAACTTAAAAATAATAAAAAAGTAAAGCTTTTCCTTCACTTTTTTTGTCTAATTCTCATGGTTCTTAATTGTATAATCAGAATAATCCACAACAGAGTGTGGTTGGGCTGGGATTTACCCACGTCTAGTGTGGCTGGTCACTCAACCAGCAGCATTGTTACTACACCATGCCAGACATGGGAAAATCCCATCCCAACCCACACCCTGTCATAGATTATGTAAGCAATAATACCTAACAGGGTGGGTGGTACTGGGCAATACCGGACTGCCCAGGGGCATAATACTACAGGCGGAGGGCCTTATAGCCCCCTGGAAGGTCTGGTACTGCCCATACCACCCACCCTGCAGGGTATTACTGCACTTAGAAAGGGAGCACTGTAAACAAATGAGTTTAATAAAAATAAGTTAATAGAAAATTAGTTTAAAATAACATTTATAATAAAATAATTCTTCCGCCTGTATTACAATGATGTTTTTTATTTGAGCTATGTATTTTTGTCCTTGAGGAGCCCTATGACAGAAGCTGGTTGTCATGGTTACCCTCTCCCACACAGACACTCACATACAGGCAGAGATCATGTGCCACACTTGCTTAGTTTAAAAAGTTTACTGTACTCCTCCACTCCCACCCCTAACACACTAAGACCTACAGGCTGTGATCCGTTTTCTATTTTCTTTTTATCTGGTATCTGCCCCCCCCCATGCTTCTGTGCATTGCCAACAAGCAAGGAAATGATGAGACAAGGACAGAGGAGAATGTACCTTTCCATTTTTTAATAAAAAAAGGTGACACCAGTATGTTTTTCCCCCCCTTTCTTTTTCTTTGCAAGCAGGGAAAGCAGCAAGTGAAAGGCGGGAATAGCAAGACGCAAGGGTCATGAGAAACGGCCATGAGTATACTGCCGATTTATTTGGAGTGAAAAGAAAGCTATCTTCATTGCTGACCATTTTAAGAGTTTTAGTGCCTGTTTGCTGTTCATGTGAACCTCTAATGAGACTGCAGAAACAAAAAGTAGTGGCCGAGAACACTTTGCAGTTAGTTGTCTTATCCACCCCTCCCCAACCCCCTGAGTTGCTGTGTTTTGGATTGTGGCCACTATCCCAAAAGAAGAGAAACTCTGACAAGCCGCTGCTGCTGGCATCTGACATTTGGCGGTTGGGAGAGAGATGTTGTACACCTCTGTTTTTGCTGCTGCTATAATGCAATTCATCTTGATCATTTTTTTTTTACTATAGATCTGAATTATGTCATTTGGCTGTTGGGATTGATTTGTGTTGGCACAGAGTGCCATGAAAAGAGCAGGATGCAGACAAGCTGTTGGCAAGAGAGTGGGATAAGAGATGAGCCGTCGTCAAATAAAATACTCATCTTTCTTAAAATAAAAGACTGTTAAATAGGATTACCATTGGGAGCTGGGTGAGATGGGAATGCAACTCAAACAAGTTCATGTAAGGACAATCTGCACAAATGACAAGCAGCTTCATCGTTGGTGAGCATGTGAGCAGCCAGCTGGAGTAAGGAGGAGGTAGAGTGTGGTCTGCTTTCTGAGGGTTGGATATGGAGAATCACAGAGCATGGAAGAAGACAGCACTGAAAAAGAAGAAAGAAATAATGAAATAAATAAATAAATGAGCCCAGTGGAGGATTAAGTGTGGTTTCACAGTTGACACTGAAACGCTAAGTGAGAATAAGAAATGGCAGTGATTTGAAATTCAGTGGGGTTGTTTTGGCCAATGATTAAGCAGGGTGGGCACAAGGATACTTGAGTGGGTGAAGGGGCATGTGGGCTGGGACATTTTATTTCCTGGGCACCTAATGTAAGTTAAAGTAGCCCCCCCATAAGAATACTAGCCAATCAGATGCCATGAAATGAAAAGTCCATTTTCTAATCCTTAAATGTTTCTCAGTCATGAATCAAATCTCTTATTTCCAAGCTTTTGGATAAATATAAATTTGTGGAGACATACATGCATACACAGGAAAATAACTAGACTTCATTCTTGCAGATGGAAACAAAGATATATTTGAAAGTAATGCACCTTATGCTAACCCATTACTGAAACAAAGAAATAGATATAACAATGTGATGTAAAGCAAATGTGATGGCCTTACCTGACAAGATAACAGACTTATGAATTAGGGCAGAAGTATGATTCCTGCATTGATGGTAAAACCAGTTGTAGGGAAAGCTGGGACTGGGGATTCCACTGTTCATTTTACTTTTTTATTTAAAATGTGGTTATGGGGATAGGCACTCTGAGCCAGGGTTCATTTCCAGGTGTAACCTGGAGGAAGGGGTACAATAGAGTTAAGAGCTACAAACGGTATCGAACAATAATTAATACAAAAGCACCAATGCTGTGGTGGGAGGAACAATGGGAAGCTAGACAGGACTCCCCTGGGGATGGGGTAAGGTGTTCAGGGAATAACATGATGGGAGAAAAGAATCCCAGAGACAGGGCAGGTTAGACACAATAGACATGAAAGGGCCAGGAAGCACAAGATGCCAAGGTTATTAGAGAAGGGTAATGGGGAGGGCAAGTGAGAACCAGTAGAGATGTGGGCGCATGTTGGAGGGTGGTATACCTCAATTCCAGAAGTCTGGGTAATAAGGTTAGTGAGCTCCAAGTTTTGGTAGCAGATTCTTGGCTGGATCTAATGGTCTTTACAGAAACTTGAGTCAGTGTAAACAACAACTGGAACATGGCAATCCCAGGTTGCACCTTATATAAATGTGACACAGGGATGGGTAGAGGTGGGGAGGTGTCCATCTACATCAGATAAGCATTTGTCAATGCCAAAAGTTCACTGCATTACTTAAGGAACAGCACAAGGAGGTGCTCCATAGAGTTTATTGGGAAAATTTGTAAAAGCTTGTTTTTATATTTTCTAGTGATGATTTTGTCAAAGAAAGGCAGTCCCTTAATAAACAAGGACCTTCTTAGGTAAGTGACTGCATTTCTATGACAAAATCGTCACTGAAAAGTATAACAAGCATTTGTCAATGCCGAATATTTGCTTGCTGGCATTGGCATTCGTAGTGCAGTAGTTAGAGAGATGCATAATAGGAATTGCAATGAAGTATGGAACTGATGCCAACCACATTCCCACCCTGCAGAGACTGACAGGCATTGAGGGGGTTCCTTTGGGTCACTGGCCATAACGCTCATGCCATTTCACCTCACCCTACCATGCAGACACCGACAGGTGTCGTGTTGTACCTTGGGGTCTTCAGGCCTCACGCTAACCCCATTCCATAAGGAAATCCACTGAAATGGGTGCAGCGTAACAGAATGGAGTGAACACTGGGGCTGAAGACCCCAAGGCACACGTTGATGCGTGTCACTGACTGCATGGTGGGGGTGGAATGGTGTGAGCATTATGGCTGATGATCTCAAGTCACACCCCCAACACTCCACATTTTCAACATTGGCTTTTTGTGATCCCGCCTCCTGAGCAGTGGCAATACCATTTTGTTACTCAATCCCGAAAGGTGATTTTGCACAGCGACCGTGCTGTTTGGTACCACAGGTGCAAAGAGTCATTTTGGCCAGGTTGTGAAAATGACAGCTGTACTGTTCATGAGGTGGTGTGAAAAAATATCACTGTTGAAAATCTGGGATAAAAAATATGAAAAATTGGGAAAGTTATGAGCGTGCGTAGAAACTGTGCAATGCATGCCCACAAAACAATCATTTTCACCAAATTTTTAACTTGGCCATTTTTGGACCTCTCCTCATGAACAGTGGCACTGTGATTTTGTTAATCTGTCCCGAAAGCTGATTTCCCACAGTGACTGGGCCATTCAGTGCCACAGGTGTGAAAACATGTTTTGGGTAGAATGTGAAAAATTACAGCTATACTGTTCATAAGGAGGTGTAAATAAATGGCAACGTTGAAAATCTGGAATGAAAATATTAAAAACCGGCGAAGTTACAAGTGTGCGTAGAAACTGTGCAATGCACACTCATAACGCAATCATTGTTTTTCATTTTTTCACCAGATTTTCAACATGTTCTTTTTGGGACCTCTCCTCATAAACTGTGGCACTGTCATTTTGTTAATCTGTCCCAAATGGTGATTTCACACAGCGACCAAGAAATCACCTCTCAGGACAGACTAATGAAATGACACTGTCAGTGTTGACATGGTGAGATTCCAAGAACCCCATGTTGAAAATCTGGGGCCAAAACTCCTAAAAATGGCTGTGATATTAACCTAAGTTGAAACCCTTTTCCCCCGATTGACTCCTGTTGTAGGGCTTACTGTGATTTTCTTCAGTTTGCGATCAGCTTTTGAAGAGTGAAGACATGTCCTGGTCCACAAAGATTACTACTTACAACCTCCGGAGGTATATGGGGTGAGGGAGGGTGGGGAGGTGGGTGCAGAGGAGGGTTGGGATCGGGAGGGCAAAACAACAAAGGACCATTTTCTTTTTGCAGGCTAAATAAAAGAAAAGACTCCAGGGACCCGTTCTTCACGTCAGGTAAAATAATACTTCTAACACACACTGGGGTGGGTACCCATTGTGCCACATGATTTGGGGGGGGCCTGATGCCAACCAGGATTAGGGCACCCCTGTCGGCAAAGAAATTGAACTTGGGGGGTGGGGGCATCTGACACCAGAAGTGGGCATTCCAGTGTTGGAAAAATATGACAATTGTCTCAGCACACTTGGGTGGGCTCCCAGTCTGCCACAATGTGGTGGGAAGGGGGATACTTGGTGTATGGTTTCTGCACATGCGCAGAAGCAGTGGTGCTACTGCACATGTGCAAAATCAGCTGCATTCCACACATATTTGTTCCATGACTGAACAGCGATCAGCTGTTTGATGGCTCCTTCTTTTAAAGTTTTCACACACGCTACTCCGTAGCAATAAGTTTGCAGCATGCAGGCACGGTGAACCTAAAAAGGGATCGAGGAAATAGAGGATGCTACCACTGAGGGAGAAGAGGAGATAGAATCACGGTGGGTTTAGCTCACAGAGTTGTCAAGTAGAAAGACTTGCATAGGAGTGATTTACAGGCCACCAGGGCAGGGAGAAGAGAGAGACAGAGAGAGAGGGAACTGGGTGCTAAATTAGGGAAGGGGATGGCAAAAGGGGAGGTTGTAACAGTAGAAGATCTCAACCTGCCCAACATCGACTGAGGCATCTAAGTGGCTAGGAGTGCGAGACATCAGGCCCTGCTTGCTGTCTTGTAGGACTGCATATTGGTACAACTGGCCAGGGATCCCACTAGACAGTGAGCCATTCTAGATTTGGTACTAACCAACTGAAAGAGTGGGCAGATTATGAGTCAGGAAATCATTGGGATCCAGTGACCACAGAACTTTATGGTTAGAGGTGGCCCTGGGCACCTGTAAGCCCTCATCTAAGGCTGATGTGCTAGACTTCAAGGGGCAGATTTCAACCATATGCAGGAAAATGTACCGGACAGGTTAGCTGGAGTAGACAACACAGCATTAAGGGAGTGGAGGAAAGATGTGGGAGGGGGTTATAAAAGAGGACGTTCTTGTGGCAACAAAAACATGCACCCGAACAGTTATCAAGAGAAACCAGTATAAGAGACCAGTTTGATTTGCTGAAAGGGTCAGGGAAGCAGTGAGGGCTAAAAAGATTTCCTTAATAAGGTACAATGAAAAGCAAAGGGGATGAAAAACAGGATGAGTACCAAAAAAAGCTAGAGAGGCCAAGATGGCTGTCAGTATTGAAATGGTAGACACAGAGTTGCATATTTCAGAGACAATCATAGGAAAGGAAAAACAGTTCTTTAGATATATACATAAGAGAGAGAAAAAAGAAAGGCAAAGGACTTGTCAGGATAATGGAGGGCACAGTAATAGTGGAGGATACGTAGAAAGCAACTGTGCTAAACAACTGCTGCTCAGCATTCATAAGGATAGCAGGCCCTTGCTGGGAAGCAGCATAAAGGCAGCTGATAGAGGGGTCCTAAACCTGGAGCTTTAGAAATTTACTGGTGAAAGAATCAGAAAGGGGCTAGCAGCCCTGACAGTAAACAGGACCCTGGGACTGGATGGGATGCACCAGAGGGTGATAAGAGACTGGCACTGGTGTTAAATGAACCCCTGGTGAGGCTGTTCAATAGCTCTGTGCAGCAAGTGGTTACTCCCAAGGCCTGCTGGATGGTGGACATGGTTCTGCTGAACAAGCGAGGGGACAAGTAGCAGACAGGAAACTATAAACATGTCAGCCTTACCTCCATGGTAGGGAAACTGATGGAGATACTAGTCAAAGAAGATCTAGTGAAAAACCTGGAGAAAAATGGACTTCAGGATGGTAAGCAGCAGTGATTCATGCAGAGAGATCTTGTCAGACCAACCTGATAGTATTCTTTGACTGGGAATCCAAGGTAGTTGATAGAAACCCTTGCCTTGCTGCTACTCATATACATGAGCAAGATAAACCATTTGACTGTCTGTGATTTGTTTTTTTATACACATTTAACTGTTTCAACTGCCTGTCCCCTTTTATTTTGAGCCCTGCTCCTACTGTTACAATGGGACCAGGAAGAAGGGAGTTGTTAGTTTCCTGACAGGTTGCTAGCATCACACGCCCAAGTAAGGACCTTTCAAAACTGTGTATACTGGGATTTTTAGTTGTGCCTGCAAGCTAAACATCTAATTTTGGGCAGATTAAATTAAAAATGCTTGATTACATCGCGAGCGAGCTGTGACCCCAGAAGTTACTTCTGGGTCCCTGGAGGAGCTTTAAGCAGCCCTGCTGCAAACAGGGTGAGCGTGTGCAGGGTGTGCATGGCCTCACACATGGAGACGCAAGCAGAGACACGTGCATCGGCGTGTGTTACGGATGTTAAGCGTTGCTGAGTGTTATATGGGAATAGCAAACCAGGAGATCCAAAAAGATAAGTAGGTACGATTAGATTTAGTGTACCACTGGATTAACTTGTGAGTAATTCTACAAACTTGTATTAAGGAAATAGTAAGTGTAGAAATGGATCAAACAGTTACATTTAGAGGCACAGTAGGGACATCATGCAGTGAATGTGACCTGTATCTGTTTTCTGAAATGCCAATAGTTGACTTACCATTTATTTGTTTAAAATGTAAACAGAATAAAGAAATGAGTGTAGAACTTTCATTGTTTAGTACTAGATTAAAAGCCTTGGAAATTAGTCAGCAGACATTAATTACTAAAATGGTAAATGATGAATGTAAAGAGATAATACCTAGTGAGACAGACAATGTTAACATAAAAAGAGGAACTGATCAGGTAACTAGTAATATCGAACCTAGCCATCAAACAGCTCAGTATACTGCCTCCACTAATATGTGTTCTAATGATGCATAATCTAAAAAAAGACCAAGGGACATGGATACTTAGAACAGTTTAGACAATTACTGGTATGAAGTTCAAATCAAAAGATCAGCAAAAAAAAAAAAGAAAGGTAGGAAAGCTGAAGCCTTTAGACTACCACTATTAAATCATTTTTACTCACTGGCTTTAACAACTGAGGGGGACATTATACCATCTACAGACTTGGCAAAATCTATTGAAGGGGCTTTTAATAGTATCTTATCACCAGTTACCGAAACTATAGTTAACCATGACAGTTATTTATTACCTGAACATCGAATGGATCCAAATTCTGGCCACGAGGTATGAGTTAATACAATAAGTATAGCCCCGGTCCCCCTTCTCACTTGTTGACAGGATCAGATTCCACTAAAGCTGTTCCACACAGCATTCCATTACTAGACACAGTATCTACTATTATATTAGTTAGTTCCCCATTACTGGAACCTCAAATGGATTTAAATCAGGATCAGGAGTTACCAGAACAAATATTCATATTGGGGAATTCCATTATAAAGTATACGGACAGATGCACAACAAGGGGGAACAAAGAAAATGTTACCAGTTGTAGTTATGGTGGGTCATTAATAAAAGACATTACAAACCTGATTCCAAATATGTTAGAAAATATCAGTGGACCAAAAACAGTAGTCTTACATGTTGGAACTAATAACTTTGGGAAACAGGAGGTAGAAGAAATTATTAGGGACATGGAAAATGCTATCAAATGCATACAAGATCTGAATGCAATTCCCATTATTTCTGAAATCCTAACAGTACCCAGGGCAAGTTACCAAAGAACTAGAAATATCAAATCCTTTAACAATTGGTTACGTAGATGGTGCCTAATAAGCAATATTCTTTGTATAAAAACATGGGAGAAGTTTGAAAACAGAAATGATTTGTACGGATATGATGGACTACATTTAAACAGATATGGTTCAAGATCACTGGGGTGCATGATATATAATGTGATTAACACATCAAAAAAACAAATAAAAAGGGGGAGTAGGGAATATTTGGATAATCTTAACAAAACTGTTGAACCTATTGCAAAAATAGTAAAAAATACAGGAAGAACACGTACAAGGAAATTAGGTCTAAATTTCTTATCAACTAATGCACTGAGCTTACATGGTGCAAAACAGGCTGAATATCAATTCATTCTAAATAATGAAGGGATTGATGTAGCAGCAATAACTGAAACATGGTGGAATGATAATTTGGAATGGTGTAACAATATACTAGGGTATAAAACATACTACAAAAATAGAAATGACAAAAAAGGGGAGGTGTGGCCTTATTTGTAAAAGAGAATATAAAATCAAAACAAATTATTGACTCAATGGACAGTTTGGTGTGTGAAATTATGTGGGTTGAAATACCGGGGGACAAATTACCCAAACTTCTTATTGGCCTATGTTATAGGCCACCAGATTCTAATCAAATAATAAATCAAGATATTATAAAAAGTATAAATGACAAGTCAGACTATAATGAAACAATCCTGATGGGAGATTTTAACTTTCCAGGAATAAACTGGAAAGATAACACAGGTAGTAATAATATTGAGAATCTATTTTTAGAAACATGTATAACAAATTGATTACATCAATTGATACATAAGCCAACTAGAAATAGTAATATATTGGATTTGGTATTAACAGATGTTCCAGATAAAATAAAAAACATAAAGGTTAAACCACTGCTATTACACAGTGATCACATGATAACTACCTTTACTGGTTCAATGCATATTAAAACTATAGTAGGTAAAACAATCGTTAAAAATTATAATAGGGCAAATTTTGCTAAATTAAAACATGATTTATCGAACTGGAAATGGGACAGTAAACTCAAGTCAAGTAATGATTTATGGATAATAATCAAAAACTTAATTCTTGGGTTGGAAACAAATATATTCCAAATCGAACAATGTACAATAAAAAGGGTAACATTCCATTGTGGATAACGCCCTCTGTTATTAAACTAATTAAACAAAAAACAGAGATATTTTAGGGCAATGAAAAGAGACAGATGTGAGTATAACATATGGAAATATAAGACATCTCTAAAAAATGTAAAACTAAAATTAAAAATGAAAAAACAAAGTTCGAAACAAAATTAGCTTTTATTAAAGATGGTGGAAAAAGCTTTAATTCCCACATAAACAAAAAAAAACTCAAGAAATGTAGGACCATTAATTATAGATAATAATGAAATAACACTTCAGGATAGCAGTGAAGAATTAAAAAAATCATTTTGTTCAGTTTTTAATGTAAAGTCAAAAATAGTAAAACAACCACTAAATTATATATTTGAAAGGGATTTGGTATGTGAGATAACTAAAAAAGAGATTATGACTAATCTAAATAAATTAAACATAAATAAATCACCAGGACAAGATAAATTACATCCAAGGTTATTGAAAGAAATTAAAGAATGGCTTGTAAATCCATTACACAAACTTTTCAATATGTCATTAAAAACTGGTGATGTTCCAAAAGATTGGAAAACAGCGATTGTGACACCTATCTTTAAAAAGGAAAATCAATCTCACATACAAAATTATAGACCTATTGGTTTAACTAGTATAGTGGGTAAAAGTTTTGAATCAATACTCAAAAATAGGATTGAGAGTGATTTACGAGATAGGGGATTGGAGGATAAACTACAACATGGTTTTAGAAAAAATAGGTCTTGTTTATCAAGAAATATGGCTTTTTATGAATACAAAAGTAAAAGTTTGGAGAATAAAAATGCATTAGATGTAGTTTTTCTTGATCTTTGTAAGGCATTTGAGAAAGTGTCGCATGGACTCTTAATAGAGAAAATGAGATTTTTAGGAATTAAAAACCCAATTGTAAACTGGGTAGAAGAGTGGTTAAATGACTGTACTCAATGTGTAAGCATAAGAGGACATATATCTGGAACAAGAGCTGTGACTAGCGGAGTTCCACAGGGATCGGTCTTGGGACCAATTCTTTTTGATATATTTATATCAGATATGACATCTAACCTGAATAGCTTTGCTATAAAATTTGCTGATGATACCAAAATAACAGCAAATGTTGAAACTTTAACAGATTATCAACAACTTGCTAGTGATTTAAATAAAATTGAAATATGGGCTGATAAAAATCATATGTCCTTTAGTATTGATAAATGTGTTATTATGCATTTTGGGGAAAAAAATCCACATTATCAATACACATTAAAGGGCCAAGTAATGAGATCTGTAATGCAACAAAAAGACCTAGGTGTAAGAATGGATTGTGATTTAAATTTCCAAGTTCATTACAGCAATATTATAAATACGACTAATAGGCTAATTATAAAGAGAAGCTTTGCTTCCAGAGATAGAAAATGTATTATGCCATTGTATAGAGCTTATGTGAGCCCACATCTTGATTATTGTTCCCCTTTGTGAAGTCCCTATCTTAGGACAGAAATAAATATAATAGAAGGGGTTCAGCGGAGTGTAACTAAACTAGTAGGTGATATTTCCAGTAAGAGTTATGACAAAAGACTGGAAGAGTTGGGAATGTATTCCCTTGAACACAGAAGGAAAAGAGGGGATATCCTATTTATGCTTAAGATCCATAATGATGACGAGTTACTTACACAATTCAATATGTCTTATAATAAACATAATTGTAATCTAATAAGTCATAAATATCAGTTGACCCTTACATATCCAAAAACAAATAAAAGAATATCTTATTATACACAGAGAATAATTCCCTTGTGGAATTCACTCCCTATTTCTCTAGTAGAAAATGTTGATCATGTTAGATTTAAACACAAACATGACACATTATTGTTGTAATAATTTATGGAATATACCAGCTTGGCTGGAGACATACTTATATGGGCCTTGGCCTTTTGTGTGTCTACATCTCCTAGTATAACTCCTAGTATAAGGACCATGCTGTAGATGAACTGCTTTGAGTTCAACAAAGCATTTGACTGTGTGCCATATCAAAGGCTGCTGAAGAAGATGGGGGATTCTGATAACAGCTAAGGAAACAGTACAGTGGGTAGGGAGTTGGTTGGAGGGGAGGCAGCAGAGAGTTGTTATAAATGGGGTCAGATCAGAGGAAAAATGGTCAGTAGTGAAGTGCCACAGGGATCTGTTTTAGGCCTATTCCTCTGCAATATATTCATCAGTGACATGGAAGATGGAATCCAGGGTAGGTTGAGTCTATTTACAGTAAGCACTAAACTCTATGGTAGGGTTGAAGACATGATGGGGATAAGGGAGTTCCAGAAAGACCTGCAAAGGCTGAAAAATGGTTCAAAGTCTGGCAGCAGAAATTCAGTGCTAGAAAGGTGCAATGTTATGCACTTAGAGAACAAAATCCCAAACAGAATATGTGGGGGGAGGATTAAGCTGGACAGAACATCAGAGGAAAGAGATGCAGAAGTCATCATTAGTGACTCCCTTAAACAAACAAATCAATGTAACCTGGCATTCAGCAAGACTAACATGATGCTAGGGTGCATTGTAAGAAGGGTTCAAAAGTAGAAGACAGGAGGTACTGTTACCACTGTATAAACTGCTGGTGAAGCCACACTTGGAGTACTGTGTCAAATTCTGGAGTCCCCACCTAAAAAAGGACAGGGATAGGCTAGAAAAGGTAGAACATAGTATGACTAAGAGGATCCAGGGTGGGGGGGGCAGATCCTATGAGGATTGTCTAAAAGCACTGAACATGTATTCACTTGAAACAAAAAGAGAAAGGGGGACATGATAAAGACCTCCTAGTTCCTGAAAGGAATTAACAAGGTGGACTGCTAACTGGCCCGTTGGCACAGTGGTTAGATTTCCACTTCATGTCCATGACCCAAGTTAGATTGTGAACTCCGGGTCACTGGAGGGCTGGCTGAGGGAGGAAGGCTTGAGTGTTCATAACTGCTCACCTTCTCTGGGGGCAGGGGCTAAGGCTCACAGTTGCTCTGACCCCGAGCGAGGCTCGCGGTACAGCAAGTCCTGCTTGGAGGAGGGGCCGGCTGAGACGGGTGGTGGACATCAGCACGTCGCACCTTGATGTCAGGGTGCACATCATACGTAGGGAAGGAAAGAGGAAAATGCCTCCCATCTCTGGGAAGGCAGAGCGCCAGAGCATGCCCTCAATGTGCTACCACCCGCCTGGCCACCTTGACCGACGCAACCAGAAGTATGGGATGTTTGGGCCCCATCTTGTCCCCACCCTGGTGGCAATCTGTGGCTCCATGGGGATCAAGGACGAACCAAGGAAGGGTGGCTGGCAGAGGGGTGACTCCTAGGCGCTCCCGAAGACTCAGAGATGGGGGGATGAAGGAGGGGATAAAATAGAAAAGTTCAAAAAAAAAAAAAAAACAAGGTGGACTGTGAGGAGCTATTTACCAGAAAAGGAGAAGAGAAAACATAGGGTCATGAGTGGAGGTAAATGGGTGGAAGATTTAAAAAGGCTATGAGGAAGTATTATTTTACAGAAAAAGTGGTTGAGCCATGGAGTGGTCTGCCAGCAGAGGTGGTGGGTGCCAAAATCATAAATGGCTTCAGACATACAGTAGCTGGGATAAAGTCAAGGGTATATTAGCTACTCAGTGGGAAGTGGGGAGCATAAAAATGTTGAACAAAAGGGGGAATAGTGAAAACAAAGACCCCACAGAGACAATAAATCCTGTGGTATGATAGGGTAATATGAGCAGACTGATTGTATCATTGGTCTTTTTATGCCAACATTGTCTGTTTCTAAATGGGAAGAAATTAGAAGACCAGGCCAATCATAACACTTCTTCAGTGCATTCATCATCGTATCTATAAACATGGGATACTCTACTCGATAATATTCTTCTGCTGTACTCTAGTTTTTGCATCTGCAGGTCCTGTGTATCGCTGTGGTGGTCTACGCTGCCGAGGCAGTTGTGGTGGTTGGATGTCAATATCTGCACACATCTGTATTGTTTCACTGTATATCTCAGCAAATTTCTGATCTGTACAAAGTTTTAATAAGTTTTGTGTCAGGAATCTCATGGCAATCATCATGCCAGATACAGAACTTTGCCTTTACTGCACTGTTCGATTCAAAGTTTCTAAAAGAACCAGGACATCCAATACCATCTTAACACCTATCACAAACTCTCCCTGGCACAGACTTTTTATGAAGCCACTAGCTTTAACTGCTGGTTCACCATGGGTTTCTATTTGGTACACTATTAAAGCTTCAACTAGGTCTTCCAGTTTATTAAATACAGTTCACAAGGCAGGACCATGACACAGAATCCGAGTAGGGTGCAGGTGAATGGTTGAAGAATTTTCATGACTTAGTGTGGCCAAAATACTGGCTAGTTTAGTTGACTGCCTGCAGAATGTACTGACATTATTGACAAGTTCAGCAGCACCTCAAATTACAGATGAGGCTTCTATTGAAAGGCTATGCCTGTAGCTAAATGGCCAGCCAGCCACTCCCCCTTCCTGAGCTATATATGCAGTTCCTTCCAACCTCTTTCTGAAGCACTTTTTACTTTACAGCCAGAGGCTCTGTCAGTCTGTCTCCTCTCCTGGAGCCTACTGGGGCTTTACCACCCCCGTGCATGCTTGGACTCTTTGTTTGTGCTGGACTTCTGTTTTTCTATTCTCCTGCTCTTGTTTTGTAGTACTGGCCTCTGGCTGCTCCGGACTTCTGTGTGTGCTGGTTCCATTCTTCCTCCTGTCCTTGTCTTTGCCTTGTTTGTTTCTTTTGGGCTTTCTAGTTTTTTAGTGCTCTGTGCATATATTGCTACTTGTGTTTCAGGTTACACTGTGTTTCCTATCCTCAAGCTGCCCTGTGCCTGTACCCCCAGGCTCCATTTCTCATCTGGTATTATAGCCCTCTGTTCATTGCATTGTTCTCTATATGCTTTAGCTCAACCTGCTTCTGCCTAACAAGCCTCAGTCCCTGTTATTGTCACTGTCTGTTTCAGCTCACATTACAATCTGCTGCCTTGCTCCTATTAATTGGTTACACCTGGTTCATTGCTTTGCTGCCTAACCAACAACTACTCCCTGTTTTACTGCTTCACAATAACCTAAACAACCTAGTCCATGGAACTCAATCCTGCTTCCTGAACTTATACCAAGCAAATATTGCTGCTGTTTCAGTGCATTGACTCTCCCTACAGTTCTATTTTCATTCAGACTGCTGCCCCTACAAGCTATAGTTAATTGCTGCTGTATGCTGCTCAATTACTTTTGCACATTGCTTTATTATACTCTGGAGGTCAGCCCAGTTACTGCTTTGCTGTAAACTAGTTTTAAAATCTGCACATGGGTCACAGTGCTTTCCCTTTGCTTCTTTGTTTTTCCTACAGTGGATGACTGGGAGTTTTGTTGAAGCGACGTGGCCCCATGTGGCCTAACCCCCTTATGTTTGGCCACTGCCTCTGCTGCTAAACTCCTCTGGGTATTTGTTACCTGTATTTGGCACTCATTGATGGAATGGTTGGCTAGTCTCACACCGCTAAAGGCTCAGGTTACCTTGCACTGAAGCTTGCTTTAAAACATGTCTGACCTATGTATGGCCTCCAACACTCAGTGCTTCCATTGTTCCTCATGCTTACCATGCTACTTATTGCTGCCTGTACCGTACCTACTGTGTTTCTTTTGCTCTTAGTACCTGATATTCTCTCCAGTGCCTTGCGTGGCCTGCTTCATTGCTACATGACATTAGCCAACCATGCCCATCAGTTTGGTTTGAGCTCACTCGCAGCCTAGTCTGCATACTCAGCGTGTGATGCCTGATGTGGAGTCCTTCCTTTCTGGCCCATAGTGGGAATGTCCTTACTCCAAGTGGAGCTTTAGCCATTAGGTCGGAAAGTCTGTGCACAGTGGCGCCTCTTGTTGTCGAATTTTGACTAAGCTGCAAAGAGAAGATATATTGCTATCTTTTAGCTGCAGCACCAGCTGCCTAAGGCACCTTCTACGCTATTCTCTCCAGGACTGCCTCTGGTTCTCCTGGCTTGTTTTTAGATCAGTAAGCCAGCTGAGCACCCCATCAGTCATCGGTCTCCACTTCCTGCCTTGGAGGAGCTGTGTTGCAGAGTTCACTTGCAACCCTTCATGGCATTCCCGTTAGAGGGATAGTGTGAGAACCTTCCTCTGAATTGGAATATTTTCCACACCCCTTTGATTGGGTTGTCAAATTGCAGCAGCAGAGCTGTCACTAAACAAACTATCGCATTCCTGGAGTGAAGGCGACCTCAGTCCCGGATCCCCAGAGATTTCCTCCTCAGATGTTTTTTTCTCTCCTCCATGCCTTTGGATATAATAATTAATTAGCCTTAATTAGTATTCCCTGGTTTACTTTTTTCAAATTGAAAATACTTTATTAAAATCAGTAAGAATCAAAAACAGACAAGTCATAACAAATCCCGGAGGTACAGTGAAAACAAAAGGAAACATAACCTGGTCCAGGAATATATACATTTTGCAGAATAAACACAAGCCCCTCCTTAAATCCCTCCCATACCACACCACCCACAACACTACTGGAGATAGCAGATATAACAATTCAGTGAGTTCAAGTTAATACCTCCAACTATATGGACACCAATCAGCTGAGAAGGTGCTACTGGGTGCATTAAAACTACACTCAAACCATTAATAAAACATATTGTGTAATGGCTCCCAGATATAATTGTACCTATGCATCTTACCAGAGAGACTAGCTATAAGGTGCTCTGCTTGAAAAGCAAATAGTATCTCCCTGTACCATTCAAGGATTTGAGGTGAGCACCAATCAAGCCAGTGCTGAAGGATGACCTTTTTCGTATATGTCGAGATTAGGGCCATATGGAACCGCTGGTTGCCACCAAGGCATCAGTATAATCACTCAGCAGACAAATTTCAGGACAGAAAGCATCAGATAACCCAAGCAGAGGATCTAGGTGTGTTTGGACTGAAGTCCAAAAGGGGACTACAGTCTCGCAGGACTTCCCTGGTTTACTTAGGTAGGTTCTGCTGTTGGATAGAGGAGAATGGTGTCCCAACTTGCCATTCCCTGTCTCCTTAGGAAGCCACTTGCAGTCATCAAGGCAATCCATTGTACCCCTGGTATTCTGCCAACTTGCATGTATCAGTTCACTGACCTTCGCTGCCAGTATAGTGTTATGCTTGTGCAACTGTGTTAGTTTGGTTTTGGCCATTCGCACTCTCTATTCCAGGAATTACCACCCTGTAGGGGCACGAAGGCAAGGAACACTCAGAGAGGGTTCCACCCCTAGAGGTGCCACGGGACGATTCCCATGGCTAAAGGTATCTTAGGAATCCCCCTAAGGAGAGAGTGCTGCTGCTGGAGGAGATGGGGAGGATAGTGGGGCAAAGAAAAAATGCTTCACAATGAAGCTGAGAGGAACTGCTTATATAGCTCAGGAAGTGGGAGTGGCTGGCTGCTTGGCCATTGAACTCCAGGCAAAGCCTTTCCTATTCACTGACTTATGCAGCCAGTATAGTGTTATGCTTGTGCAAGGAGGCAGTATAGCACAGTGGTCTAAGGCTCTGAGCTGCAAATTTGGTGACATCCAGCAGGCCAGACCTGGGTTTGAATCCCACAGCTTCCACTTGCATACTGTGTGACCCTGAGCAAGTCACTTAACCTCCTTGTGCTCCCAGGTCACTCCTGTAAAAAAGCTTTCAGCTTAGTGTGCTATACCTGGTTAAATAAATAAAAATAACTGTGTTAATTTGGTTTTGGCCGTTCGCACTCTCTAATCCATGAATTACCACCCTGGAGGGCTAAGAAGTCAAGGAACCCTCGGAGAGGGTTCCACCCCTAGAGGTGCCACGGTACAATTCCCGTGGCTAAAGGTACCTTAGGAATCCCCAAAAGAAATGTAGTACCATTCCCAAAAAGGAGGCAACACGAAGCATATGAGCAAGCAGTAACTGTGATATGGGAGCAGTAACTGTAACATAGTAGTGGAGAAGCATAGGCAGTTTGATAATGCAATAAGATACTCAGTTGAATAATGTAATGAATACACAGGCTTGTGTAGCATGATACTGATGGTTTGCATTGAGATTAGGGGATCCCCGAAGGAGAGAGGGAACGGCAGGACATCCTCCACCTCCATCCAACAGTGGAACCTACCTAAAGAAACTAGGAGAAACAACTATGCTAACTAAGTGTTATGACCTGAGGCAATGGAGGAGAGGGGAAAAAAACCCTATGAGGAGGAAATCTCTTGGGATCCAAGGCCTAGGTCACCTTCCCTCCAAGCTTGGGATTGTTTAGTTAGTGACAGCTCTGCAGCTGCAATTTGAAAAACTGAGTTAAAGGGAGGTGGAAAATATTCCAATTTGAAGGAAGGCTCTCACTCAAACCTTCTAGCAGGAATGCCGTGGAAAGTTGCGAGAAAACTGCAACAATACGTGCATCCAAGGCGTAGGAGGAGAGCAACAACTGCTGAGGCACTCACCTGGCCTACCACCCTAAATCAAACCAAGTGAACCAGAGGCAGTCTTAGGGAGAATGCAGTGAAGGTGCTTTGCTAGGAAAACCACTATAGTCAATGGCTAACCATTATAGTGGAACACTAGAGCCAAAGGAGGTAACTTTTTCCACCCTTCACTGCTAGTCTTAAATTCTACACCAGGAGCTGCTGTCATGTAGCAGGCAGCTAAAGCCAAGCCCAGGGTGAGAACATTCCCAGCTGTGGGCTAGGTTAGAAGGATCCCACCCCAAGCTGGACACACTCGAGATGCAGACTAAATGCAGAGCGAGACCATCGGCTGCAGGAATCTTGCACCAGAATAGAATGGCTGACATGCCCCAGAAATTGATTGACAGCTGAAAAGCTAATGAGCTGAATGAGCATGGTGTGCTGAGATCATAATGAGCATTGAGTGCTGAGACCTTGCAAGGTCGAATGCAGATTGAGTGCAGCAGAATCCCAGAAGCTGAAGCCGAGGGATGGCAGTAGGCATGAAGCAATGGTTTATGTAAGCAAGGAGCAACGGTTGCATAAGCAAGTGTGGACCTGCACGTAGGTCATTAAACAGTATTAGTGATAAGCGGACTGTGCACGAAGGTCTGCATAACATACTGTATAGCACTAACAGCACTGAATTGGGGCAAGCCAGTCAGACATGAATAGCCAAATCAAGGTGACAAATACTCAGAGGATTTTTTGGCGGCAAGGCAATTTTTAATATCAAAGCTATATTGACAGCCTCAGCAGGAGTTTAGTTGGCTGACCTCAGAGTTGTAACTGCAATACAATGGGAGACAACGCTTGAAAGCAGGTGTAGCCAGGTAGTGCAATGAAGCTGCAAGTAGAATGAGAGCAGGAATGAGCAGCACAGCTAGGGTCAGAGTAAACTGTGTCAGGTGAAAAGAATTGAGTATGCAACATGGAGCAGCTATGGCTGAGCTGAAAAACACAGATAATGTTTGCAGTTGCATTGCAGTAGTTTGAGCGTGGTGAGCACAGTGTAAAAACACAAGCACTGGGTACAATAGTATAACCCTCACCCCTGCCTTTTTAGCAAAATGACAGGTGGCATGCTGTTGAAGCTGACAGCAGTATCTGGTGGGGACTGGGTTCAGGGAGGATGAGGTTACTTGGCACCGGGGACCTAGGTTTGACTACTCTGAACAGGGGCACCCAAGTAAATCCAAACACAGGAAGCAATAACTATAATGTCCAGAACCAGGAATGGGATTCTCCAGTGTGGCTTTTATTCACATCTAAGCTGAACAAACAAAGCATAGACGGACCCCCATGGGGCTACATTCCTGGTAATGCAGATTAGAGACTACAGAACACTTTCACTATTTCCAGCCCTCAGGCTCTAAACCCACCAGGCACACAGCCCGGACTTGCACGCAGCTTTGGGTACACAGCCCAACTTGTACACTACTTGGGTTTTCCCCACTGGCCCGGCTCCCCTGCCAGCCACTTGATCCACAGTACATTTGAGGAATGAACCAATTATCCTGTTGAGGCTCCCCAAACCACACTAGAGCCTTCGACTCCTAGAGGGAATTTTCCTTACAATCCCACATCTGGGTACTTCCCTCATCACTGGCCAAGTGCCTGAGGTAAAGTAGAAATCCACAGAAGAAATCTGTAGAGGTGGACCTGGTCACTAAAGATGGGGGACCACCCACCTCCAGCTCCCACAGCCCATACCCGGCCATTTCTCGGGAAAGTGAATCATTCCTTTACTGAAAACTTTCAAATGTAGATTATGGGTAGACATCTGTCACATCTCCTCTACATATCATTTTCATCCCAACAAGCTCTGGACTTGAACCTACTTTTACTTTGCTTAGCCCATTACTCTAGGTTTCCACTATTTTAGTAGTTCAATTCCCACATCGTCACACAAGTCCCAGGATGAAAAACATAGGCCCTTTTAGCAAGAGCACTCACCCTCATTTTGCAGGTGCCCCACAGGCTACTCACAAGTCTTCTTGTTCTCCCAAATAAACTCTGCAACACATAGGCAGCTTTTCCTTTACAAGCAGAATTAGGGGATTGCCCTAGGAATCTGCAGGGAACCATTTCCTGCCCCCATTGCCGGGGGGAGGGGGCACTGAGACCCGAAAACAGCGGTCTCCACCACTTCAATTATCTTCTGTGTCTCTCTTTTGGTGGAGACACACACCCTTTTTACCTTAAAAGTAGCCCTCTGTCAGGGCTGAGGCTCCTAGAGCCTACTCTGAGCTGCTGTGCTGCTTACGCAGCAAGCTCCCAACAACAACTCCACACTGAGCTGACTGAACTGACTTCAGAACCTCCCAACATTCTATTCCAACTCCCTTGCTGCAGATTCCATTGTGGCTCATGCAGCTGCGATAGTTCTATTGGTGATGTCATCCCTCAGTCTCAGCTGAGACTGAGAACAGAGTGAGACAGTGTGAAATCCATTTAACTGGAGTTTCACAAGCTGCCTTCCCTGCCTACCACTAGGTCTTACTGGGATTCTAGTAACCCCTGGTAACAAGGGGGTTACACTCATCCTTGACCAGGAGAATGACTGTCCGCAGTCATTATTTACCCGGCCTTAGGCCATCCCACCCTATGTGCTACCTGCGGAGGGGGGTGATCAGGCCCCCTCCTACCATGTGCAAGCACAGACAGGCAACACTAAGGGCCTAGAGGCCTTTAGCTGACATATCAGCCTCTACACTGTCCACTTACTATGGCCGCCTAGTGGCTCTGGTAGAACTATCCAGAGCATAGCCCTGATAGATCAGCACTGCGGTCCCAATGGCCATTCAGGACCACAGCCTGTCTATCCCCCCTAACCCTCTAGGGAAAACCTATCTGCCTTTAACCTAATACCCCCAAAAGAAAAACAACCCGGGGACCTCCCCGACCTTGGGCAACCTGCAACCACACACCATTAAAATACCACATTTTATACCATTTTACTGCCTCCTCCCTACCCCCACAACCACACCTGTGGAAGGAAAGGGTTAATACAGGAACATAGAAACATAGAAGTTGACGGCAGATAAGGACTGCAAGGCCCATCCAGTCTGCCCATTTCTTTTTCTACCTTATAAATGTGCCATTGGCCTTTGCTCTGTCAGTGACCTATCTTTTCATAGTCATTTGTATTGCTCCCTTATGCCTATCCATGCCTGTTTGAAGCCCTGCACTGTATTCATAGCCACCACTTCTTGTGGTAGCCATTCCATGCATCTACTACCCTTTCTGTGAAAAAGAATTTCTCACATTCCCCTTAATCGGCCTCCTCTAATCTCATGCTGTGTCCTCTTGTCCTGCTATTTTTCTTATATTTAAACATGTTAGACTCTTTCACCTTGTTTATGCCCTTAAGGTGTTTGAATGCCTCGATCATATCACCTCTCCCTCCTTTGCTCAAGGGTATACATATTGAGCTCCGTTAATCTGTCCTCATATGTCTTCTGATGCAGTCCCTGCACCATTTTGTTGCCCTTCTCTGGACTGCCTCAATTTGGTTAATGTCCTTGTGAAGGTGTGGCTCCAATACTGCACTGAGTACTCCAGATGGGGCCTAACCAATGTCTTGTACAGAGGATTATTACCTCCCTCTTACGACTTGTGATACCCTACTAATACACCTAACACCCCTAGCCTTACCTACTGCTTTAGAGTTTGCTTGGATGATTTTAGGTCATCAGTGATGATGATGCCAAAGTCTCTTTCTTCCTTTGTGACTGCTAGCAACTCCCCTCCCAGCCTATAAGTGGCTTTAGGGTTTCTCTTCCCTATGTGCATGATTTTGCACTTCTTTGCATTAAATCCCAGTTGCCACTCTTCTGACCATTCTGCTAGTTTATCCAGATCTCTTCTCATTCTGCCCACCCCATCTGGATCATCTACTCTGTTGCAGATCTTGGTGTCATCTGCAAACAGACAAGCCTTACCCTCTAGTCCATCTCGCAGGTCACTAATGAAGATGTTGAATAGGACTGGCCCCAGGACTGATCCCTGAGGTACCCACTTGTGACTTGCATCTCTTCTGACTGTATACCATTTACCACCACTCTCTGTTTTCTGCCAGTCAACCAGTTTGCCACCCAGTTGACCAACTTCTGACCCACCCGAGCCTACCTAGCTTATTTATCAATCTTCTATGTGGAACAGTGTCAAAAGCTTTGCTGAAGTCAAGGTAGCGACATCAACTGCTCCCCTTGGTCCACCACTCTGGTTACCCAGTCAAAGAAATCTATGAGATTAGTTTGACAGGACCTTCCTTTGTAAACCCATGCTGTCTTGGATCCTGTGCCCATGGATTCCAGGTGTTGCACTATCCTTTCCTTAAGGTGCCTCCATAATCTTGCCCACTACTGAGGTAAAACTGACCGGTCTGTAGTTCCCGCCTCTTCCCTGCTTCCACTCTTGTGGAAGCGGGATCACATGAGCCCTTCTCCAGTCTTCTGGGACCTCTCCTGTGCCTGAGACTCACTAAACAATTCTGCTAATGGCTCTTGCTAGTTCCTCCTTTAGCTCCTAAGTACCCTGGGATGTATGCCATCAGGTCCCATTGCCCTTATCCACCCTGAGCTTAAAAGCTCTTGTAGGACCCTTTTTTTCTTTGTGAAGGGAGTAGTGCTCACCCCCTCCCCTGGTCCATGATGCTAAGCTGTGGCCCTGCCCACCTTCTCTTCAGTAAATACTGAGCAAAAGTATCTATTTAGGATAGATGCCTTTACAGGGTCCTCCTCCTCACATGCCCCTTTTCTCCATTAAGCTTAAGTACCCCCTCGGACTTTCTCCTTTCACTAATGTATCTATAGAAAGTCTTGTCACCTTCTTTTACTGTTTGTGCTAGTGTTTCCTCAGTTTGGGACTTTCCTGCCTTACTGCCTTACCTGCTTCCCTTAGGGCAGTTTGGTATGCCTCCTATCTTCATCCCGCTGTGTTCCCTTATATTTCCTGAAGGCCAGCCTTTTGGCTCTGACCTTTTCTGCTACTGTATTTGAGAACCAAAGTGGTTTCCTTCTTCTTTTGCACTTCCTTTTCTGTCTAACACAATGGGATGTTGCTTCAAGTATTGCATCCTTAATGCCTGCCCACTTTGCCTGTACCCCTCACCTGTGTTTCTTTTGGCCAGGGCTAGCTTAACTCTGTTGGCCATCTTATCAAAATCAGCTCTCTAAGTCCCATATTTTTGCCTTGGAATGGGATGATTTAGATGTAGTAGCCAAATTGAACCATACTATGTGATGGTCACTGGCCCCAGGTGACCTCTACCTGGAGATCTGTGATCCCTCTTTGTTAGTCAGTACTAGATCTGGGATAGCCCTATCTCTTGTGGGTTGCTGTACCAGTTGTTTGAAAGGCCCTCCCCGCAGGGAATCCACTATGAGTCTAGTTCTGGCAGATGTTCCTGCTGGTATTGACCAATCTGTATCTGGCATGTTGAAGTCTCCATTATCAGAACCTCCCTTTAGCTGTCATGTTTTGTATATCTTCTAACAGTAATGTCTATGTCCTCCCTCTGGTCTGGGGCCTGTAGACAACCCCAGTTCTTATGGCTGTCCCATTTCCTGTTTCCAGGGTGACCACAGTTCTTCTGGCTCCTTATGTGTATTCGAATTTCTGTAGCTTTGATATTTTCATTAACATACAGGGCCACTCCTCCCCTTTTTGCACCTCGTCTCCTTCTGAACAATACATAGCCAGGTACTGAAGTCTCCCAACTGTGGTTACTGGTAAACCACGTCTCACTAATTACTACTATGTCCAGTTTAGCCTCTGACATTATTGCCTGCAGGTCTGGGATCTTATTTCCCAGGCTGTGAGCATTTGTGTACATGATTTTCCATTGGCCAGATTTTGGTGTGTTAGTTGTTGGGTGAAGTTTGGCATTACCCTGGCTGCATCGTATGGGAGACAAACCTTTTTCTTACCTGGTGATGCAAATGAGACGGCAACAGCTGAATTCCTGTTTGACCACTAGTTGAGGGGAGGGGTCTTCTTCCCATTCGACGATGGGTGCTGCACCCCTCTCCCATTTGCTAGTTTAAATATTCTGCAAAGACGCCAAACTTCTGCCCCAATGCACCGACTCCTCTTTAGTCAGATGCAGTCCATCAAATTTAAGAACTTTCACTCCCAGAACTGTTGCCAGTTCCTACAAATCTGTGTCCTTTTCCTGGCACCAGTCCTTGAGCCACGTGGTTTAGCTCCCTATCTCCCCTTCTCTGACCTTTGCGTCCATCTGCTCCTTCTCCCAGACTGGCAGGATCTCAGAGAAGGAGATGCCGGAAAAATAGATGATAGTTTGTCACCCAGCCTAGTCAGGTGTTCTTGGTCCCCACAACTGACCGAGCTGGTGAGATCATTAGTCCCTATGTGTACTAGGACATCAATGCTTTTCTCCTGCTTTGTGAACAACTAGTAAGCGGTTGTGTCTCTCCATGCAGATGTACCTGGGAGACATCTGACCATCACCCTGGCTGGAGATGGGTATCAACTCCCGAATCATGGAGTCTCCTATGATCAGAAGTTTTTGGATTTCCTTTGTGCTTGTTTAGTTTTGGTTCCTGATTTGGGTGAGTATTGTTGTGCTAGCTCCTGTGCTACAGTGTCCTGCTCTGCAGTGTCTTCTGCCTCTTTATTTGATTTCAGAGATAGAGGCAGATACCTGTTTGTAGTGTTTATATGGTTTTTGGAGGTAATGTGTTGGAGAGCAGAGAGTGATGAGGCACCTGATTTGCTTCCTCCTAACCACCTGCCAACCTCCTGGACCAACTACCTCTCGTGTCGAGGTTTTTCTGTTGGATGCTGGGAAATGGCGCAGTGGTTCTTATAATGTATTTCCTCTTCAATATGAAATTTGAGGCGTGCAATCTCGCCCATGCTGCCCGGAGCTGAGACCTAAGATCTCCAAAGGCCCAGCATGTAGGACAGTGTCCGAAATCCTGTAAGACTGTCCATCTGAAAATTGTTCCACAGTACCTGCAGTTAATGAAATCCATTCCAAATAAGTTGCTGGGTTTGTAACCTAGTCAGAGTAATTAGAAGGAAAAAAGAAGAAAAAATGCAAGTAATGGTTTAATTGTGCTTTGTTTAACTTGTTATAACAAGTTAAATTACTAGTGCCCTGTAAATGAGATCACCTTATGGAGGCCCCACTGATCCGTCCCTTCCTGCTCTGCCACAGGAAATGTCACAACTGTGGTACTCTATAAAAGGAGTGTAGCGTGGGGTGGTTGGGGATGGGTGGGTGGCTGGGCCCTTCCCTGCCTAAAAAGAAGAACCACGTGACGAAAGAACAAGAGGTAAGAGCAGAAACAATCAGTCAACAACAAATGCAGTAACCCTGAAAGCTTATCCTAATGTTAGATAAAACTGTAAAACCTGTAAAGCACCACCTGTAATAATTTCAGAGAAGATATACCCTGTAAGAAACACTTGCTCCAGAGAAAATAAAGCAGTAACAGAAGATATGCCTTGCAAAAGACAATTTGAATCAGAAGATTACAGCAGTAATCTGTTAGCACACACCTGTAGGCACATCCTTGTAATAATGCAGAAGAAGGTATACCAGCAACAACAATTTGAATCAGAGAAAAAATAAAGCAATGAAATGTTAGCAACAAACAGTAGCAATCCCTGTGAGTAAAAAATAAAAACACCACCACACAGTAAATCTGCTTAGCCAAACTAAGTCTTAATCCTTCTCCCTTGCTCTGGTAAGTTTCTCTACTCTGCCTTTCAAGCAGTCTTAGAAGGAAAGAACTCAGGTGAAGCTAGGTGCCTGGCCAGCAAACCAAGTCTTCTACCTCCAAGATATCAACTAACCTGACTTTTAACCCTTCTTTCTGTTGGAAATTACTGACAGTTTGCCAGCTCCACCCCCATACACACCTAGTCCTTTGAAGAGCTGTGGGAGGAAAGCAATCAGCTCCTTCTAATGTGAGAAGGAGACTGAAACACCTCTGAGACAACAAACCTTTTCGACAAACAAGAATAAAATAAAACACAGTGTCAAACAGTAATTTGCTTAGCCTAATGATAAAAAAGTCACAAAATGTAAGCTCCACCTGTAATACAGTAATTTCAGAGAAGATATACCCTGTAAGAAACACTTTGCTCCAGAGAAAAAAAGCAGTAACAGAAGATATGCCTTGCAAAGACAATTTGAATCAGAAGATTACAGCAGTAATCTGTTAGCACACACCTGTAGGCACACCTTGTAATAATGCAGAAGAAGGTATACCAGCAACAACAATTTGAATCAGAGAAAAATAAAGCAATGAAATGTTAGCAACAAACAGTAGCAATCCCTGTGAGTAAAAAATAAAAACACCACCACACAGTCAATCTGCTTAGCCAAACTAAGTCTTAATCCTTCTCCCTTGCTCTGGTAAGTTTCTCTACTCTGCCTTTCAAGCAGTCTTAGAAGGAAAGAACTCAGGTGAAGCTAGGTGCCTTGGCCAGCAAACCAAGTCTTCTACCTCCAAGATATCAACTAACCTGACTTTTTAACCCTTCTTTCTGTTGGAAATTACTGACAGTTTGCCAGCTCCACCCCCACATACACACCTAGTCCTTTGGAAGAGCTGTGGGAGGAAAAGCAATTAGCTGCTTCAATGTGAGATGGAGACTGAAACACCTCTGAGACAACAAACCTTTTCGACAAACAAGAATAAAATAAAACACAGTGTCAAACAGTAATTTTGCTTAGCCCAATGATAAAAAAGTCACAAAAATGTAAGCTCCACCTGTAATACAGTAATTTCAGAGAAGATATACCCTGTAAGAAACACTTTGCTCCAGAGAAAATAAAGCAGTAACAGAAGATATGCCTTGCAAAGACAATTTGAATCAGAAGATTACAGCAGTAATCTGTTAGCACACACCTGTAGGCACACCTTGTAATAATGCAGAAGAAGGTATACCAGCAACAACAATTTGAATCAGAGAAAAATAAAGCAATGAAATGTTAGCAACAAACAGTAGCAATCTCTGTGAGTAAAAATAAAAACACCACCACACAGTAAATCTGTTAGCCAAACTAAGTCTTAATCCTTCTCCTTGCTCTGGTAAATTTCTCTACTCTGCCTTTCAAGCAGTCTTAGAAGGAAAGAGCTCAGGTGAAGCTAGGTGCCTTGGCCAGCAAACCAAGTCTTCTAGCTCCAAGATATAAACTAACCTGACTTTTTAACCCTTCTTTCTGTTGGAAATTACTGACAGTTTGCCAGCTCCACCCCCACATACACACCTAATCCTTTGGAAGAGCTGTGGGAGGAAAAGCAATTAGCTCCTTCAATGTGAGAAGGAGACTGAAACACCTCTGAGACAACAAACCTTTTCGACAAACAAGAATAAAATAAAACACAGTGTCAAACAGTAATTTTGCTTAGCCCAATGATAAAAAAGTCACAAAAATGTAAGCTCCACCTGTAATACAGTAATTTCAGAGAAGATATACCCTGTAAGAAACACTTTGCTCCAGAGAAAAATAAAGCAGTAACAGAAGATATGCCTTGCAAAAGACAATTTGAATCGGACGATTACAGCAGTAATCTGTTAGCACACACCTGTAGGCACACCTTGTAATAATGCAGAAGAAGGTATACCAGCAACAACAATTTGAATCAGAGAAAAATAAAGCAATGAAATGTTAGCAACAAACAGTAGCAATCTCTGTGAGTAAAAAATAAAACACCACCACACAGTAAATCTGTTTAGCCAAACTAAGTCTTAATCCTTCTCCTTGCTCTGGTAAGTTCTCTACTCTGCCTTTCAAGCAGTCTTAGAAGGAAAGAGCTCAGGTGAAGCTAGGTGCCTTGGCCAGCAAATCAAGTCTTCTAGCTCCAAGATATCAACTAACCTGACTTTTTAACCCTTCTTTCTGTTGGAAATTACTGACAGTTTGCCAGCTCCACCTCACATACACACCTAATCCTTTGGAAGAGCTGTGGGAGGAAAAGCAATTAGCTCCTTCAATGTGAGAAGGAGACTGAAACACCTCTGAGACAACAAACCTTTTCAACAAACAAGAATAAAATAAAACACAGTGTCAAACAATAATTTTGCTTTGCCCTATGATAAAAAAGTCACAAAAATGTAGGCTCCACCTTAATACAGTAATTTCAGAGAAGATATACGCTGTGAGAAACACTTTGCTCCAGAGAAAAATAAAGCAGTAACAGAAGATATGCCTTGCAAAAGACAATTTGAATCAGAAGATTACAGCAGTAATCTGTTAGCACACACCTGTAGGCACACCTTGTAATAATGCAGAAGAAGGTATACCAGCAACAACAATTTGAATCAGAGAAAAAATAAAGCAATGAAATGTTAGCAACAAACAGTAGCAATCTCTGTGAGTAAAAAATAAAAACACCACCACACAGTAAATCTGCTTAGCCAAACTAACATCAACAATAACACCACAGTACTTTAAATTTCTACACACTAAAGTACTAATGAGGAACTCCGATGAGCCCCTCCTCCTCTTCTTGTCTTCTTTGCTGTCTTCCCAGGAACACCAGTAAGAAAAAGACAGACAACACACGCTCCTAATCTGCATACACAGTCTACCCAGACCCCTACCATCAAAACACTAAAGAATCCCCAAAAGTTTTTTTTTTTTTTTAGAAAAAGGGTAGAAAGACAGTATATATATTAGAAAACAATGACATTATTTACAATACACATTTGGGGGGATGGAGTGCCCTAAAAGTCTCACTTAGTGACCACAATGCCCTGAAGACTAGTCCAATAAAGAGTCTCTCCTGGGCTGGAGCCTGGTGAAGCACAGTTCTAACAGGTCAAAGTCCCGAAGGGGAGAGTCTTTGAGGACAGTTCACACATTTTGAAGTCTGCTAGTGTAGGGTGTGTACTGCAATGTCATAAAGATAGAAAAGTTCGGACTTACCAGCCACTTGTAGTACGAAAAATTCTTAACCGACCTGCACCTCTTACAAAGACTCTCCCTGGCAGCATTTCTTCCGATACACCTGGGCGGACATCTTCCGGGAACCACAGGAGGGCACATCTGGGAACAGCTGGGCTGATGTCATCTCTGGAGATGGAGCCTTAAAACAGGAACAAAAAGAAAACAGCTGGTCTGACATCAACCGATTACCAGGCGATGAACAGGATACAGCTGGGATGGTGTCCTTTCTGGATCTGAAGTCATCTGGTGGGCCAGTCAATGGATTCTGGAAAGGCCAGTACACTATAGAACTGATGAATGTGGGGCACCCGAGTCCTGGATGTCCATATTGGTGGATCAATAAAGGCACTTCACAGTCTGGTGTGGCAGTATTGACTACCACTGCTCGGCTGTCCATTTAGTAAGCATGGGCACATTTGCTGGGAGGTCCACGCACTGAGGCCAATAGTACCGGGGTTCAGGAGCTTGAATTATTACCCCATCTGGGCACAAATAATTCACACAGTGGGAGATTTCACGTCCCTCTCTGTCCACTATTCACAATCTGTCCATAAACAGTGTCCTGCCTCTCTTCCACTGGGTATACTTTTCGTGAAAGTCTGTTTTTCACATGCTTGTTGGCCCCAGGATGCACACTTTTCATTGCTTCATCCCAGATCCAGGATTTCCTGCTGTTGTCAATCTCCTTCCAGACTTCCCGAGGAAAGGTAGAAAAGGTCATACCATAGATCTCATTTGCCTTTCTACAAACCAGTCTGTCCTGTTTACTAGCTTTGGTCAATCTGAGACTGCTGGCCTGGCTTGGGGGTGGCCAGTCCTGGTTCTGCCAGCTACTTATCCTTAAAGAAATTAGAAATGGATCCCTGACTTCTTCCTCTACGAAGCCATGGCAGTGGCATCACCTCTTTCTTTCATGCATTCCTCCGAGGCAAGATCTTGAGGCTGTGTACCCGTTCCTTTTTCACAAGGCCACATAGGTTCCCCCTCACCTTCCTCTTCACTGAGGATCTGAGCCCAGGAGTGAGCAGTCGTCCTCACTCCTGAGACTATCCACTCATCACTAGGTGCGGAGGTCGACACCGCCCACTCAAAAGCCTCCCGCATCTCATCTTCGCCTAAGAGACTTGGGCTAGGCCCCCCCTCCCGGGGTCTATTGATGCTTTATCTGAACTTTCCTTCTGGGATCCAGCATCCAAAACTTCAACTTCGGGTTCTGTCTCTAACTCTGCACCCTCTAGCTTTGTGCCACACTCCCCCGAGGGGCCTTCCTCCACAGGCTTCACCTGGTGCTGTGTGCTGCCAACTGCAGATTCCTGAACCTTTGTTCATATGGGAGCCAAACGAATTTGGAGGTGCTTTATACAAGCCATATTTTTCTAGGCATCCAGCACAGTGAGGAATCATGAAGATGTCCCTTCCAGCTCTCAGGCATATTTGACATACATGCACTGGATACCCAGGAACTGCCACATGAGGAGGCAGTTGTCCTCCATAGCACCACTTTTCAATATCCCTCAGTCTATTTACTGCTGCTGTTACTGCAACTCGGGCATGATCCGAGTAATGAGCTGGTCCTGAGGCCATAACTGAAGAAAAACAAACAAAAGTTCACTGTAACTGAAAGTCCCAACTTTACTGAACACACTCTTTAGTTGTAAAATGGCTCCTCTGCTGCTGTGTTTACTTTACTACCCCACTCTGTAATGGCGGTGGCAGCACTCCTGTGCATCAACATTCAGAATCTGGGTCAAGCCACTGCGCACCCAATTTACACAAACTACTGATAACTTTTGCTCAAACTGCACAACTTACTCTGTTCTTGCTTTAAACACATTTACAGGATTTTCCACGGACTTTTTACATGCTGGTAACTTTTCTTTTACTACAGTCCCTTAAAGCTTCATGTTTTTAGCACAGAATTGCCTATATAACTAGTGCTGCACATTGGCTACAACTCACAGTCTCTCTCTGGCTTTAAACTTTAAACTGAGGCTGAATTCATTACTATGCACACAGTCAATGGCTTAACAGACTTGCATTTGCTGGCAGGACTTGACAATCGTTACTTACAGAGCGACTACACTGCTGCACACACATTTATATGGATAGGGCTGAAAATCACTGTTTGAGCAGTTTTTAGGTTGTTACTTACTGTTATCAGTAGCAGTTTTGCTGCGATGGGGAAAATGGCCTGCAGCCAGTTCTTGGACGCCTCAGAACAGAAACGGGCGGGCAGTCCTTCTGATCGTCTTTTCGACCACCACTTTTGCAGTTTCGACAATTGATTAGCGGGTTGAGCCCAATTTTAAACAAGATAGTCTATTTTTACAAAGTTTACAGCGATTTTAACACTCCGCAACGTTCCTCCACTAGCCAGTACACGCACTCCACTAACACTCCCTCTCGAATACTGGGGCAGTCACTGTAGAGCTGGCTGAGGGCCGGGACTGATTGCAGCCTGACCAGTCACACAATGCCATGCAAATGAGACTCTTCTTCCTCGTGAGGGCTCTTCTCCTCATGGTGATCGTTGAGTAGGCAAATTTAAACTGCAGAATGCAACTTTTTTTCTTTACCAACTGACTCCATGGCGGGAACCCATTTCAGCCATTTAACATAGCCATTCCACCTGCAAGTCTCTCATTCATTTCAAAAAGCATTTCCAACATCCAGGGCATAATTTTCCTCTTGCTACCCCTAGTCTTCCACACTTTTCTTTACTACAGTTCATTTTAAAAGCATTTCCAACATCCAGGGCACAATTTTCCTGTTGCTACCTCTAGTCTTCCACACTTTTCTTTACCACAGTTCATTTTAAAAGCATTTCAAATGTCCAGGGCACAATTTTCCTGTTGCTACTTCTAGTCTTCCACATTTTTCTTTACCACAGTTCTTTTTTAAAAGCAGGCAAAATGCTGTAAACAATTTGATGCAGGACAAGGGCACACTCTTTGGTTTTACTGCTCCTTGGTAGACTTTTGGCAATTTTAAAACAGCAGCACAAGATCCACAGCACACAGCAACACACTAGGGAAATTGCTTCAGCTTTTTGGGCTACCCACTGCCAGATAGCCAAAATGCTAGCCCCTCTTGCCCGAGCACCTTCCTCCCAGAACAAAATCCAAAGCGGTGCCTCCATTTTTGTAACCCCTCACCCCTGCCTTTTTAGCAAAATGACAGGTGGCATGCTGTTGAAGCTGACAGCAGTACCTGGTGGGGACTGGGTTCGGGGAGGATGAGGTTACTCAGCACAGGGGACCTAGGTTTGGCTACTCTGAACAGGGGCACCCAAGTAAATCCGAACACAGGAAGCAATGACTGTAATGTCCAGAACCAGGAATAGGATTCTCCAGTGTGGCTTTTATTCACATCCAAGCTGAACAAACAAAGCATAGACAGACCCCCATGGGGCTACATTCCTGGTAATGCAGATTAGAGACTACAGAACACTTTATCACTATTTCCAGCCTTCATGCTCTAAACCCACCAGGCACACAGCCCGGACTTGCACGCAGCTTTGGGTACACAGCCCAACTTGTACACTACTTGGGTTTTCCCCACTGGCCCGGTTCCCCTGCTGGCCACTTGATCCGCAGTCCATTTGAGGAATGAACCAATTATCCTGTTGTGGCTCCCCAAACCACACTAGAGCCTTCAACTCCTAGAGAGAATTTTTCTTACAAACCCATGTCTGGGTACTTTCCTCATCACTGGCCAAGTGCCTGAGGTAAAGTAGAAATCCACAGAAGAAATCCGTAGAGGTGGACCTGGTCACTAAAGATGGGGGGCCACCCACCTCCAGCTCCCACAGCCCATACCCAGCCATTTCTCAGGAAACTGAACCATTCCTTTTCTGAAAACTTTCAAATGTAGATTATGGGTAGACGTCTGTCACATCTCCTCTACATATCATTTTCATCCCAACAAGCTCTGGACTTGAACCTACTTTTACTTTGCTTAGCCCATTACTCTAGGCTTCCACTATATTAGTAGCTCAATCCCCACATTGTCACACAAGTCCCAGGGTGAAAAACATTGGCCCTTTTAGCAAGAGCAAACACTCACCCTCACGTTGCAGGTGCCCCATAGGCGACTCACAAGTCTTCTTGTTCTCCCAAATAAACTCTGAAATACATAGGCAGCTTTTCCTTTACAAGCAAAATTAGGGGGTTGCCCCAGGAATCTGCAGGGAACCCTTTCCTGCCCCCATCGCCAGGGGAAGGGGGCACTGAGACCCGAAAACAGCGGTTTCCACCACTTCAATTATCTTCTGTGTCTCTCTTTTGGTGGAGACACACACCCTTTTTACCTTAAAAGTAGCCCTCTGTCAGGGTTGAGGCTCCTAGAGCCTACTCCGAGCTGCTGTGCTGCTTACTCAGCAAGCTCCCAACACCAACTCCACACTGAGCTGACTGAACTGAATTCAGAACCTCCCAACATTCTATTCCAACTCCCTTGCTGCAGATTCCATAGTGGATAATGCAGCTGCGATAGTTCTATTGGTGATGTCAATCCTCAGTCTCAGCTGAGACTGAGAACAGAGTGAGACAGTGTGAAATCCATTCAACTGGAGTTTCACAAGCTGCCATCCCTGCCTACAACTAGGTCTTACTGGGATTCTAGTAACCCCGGGTAACAAGGGGGTTACAATAGTAATTAAAATAAACAGCAGCAGCGGCTACAGTTGTAGGTAACTGAAAGCAGTAGCAGGAGCTCTTAGTAGCAGTATGCTAGGAGCTTAGAAACAAAGCCCCCCCCCCAAAAAAGGAAGAAAGCACACACAGCCGAAGGCAAAATACAAACCAGAAGCAGGAAAATAAACACAGTAGCCCAGCAGAGACAAGCAGGAGTAGCAAAGGGGGAGGGGCGGGCAGGCCCAACCAGCCAGGGAGTACCAAGCAGCTCAGAGGACAAACCAACAGAACCTTTGGCTGCAAAGAAAAAATGCTTCACAATGAGGCTGAGAGGAACTGCTTATATAGCTCAGGAAGTGGGAGTGGCTGGCTGCTTGGCCACTAAACTCCAGGCAAAGCCTTTCCAATTATGTTTATTGTTGCTATCACTCCGCTTTCTGCCTCGGAGCCACCGATTGCTAATGTTCCTTTGGTGCTGCTAGTTTCTTTTGGGGATTCTTCCTAAGGTACCTTTAGCCAAGGAAAATGTCTCGCAGCACCTCTAGGGATGGAACCCTTTTTAAGGGTTCCTTGCCTTTGGCACCTCTACAGGGTGTTAATTCCTCATGGAATAGAGAATGCGAATGGCCAAAGTAACACAGTTGCACAAGCATAACACTAAACTGGATGCGTAGGACACTGAATTGCTTCCTGGCCCACTGGATTTCCACAGTGCATCAAACAGTGAACAGACAATGCAAGTGACTGTTTGGAAGCAATAACTGCCTGTGCCCCTTGTCAGGCATGTTACTGGCACCATCATAAGTTTGCCCTCTTAGGTTTAAATGCAGAAAATTCATCCGAAGCAGCACATCATAGACCATATCTGCAATTGCTTGTCCAGTGGTGACATTTGGCATATGGTAGAATCATATAAATGTTTTTTTTATTTATGCTTTTCCCCCCCATATCACCAGTCAGCTTCCCTGGCCACCTACTGCTTACCACCTCCACAGAGCCTCAGTTTATCCCTTGGGTGGGAGAAGGGGGTGACCAGCTATGCCCCCCTACACATCCAGTCGTCGGACAGGTCTGTGGTGGCAGTTTGGGGAGTGGTTGGGGCTGAGCCTTTTCTTACTGTACTTTTTTTGTGTAACCCCTGGGTGGCACTATCCCAAGGGCTACTACCCCTGCCTGCTTAACTACTAACAGGTTGAGGGGCCTAGGTCCAATGGTGGGTGCCTCTACCCAGAGGTCAGGGTTTGCAGTAGCTAAACTAACTTGGTCATAGCCCTCTGGGACACTGTAACCCCCCTTTCTTCCCACTAGTGGCCCACACAATGCATCAGAAATATCTTCACAATATGCACTTACCACCAGGACTGGCTCTGTCAGCTGGACTCTGGGGACCCCCTGTAAAACAAGATGATACAGTGCAAAAGCCACAGTACAATACTTTAACATAAACGAATACCTCAGTCAGTGTAACTTTGCTGAAACAGACAGATTTATTTAAGGAGCTGTAACAAGGACGGGGAAAATCAGATTAATTAGGTTAAACACATTAATAATCACAGTACTGTTTGCATATTCAGAGTCCCAAATTGTCACTTTCACTGGGTACCCAGGATGGGGGGGGGCTAGCCAGGATCGGTGCAGCTGGTTGGGGCCCTGTGATGGAAAAAACACTTGCACAATACCCAAATTGTAATCCGGAGCCGGTTGGCTCAGTTCGTGAAGAAATGAAAAAACAACAATTAGATGACACAATTGCAATTGGATAAACAGATGGCAGGGAGCTACCCTGCTTTGTACTCACAAACTCAATGCTGGGAACTGGATGGAAGGCAGATTGTCCTGGATTGCCAGGAGGAGCAGACCATGTGGTCAAGGTCCTTGTGAAGGGATCCCACTGCAGTTCAGAGCAAATGGATGTAGTCTGGATCAAGTTGGGGTTTACTTCCAGCCTCAGACACTCAATTCACTATACAGGGGATTTGAAACGCGATTCCCCACAAGCACTACACACATTTATATGTAAAAGGAAAGTACTATACCAGGCAGGCTGCTACTCTATCCCGATCGCAATTACTGCACAATACCCTGGAGAACACACAGCAGATTCAGTTCCTGACAGACCGAGTGCGATTCAGCAATTTCTCCAGTCTTCTACAGGGTGAGCCTGGTTTCCTCACTTCTGGTGCTTCTTTCTCCTTACAACTCTGATTTGGTCCACACTGGCACTCACAAACAGTTGTAGGCCGAACTTCAGGGCCTCACACGAGCTTCCCGCGTGAAAACTCAACAGCGCAGGAGCCCGGAGCTCCTTCCCTCTTCACAGTCACAACTCATCTGATCTTTCCAGTAGACAGAGCTGGGCATTTCCTTTGAGTTCCTCCCAGTTCAGTTGGCTGGTTTGGCTGTCACTCACAGTAAACTCCCCCTGTTGGTGGAAAAAAGGCGCCGAAATCCAAACTACAATTCCCAGAAGCATTGGCCACACAGTACATAGGTGGCTGGCTCCACAATGAGAGTCCAAGTTCTGATTTGCCAGCAGCAGGCTCCATTTCAATAGTCCCCCCACACTGATTGGTCCAGTTCAGCAGTTCAAAACTAGAATGGGGGACTAGGCAAACACAGTTCTGACTGCAAGGAAAAGCAGGTTAGACAAACTGTATTTTCATTATTACTCTAAATGATGTCTGGCAAAAAGTTACACCTTTGAAAAGTGCTCACTCTGCCCACTTAGTGACGGCAGAAATGGAGAAATTTGGCAGCAGCTCGAGTGGGACTCAAGCAGGGAAACACACAGACCCCCATCCAAATTAATTATGTCTGCAGGCAGACAGCTCTTAAAGAGACAGTACCAGAGGCTCTAAAAGCACTTGCAGATAAACGGCTTAGACGCCGAACACCATCCAGGCTTGAAGCATTCAAGCAAGCTCCTGGAAGACTTTTGGGAACCCCCATTTGCAGGGGGGTTACACCCTTCCCTGCCTGGAAAAAGCTTGGCATCCGCGTCAAGCAGGTACCCCCATAAGTTTCAATTGCAACCATATACATTTGTATCAGGATCACATTAGGCTCTTACATGTAATCATCAGTCAATACATCACTTTACCAGGAACACATTTCTGAAACTTTGTAGTACGTCACTCTTTACACAGCATTACACACACATTGTACCATAACTCAGGTTATTACCTCTTGTACATGAAACCTGAAGAGAGGGGGCCCTTCCCTATCAGCTACCTTGGGGCTGGATGGGGCAGGGGCACCATACCTAGAGGGCAACACAAGTAACTTGGAGTTAGCACTGATGTTCACTTTGGGCAAGGAGCTTGGGGGCACATACACTCCTTTATGGACAACATTGAGAGGCAAGTCCACCGGCCTCCCAGGGGAATCATAACTGAGGTGCACCACAGGCTTTACAGCTTGACCAGTCTTTCTAGGGGGAACTGTTACAGTCTCTGCACTCTGAGCCTCATTTTCAGCATAGTCCTCACTTGTCAGGGGAGTCTCCATTGGGGTAGAGAGGCTAGAACTTGGGGCACTTCCAGCTCCAGAAGTTACAATCTCTGAGTCCACAACACTTGGCTCACATGGAGAGCTTTCGGACACTGGCAGTGGACCATCAGGGCACTCAAAATACTCTTCTTGTTCTGGTGTATCACCAGTCTGTTCCAGTCCATCATTTTCTTCCCCTGAAAGCTCAAACAGTTCAGCTATACACAATGATTCCATATCATCTGACTTGATGCTTTGCACTTCACTTTCTAGGAGCATTGGCTCCAGGGACAAAGCTGGGGGCTTAGACAGTCCAGAAGGCCCAGCTTCATCTCCAGTATTGACTAGGGGATTGCCCCGAAACAATTGGCTCAGTTCGTAAGAAGGGTAGTATTCAAAGTCACACTCACTTTCCTCTGATAAGGACTGACAGTCATGCTCAACTGGGATTTGTGGAGAGGAACACTTTAACTCAGTTTTTGTAGGTGCAGACTTTCTTGATTTTTTCTTATCAGCAGCTCTAGTCACTGGTCCAGAGGGGGCATTTTCTGGGGGCTCAGACTCAATCAAGATTTGTCCAATCGGCAGTAATTGATTTCTATGCATTGTTTTAACATCTTTTAGGCCTTACTTTGTACACAGGCAGATCATCTAGTTTGCCCACTACAATGTGAGGGAGATGGTGCCATCTGTCAGCAACCTTGTGTTTGCCATGTAGTCCCAGATTTCTTAGCAATACCCGATCTCCCTCCTGGAGTTCCTGTGCTTTCACCTTTTTATCATACCTTTCTTTGTTGGCCAGATTTCTTTTGGCAGCCATGGTTTGAGCCAGTTGGTTTGCATGATTTAGCTGGGCCTTTAACTTTTGCACATACTGTAAATAGTTGTCAGCTCAAACCCCATCAGGAGAGACCCCAAAGCACACATCTACCGACAGTAGAGCTTCTCTGCCAAACATCAAGTGGTAGGGGGAGAACCCAGTGGCATCACTTTTGGTGCAGTTGTAGGCATGTACCAGGATGCTAATTTGTTGGCTCCATCTAGGCTTGTCCTTTGGGTGGAGTGTGCCTAGCATAACTAGCAAAGTATGGTTGAAACATTCAGGCTGTGGGTCCCCCTGGGGGTGGTAAGGTGTGGTTCTGGACTTTCGCACTCCCCACTGAAAAAGCATCTCTTTGATCAGATGACTCTCAAAGTCTCTCCCTTGATCAGAATGGATTCTTTGTGGAGCCCCATAGTGAACAAAAAAGTTTTCTACAAGTACTTTTGCCACAGTGGGCACCTTCTGGTCCTTGGTGGGGAAAGCTTGGGCATATCTCATAAAATGGTCAGTGACCACCAGCATATTACTAATATTTTTTTGATCTGACTCCAAACTCAAAAAATCAATACAGACCAGCTCCATGGGTGCACTGGTGGTGATGTTAACAAGGGGGGCAGCCCTCTAGGGCAAAGCTTTTCTCTGTAAGCAGTGACTACAAGTTCGAATGAGTTGCTCCACATCAGCCCCCATCTTAGGCCAATAGAATCTGGATCTCACCAAGTCAAGTGTTCTGTCTATACCAAGGTGCCCCATGTGGTTATGTAAGGACATCAGTACTGAATCTCGAAAGGCAGTGGGCAGCACTAGTTGTTGTTTGTCTTCTTGCCCCCCTCTGTCTACTGCTTCTCTGTATAACAGTCTATTGATCAGTTTCAGCTTAGGACCTTCTTTGTATAACAATGCAGTTCTGAAATCAGTGGAATGTAATTTGGACACATCTTTCCCTGCATATAGGGCTTCTAAAGCTGATTTTATCTTGGGATTGAGCCTGCCGAATACTGTCATTGTCCAGCTGAGGCAGTGCACCAATGTCTATTGCAGAAAAATGGCAATAAGCAGCAGGTATGCAATTCTCAGAAGGTCCCAAACAATCCACCATACAGTCCACTGCGTCCATGGACATTTGTTCCTCCCTGTCAAACTTCTGGCAGAGTGCTCGAATATCAGGTTCTGACAGTCTGACCCAGTCATTCTGGGGAACAGGCCTCCAGGAGAGAGCACCAGCATCTATGTGGTTCAGACCTGCTCTGTATTCAACTGCACAGTCATAGGTAGATAAGGCAGAGAGCCACCTATGGCCAGTGGCATCCAACTTAGCTGAAGTCTGCACATAGGTAAAAGGATTATTGTCAGTCTTTACTAGTATCTTAGCCCCACGCAGGTACTCATGGAATTGATCAACAATGGCCCACTTCAAAGCTAGGAACTCTAACTTGTGTACAGGATAGTTCTTTTCGGAAGGGGTCAGGCTTCTGCTGGCAAAGGCCACTGGTCTCAGATCATTCTCGTGCTCTTGGTACAACACAGCCCCCAACCCTTGCAAGCTAGCATCAGTGTGCAGGACATAAGGTTTTGTTGGATCAGCATAGCCCAACACTGGCGCATGGGTAAGTTGACATATAATCTCATGAAAAGCAGTCTCACAATCAGGAGTCCAGCGGGCCTCAAATACTTCACTTGGATGAAAATACACTCTTTCAGTCTCAAGGGACGCTGACTTTTTGTATTTTTTGTGGGTTGTGGGATTCCCTTGAGTAAGGTTAAGTAAAGGGCAGATCACGCTTGAATAGCCCTTGATGAAATGCCGATAATAACCATAGAATCCCAGGAATCTTTGCAGTTCTTTTAGATTTTTGGGCTGTGGCCAGGTGGTCAAGGCCTCGACTTTACTTGGGACGGTCTCTATTCCCTCGGTGGATACTATGTGTCCCACATACTTTACTGATGTTTGAAAGAATTGACACTTATCAATGGACAGTTTAAGGCCAAAGTCTTCCAGTCGGTCCAACACCTTGAATAATCTGCTCTCATGTTCCTCCAGTGAACTGCCAAACACAATAACATCATCTAGGTATACCAGGCACTCTAATAAGTTCATGTCCCTCACTGCACACTCCATCAGTCGCTGAAAGGTGGCTGCAGCACCTGAAATCCCTTGAGGCATCCTCAAGAATTCATAGAAGCCAAGCAGAGAGATAAAGGCTGTCTTCTCACGGTCTTCTGGGGCCATTGGGATCTGGTAGTACCCACTGCGAAGATCCAGCACAGAGAACCACTTGCTGTCGTTCAGGCAGTCCAAAGCATCCTCAATGTGGGGCATTGTATACTGATCAGGGATAGTCCGCCGGTTTAAAGTGCGATAATCCACGTGCATCCTTACTGTCCCATTCTTTTTTCTCACTACCACAATGGGGGAAGCATAGGGGCTCCTAGATTCTTGTATTACACCAGCAGCTAGCATCTCTTGCAGATGCCGTCTCACATCATCTAGGTCAGCAGGGGCCAGGCGTCGAGACCTTTCATGAAATGGCCTTTCATCATGCAGCTGGATGTGGTGCTCAGCTCCTTGCACACATCCTACATCCCATTCTTTTAAGAAAACACCTGGTCTCTCTGGGCAAGCTTCTCACTGATCACCACTTTCCATTCAGCTGGCAACGAGGAGTCACCGAAATCAAACAAGTCAGGCGTTACTCTGTCATTCTTCCCTGAACTCTTGCTACTGGGTAGCACTGCAGTGTCTGCACAATGCACATTAACCAGGGTGCAACCTCTGTTTACTCGAATCTCTCTGTCAGACACATTATGAACTTGAACCATTAACCTTCTGGCATAAGCATGGACTCTAGCAGGCAAAATACTAGGCTTGACCAGCAGTCCCTCCGGCAATTTCCCAATGCCTGGTGCATCCAACATGAGGATTTTATTCTTGACATCCTTTCTGATACGGACTTCCCCCTGGAGGGTACACTGAGCATTTGGCACCAGGATCAGAGACTCAGGATCCTTTTTCCAGACAACTCCAACCGGTTCCTCTGGTTCCACTTTGTCAGCATCTCTCTGTGCCTCATAGGTCTTCTTGATCAAGGCCTGAATTCTTAAAGCTCTACTAGTCCTTGACCCCTGTTTTTCATAACACAACTGTGCCAGCCATCCAAATATATGTGCATTAGTCCCAATTAGTAAAGGAACCCCATCATACAGTCCAGTAGGGGGACCCACTAAGGCCAGGGTCTCTACTTGCTCTGCCATTCCAACCACAGAGGTGGGGAAAGACAGCCAAATTCAGATATACCCGGAGTAGGGTAGGCCTTCTCACTTAACCCCCATACATGCAGTCCTTCTAATAGTTGTAAGGGTACGTCTGACAAATGCTTCTTATACCAATCCTGGAACATAATTGTCACCTGGGAGCCACTGTCTAATACAGCTCTTGTAGACACTCCATTCACCTTTACAGTGGTCTCCATGGAGGGACACATTATTCTGGTCCAGTCTGGAGAGGTGGTAGTGAGGGCATGGGCAACTGACCTTGCCACAGAGGGACGTGAGTTAGCATTTCTGTGACCCTCACCAGGACCATTTTGTGCACCTCTTAACCAATGACTTGTTCTCCGAAGCTCTCCTTGTAGCCAGCTCACCACTCTCTCTAAGTCTTTCTGAGACTGGCATTCCCTCTTCATGTGACCATCCTTCCCACAATTATGGCAAAATATGTCTGCTGAAGTTTGGGGTGACCGAGGCATCACTGTGGGGGCTGCGGCATTGGTACTATCGATAGAAAATCTTGGTGCCACCTCAGCCAGTGGTGGGTTGGACATTTGGAGACATCTTTTCAGTTCCTTCACTTCCATAGTCAATGCATCAAGTTTTGAACTGTTGTCAACATGAGGTGCCTGGGTGGGCACCCTCACCCCCATGGCAGAAGCAGTCGGGCAAGTGTCAGTGCCCATGCTCATAGGAGTATCCTCCATGATGAGACTGTCTGTTACTTTCCTAATCTCCCTCAGCAACTCCTCCCAGTGCGGGGTGTTTACAGCCATTCCCATTTGGCAGGCACTTAATCCTTGACTTTCATCATGAGTTTTCGGTGATCCCTGGCCATCAGCAGCCGACCCCGCCCTTGGAGCAGAGGCTGTAGCAGCTTCAACTACCCGGGGCTCTGAGAAATCCTCCTCCTCCTCCTCCTCCTCCTCCTCAACTTCCCAGATTTCTTTAATCAAATCACAATGATCCGGTGGGTTACCTGTCCTGTCATGAAGCCTCAACTGAAGAAGCTGCAATTTTGAGTGCTTTGCATGTTGCAATATGTGCCCCAACCTCACACAGTTTAAGTCACTGGCGGCCACCCCCCTTTTCCAGTAGGCCCTCTGTAGCGCTCCTTCCAGATGAGTAACATATGCAGATAAACTTTCCCCTGCCCATTGTTTTGTACCTTGAAACCTCCACATCAAGCTCTCCCCCCGACTCAATACTCCCAAAATTGCATTCAAGTGCAGTTAAGTACTTTCAGACAGATGCCTCAGGGTTTGTGGACCTCAAAGACTTAATGGCTTCCAGAGCGGGACCTCTCAAGCTGTCTAGGATTCTTTTCAATTTCTCAGCCTCTGCACACTGCCACTCAGATACCAAAGGGGCAACACAGTCTATCCAGGTCTCCCAATCATCCTCCCCTTGTGGGGTGGGGAGGGTGCTGGAGAAAATTCTCAACCTGCAGTAAGAGTCATGACTATTGGCAGGTACAGACATGTCGGCCTGTGCTGGCACAGAAGGAGGGGCAATAACAAGTGCTGGAGGGGAAGAGGGTGTTGGTGGAATAACGTTCTCAGGTGGCAATAATTGTTTCTTTAAATCCTCCACAGTTTTCCCTTCCTCCAACAACAGTTTAGCAAATTTCTCATCAAAAGTTTCAGATAATGGGGAAGGCTCGTTCTCCTTGGGGTCTTTACTGTCTTGGTTATCACTTTCCAGACAGTGAGGGTTTCCCCAGGGGTAACAGTCTGTGGCACTTTAGAACTGTCTACAGGGTCCTTACACTCTATTAGGGCCATGAAAGTTTGGGTGAGCAGATCAGCCTGTTGCCCCTCTACCACAGGAAAGTGCTCCCTCTACAGTGTCCGTACTGGTACCCAGTGGGATATCCAAGATAAGTATAGCATTCTGGGGGTCGGTCTCCTCTCCAGTACACCACTTCACCAGCTGGTGTACAGCCACTTCTGTTGGGGTACCCATTTATTTTTTAACAGTAATTCATAAATGTGGCCACTAGAGGATGCTAATCCCAGTGGTGAGCCTCCAAGACAAACTGTATTTTCATTATTACTCTAAATGATGTCTGGCAAAAAGTTACACCTTTGAAAAGTGCTCACTCTGCCCACTTAGTGACGGCAGAAATGGAGCAATTTGGCAGCAGCTCAAGTGGGACTCAAGCAGGGAAACACACAGACCCCCATCCAAATTAATTATGTCTGCAGGCAGACAGCTCTTAAAGAGACAGTACCAGAGGCTCTAAAAGCACTCGCAGATAAACGGCTTAGACGCCAAACACCATACAGGTTTGGAGCATTCAAGCAAGCTCCTGGAAGACTTTTGGGAGCCCAAATTTGCAAGGGGGTTACACCTGTACATGAGGTGTGGCATGCACAGGCTCAATGGTGCATACACCAGCACCCTCATACCTCCCAGCCCCAACTGGTTGCTCTAGGGTAAAGCACTCCCATGGTCACCTGAGAGCGCCTTCACTGGGAGATGTTGCTCCCCCTTCCTCCCTGAGATGGAAAGTGTGCAATGGCCGCTCAATCCATCTCCCCCTATAAATGTTTCTTGAGGATACAGCTGTTTATCCACATATTGTATAGCCGCACACTGCTGCTCTTGACAAGACATGTCAGCTGTTCCATCAACAACCACCATTGTCTAGGAAATTGAAGGAAAGAATGGGGAAACATCTGAGAGCAATAAGTGGCAAAGATCCAAAGAATGCACTTGCTGTACTCATAGGGATGGTTGCAAATCAGAAAGATCATACCTAGTCCTTTATGGGTATTGAAAAACCTATAAAAAGCCCCAGAGGTGGGGATTATGATAATGTGTTGCTGAAAAGAGAATAATACTGGATTTTTGCAACAGAACATTCTGAAAAACCAGGTTTAAATGAAAGGCTAGATCTGAAACCATTCTTAAAGAAATAGCAAACCCCTCCCCCCCCCAAGGAGATTAAGAGAAGAAATTCAAATTGTCTAAAATAAAGATTGGTTTGGAAATAAACAAGAAAGTAAAAGAGAAAGAAATATACTGGGCAACTAATAATGTACCAGAATACCTTTTTTTGTTGTGATTGGTATACTATTTATGAATTATGTCCTTTTTTCATAGATGTTCCTTCTGGTAATTGCCTGTAGTGAATCCTCGTGGGAAACCATGTTTTTGCATAAATAAAAAGAGGAGGACACTGGTGCACAACAGAAGTGGCAACAAGTAAATGTAAAAGTAAAATATGCATAAGAATAGAATGTAAGATTAATAAGCATTAATCGGAAGTAATACATACTGTAATGAATGAATACTTATACATATTTATGAGTAATTTCCGATAAGAATAGACAAATATTTATGTCTGGGGTCATCTGCTATATAAAAAAGGTAGATAAAAGTTTTAAACTGTTTCTAATATGTGTTCACTAGCACTGTCACTTTAAAAAGCATGTATTTAATGGTATTGAGAATATTTGATTGTAATCCTATGACTACGCACTAAGGGGCGTGAAACGCATCAGGAGGTCTATGTTTTGCTGTATGAGGGGAGAGCAGACATTGATGGAGCTTTGTGCACTTGCAATAAAATTATAGCACTTTTCTACACCTTACTAAAGGACTGGCTCCAATTCTTGGTTATACTATGAAACTGTGAATACTCTTATGTTCCCTTATAGCCAATGGTTCTATTACTAGAGTAAATATAATTGGTGATAAGGAACATCCCTGACGTGTCCCTCGAAATAGGGGAAATGCAGAGGAAGTCATACCATTAGTGTTGACCTTTGCCTTAGCTGTTGAATATATTCCTTTAATCCACCCTATATAGTTTGACCCTATTCTAGTCTTTTTAAGGACATCAAAAAGATAGCACCACTTGACCTTATCAAATGCTTTTTCTCTGTCTAAGGACACCACCGCTGCACTTGGCTCCTTGGCATTACACATAACGTTCAGTGCATTTCTAATGTTATTGTGTCCCCCTCTTCCCTTGATGAAGCCTGTTTGATCAGACTTAATCAATTCTGGCAGAATTTCTTCAAGTCTTGCAGCTAGAATTTTTGCATATATCTTATAGTCCTCATTCAAAAGTGAAATCGGATGGTAAGACTTGCACAACATTTTATCTTTGCCTTTCTTTGGAATGACCATAATTAGAGCTTTGTCTGTATATCGTTATATAATTTTATCAGTCTAGGGCTAATAACTTTACTAAAGGTCTTATAAAATTCTATTCCTATTCTGTCCAAACCCGGTGCTTTACCTGGTTTTAGATCCCACATTGCTTTTTCAACCTCCTGTACTGTTATATCTTGATCAAATCTTTTTTGTTGTTCCTGCTTGATATTCAGAATGTTTAGAAAATCATTATTTTCATCGTTCTTACCCTGTGAGGTATACAAATCTTTATAATACCTTACAAATTCTAAATTTATATCTTGTTCGGTATTGATTACTTGATCACTTAATTTTTTTTTTCATGTAATGGTTTCTTACCTGCAGCCACTGTCCTGCTTATATCTAGCCACTGCCTCTCCACCGTCAACCCCGAAGCTGCTGTGCCCAGCTGGCAGAGGCAACTACACCATCGAAGTAGGCTCCCCCCAACACCTCCGCACCCAGAGAGGATCCAGTACCAGCACACACCATCCAGGCATCGTTGGTGGGTGAAGCTTGCGGCCATCAAGCTGCCGTGGACTAGTGCTGCCATTTTCCCTATTCTATTTCCCCATGGGAGCACGGACGTGCAATGACATCCGCATACTGGTGTGCAGACATCTGCCGTGCCCCCCCCCAGTGTTTGGCACCCACACTTCTGCAGTACCTCTGGGTATCCCCAAGGACCACTAGAGCATGGCGTGCACCCACCCCATTTTCCAAGGACTAGGAGAGCTTTTGTCGGATGCTCAATCCTAGTCCTCTACTGCCGACCTCCGATGACCCGGGCTCATTCCCAAACCAGGGTCACTGTCAGGGAGTGAGGTGTGATGTCCAGCGCCTCAACCCTCAGCACCACTGGGCCGGTGAGATCACTTATTTTTAATTCTACAATATTTCTCTCAAGCTTTTCTTTCTGAGTCATATAAGCCAATAATTTGCCTCCTCTGTCAGTATCAGCATCATTTTTAAATCTAGATATTAACATTAATCTTTCAATATTTTCATTGTAAATTTGGTTGTACTCATATCTAACTTTTTCTAACCTTTTTAAATGAAGATTTGAGTTAGATTGTGAATGTAATTTCTGTACTTCAGATATTTCTTTTTCTAATTACGCCAGTCTTAATTTTTGCTGTTTTTCTCTTTTAATTTCATAAGAAGTGCAAACAGCCCTCGCAAAGGCTTTATATGCATCCCATAAAATTTCACTTGAGACTTCAGAGGGGTCATTATTTGCAAAATAATTCTCTGTTTCATCTTTTATTTTACTTATAAATGCTGCATCTTTTAGTTAAATTAGATCCAATTTCCAGTGTTTAGTAGGTGTCCCTGGACGCAAGCTCCAAACATGGTGGTGCATGATCTGAGATATGTATTGATTTATACTCCACTCCAATAATATCCCTTTTTAACTGTTGTGACCCCAGAAAAGAAATCTATTCCTGAGTAGGGTTTTAATCTGCCCAAAATATGAGAATATTTCTTATTATTGGGACTGCTGTTTCTCCATAAATCTATCAAAGGTAGATGTTCCATCCTGTTTAGCAGATTTTTAATATCACTATTATTATATTCTCTTTTTTTCACAGTAGTATCCAATTGTTCATGAAGGATCATATTAAAATCCCCTCCTATCAAATATGGTTGTGATATTCTGTGAGTTTTATAAAAAAAAATTCCCCCGGGTGGCTTTTGCTTTTCATTTGGTATGTATAGTGATGCCAAAGTTAAATATTTTCCTTTAATCTTTATGTTAGCTATTATGAATCTGCCTTCATCATCAATAAGTTGACTTTCTATATACATATTTACTCCCTTCTTGAACAGGATGGAAGCACCTCTTGACTTAGCTGTATATATTGAATGTATAGATTGTCCAACCCACGTTTTATACCCTATATTAATTTATTTGGAGTCAAATTAGATCACTATTATTCTTCTTTATAGAATTATTTTTTTTTTTCCCTTTTTGTCAGATTACTGAAACCATTAATGTTCCAAGATAACATTTTTAGTTGATCAAACACTTCTTGTGTTTTTTTATAAACTTATTGCTCTCTGTCTGTTTGTGATGCAATTTGTCTATCAGAAGAAGTATAAATGCATTCAGAGAAGATAGATATAACATATTTTTCATCTTACTTTTGCATTCATATCTTACATATTGTACATTTAAATTAGCACAAAATTTACTCTAGATTTGGTCAGTATCCCCTTCCCCCATAATTGTACACAAATATGTCTTTTGCCTGTTTAACTTATCCCCCTCATTCATTACTGAATGCTTCATTGAAAAGCTGCACCAGATGGTATCACTCTCCAATACCCCTAGTAGTTCTTCTTAAGCAAGAATAAGCCCTGTCATTCCAATGTGAATGGATAGCCACAACCCCTTTCCCCCTCTCCTCTGGAAAAAACATTAAACTATATAATCAATGCATTATGTTAAGACAGCAATAAGGAGTCTCAATTTACTCTTCCCATTAATATCCTGATCTATGTAATGTTCTGTTCTGTTCTGGGACTTTTAAAGTACTTTGTCCTTTCTCTTGATCTATAGAAGAGTCTTAACTTTTTAGCCCTCCCCTCGGTGCACTCACAGTTTCATCTTCTTGCTGAGAATCTACCTTCTTATTTGGATCTCCTGGGACATCAGTAGCTGCTTCTGCTTTATCCTTTTTTGTATGTTTATTAGGTGATTTCTGTTTCTCAGGATCCGGTGTCTTGTCTTCATTATCTTTTTTAGGGACATGTTCTTGTGAACATTTTTTAATTGTTATTCCTAGTGACTCTTTAGCAAAAGCTTCTGCTTCATCAACAGTCTCAAAATTATGGAATTTTCCTTGGAATAATATCCTTAGTGTGTTTGGATACAATTGTAGAAATCTTGGATGTTTGCCCCAAAGGACCTCTTTAAGTGGATTGAATAGCTTTCTCTTTCTGTAAAGTTCCGGTTCACAGTCAGGCAGTACCAGAAGTTGTTTTCCATCTATTGATATACCTTTTTCATGGGCATGAGATAATACCCTTTCTTTATCTTGAAAACATAAGCAGCATGCCATAATTATTCCAGGAAATCTTTGTGTCACATTTTTATTAATTCTATATCCAGGGGATCGATGAACTCTGTCCAACTCAATTCTATAGCCCTCTTGAAGATCCTGTTTAAGAGCATCATTAATCTAATCTTCAAAATTTGGGGAAATATTTTGACCTTCCAAACCTTCTGGGACATTCAAGAATTTTAAATTGTTGCACCTTGAATGCCATTCGAGATTGTCGATTTTCTGCTTTATTTCCTTAGTCTCTTTTGTGTGTTCCAGAAGCTTGGATTCCAGTTGTGGTGAAAAAATCTTTGACATCTGACATTCTGTTTTCCAGTTCTGGGATTTTGCTGTTTATATCTTTAATGTCATCTGCTTCCCCTATTTCTTCTCTTATTTTGTCCATCTTTAGATGTATACCTACGAAGCCCTATTTGATTTCGTTCATTAACTGATTATAATTATCCATTGGGCTATATTGTTTTGGAATGTTAATTTTCTCAGTTTGGATATCTAAATTATGACTTCTGGTTTTGTTTTTATCTTTGGGAATTGTTTCAGTGTGATTGCCATGGACATATGTAAATTCAAAATCAGCAGGTATATGAAAAGTATTGAGAGTACTTTCTTTGTGGTTAGATGCTCCACTAATGTTTTTTGTGTTAGTTACATTCTCAGCCTCTGCTTCATTTAACTCATTTGATGAATTCATGTTCCTTTTTCTTGAATCAATATTTTCTGTTTCTGGTAACTGTTTGTATCTTGATTCTCTGCCTCTGATCCGTCGTCCTCATCTGTTAAATTTCTTTTTTTAGCCCACGTTTCCAATAATTTTGCACCTTTAGTCTGAGTCATATTTTTCCTTGCTGTATTTCTTTTAGTTTTAAATTTAATGTTTTCAGGTTCGGCCTCTGTTTTGCTTTTGTTCTTCTCAGCCGGTTGCTTAAAAAAAGCCTTAAGCTCATTAGATTATTTTTTTCTCATTCTGAGCCAGCCACTTTCTATCCTCTGGAAACTAGTTTCTGTGTTGTTTTGGTTAGCACTTACTCACGTAGTTCCCCAATGTATCACCTTATAAAGCTGTTTCAATTAGAGTTGGAAAACAAAAGTTTGAAAGAACAATTGCCAGTGAGTTTTAGCTTGCCCTCCGCCATTGACGGTGGTTCAGAGATATTTCTGTTAGCACTAACTCATGCAGTTCCCTGGTATACTGTCTTACAGAGCTGCTATCTGTTGAACTTTTCATAAAGCAGATGGTTCCTATGAATTTAATTCACTGGCCTTTAGATCCCACTGAAAGTCATAGACACTTAATATTATTGTACCAGCCAGGCTTCTGCCTTTTGGATATTCTACGAAGTAAACCTCTCTTAAACCACCAGACCCATCCCCTGATTTGGTTTAGTTCAAGACCTTTGCTCATGCAGTCCCCTATTGTACTGTCTTACAGAGATTAACTTCCTGCTACTCTTGATGTTTATACAGCTTTAAATTAGCATGCCTGGACTCATTTCATTGTTCTTAGACAGTCTTATTTAAGCCTCATAAATAGCTCATAAATAATTCACTAGGAATGTATATTTCAGTTCAATACTGCTATTTCTCCAAACCAATATATCTCATCTATTAAGCCAGTTGGCCCCATCTGAACAACACAGCATGTTACTTTGTGATTAACTACGGCTGCTTGTGTTTCCTTAATATAACTTTACTTCTCAGAAAATTCAGCAGAAAAACAATATAGGAAGTAGAGTGTCAAATACTCTTCAGATCATGCAGAAAAGAATATTCAGCCACAACCAGATTTTTCCTCCTTTTTTTTTGTATATATGTCTTTCAATAGTCATTCAAACCTTGTATCTGGTTTATTCAGCCTGTCGGCATCCAGCTCCTTCAGAGTGAATCATTTGGGACTTAACGGCTTTAGAGACTAGCACTTACAGGAGAACCACCTGCAGTCAAGATCAGAAATGGCCACGACTGTACTAACGTTAATTCACCAGGCACAGCTTTGTTTCTTCCCAATGACCTCTAGTTTCAAACTTGGGCACACCAAAAGCATTTTACACTCTGCTGCATTTCTACTTCCAAGCAGCTACTGACTCTCTCATGAGATCGCAGAACTTCACCAGGATGCATGCTTCAAAAACTCTTTGGATCAGGTATGCGAGATTCTGGTAGGGATGTCTGCTTCCTTTGTTTATTTTACAGGTTACTTCTCCATAACGTTATGATTTTACTATCAACAGGGGAAGTTTAGCATTACCCCTCGCACCATGCTCTGCTGACTCCTCACTGATGGACGCCATATTGCCTTCATTCTGCTGTTCTGTTGTTTTGGAATAAGGTTGACTAGCTTCTTGGTCTTCTATGGTTTCTGAATGTTGACCCATTTTCTGTCTTCTTAGCAGGTTCACTAAGGTAATCTGTCATGGTTTCCCACCATCATCATGTGAAAGTTTAGACTTAAGTTGGATAACCTCTTTTCCATACTTTTGGCAAGTCTTTGCTTCTTTCCTGTTGGTTCAGCAGACATTTGGAGAAGTTGCAGACACTCACAATGAAGAGCAACAGTCAGCACAGCAGCAACTAAAATAAAAAATGCAGTACATTACAAAAACAGTACAACTGTAATGGGGATATAGAGAAAGTGTGGACACATTGGGGCAGGCAGTACAACCTAGAGGTTAGAGTAATGAACTCTGAATGAGCTCTGTACATCCTACAGGCCTGGGTTTGATTCCCACAACCTCCACTTGCATATCTTGTGACTCTGAGTAAGTCAGTTAACCACTCCAGTGCTCCCAGGTTACCCCTGAAAACAGGCACTTCTGCCTAGTGGGCCTTACCCAGTTACCAAATGAATAAAATACAATAAAATAAATAAAATACATATGATAAGGAGTCACAGCACATCAGAAAAGGAAAATACAGATGTCATGGACATGCACAATGAAGAATAACATTGCAACACTAAGCAAAACCAGTTCAAAAACTAGGAGAAAATCATAGACACTCATGATGAAGGATCAATGCAGGGATAAAGAAAAATACAGAGGTCACAGACATGCACAAGAATGAATCATTCATATTTCTATAACTATTCCATAATTATTGTAATTCCCCCAAAGCTACTCTATCACTAAAAATTAGCAACCAGTTTTAATGTCAGTAAGAGAAACAAGCTGGTTAACTGCTAGTCTAGCACCTGCCCATTTTTTTGGGGGGTGTACTACACAGTACTAATAATTCTGAGGTTTGTAAACTCCAAGGCACTTTCTTATTTAACTTATTTTAATAGATTCATTAGTTCAACAAACTCACTGAGTATTTAAATTTATAGTCAATTATCTGTGATCAAGTTTCCTTGCAAACTATAACTGGTAAAGAAAGTGGAGCAATCATATGTTCTCACAATATCAACTAGCAAGGAATGTAACAGTCAATCTTTTTATGTATTGCACATTCCTATAAATGAATGCTATGGAGTCAAAAATGGACTTCATTCATAGATATAAAAAGCACACACACATGAAAGCTAAATAAAAGCGATTTTTAGGAGCAAACTTATACATGACCAAAGCAACATAACACTGTAAACAGAGTGAATAGTTGTAACCCACTCAAAAAGAGCCAAGCACTGCATGTGGATACAGTATATAGGGGCAAGGCTCAGATTCCTTATTGATGGTTTGTGGAGACTGCCTTGCAATCTTAAATAAATACAACTAGTCACTGTATTTGCAGAATCTTGGAGATATGTAAGCATTGCACATCACAGCATCAGCCTGTGCCCCAGATGAAAACATTTCCCTGTAAATATTCAGATCCAGCTAAGCAAGTCAGTACAGTACTATGCAATACAAGATACAGCTTATCTAGTTGCTTCCCATTAGTACCAGCCAGGGTCTATCAATTCTGGAAAATTCCATCCAGTACTGATAACATTTTGTAGTTTGTTTCTCTCTCTCTCTCTCTCTCTCTCTCTCTCTCCTGTTATTCTTTAAATATGTGGATAAATAATCAGAATAAAAGAAGGCTTAATATGCAGACCATTAAATAAAGCAAACTGAAAATAGCACTGGAAGCAATTATAAGAAAAAACACAAGTTCTGCAGATTTGCTGATCTGGTCCAAAATGCCAAATTCTGTGAAATTCGTTGTTTTTACTGGTGTGAAGGCAGTCCAAATTCCAGAATCCTTCATTTTTTTTCTGGTAAAAACCAAAAAACAGCGGCCTTGCAGATAAGCAATCAAAACATAAGCTCAACTCAGCAATCTGGTTGCCATACAAGAGCTTCAAGAATGGAGTTGCTCAACATGGCATAATTCCATGCCACAGATGCACTTAGAAAGAGAAATGGATCTCATTAACACAGGTAAAAATGAGTGGTTGTAGAATATTTAACAAGAAAACCCTATGTCTGCCCTCTTACTCCTAATATTTACTATGTATTTCTTGTTCCCCAATGACTTAAATGAGGAGTTCTGACATGTACTGTGTAATACAATCTGTTAAATGCACCATCTCCTTAATTAAGGTATATGCCATCACTGGCTTACAATTGAGTAATGCAGAGTGCCATAGAGTTATTGTACCATAAGGCAGTAAAAGACCAGGTAGCTTTAGATAAACATTGGAAGTATGTCAAATGTATTTTCAAAAAAACAATAGTCTGTTGCAATATTTTATGTTTCAAGAATTGATGATGTTATGCTGCAGAGAGTCTATGCTAATTGCCCCAACTAGTTACATGTTTATATTGCATTACATTATTAAGAAGAAGCCAAACATTTTTAAGCTGCTTTAATGTTGCTTAATGACTGTTACCTTTTGATGTTACTGTCTGGTAGAGAGCACTCCACTGTGACTCATGCTAGTTGACTCAGTCCTCCTGGCTGTTGCTTCAGTTCATGCTGCAGTTGGGTGGGTCAGCTGTGGCAGAGAGCTCCTCCAAAGGTACTTTTTCTCCTCTGGCTGGTGATGTGATGGAAGAATCAATGGCAAGGGGTCTCAGTTCCCTCAGTGACTGATGGGATAATAAACAGGAGGTATGTCGATTGATTGATAGTAAAACCAAGGCCAAGGAAGTGAAGAAACTCCAAGAAACTTGCTAAAGCCTTGATTTTCATACATACAGAAGACCCCCTCACTTCCCCTTGATGCAGAGCAGCTGCTCTTAACTGGTCTGCAGAGACAGCCACATAATTCACATGTTTTTGCTGGGCTTGAGAGCTTTGATAGATTCGGGCAAGATGAGACACTAGCTGGTGCTGTGGGAGCTGTCAGCTTCAATGTTTTACTGTGTGTGTGTGTGTGTGTGTGTGTGTGTGTGTGTGTTTTGAGAAAGGAAAACTGTATCTGTATCTATTCCAAATGATTTAATTATAGCTGCCAGAATGTTGCAGGGTATATTTATGGCCACTTAAAAAGTTGAGGGGGATGTGTCCATCTCATTCCCTCCCCCCAGTGGATGCGCCCATGCCCGGTGGAGCTCTTCACCAAATCACTGGAAAGTGAAACATTGCCTAAAGACTGGAAGAGAGTGACAGTGGTCTCACTTCACAAATCAGGGAGCAGAGAGGGGGCTGGAAATTACTGTCCAGTGAGCCTCTTAGCAGTGGTAGGAAAACTGACTGAGACACTGCTCAAGCAAAGAATAGTAGCACATCTGGAATCCAGTGGGTAACAGGACCCAAACCAACATGGTTTAATGGCTGGAAGGTCATGCCAGACAAACCTGGTAAACTTTTTTGACTGGGTAACGAAGGCAGTGGATCAAAGTGGAGTGGTAGATGTGGTCTGTTTGGACTTTAGTAGGGCCTTCAACTCAGTTCCACACAGAAGGTTGGTAAAGAAGCTGGGCCGCATCAGCATAGGTAAGGAAGTGGTGGTTTGGGTGATCAGCTGGCTGAAGGGAAGAACACAAGGGGCGCAGATAAATGGAGTGATATTGATGGAGAGGGGAGTGACTAGTGGAGTGCTTCAGGGGTTGGTGCTGGGGCCCCTACTCTTCAATGTGTTCATAGCCGACATTGGTAATGGATTGGAAGGGAAGGTGTGTCTGTTTACAGATGACACCAAGATCTGCAACAGAGTGGACACCTCAGAAGGAGTCAAGAGCATGGAATCAGACCTGAGGAGCCTTGAGGAGTGGTCAGATGCAGGGCCAGAGTAAGGTAGCCTGTGGCTCTAGGCCCAAGAGAAATATGGGGCCCCCTCTTGCTGTGACCATGCCCCTTTGCTGCAAAGGGACACCGTCACAGACTGTAAGGCAGCTTGGGAATCCATTTACATACAAACTATATCACATGTTAGGATACAGTTTGTATGTAATGAGGTATGGGCAACAGAATACAAATTAAAATTCCTACCCTTCTGTTTACCCTCTCACAAAATTATATTAGTGTCAGTGCACACCATTCTCTCCTGTCCCTTTTCCTCAAGTGTCTGATACTGTTTTATTTCACTTTGATAATCTACAGTTCACCCTTGACTATCTGACCATTTTTGTACAAGCAAAGTTGGGTAGATAATCAAGGGTGCGAGACAATAAGGGGCAATAGAATAGCTATTGTTTTGTGCAAACATTTGGTGGATATTCGAGGATCACTGTATGTGCAAGGCTGCTCTCAGCATACATGATTGCCACCTTTCTTATGCTACTTAACTTACTGCAAGTGCACTCTTACTTCCTGAGACAGGCCCGCCCACCCACAAACCACATAGGGAAGGTGTTGTAGTGCTATAGAAAGACTTATAATGGTCAGGGTTAGTGGAGGCTTTCAGATACTATTTGTTTACTTTGCAGGTAATTGTACATAATTGGGGTAGTATTGTCTGTATATAGCTGCAAAACGTATACAACTGCCTGCAAATAAAACAAATATGATCTAAAGGCCACTGCTGCTCCTGATGGCACTGTAAGCCTATATATAGCACTGTAGCCTCTCTGCTACTTTGTGTTATTGAAATGAGGTTTTGTAGGTGGTGTTAAAGAGCTGGCTTAGCCATACTGTTTGCAAATTACAAATATAGTATTGTTAAAGAACTTAAACAATTCAAACCAATTTTTTTCATAATTTTGATCATCATTTTCATGACTCTCATCACCACAACCCAAACTCAACCATGAACTTTCCTACAAATTTTCCCTGAGAGGAGAATTTCATTTAACAGTGATTAACAGGGCTGGCAGTACAGCCTAGTGGTTAGAGTAATGAGCTGTGAATGAACTCTGTACATCCAGCAGATCTGGGTTTGATTCCAACAACCTCCACTTGCATACTGTGTGACTCTGAGCAAGTTACTTAACCATCTCAGTGCTCCCGGGTTGCCCCTGAAAACAGGCACTTGTGCCTAGTGGGTCTGACTTGGTTACCTTAGAAACATAGAAGCTGATGGCAGATAAGGACCACAGGGTCCACCCAATCTGTCCATTTTCCCTACCTCCTGCAAAAACCACAGACCTTACTTGATCTCTTGTTTTATTCTCTTTCCTATCGCTAGGGTTCCCCTAAGCCTGTCCCATGCATTTTTGAATTCCCCTACCGAGTTAGCCCCCACCACCTCTGCTGGGAGGCTGTTCCATGCATCCACCACTGTTTCTGTGAAAAAAATACTTCCTTGCATTACCCCTTAATCTACCCCCTTCCAGCCTCATGTCTTGTCTGCTTGTTCTAGAACATCTCTTTTTTTGGAAAGATGCTTCCCTCCTGTATCTTATTTATGCCCTTGAGATATTTGAAAGTCTCTATCATATCCCCCCCTCTCACCTCTCCTCCATGATATACACATTTAGGTCCTCCAGTCTTTCCTCACATGACTTTTGGTGCAGAACCTGCACCATTTTGTTGCCCTTCTCTGAACTGCCTCTACCCTGTCTATGTCCTTATGGAGATGCGGCCTCCAGAATTGGACACAGTACTCCTGATGGGGTCTACCAATGGTTTGTACAGTGGCATCACCACCTCCTTTTTTCTGCTGGTGATTCCTCTCCCTATGCACCCCAGTACCACAACTGGTTCTCCCCACAGCTTTGGCACATTGTTTGGCCACCTTAAGGTCATCTGATATGATTGCCCCCAGATCCCTTTCTTGTTTAGTGGCTGTCAGTAACTCCCTCCATCTTGTAAGCCTCCTCTGGGCTCCTGTACCCGAAATGCATAATTTTGCACTTTTTGCATTGAGTCTTAGTTGCCACACACTTGACCATTCCTCTAGTTTACCTAGGTCCCTCCTCATTTTTCCATGCCTCCTGGAGTGTCTACCCTGTTGCAGATCTTTGTATCATCTGCAAAGTGGCATACCTTTTCTTCCAGCCTGTTCACAATGTCACTTATGAAGACATTAAAAGAATAAAATAAAAAAAGAATCCAGTTCCAATCAAGGAGTAAAAACATTAATGACTACATTAGGCAGTACAGCCTGGTGGCTACAGCCCCAAGCCAAGAACCTGGAAAACATGTAGATGCAGAATACTTGGATCTGTGAACCACAGCCTCTGTCTGCATACTACGTGAACCAGGGCCGGGGCATGTCACAGAACACCCATGTGCTAATGAAAGGCACCTGGAACTTGGAACAGGCTCTTCAATAAGCAGGCTCTTCTGGCTCTCTGACCCTTCCAGTATGAATGATAAGAGCCCCCTCAAATGCACAAGATGAGGCAAGAAGTGAACAAACTACTGTAGGGGGCCCCATTTAAGATGTGCACCAGTTACTTTCCCTATTAGGAACACCAGCTGGGGAGCAGGAATCTTTCTAGCCACTTCTTCCCACTTGGGATACCAAGTGGGTGGGAGACAAAAGCAAAGAAAAATGGCCTGTTTCCACCTTAAAGTTCAGTCTGGCTGGAGCCCCCTGAAGCTATCAGCTGTACTTAACACCTAGTCAGGGAGATGATATTCACATCAGAGTTCAACTCCTACCTTGCTCACATTACTCAGCAGGCAAGTCCATTACAAAAACATGCAGCTCAGGCAGAAATAAATTGGTATGTAGTAAATATATTTTAGGGATTGTTGGGGCCTGGGGGGCCCCCTGGCTGGTGGTGGTCCTAGGCCAGTGCTTATGTTGCCTATGCCTTAATCCGGCCCTGGTCAGATGTCTGTCAGTTGAAGTGCAACCTCAAAAAGTGCAACGTCATGCACTTACGCAAAGAAAGCCCCTTAGGTGGGATGCTACCTGGAAGGGAAGCAGCTGGCATGCACCAATCTAGAGTGAGATCTAGGAGTCATTTTATCAGATAACTTAATGGTGGGGAAGCAGTGCAGAAAGGCAGCACTAAAGGCCAGTGGTATGCTGGGCTGCATAGGAAGGGGAATCACAAGTCACAGAAGGGAGGTGGTGCTGCCACTTTACAAGGTGCTGGTGCACCCTCACCTGAGTACTGTGTACAGTTCTGGAGGCCACACCTTAGGAAAGACATCAATAGGATTGAGACAGTGCAGAGGAGAGTCACAAAAATGATTCAAGGTCTGCATCAAATGGCATATGAGAATGGGTTGAGGGAGCTCAGCATGCACTCCCTGGAGCAGAGGAGGAAGAGGTGGGATATGATTGAGACATTCAAGTATATCAAGGGTATAAATGAGGTAGGAGTTCAGGAGCTCCTGCAGGAGAAGAAAAGCATCAGAACTAGAGAACATGATATGAGGCTCAAGGGTGGGCAATTCAGGAGCAATGTTAGGAAGTTCTTCTTCACTGAGAGGGTGGTTGACCCATGAAATTGCCTGCCCCAGGAAGTGATGGAGTCCAAAACAGTAAATGGTCTCAAAAATGCCTGGAACAGGCACAAAGGTATCATTTCACAGAAAGGATGGGAGGGGAGGAGGGGGGTTAGTTACCCATATTGGACAGACTAAATGGATCTTCTGGTCTCCATCTGCCATCAATTTCTATTTTTCTATGAAAACTCAGTTAAATGGTCAGAAGCAGGCTCAAACTGCTTAAGATAACATCCTGGTTCATAAAAGCACACAGTTCAATCAGGGATGGGTGGACTAGTTCAGAAGAAATCCATGCCCCCCCCCCAAATAAAAAAAAAAATAAAAACACATCTGGCATGTTCAATAGCTTAGAACATATTTCCATTAAAAACTACCTGGCTTGATTTGAAATGCAGATCAGATGTCTAATGTGTTTTTTATGAAAGAAATTAATGACACACAGGGTTTTTATTGTCTTTTATTGTTTTTAACCACCCCACCTCCCGCTTACCTGAATATGGACTATTTTGTCATTGAAGTTAAATCTGGAGCAGATACAGTACAAGTTAATTAAGCCATCTGTTTGGTACCTTAGTTGATGAACTTGTTGACTTCTGTTTAATAGCATAGACCAGGTCAGTGTCACACATTGTAAACTATGAAGTTGTCAGAAATCAGATAGATTTGGGCTCATTCATAGATCTGTATAGGGATGGGGGTCAGACGGGAGGCAGTCAGTTGTGGAGACTGTGGGGTGCTCTTCTCTAGGGTTATGTTCTGGAGGAGAAGGCACTGCCCCATCTGCAGGACCATGGCAGAGTTCTAGGTTCAGCTGGTAGCAGCAAGGGTAGAAGTATCTCAGCTGCATCACCAGCTGAACCAGAACCCACCCAGTATCTCAGCTGCATCACCAGCTGAACCAGAACCCACCCCTCACATCCCCACTCTCCCAGAGACCCAGTGGTCCAGGGAGGTGGTGGAGAAGGGGGCAAGGGTAGCCATAAGGAGGTTGTTCAGCCCAGCACCAACCAGATAGTGAACCACTTCACAACCCATAGAGGAGGCCTAGGCATGTGACTCAGCTAAGGGGACTCTGAGTCAGTTGATGGGAAAGGGTAGGGCAACATGATGGCATCCAATGGGAGCAAGTCTATCAGGAGAGTCTTAGTGGTTGGGGACTCAATGAGTGTGGGGTAGATAGGGTGGTGGAGGGGGTTGGACAAGTGAGGGATGGCCCGGTGCTTTCCTGGTGTATCAGTCATCCAGGATTTAGACAGTATAGGGAGGATGGCTCAAACGGAGCAGAAGGAGCCAGGGGTGTTGGTATACCTGGGTATCAATGATCTTGAACCAGTTGGTGGAGAAGCTGTGGCAAAATGTATGTAGACTGGGGACAGTTTGGAAGCAGATTCAACCTCTCTGGACTTTTCTGAAGTCCTTATTGTGTTGAGCAGGGAAGGGAGGCAGGTTAGGATAAGTAGTTATGTAATAGATGATTTTAATGGGTGGTTTAAGGGATGGTGTCAGGAGAAGGGGTACCTCTTTGTGTGGGACTGGAGGGACTTCTGGGGCAGGATACTCTTCAAGGGTGATGGACTTCACCTGATGAGAGAGGACCTGCACGCTGGGGAAGAACTTTGGCAACTGTTATCAGACATTTAAATTAACTGTTGGGGAGACAGGGACTAGGTAACCACAGTTGCAGATGAGAGGAAGAGGATCCTAGCTAGTACTCCCCCACATTTCGGGGCTGGTAGCAGCACAGTTAGTACAAAGAGAGTTGTGGAATTAAACGGACTAGGTGAGGGAACATCAGAGAGGGGGAATGCAGTGTGTGAACACCAGGAAAAAACAAGAGGATGAGAGGACTAGGAAAGCACATGGGTAGTAGCAAAGTAGGATCAGGGTCATATGTAAGGGGGTATGTCGTAATGCCAGGAGCCTGGGTAACAAAATCAGTGAGCTCCAGGTGTTAATGGTGGACACTTAAGTGAGCCCAGTAGCCATCACACAAATTCAGGAGGCATAGGCGGTTGGAAGAGAGATGGGGTTAATAAAGGGAGCCACTTTGGAGGTATCTAAGTTATGCATGAGAACGATAACCAAAAAGAACAGGTTCAAGAGACCATTATGGTTCTCAGCAAGAGTCAGGGAAGCAGTGAGGGCCAAGAAAATGGCCTTCTACAAATATAAAGAAAAGCAGGGGGAGGAAGAATGGAGAGCATGCTCAATTAGAAACAGGGAGCAAAGAGGGTGGTAAAGAAGGTAAAAGTAGACACAGAGCTGCATATTGTGGAGGTTGACAAAAGTGGATAAAAATAGTTCTTCCAATATTAGGGAAAAAAGGAAGAAAGAAGGGGGAATTGTTGGACTAGCTGAATCGGAGTAGGGTGCTAGAGGAGGACTGGGAAAAAGGCCACCATACTTAATGATTACTTTTGCTTAGTTTTTACTAAGGAGAATGGTAGGCCCTTGCCAGAGACTGGCATCGAAGCAGCCACAGAGAGGGTCCTGGAGATGAAGCAGTCAATATTTACAAGCAAAAGGGTCCAGAAAGGGCTTGCAGCCCTAAAGATAGATAAGACCCCAAGACCATATGGATTGCATCAGAGGTTACTCAAAGAACAGGCAGCAGTACTGGCTGAACTCCTGGTAGGTCTATTCAATAGCTCTTTAAATATGGGGGTAGTTCTAAAGGACTGGAGGGTGGCAGATGTAGTTCTGCTCCATGGGGGGAGGGACAAGGAACAAGTGGGGAACTACAGACCTGTCGGTCTTACCTCTACTGTAGGGAAGCTGCTGGAGTCATTGTTCAAAGAGGACCTCATGGACTACTTGGAGAGCAACGGTCTCCAGAGTAGTAAACAGCATGGATTTGTGGCAGAGAGGTCTTGTCAGACTAATCTGATAATTTTGTTTGACTGGATGATGAGGGAATTGGATAGGGGCCACACTGTGGATTTGCACCACTTCAGCATCAGCAACGCTTTCAACTTGGTGCCTCATAGATGCTTGCTGAAGAAGCTAGAGGACCTAGGTACTGCTAAGGCCATAATAAATTGGTAGGTAATTGGTTAAAGGGGAGGCACCAGAGGATTGTGGTCAATGGGATCAAATCAGAAGAGAGGGAGGGAGGTCATGAGCAGGTTCGGGGTGCCAAGTTTTGAAAAATGTTGTGGGTGTTCAAAGCAATTATAAAAGGGGAGGTCTAGAAGTCGCATTGTCCCCCAGAAAATACAGGAATTTTCATGCTTTGCAGTGCATTTTAGGGGGTATTTTGACACATTTTAGAATGTGTATGCACCTCCACGCTACTGCACTGCAGAGGATGCAAGGGTGCCCTTGGGGCCTCTTTAATGCCTGACCATGTGCTAAGATCCATAGAAGAGTGCTCTGGAGGGATCTTTGATGCCCCCAGGTCTTGCAAGCATCCCCAGAATGCGGATTTCAGGTTATAGTACCACAACCCCACAAAGTACAGGGGTGACAGGTAGTACAGGGACAGAGACAGAGAATACAGAACTGGGAACTGGCGCTGGAGGCATGAGAAAGGGAAAGGCTGTAGGGGGCACAGTGACAGGGCTGGAAGAAGGGAGGGCAATGGATTGGGGTAGGGCACAGATCTGGGAACATGGGCACATGGCTTGGGACCAGTGTTGGACTTACGGGGGGGGAGGGGCTTGCTAGGGCTCAGCCACCTTCCAGCTCTGAAGAGAGCCCCAGTTGCTCATGAATCACTACAACTGACTTATAATGGGAAGGGGGGGCTTAATTTAAAGATACAACCTCTATGGCCCTCCAGCTCCCAAAACTCATAAAGTTTAATTTTAACACTGCTTGTGACTTGGGCTGGGGGTAGGGCTGGGGAACAGGGGACACATATCTATGGATAGGGAGATACCCAGTTTTGAAGCAATGAGGACACAGGGCTGGGAACAGGGTACAGAGAACTTGTGACAAAGGGACACATCACATTGGGGACAGAAGACACATGACTGCAGGCAGGGACACAGACTGGGTTAGGCATTCCTTCATTAAAAACATTTAGCACATACCACCAAGTCACAGGAACCCACAACTGGAATTTCAAGTGTAAAATTAAAAGGTATCATATGAGAGAGAGACAGAGAGAGAGAGAGGTACACCTACAGATATCCTGGAGGATAGACAGACACTGACTGACAGACAGAGATCCTGAAAAAACTGTGTCCACTAAATATGTACTATGGCCTGTCACAATGAAATATGATGAAGAAGAGGTCAGAGGACTTGCATACAGTTTATACACACAGTGTAAAATATTGTATTAGACAACTATATACAAGAGTTTTGCATGCCTTTTCTGGTGTTTCTGTCTTTTCTTTCATGCCCTCCCACCTAACTCTGTATTATTCCAGAGTCCAGTTTGATATTATGGGATGAGGAGAAAGTAGTTCAGGAATCAGTTTTTCCACCACCCTCACCTCAACAGCTCTCAGTCTTACAGACAGCCACTAAGTCAAACTAGACAGCCAGCGAGTCAAGCTAGCAGGAGGAAGCTTTTCTTTAGCACCCTCCTTACTCTGTCCTAGCCTAGGAAATTTGTAGATTGATTCGACAGGAGAAGAAGTGACTGTAACATGCAGTGTGAGGAGAAAACACACTGCTTGTCCCCTCCTCCCACTGCCTAAACTCATACAGTGTTCAGTACTGAAAAACCAAACTGTCCATATTCATGACTATTTTAGTTCACTCCCTACTCCTAACTCTTTCAATAAATAAATAAATTAAAAATCTAAATATACCAAATTGTATCTTCTTGTTCTACCCCACTGGCATACAGTGGATGCATTGCTTACAACATCAACATTTCATTTTTATAAAATTATTTGTGAAAGAGTGAGTGGGGAAATACATTGCAGTCTGCAGAATAAGACATTTTAGTCAAAGGTAACTTCTCTAAAGCAAACATTGGCCGGTCTTCTTCACTTGTAAAACACAATTCAAGCTGTAGCTGATCTCATTCATTTACTTCATTTTTTCCTGAACTTTCTGTTCAACAAAGATGCAAACAGACATTTCTTGCTGCAGATAGGAAAAATTAAGAGAGAACCCCCCTCCTCCCCCGAGTATGGCAGGCTTCATCAAGCTTGTTGCACCTGCAGCAGCAAAGGGAGAAGTGCATGGGTAAGCTCCACATGAAGGTTCTGAAAACAGTAGCCCATTAGTTCTAGGTCAGGCCATGCAAAGACTTCACAGAACAAGCAGCAGGCAGCCTAGTACAAACTCACTGGGCTCAGTCACAAGTGCATTTTTCATAGCTTGTGCAATGGAATCAAAAACACTCATCTATGCCTTAAATAAGTCACTTGTGCCCAACTGAAATTCCATTCTGTGCCATGCCAGCATAAGAAACCTCACCCGGATAACATTTGTGCTTAACAACACTGAGGTTGGTCCCATCCCTCTAACTACTCTCTACCTCTCTGGAGATTTTTTTTTTCTTTTAGCTGAGTTTTTAAATTGTCCCAAAACGAACACTTAGTTTTACTCTGACCTTCTACAGCATGGGAGAAAATGCTCACTGAAGTAGTGCATGCAGCTGAGCCCAAGATCGTAAATCGTAGGCAGAGACGAGAAGTCTGCATCACATGACCCATCCCTGAATCTCCCTGGGACGAGTCATATGATGCAGAGTTAAGACTTTTAAGGGAGAAACCCTGAAAATCTGCCAGGCTGGAGTGGAACAGGACATGCTTCACAGACAGCTTATCTTATGGTAGAAGAGAATGAATTAAAAATCGGATAGACCGTTCATATTTTTGGAGAATATGGACAGTCTGTATTTTGCAGGTGCCTTGTTTAACTTTGTAGGTGCTTGAGCACCTGAGCACCCATGCTGGCGGTGCCACTAAGTGGGTTACCACAGGGATCTGTCCTGGATCTAGTCCTCTTTAACAAGTTTATCAGCAACAACAGTGAGGGAATACAGGGTAAGCTGTGTCTCTTCGCAGATGACACTAAGCCCCGTGTGAGAGTGGACAGCAACAAAGGAATAATGGAAATGCAGAGCAACTTACAAAAGCTAGAGGAAGGGTCTAAGGTTCGACAGCTGAAACTCGGTGCCAGAAAATGCAAGATAACCCACCTAGGGAACAAGAATCCCAGGACAGAATACTGAATGGGTGGGGTAAGACTTAGCTCTACAGTTGTGGAATAGGACCTTGGAGTAATTATCAGTGACTCCATCAAACAAACAAGTCAGTGCAACAAGACATATAGCAAAGTAAGTAGAATGCTGAGATGTATCGGGAGAGGTATTGATAGCAGAAGAGAAGAGGTAATACTTCCCCAGTTTAGATCCTTATTATGGCCAAACTTGGAGTACTGCACCCAGTTCTAGAGTACTCACCTCAGGAAGTATAGGGATAGGCTGGAGACATTGCAGTACAAGGTAACAAAAATGATTCTGGGCTAACAAGGCAGGTCCTATGAGGAGTTCATCAAGGCACTGAACATGCAGTCTCAGGAGACCATAAGGGAGAGGGGAGATATGACAGAAACCTTCAAGTTGCTGAAAGTAATTAACAAGGCAAACCATGGGGAACTGTTTAGCTTGAATACTAGTCTGAAGTCATGTAAATATGAATGGACACTGACAGGAGGGAGGTTCAGGAGAAAAACATAGAAACAGTGATGCCAGAAGGAGACCAAGGTCCATCTAGTCTGCCCAAGTCTTCCTGAGATCTGTTTGATCTCAGGACCTAAGGGCCCATTTGGATTTATGACATGAGCAAGTATTATTTTACAGAAAGAGTGGCAGAGCCGTGGAACAGTCTACCAGCCAAAGTGGTGGATATTAAAACTTTTGGTGGTTTCAGGCACAGTTGAGGCAGAAAGAAGAGAATAGTGGTGACTCAGGATAGCAGAAACTGGGAGGAGAATTGGGGGGGGAGGATAGGGAGGGCTAAGACCCTGACAGTAGGACCCAGGCTAAATAGGGAACCCGGGTAGACCGCATGGACTACGGGTCTTTTACTGCCTTCATTGTGTAAGTTTCTATGTTTCAATTTCAGTAAAAAGTCTTTATTTTAATCTTTTTAAAATAATTTCTTTTTTATTTGAAATTAGACATATTTGAAAAACATGTTATAAGTGTAAATTAATGCTCCAAAGTTTGCAATTATGGTGAGACAATTAAAACTCTAAGGTGCATTTAATGGCACTCTGCTGCATCTTGTGCCTGACAGTGCACCTGATTTGTGTGATTATATAGAGAATAATGCATGGGGTGGAATGTATTATGATGCGTTAATATACACCTGAGGTGTGCGATACCATATAAACCCTAAGAGCAAAGCCTGAGGGTTTTTTTCAAGCATTACACTGAGGGTATGTATTAAATTCAAGCGACACACTCCATCCCATGCACAAGCTATTATAATTTCTGGTATAGCAATATTTTCTTACCAGAAATTGCAAGGTTTCACTTGTGGTTCAGTGGATGGTTGCCAGACTCCACCCCCTGCCCCACATACTCCACATGCTCACACACCTCCCCTGCCTAGTGTTTTTCACGTTTGGTCTTACCTTGGTGCTGCATCTAGAATCTCTGCTTCTTCTGCCATTTTGTTTTGTGTGTCTCTCTCTCCTTGTGTCTCCTTACTTCTGTCCATTTTGCCTTTGTTTGTTGTTTGCTCCATGTTTTGCTGTTTCTGCTCCATACCTCTCAACCTCTCAGTTTTAAAAATTGTAGCCCTGACCTTCAAAATACAGAGCAGATGGCCAGAATGTGACTCCCTCCCTCTCCCGCTCTCTCTCTGATGCCTTTGTCTGCTGCAGTGCCCCCTCATTCTTCATGCATTTCTGCCTCTACCACTTGTTTGTCCCTCTCTTATGCACTTTAGGAGTCTTTTGGAGTCTTGTTGCTTGTGTTTCTTTCAGATCTCCATTTCCTTTCTAATGCCCAGTTTTGTGCTTTCCTCAACTGGCCAGCTGTCTCCTTTCCTGAGAGTTCCAGCCACAGCCTTTTTCTCTGTTACTGCTTTTGGATGTCTGTTTTGCAGCATTATTTGAATTCCCTTCTGCTCCAGCTTGGTGACTTTCTTTTGTTAGATGAAGAAGAATCAACATTTATATAGCACTTTTAATACACAGTGTATTCCAATGCGCTTTACAAGCAATGCTAGACTGGTAGTGAAGTGACTGAATGTGTATTGGTGGCCATATTGCACATCAACACCCACACACAGCCTGGACAATTGCATGAACCAGTTTATGGGAAGGGGAGTGTTGGCCAGGACACCGGGAATGTCCACTACTCTTTTGCGAAGAGTGTCCTGGGTTCCTTTACTTCCACCTGGACACCCACGAGGACAGCACCAGGATGGGTAGAAAGGACTTCGGTTTAACATTTCATTGGAAGTATGGCACACCCCAGCAGTACAGCTCCCACTTAATACAGCACTTGGATTCCAGCATTTTAGGTGCAAGTCCAATCCCGGTGCAGGACGAGAACCCATGACCTTCTGGTCTAGAGTTGGATGTGCTACCAACTGAGCCATGCTGGCACCTGTTCATCATGCTTGGGTGTTCCAGTGGCATAATTCTCCCTCTGGATCTCCTATGACATGCTCTAGTGGGTGTCAGATTCTGAGACCTCTCGTTTCTTCAGTAGTTCATTGTTGACTTTGCTGTCCTATAATTCCTATCTCTACTGGGATAAGTGACTTAGCAGTAGTGCAATGGCATGTAGAAGCACAGCTGTGCAGTTGTGTGCCTAGCCTTGCCTGTACTTACAACTGGGTACCATCCTCAGAATATCACTCAGAAAGCTGAGGGTCATCCACCCATAGTAATTACTTCCCCTGAAAAGGCTCAATACTCCGAGCTCCACTAAAGCTCATCTAAGCCTCTTTATAATCTTCTCAATTATCAGCACAGAATCTCATGGCCACTCACTCCACCAGTTCAAATCTGGAGGACATGAATTCCAGGCAGTTTCACCACTAAATACTTCACAGAAAGCCTCCTCAAAATCTCAGTTCTGCATTAAGGAATGGACTTTTCCTAAGCTGATTTCTGCACACTGAGTATTGCAGACCCATTGTTTCTTCCTCTGCCAGAAAGCAGGAATTGTTCTATTTGTACCTCATGTCAGTAACACCAAAATTAGCCTCACCTTCCCCACCAGTACCTACTCCTACTACCACTTCTGCTGGCCCTCTGACGTTCTGGGCTTGTTTTCGAATGTGGGTCATCAGTGTCTCAAGTGGAAGCACAACTGCTGCACTAGTAGACTGGCTCAAGAACAATTTTTTTTTTTTGTAAAAAAATGTTATTGATATACTTTTTCCATAACGATAAAGTATAGTGATGTACCTTTTTAATATTAACATGGAAAATTCCATGATGGTTTTAAAAAAATAAAATCTTAAAAAAGTTATTTTTTTGCACTTTTACTGAATATTGGTATTCGTCCCCAGAATATAATTGGTATCTATATAAGTGGAATACCCATAAACATTCACCTTATACCTTACATCGCGTGGCTAGCATTTCGCTCTCCTCACCAGCAGTGCCAATTCTTCCTTGCTTTCACAGCCTTCAGCTGCGAAAGCATTAGAAGATAATAAGTAAAGAACTAAATTCCATCCAAGACTACATTTTTTTATGACATGGAAATGCAGTCTTGCAAAATATTAACAGCTGCCATCAGCAGAAGTAAGTTACCCAAAATAAAGTGCTCCCAATATTTGAATATCTGGACATTTAGCTGTTTTATTACAGAAGATTTTTATAAAAACAGGATCTTTTCCCCTTATACTACAACTGGCTACATTGCATGTTCCTGCTCAGAAATCATATCCCTCTGCTTTTGACATCACCACCTGTTACCATGGAAACTATGCTGGTGCCCCCAGCAGAAATTACTTCAGGGAATGAAAAGTGACAGGAACAGATGAAACTTATGGGCAAAGTGTCTGCTTTATGCAACTGTCTTTAGTGATAAAGACTGGAATGTCCTGGAATTTTGTTTTTTTTGCAGAATATTATAAGATTTTGCCTCCTTCTGATTCCAGTTGTAATTGTTTTGTTGGGAACCTGAAAATCATTACCCTGGAGTATGAGCTGATTATAAGGTTCCATCCTAAGTTGGAACTTGATACCAGCCATATGTCTGGATTCTCTTGAGGCAAACATGGAAAATAAATCTCTTTGTATGACTAAATCAGAAACCTTCAGGGTGAGCTGACCCTAAAGATGAAGAGTTGTCAGGCAGCTCTGAGAGTTGAGACAGGGAAGGCCTTCATACTCGAGGAAAACACCAAGCATTGAGCTCCAAGTAAATCTTTCATTGAGTAAGCAGTAAGACCAAACTGGGTGTGGGGTGTTAGTGGAGCATTGAGTCCCAAGCAGCAGGCTTAAACATTTGGCTTTAACATCAGTTTTGTAGTAACATAGTTCAATGTGCCTGTGCAACTGGTTTCATGCTTGTGTAATGTCGATAAACTTTGACTGTTCACCTCTCTGCCCATGGGATATACCACCCTGTAGGGGTACGAAGGCAAGAAAGCCTAGGGGAGGGTTCCACCCCTTGAAGGGCTGTGGGAGTGATTCCCTTGGCTAAAGGTACCTTAGGAAAAAGCCCACGAGAGAGAGAGAGAGAGAGAGAGAGAGAGGCATGCCACTGGAGGAGGAGGGGTGGATGGAGGGGCAAGGAAAAATGCTTGTGTGTGGAGTGAGGAGAGCAGCCCTTAAATAGGCTGAAGGGGGGGGGTTGTCCAGTTGCACTGTCCCCTTGAACTACATGCTATAGCCTTCCAATTAAAAAAAAAGTATTATACAATGGCAATAAAGAATTCTGGGCTGTCATTGATCAGCCTGAGGCTGGACCCATGATGTTATCCCAGTATAACATCACGGATCTAGTCCTGGCACACAGAAGATCTCATCACAAAATAAAAGTGATACTGTCAGTGCGATTGGCTTCACTTAACCTGCGGTCAGCAGCGCGGGCCTGTCTTCACTTGCTGCAATAAGAAGTGGTTGTGAAATACATCCACTACTTCCCACAGTGCCATAAACCATCAAGAGGTCACCCCTCCCCTAAAGAAAGCTCACTGAGTGTATTTTTTTGAGGGGGTCACATTTTAACAAAGCGCTGCACTAAATGGCTTCCCCTGATCCAAACATGCACATCGGCACATCCTCTGCTCCCCAGCCTGCCTCAAGTCACCTATGCCGTTCAGCACTTCCACCATTGTCTTCACCTTTCCCTGGCACACATCACAAATGGTAGGAACTCTATTGGAAGAACATAAAATAATAAATTGTAATAGTAAAACCCATTGGCTGCTCAGATATTAGCACATGCATGAGTCAACAGCGCTGCGCCCTCAGCTTGGCTGCCAAGCTAAAGTAACAACTGATGTCTCATTTTTTTGGACATACATGGGAAAATAAGTTACCAGAAGGGAAGGGAAAAATGCCAACAAAAACACAGAAACTGAGACGAACCAACAACGAGAGACAACATGGGGGTTGGGGAGAGGAAAAACAGCTACAGACAGCACATAGTAAGCATGCCAACTGCTGGGAAAGCACAAAATAACATAGAATCTGACGGCAGTTAAGGACCCCTTGGCCTACCCAGTCTGCCCATTTCCCTACCTGATGGATAAGCTGCAGATTCTAGCTAATCAACAGCTTACTTCCTCCTACCCCCTACTAGAATTGCCTTATGTCTGTCCCATGCATTCTTGAATTTTCCCACTGTTCCTGACTCCACAACCTCATCAGAAAGGCTATTCCATACATCCGCAACCCTCTCTGTGAAAAAATACTTTCTAACATTACCTCTGAGCCATCCCCCTCTATGTTCAAATTGTGCCCCCTTGTTCTTGCACATCTCTTTTTCTGAAACATACTACCCTCTTGTACTTTGTTAATTCCCTTGAGATACTTGAAAGTTTCCATCATGTCCCCCCTTCCCGCCTTTCCTCAAGGGTATACATATTAAGCTGCTTTAGTCTCTCCTCATATGTCTTCTGGTGCAGACCCTGCACCATTTTGGTTGCCCTCCTCTGAACAGCCTCCACTCTGTCTATGTCTTTGCAGAGATGGGTCACCAGAATTGCATGCAGTACTCTAGATAGGGTCTCACCAACTGCCTGTACAGAGGGATAACAACTTCCTGCTTTCTACTGTTGATGCCTCTTCCTGTGCATCCCAGTATCCCACCAACCCTTCTTACTGCCTTCTAACATCGCTTGCCCACCTTTAGGACATCTGATATAATTACTCCTAGGTCTTTTTCCATTTTTGTTGTTATTATCTCACCCCCCATTGTGTACACTTCCTCTGGGTTTTTGTTTCCCAGATGCATTACCTTACTCTTCTTTGCACTGAATCTGAGCTGTCATCTATCTGACCATTCCTCCAACCTTGCCAAGTCCCTTTTCATCCTTTCCATCCCACCGTGTATATCAACCCTGTTGCAGATCTTTGTGTCACCTGCAAAGAGACATACTTTTCCTTCCAGGTGCTCTCCAATGTCACCTATAAAGACATTAAAGAGGACCTGTCCCAGTACCGGAACCTGCAATACCCCATTAGTTACCCTCCCTTCTTCACTGTGGACTCCGTTTACTATTACCCTTTGCGTCCTGTTGTCCAGCCAGTTTTTTTTATCCAGGCTACCACCTTGGGACCCACTCCAAGGCTGGCTAACTTGTATATTAATCTTTTGTGTGAGTGTGTCAAATGCCTTGCTAAAATCTAGGTAGGCCATATCCACAGCCCCTCCCTGGTCTACTACTTTGGTCATCCAGTCAAAGAAATCTATTAGGTTCATCTGACATGACCTTCCTGCTGTGAAACCATGCTGCCTTGGGTCCTGTTCCCCACTGGCCTCTAGGTACTCAACAATTCTTTCCTTCAGAAGTGATTCCATCATTTTACCTACCACTGAGGTCAAACTAACTGGTCTGTAGTTTCCTGCCTCTGCCCTGCTCCCACTTCTGTGAAGTGGAATCACATCTGCCCTCCTCCAGTCTTCAGGTACCACCCCATCCTCCCATGATTTGTTAAAGAGAGTAGTCGGTGGCATTACTAGTTCTACCCTTAGTTCTTTTAGAATTTTGGAGTGAATCCCATCAGGCCCCATAGCTTTGTCCACCCTCAGTTTCAAGAGTTCTTTCAAAACCCTTTCTTCTGTGAATGGACTAGCATCGACCCCCCTATTCAGAGTGTTTTTCTAGTTTGGTTTAGGTACCTCCCCCTCCTCTCCCATTGTGAATACTGAGCAGAAATATTAGTTGATTAACCCTGCTTTTTAACTGTCACCCTCTGCCCACATTCCCTCCCCTTTATTAAGCCACTGTATCCCTCCCTTGGTCTTTCCTCACTCCCTATTGTACCTATAAAAGGTTTTATCCCCCTTCTTAAAGGGGAAGTCTCCCATAGTTCCATACCAATATTTTCCCAACTCCTTATGTGTAACTGTTGTGTGTCTCCTCCAGTTGCCAGTAGTCCTTTTGCTGTCCAGATCTAGATTTTAAATAAAAATATAAAGCCCCCCAAAGTTATCAAAGTGTTTGTCCTCCATTTTACCATCAATGTTGCTGGAGGATGATGTCATCAGAGCAACAGATAATGGTACTGCACTAAATGCAGTTCCACCAGTAGACCAAACCCACAATGTTTGGTTCCTCGCTTGAGTAATGGAGGAACCCTTTAAGTGTTGCTCACATCCTGAAGTGCAGGTCTAATAGGGACTAGGACCACGTGAGTGTGATGCAGCACTGATTTGAGGTATATATAGTATTCATGTAAAGAAGTGCCTGTATGTGTTGTGTTACTGTTTCTGTTAGCAAAAACAGTTTACCCAATAAATGACTCTGGGTACAACAAGAGTTTTAAGTGGTATTATGCAGCTGTTGTATTATGGTGTGTGTTAACATTCTCTGTTTGATTGACACCAGCAGTGAGAAACAATCTTGCAAATAGGCCCCTTTCCCTTTGTAACTAGGCAGTCAGTGATTGGATGGCTGCTATAAGGCAATAAAGAATTCAGCTATGGCAAGGAATAGGTTACCAGGAGAGCACAGACACAAGCACTGGGGGACTCTGGTTCAAATCCTACTAGAGTGCCTTACCTCTAACCCTTAAAGTTCCCCTAACCTCCTTAGAAACTGTGATGGCCCACAAGTCCATGGTTTAAAAGTGCCCCAATTCCCATTATAAATCATTAGCAGTGATGTAGAGCTACATCACTATCACTCAAGGTACTAAGGATAAGCTGTGGCAGCCCCCACTTTGTAATGCCAGCATTTGAAGTAGGATGTCCTAACAAATCAGATGCTACACCTCAGCTGTTGTAGGTAAAGACACTAATCAGTTTCTGTTTGTAGTGCTCTGTATTTGTTAGCTCATTCCTCCATGTCATATGCATTCTGTGTCTTGGTATTTCCAGTCAGAAACTCAGATTTAAGGAGCATTTGAAATGTAAAACAACACACTTTATAAAGTAAACAATCTAGCTGTCCACTTTCAGGATGCTGAAAGGGGATGTGTACAAGTCAGTGATGAAAGTGAACAGGAATGCACAGGAACTCAGTCCCTGTACCTTTTTTGCAGCAGGAACAGAGTTCTTGTACTTATTCCCACTGACACTGGAACTGAAATTCTTAAACCAGCAACATAATGATAGTTTCTGGGCCTGTGACCTGAAATCAGGGTTTCCATAACAACAATTGACTTGTACAACAATGCTGTTTTCCTAGAAATAGTTCAGTATCTCTAACTGAATCTACTAGTGTCTAAACAGATAGCTATGTCACGACACAGCTATCCTTCAGATTGAGGATCTTCATTCTGCATTTCATATTTGCCAATGCCTGAGTTCCTGTACTTCTTGTCTACCACTTGCACCACTGGTATAAGGTCAGTCTTGTGTGATCATTTGGTAAACTGCCCAGGCTCATCTTGTAATAAATCTTCTTAAGGGTGCTCACCTGGTTCAATACAGAGTGACTGATTGACTGTTCGATTGATTGATTGATTGGTTGATTGACTGATTCAGTCTACTGCTTTCCACAACATGTTACAACTGTCTCACAGAGAGAAATGAGCAGTGCAAAGAAACAGATTTTGTTTCCTGTGAATAAAATACTATTAGATGTATTATTTGCGCTACACATACAGTATTAAGGCTACAGGTACTATTCCTTTTGTGAATTGCATGACAGAACTGCCTTAAGCCATTGCAAACTTAAACTAAAATCAGGCTAGACAGCATTGACACCCTTATGTTTTGTTCTGCACTGTTGCTGCAGTGACATCAAGGAATGGGAGGGGCTGTATTACAAGTACCTCATTTGCATGTAAATGGAGGCTTGCTTGACATTTTACTACTTTGTATCAGAGCCTCAAACTCTAGATATGTGTTGCAACAGAAGAAATGGCTGATCTCTTATTGACATATGTACAGCACTTGATGTAATGTATAATAAATACATCAGATATATCCAAATCATACATATACAGGAGTCTTCTCCTTTAACAGAGTTGGCTATCTTTTCCTCAGTTTGTGCCTTTGCTATTCTGATTGCCTTCTCTGCCTCCTTCTGCTTTAACTGATAACGTTCTCTGTCCTGCTCCTTCTGTGTTTCCTTATATTTCATGAATGCTATTCTTTTCTCCTTAATCTTTCCTTCCACCTCTTTTGAGAACCATAGTGTTTTTTTCCTTCATTTTGTTTTATTGATTTGCTTCACACAAAGGCTTGTTACCTCTGTGATGGTGATTTTGATTATTCCCCATTGTTCCTCCACCCCTCCTTCTTGCCCATTTGCTAGTGCTTTTCTGAGGCACTCTCTAATTTTCCCAAAGTTAGCCCTCCTAAAGTCCAATACTCTTGTTTTTGTATGGCCTGACTCTATGGCTGTGTTTATTGTGAATCACACTGTTTGGTGGTCACTTGTTCCCAGATGGCTACCCACTTCTAATTCTGAGATCTTTTCTCCTTTCCCATTTGAGAGTACCAGGCCTAAGATTGCTCCCTCCTGAGTGGGTTCCAACACTAGCTGTTTGAGGCATGCCCCCTGTAGGGCATCAAGAATGACCCTGCTCTTGGATGTGCCTGCAGCAAAGGTACTCCAGTTAACATCTGGCATATTTAGGTCCCCCATCAACAATATTTCCCCTTTTTCTGCCATTTTAAGGATGTCTTCTATCATTTCCTTGTCCATTTCCTCCCCCTGAGATAGGGGTCTATACACAACCCCCATGCGGATTGTGGTGCCATTTCCTGTCTCCAGGGTGACCCATAGTGACTCATCAACTTCCTGTTTACTCTTTAGTTCTGTTGCTTTAATCCCTTCCCATATATAGAGAGCTACTCCTCCTCCTTACCCAGCCCGTCCCTCCTGTAGATTGTGTATCCTGGTATGTTGACATCCCAGTCATGGTTCTCTGTGTACCATGTTTTAGTGACTGCCACAATATCCAGGCATCCCTCTTCCATCAAGGCCACTAGTTCAGGGAGCTTGTTACACAGACTGCGGGCATTGGTACTCATCGCCTTCCATTTTTTGATGGCCTTACCCCTTTTAGCCCCATCCCTGTCCTTACTGCCTTTTTCTGCATTTACCCCTGTCCTGCTCCCTACTTCTTTTTGTTTATATACTCTTCCATGCACAAAAAAAAAGTAAAAAAACTGTTTTACAAATACTTCTTTTTAATTTTTTTTTATATTTAAAGATTAGCCATTGCATAGTAGGAATAGTGCACTCCAGGGTATGTGTCATGCTGGGATAACATTACTTCTCAGGTGATGGATACACTTGTGCCCAACCACCCAAAGTGCGATGTTATCCCAGCATGACACATACCCTGTGGTGCATTATTCCTTTATGTTAAAACATTTTAAAACAAGTTTTATATGTAAATCTGTCCTTATGCAAGTACAGTGCCAGATCTTTTTTTTAGAGGGCTCTGTTGGCTGACAAACATATGGTTTTGGAATGCTATCAATCAATCAGGTTTCAGGATTTTTTAACCTATTTTTATGTTGCTTGCATGCATGTGCAAGAAACATAGTGCCATCACCCGAGTTTTCAGAGGTGTGGCAGCCCTCTTCCAGTTCAGTCAGTGTGTTTGTAGGCACGGCCCCAGTTCTCCAGCAGTGGAGTACAGTTGAAAGGGGGAGCTATGCTTCAGTGAGCAGCGATAAGATATCACCTGGTCATGCGCGCTCCCCCTACACACACACACACACACACACACACACACACACACTGATGTGCTCGCTCCCCCCCCACACTGTATAGCCGATGGGGGTGCCCAGTCCCCCGTAGGCTGTGCTGTGCTCCCCCCCAAACAGAGTTGCACATGCCACACTGGGTGCCCACCCCAGCGTGACAACTCATCGTATAGCCGACGGGGGTGCCCAATCCCCCGTCGGCTCCACTGTCCCCCTCGAGTACACGGTGCCATGCTGGGAGCCCACCCCAGTGTGGCAAAGCTTGTTATGGCAGATGGGGGTGCCCAATCCCCCGTCGGCTCCAGCCCCCCAAACAGTTTTTCCAGCTGCCACGCTGGGAGCCCACCCCAGCATGGCAAACGTCCTGCGTCATCTTTTAAAACCAAAAAAAACCCTGTAAAGAAAAAAAAGGTACCTCGCAGTCTCCCTGCCCCCCCACAACCGCACCACCCACTCGCACCCTACCTCCCCACACCCCCACCCCATGCCTCTGGAGTCCAACCTGGCATCTTGTGGACGGGAACACGTCCTGCACTCTTCAAAGCCGACCCATGAACTGAGGAAATGCCAGTAAGCTGTATAATGGAATAGATAGGGGTTTTCAACTTTGTTGCATATCTCAGGCATTTTTTGGAATTTTTGCACCAAATTTTCAATATGGTGTTTTTGGAACCCCTCCTCATGAATTCTTGCACTGTCATGGTGTTACTCAGGCCCGAAGGGTGATTTCGCAGTCACTGAGCGAAATCACTTTTCTGCACTGATTAACGGTACAACACTGCCAGTATTCATAAAGTGGGTTCTCAAAAAGCCTATGTTGAAAATTTGATGGAAAAATTCCTAAAAATGACTGTTCTATGAGCATGCATTGTGCAGTTCCTACGCACGCTCGTAAGTCTGCAAATTTTCAATATTTTCACTCCAGATTTTCAACATTGTCATTTTACCACACCTCCTTATGAGCAGTACAGCTGTCATTTTTCACATCTCACCCAAAACGTGTTTCCACCCATGTAGCGCGCAATGGCACAGTCGGTGTGCGAAATCACTGTATGGGACACATTAAGAAAATCACAGTGACACTGTTCATGAGCAGAGGTCTTAAAATGACTAGGTTTAAAATTTGGTGGAAAAATTCCTAACAAGCATTTGTCAATAAACGTTCGCCTGCAGGTATTTGCAGTGGTGTTTGGCACATATGGTGCTTTACCCTAATGTCCTGTGCGATTGCTGGTATTTATACAATAAAATTTCAGCATGACCTTTTTGTTACCCCCATTGTGTGCAACATAGTCGGAAACACGTTTTGGGCAGGATGTGAAAAATGACAGCTGTACTGCTCATAAGGAAGTGTGGTAAAATGGCAATGTTGAAAATCTGGAGTGGAAATATTGAAAATTCGCAAACCTACGAGCGTGCGTGGGAACTGTGCAACGCACTCTCGTAAAACAGTCATTGCTAGGAATTTGTTCACCAAATTTTCAACATAGCCATTTTAAAACCTCTGCTAATGAACAGTGACACTGTGATTTTCTTACTGTGTCCCATACACTGAATTCGCAGAGCGACTGTGCCAATGTGCGCTACATAGGCAGAAACACGTTTTGGGCAAGATGTGAAAAATGACAGGTGCACTGCTCACAAGGAGGTGTGGTAAAATGGCAATGTTGAAAATGTGGAGTGAAAATATTGAAAATTCGCAAACTTACGAGCGTGCATAGGAACTGCGCAATTAACACTCGTAAAACAGTCATTTTTAGGAATTTTGTCACCAAATTTTCAACACAGCCATTTTAAGACCTCTGCTCATGAACAGTGTCACTGTGATTTCCTTAATGTGTCCCATACATTAAGTTTACACACCGACTGCGCCATTGTGCGCTACATGGACGGAAACACATTTTGGGTGAGATGTGAAAAACGACAGCTGTACTACTCATAAGAAGGTGTGGTAAAATGGCAATGTTGAAAATCTGGAGTGGAAATATCGAAAAGTCGCAAACCTATGAGCGTGCGTAGGAACTGCGCAACACACTCTCGTAAAACAGTCATTTTTAGGAATTTTTTCACCAAATTTTCAACATAGCCATTTTAAGACCTCTACTAATGAACAGTGTCATTGTGATTTTCTTAATGCATCCCATACATTGATTTCGCACACTGACTGCGCCATTGTGCACTACATGGGCAGAAACATGTTTTGGGCAAGATGTGGAAAATGACAGCTGTACTGCTCATAAGGAGGTGTGGTAAAATGGCAATGTTGAAAATCTGGAGTGAAAATATTGAAATTTGTGAACTACGAGCCTGTGTAGTAACTGCTAGCACACTTAGTAAAACAGTTATTTTTGGAATTTTGCACCAAATTTCAACATGGTTTAGACTTTTTCGGTCGATAACACTGTCATGGCATTTCAGGCCTGAAGGGTGATTTCACGCAGTGACTGCAAAATCACCCTTCGGCCCTAATAATGCCATGACAGTGACATCATTCATGAGAAGGGGTCCTAAAATCCCCATTTTGAAAATTTGGTGCAAAAATTCCAAAAAATGCCTGAGATATGCAATACAGTTGAAAACCCCCTATCTAGCCCATTATACAGCTTACCGGCATTTCCTCAGTTCACGGTCGGCTTTGAAGAGTGCAGACGTGTTCCTGGTCCACCGAAGATCATCGTGCCAAGCTCCGGAGGTAAGTATGGGGTGGGGGGTGTGGGGAGAGCAGGGTGCGCAGTGGGTGGGTGCAGGTTGTGGAAGAGGCGGGGAGACTGCGTGGGACTGTTTTTACTTTACAGGGTTTTTTAATTGATGATGTGGGACATTTGCCACACTGGGTGGGCTCCCAGTGTGGCAGAAGGATGGCTTGGGGGTTGCGATGGGCTGGCAGTTGGGCACCCCGTCCAGCAAACAACCGGAGGGTTTCCATGCTGGGGTGGGCTCCCAACGTGGCAACAAGGATTTGGGAGGCGGCATGACAGGGGGCAGCATGACATGGGGCAGCATGACGGATAGCGGGCGACAGCGGTGGTTTTCTTAAGCGAAGACCACCGGCTGTCATACACAGCTCCCATAACCCATTGGTGCAGGATCGCCATGCCTGCTCAGCTGAGCAGTGGATTTAACGGAGAGGCACACCTCCAAAATGTGCTACTGTCCCAAATGTCCTGTGCATCTTGGCAGGCCAGGCGTAAAAATGACTGTTTCTGGCCTCGTTGCACAGTTCTCTACGTTCAGTAAGTTTGCGAATTTTCAATATTTTCACTCCAGATTTTCAACATTGTCTTTTTACCACACCTCCTTATGAGCAGTACAGCTGTGATTTTTCACATCTTGCCCAAAACGTGTTTCCACCCATCTAGCGCACAATGGCGCAGTCGGTGTGCAACATCACTGTATGGGACACAGTAAGGAAATCACAGTGACACTGTTCATGAGCAGAGGTCTTAAAATGGCTATGCTTAAAATTTGGTGGAAAAATCCCTAAAAATGACTGTTTTATGAGCCTGCATTGTGCACTTCCTACGCACGCTTGTAAGTTTGCGGATTTTCAATATTTTCACTCCATATTTTCAACATTGTCATTTTACCACACCTCCTTATGAGCAGTACAGCTGTAATTTTTCACATCTTGCCCAAAACGATTTCGCCCATGTAGCGCACAATGGCGCAGTCGTGTGTGAAATCAATGTATGGGACACATTAAGAAAATCACAATGACACTGTTCATGAGCAGAGGTCTTAAAATGGCTATGTTGAAAATTTGGTGGAAAATTCTAAAAATGACTGTTTTCACTAGCGTCGTTCTTGTCAGTTCCTTGCCTTTCGTAAGTTTGCAAATTTTCAATATTTGCACTCCACTGACTTCCAGATACCTACACAGTACATACAAGCAAGCAACATTCGGCATTGACAAATGCTTGTCTAATCTGTTTTATCCAGCAGAACATTGGGAGATGAGATTCCTGATAAAAACCAACAGTAAGAAGCAGCTTGTTTATTTTACTTAAAAATGTGTCTTCTTTTGACCACCAGTCTTAATCAGAGATCAGAAATGTCAATTGGTTCCAGTAGCCTGCTTTCAGAAGTACATAGTTAAACCAAAAGTTTATTTTTTTCTAGAGGTGCAGTTCCATGGATTAACCATTTTCTAAAACACTATTTTAATGGAAGACCGAGTTGGCTTTTAACCCCGTGCCCATGTTTCATTAACTACTTTAGCAAAGGTTACTAATAATATTGCACACTCAGTGATACTGCACTCAGATTTGAAAAAGGGGGACCATGCAGAAGCTATTTGATGGATTTATCCAAAGCTTTAATGAATCATCAAATCCTGCTGACAAATGGACTACGATGTGCTCCTTACCCAAGGGTGAGTAATGATTTGCTGATTGTGTGCCTTACTGCAGTCAAACAGTAACTATTTAACCTATAAAATCAGAGTCAATGCCTGCTTTGATTGAGTTACCCCAAGAAGCAGTCTTGGGTCCCATATTCTCTTCTCTGCATGTAAATGACTTACCATTGGAATGTGAACTTTGCAACATTTATCTTTATGCAGAAGAGACACTAGTTATCAGACTCTTGAAAAACTACAGTAAAATGTGCAGCGTTTTTGTGAAAATCTCAAACCGGGTTTTGAAATACTGATTATCACATTATAAAAAAAAACCTAACATCATGCTGGTTTACAAAAAGCAGCAGTTGGCCAAAGAAAATATTGTTATTTACTTAAAACACTTGGATGGTCATGTTTTCAAACATACTAATAATTATAAATATTTTGGACTTATGGTTAGACTCATGTCTGATGCACATATGGAGTCAATCATTAAAAACACATACTGTACATGTGGTTGTGCACGTTAAAAAAAATTACTTAAATTTAAAGGTTAAGGAAGTTATGAGGACCAAGTGGCAATAGTAAACCAGGAAGCTACCTAGACAGCTGGGTCCTGCATTTGTAACAGCAGTTATGAAATGGGTACAAAATAATCTGTGACCTCATTCATTTATTTACATTAAGCAGACATAGTTGTATTAATCCACCTCCATTCAGTTACTTATATTAAAATAATGCAGTATCTGACATCTACTGATTAAACAGTTAAATTACAATGGCCCCGTTTTAAATAAAAAAAATATATTTCTATACTTATCCTAATGAACCCATTTCACAATCAGACTCCAGGGTATGCTTTGCACCTGGATAATGGCACTTGTTGTGGTGGTGAAAGCACTCAGTGTTTGGTTTCATGCTTCAATCCCCTTGAGGTGTGGCACTATCCTGGCACAAAGCTCATCCTATAATGCCTTATTACTTAACTGTGACCTGGGTGCCTTGTACCAGTGGGCTGCTACCCCTGCCTGATGACCAGAATACAGGCTGAGGGTCCTGGGCTCTTGTTGTGATGGAAAAAGGGGAAGGGGGGGTTCATTTCCAGAAAAATAGATAATTAGCGTGGTGCCTCTACCCAAAGTAAAAGGATAAACTAGTAGAACCCCCGGGATGCTGAACCTACCTACTTCCCTGCCCAGTGGTCTCACACATGGATTAACACACACTAGTTCAAATAAAGTCATACAGTTAATATCTATACAGTAGTTAGTAATATGCTCACACTGGCTACACTTACAAAATGGGTTCTGGCTATTGCTGAGGCCCCCAGTTACCTGTGGTGAATAGCAAGCAACAACAACAATACACTTTAAACAGCTGTTGACACCTCAAAAAAAACCTTTAAAAAACGTAAGAATTAGGTACAATTCGGCCTGCATTACATTTACATTTTGTATATTTCTTTACCCATCATTTATTAAGGAAATTTGCATGGGTACATGATCTTTGTCCCTTAGAGAGACTTCAGCATCTGCCTCTACAGGTTACTCCTTACTTCAAGTCATAATCCTCTGTTGTGACATCACAATCTGTTGCTATGGGGGTAACTGTGATACCACAATGAGTGCTCTATGACCTCAGGTAGGGAGAAAGCAGCAAGAATAGATAAACTGTTCTGGAGCAAAGATCATGTTTTCATTCAAATGACCTTAGTAATAAATAATGGGGAGGAGGAATACAGTACTGATGGGAAATACAAGCTGGACTATGTCTAAATATTAGGTTTTGCTAAAGTTCTCCTGAACATGTCACCAGCTCTTTAAGGTTAGACACAGTAAGGTTGCAGCCAGTAATAATATGCTCATGGACAGTGTTAGAAGAAGAATAAACCCCTTTTATCATATGGATATTTGGGGGATTATAGGAGTACAAATTAAAGGCTTAGTTATGTGGATTACTCTTAGCTTTGAAACACATTAGCAACAGAAATTCCACCTCCCACCAGCATGGCTCAATTTAGATACAGTTCCCATATTAACAATCCAGTTAGACACTGCCAGATAACTTCACTGGGTACCCAGACTTGTACCATTGCAGGCCCAATGTTCGTTGCAGATGGCTGGCCGGCATTGGTGCACATAAATGACATCTATGCAATTGTGACTGAACATTTAAGAAGGAACTTAATGGCTGAATTCTTGGCAAACTGATATTTGTAATCCCTGGCCCGAAGACTGACAGTACATTTCAAAGGCAACTTGGAAAACACTGTTGCATGGCTAGCCTTGAAGTTACTCACAGTTCTGAAGGACCTCAGTCTTTGAATTAGAGTCAGGATGGTTGGCTCCCTTGGGCAGGCTTGAACCTCAGAATCACAGATTCAGGCTTTTGACTTCTGAAGCAGGGATCAGCATAAGGGAACAAGGCCGGCATGGCTCACATTAACATCCAGGCATTAACCCTCAAGCTGGCTGTAAACTAGCACTAACTGCTGAGCTAGTGACTGACTCCCTTCCTTGGCGTGAGTGTAGATACAGCTTTGGACTCAGAATGTAGTCTCTGGAACGTTTGGCTCAGGAAACAGGTTTTGGCATATTCACTCCGACTTCCCACTGTGGTAGTTTCATTCAGGATACCAGTTCTGGCAATTTAGGCTCTGGCTGGCAAAGTCAGTCTCTTTCACTTTCAGGTTGAAGCCCAGAGCCACAAGCTGAGAGACACACAGAGAAGCTCCCTCTAGTCTTGAGAACTTATAGCAACTGCCCAGTTCAACGGTCCTTCTCTGACTGAAGAAACACAATATTGTAATCCAGTTGGTCACAGAGGCTGTCAATCACAGCCCTGGCTTTCTGATTGGCCATTCAGAAGGTGATAAACACACAGTCCTCTATTATTCCCTGCGGCCATAGCTAAGGACTCCGAAGGACCCTTTGAGTTCTGATTGGCTGAAACAAAAGGCCACAGGAACAAGATGGCTGCCAGAAAGCAGACAGCTAAATGTTCAACTTTAAAGACCAACTTTACAAACAATCTGTTCAGTTTTAAAATTAAACATTAACAGCAATCAGTATGGATCCCTCTGCAGTATTATCCAGTGCAAGAGTGGAGTTTCAAAGAGCATTCCTTGGTCAGTTGCAAGCACCGAAGAATTCAGACCCAGCACAGGTTATTGCCACTATATACAGATACAGAGCTCATAAAGCTTTGCATTGTGTGGGCATGTGTGATTTTGTATTTTCTTGAAACTTGGCTTCCCAGCCAAATGCCCTTTGGAGTAACCCTTGCTTCAGTGTTTGCACACAGAGGTTCTTTGTCTTTTACATAGTTTTTTATTTTAATGGGTTCACCACCATATAACCTACACAGACCATCTTAGGATAGCTGGTTCATTCCACTGGGGTGTCAAACAGATGAGGCATACTGATGAGTCCCGGTAGGACGAAACACGTGTCTATGTCATCTGTTAGCACCCTTAGCAAATTGTGTGAGAGACCTTTTGGCACCATGCAATTCTGCTTAAAGTTGAACCAGCTTAACATTCTGTGGTGATTTGCATATGCAGCCCATGATGCTTTGCATTGTGTGGGCATGTGTGATTTTATATTTTCGTAAAGCTATAGTACAAAGGGCCAGCTCACACATTTGCACAGCAGCTTCTTGAATGTGTGCAGCCTATCTATGCAGCATACAGTTACTTAACATGAATGTGGCCCCAAACTGGATATTAGCCCAGGCTGAATAGAGCAGAACATCAGGGTTGGATCAAGGCCAGATGGAGGGAAAGGGGGTGCCCCTGGGGATAATTTAAGATTAGCCCCATCTCTTTGGAGGAGGTTACACTGTCCCCACCTGAAAAGCGTGGCATCCATGCCAAGTCCATGAGAGGAATCTGGTGAGCACAGACGAGAACATTTTCACTATTTACCTAAGTCTAGGTAGACACTGAGTAACTATTTATACCGTGACATTTAAGATATGAAGGCCTGCATTCAATAGCATTGTCATGACAGTAAAAGTACACTACTGTAAAGGTAAACACATTTCATGGTCATGTCGGGCTAAGGTTTAGTTGACACATACTTCTAACATTTTCATATTAACCCCCTAATTCAAGTGCACAGAATTGCCCCAACAAGGTGAAAGATTTTCTCTTCTTTGGGGGAGTGAACACAAGTCTTTAATAGAGACCTGGGCATGATGTAGACTTCCTTGTGCACAACATTTATTGGGAGATCAACCGGGGTTCCTGGAGTCTCATAAGTCAACTTTAATGGGGGTTTTATAGTCCTTTCAGAATGATGGGGTGGAAAAGGCACTTCTTCATTCGATTCCAGGTTGATCAGTCCTGGTTCATTGACCAGCAATGATTGCTCCTCCATCAAAATGGGTACTACTGTGTCCTCTGGGACCTCATTTATATCTGCAGTCTCTTTGAGTTCAATTTCATAATTTAGAGGTATCTCAACAAACTCTGTCTCCTACATTGCAGATGCATCACTATTCAGTTCAGCATTATCATTTGGGCTCAACACCTGTGCTTGGCTCAGCACTGTTAGTTGGTTCACTCGGTTCAATGCTTATGGTTGGCTCAACATTGGTATTTGGTTCAACCTGGGTGGATTACTCTTGGGCAACAGGAGCATTTACATCATGGACAGGCACTTGTCTTTCATTATTTTTTTTGCAGGCATCTCTTTATTGAGAGGATGAGACTTAGGAATTCCTTGGAATAGCCTTGCGAGTTCAGGAGTAGGATAGTGAGCAATGCAAGGCTCATCTTCATTAGCTCTAGAATCAAGACTCCCTTGTTCAACATTGTTGTCAGTATTTACCACAATATTCCCAGAGTTGGAAGTTTGCAGCACTTGTAGCTTTTTGAGAGTAACATACCTGGCCACAGGACAACTAGGTGGTTCAGAGTCATTAGGTTCATTCAAAATCATTTGGCCTATGGGCAACAAGTTGTTGCAATGAATAGATTTTTTCTCCATGGGTTTCACCTTCTGGATGTATCTTGTACACAGGAAGTCTGTCAACTTTGTCTAATACAATATAATGTATACTGCCCCATCTATCTGCTATCTTGTGCTCACCAGTGATCATCAAGCTGCACATTATCTTTGTTCCTCTTGGCAGCCATCTCAGCAGCCAATGTATATGCAGTATTTAACTGTTCTTTCAACTTCTGAATGTACTGTAGATAGTTTTCAGATTTGAACCCATCTGCCAATACACCAAAGCACAGGTCAATATGAAGTCTAGCTTCTCTTCCAAACATTAAACTGTAGTGCAAGAACCCTGTACCATCATTTCATGTACAATCATAAGCATGAACTAGAGCACTTACTTGCTGGCTCCATTTACTCTTTTCTCTTGGATCTAGGGTGCACAACATGTCTAACAACATTCAATTAAACCTCTCTGGCTAACAGTCACCATGAGGATGATAGGGTATTGTCCTGGATTTGCTAACTCTGCAAACAGACAACATTTCCTTTACCAGTCTACTCTTGGAATCTCGGCCTTGATCAGAGTATATCCTCTGGGGTGCACCATAGTGTGCAAAGAATTTTTCTACTAGCCAGTTTGGCTTAGTGGGTAGGCCCTGAGTCGTGAGCCAAGAGACACTCAGAGAAACTCCCTTTCATCTCGAGAACTTATGACAATTGTCAGATTCAATGGTCCTTCTCTAACTGAAGAAACACAATATTGTAATCTGATTTGTCATTGAGGCTGTCAATCACAGCCCTGGCTTTCTGACTGGCCATTTAGAAGGTACCAAACACACCGTCATCTATTCTTTCTAGCAGCCATAGCTAAGGACCCCTTAGGACCCTTTGAGTTCTGATTGGCTGAAACAAAAGGTCACAGTAACAAGATGGCAGCCAGAAGGCAGACAGCTAAATGTCCAACTTTAAAGTCTAATTTTACAAACAGTCTGTTCAGTTGTAAAATTAAACATTAACAGCATTCAATAGGGATCCCTCTGCAATATTATCTGGTGCAAGAGTGGAGTTTCAAAGAGCATTCCTTGGCCAATCACAGGCACCTAAGAACTCAGACCCAGTGCAGGGTACTGCCACTATATACAGATGCAGAGCTCTTAAAGCTATAGTGCAAAGGTGCTAGCTCACACATTTGGGCAGTAGCCTTTTGAATGTGCATAGAACATCTATGCATCATACAGTTACTTAATGTGAATTTAGCCTGAAACTGGATATTAACCCAGGTTGAATAGGGCAGAATACCACGGCTGGATCAAGGCCAAATGGAGGGCAAAGGGGGTGACCGGGGAGACAACATAAGGTAAGCCCCACATCTTTTGGAGGGTTACATAACTATATACTTCTCTGAGAAAATGAAGGGTCCCAAATTGCCTCAATAAAAGTGTAGGATCTGGTAACTGAGAAACTAGGCATCTCAGGCTCGCATCTCCATCCATAGCTCAACCAGTTACATTAACCCAGACCGAAGCTCTGGTGTCCAGCCAGAAATCTAAAAGTGTGCCATAGTAGCTGTCATGAACCCACTCCTGGGGGCCAGGTCCACTGAGCTCACAGTGTCTACCCCTAAGTGCAATCTATGACAGGGGGAAACAGGAATACCCTCCAAGTGTCCTTCTAGAGTGCTCACCGAGTTCACGACTGAACACCTTCCATGAGGTCACACAGCTCCTTCTCTATTCTGGGTAAGGGCAAAATACAGTCTCACGTCTTTAGTCAGGAGAGAACTCTCCTCAGCTGCTGTACTGGAGAGGGGAATGACACAGGCATTATGAGCTCTTCGGGATTTGCTCTCATAAACCTGTTTGAGGCCTCTCCCATTGGGTCTGCAACACCTAGTTCCCCCTTACAGACTCTGCCCAAAACCTATGTATTTCCTTTACTTAAGGCACCCAGATCCCCTTTTCAGGATCCTAGTCATGGCAGTGAATGGTAGCACTTTAGCAATTACAAGCTGGTCTCAGAATTGACTAAACCTTTTTCTTGTACACACCCAAAAATCACTCGCAGGCAGTATGCTTTTACTAAATCTAAATGATTATCATACAGACTTTACAAAAAAAGGTTTAGAAATTTGGTTACAGAATAACAAAAAAATAAGTGGAAATATACATGCAAAATGCACTGAAACTTTTAACTGTCTAGTGTCTACCTGGTTTGTGGATAACCAAAGTCCAGAAGGATAAATGAGTTTTTAAAGACCCAGTTCTCACTTGCAGCCACTGGTCTTCAGTGTGGCAATCTTGCTTCTTGTTTGTGTTAGGAACAGTGTCCAAAATGAAATGCCATGAGCTTCTGTTTGGAGGACCTATTTAAAGGCATGACCCTTCCAGTCTGTGGATAGCTGGTGGTCTCATCTTTTTAAGCCAGCAGGGGTCTCACTCACTCTTTCCCAGGTTTTAAATGAACCATATTATTTATTAGTTAGAGTCTCTCACAATTCCAATATCCTGCCAGCTAACCAAATGTAAATATACCATGACAGTTCCTGGAACCTAGCACTTTTCCTTTGACGTGTAAAGTTTATGACAGTTGAGGGCTTCCCCCATCTCCCTGAGATTTTGTTACACCTGTTTCCTCTAAATTAGATAACCAGGGACTTCCATCCCTTTGAAATGGACTCTTTGTTTCCTGGCTAATCAGCTTGTTCTCAGTTCACAGAGGAATGTCAAATATTTTGCAAAACATTCTCTCTTTCCTGCGACCATTCAATAATACTGGGCATTCTTTTGGCCTGTTTGGAATTTTGAAACATAACCAAGTTCCTCTGTATGTAACTCTAATAAAACATAAACAAAAGTCGCAGAAAAAAAATATGTCTGCAATATGCTAGCAGTTGGCAAACTCACCATATCCCTCCCTCCTTTGACTGAATTTATGGGGATACACTCCTACTGTATGTTAAAGTTTCCACAATTCTGTTTACTGTTCTAATTGGTGAGATAGGCCATCTATATTGGTCGACTGATCTAGGTGCATGACTGTCATGTCATAAGCCTGTAGGGGAATATTCCATCGGAGTGGCTGTCCATTTGTTTTGCCCATCTGATTGAACCATACCAGGGTGTTGTGGTCGGTCTGTACCTCAAAGCATCTTCCAGAGAGGTACAGCTCTAATTTCTTCAGGGTCCATACCAGCACAAGACATTCCTTTCCTACTGTGGAGTATGCCTGCCTCTAGGAAGTAAGATCTTGCTAAGGTACACTATTGGGTGGCCTTTGCCCTGATTAGATGTCTGGCTGAGGACTGCCCCAATTCCCACTTCTGAGGCAACTGTTTGAACTACAAATTACGTAGTGTAATCTGGACTGGGCAACACAGGGGCACTGCATAGTGCCTCCTTTAGCTGTGCGAAGGCTTGTTCACAGGCTGGCTTCCACTTCACCCTTTTGGGCTATCTTTTCTTCAGTAAACTAGATCAGGGAGCTGTCAGGGTAATGTAATTGGGCAAAATCTTTTGGTAGTATCCTATGGTCTCTAAGAAGCTTCTAACCTGCTTTTGGGTTTCAGACATGGGCCATGCCTCTATTGCCTCTAGCTTCACTTGACTAGGATGAAGCTGCTCCTGCCCCCCTACCTGACCTAGGTATGCCACCTCCCCCATTGCCACCTGGCACTTTTCAGCCTTGACAGTGAGCCCTGCCCTCTGTATCCTGCCCAACACTTCCTTCAGATGGGACAGGTGTTCCTTCCAGCTCGTACTGAAGATGACAATATCATCCAGATACACCACTGTGCATTCTTCAGTACCATGTGACACTTGGTTGACCAACCTTTGGAAGGTGGCAGAGGCGTTCTTCATTCCAAAAGGCATTACCCAAAACTTGAATAATCCTATTGGAGTGATGAAGGCCAACCACTCTCTAGCTCTGGTAGTTAACTCCACCTGCCAGTTCCCTTTCATCAAGTCAGTTGTGGTAAGGTATGTTGCCCCTCCCAACTTGTGCAGTAGTTCATCCATCCATGGCACTGGGTGGATGTCAGACTTCGTGACTGCATTGAGTCCATGATAGTCCACACAAAAGCTAGTAGTGGGATCCAGCTTGGGAGCAAGGACTACTGGTGAGACCCAGGTACTGTGGGATTTCTGGATTACCCCTAAATCCAGCATTTCCTCCATCTCCCTACTAATGCCCTTTAGGATTGCTGCAGACACCCAGTAGGCTGTCCACCATATGGGCGCTTACATCCCCATGTCTACATCATGTGTCACTAAGGGTGTTCGATCAGGTTTGGTCTTAGACAAAGGGGTAAAGTCCTCTAAAACCTCACTCACTCACTTCCTGGTACTGTTTTGGGGTCATCTGGGGTGATAATTGGATTGCCGCCACAGATGATTCTGGCATGCTTTCCTCTATCAAGCCAGTAGGAGGTCTTCTTCATCCGCCTACTCCCCAGGACTACACATTGCAAATACCATGTCAGTCCTATTTGCATATGGCTTCATCATGTTGACTTGGTACATCGTATGGGTATGTCTCCTCTCAGGCAGTTCCACAATATAATTCACATCGTTGACCCGGTGGACTACCTTATACTGTATGGTCCCACCCACTCAGCCTGCAGCTTGTCCTTCCTGACTGGAATTAGGACCATTACTTCCTGACTAGCACTATACAAGCAAGCTCTGGCTCCGTGGTCATACCAGGCCTTTTGCTTTTGTTGGGCAGCTGACAAGTTGCTTTGGGACGCTCCCATAAACTCCTTCAGCTTCTGAGGACACAATCCACTATGGGAGTTCCCTGGGTGGAGTGCTTGCCTTCCCAGTCTTCCTTTTATTAAGTCTAGGGGCCCATGCACCCCACGTCCATATAAGAGTTGGAAGTAGGAGAACCCTATTGATTCTTGGGGTACCTCCCTTTATGCGAACAACAGGTGGGGAAGGTATTTCTCTCAGTCCCTCTCATGCTGTTCAGCAAACACTTGGAGCATTGATTTTAGGGCACTATTAAACCTTTCTACAAGCCCATTGGCCTGTGGGTGATAAGGTATCATGCATCTCTGCACCACCCCACACTTCTCCCACAAACTCTTCATCAGGTCCAACATGAAGCTACCCCTTTGATCAGAGATAAACTCCTGCAGAAACCCAAAATGGGAGAAAATCCCTAGCAAGGCATCTGCCACTTTGTCTGCCTTAAGGAAGGAGAGGATGACTGCCTATGGATATCAGGTGTCATAATCAACCACCGTCAGGATAAACCTCTTCCCGGAGGAGCTTGCGGTACTCAAAGGTCCCACAATATCTATTCCTACCCTCTGGAATGGCTTCTCCACAATGGGCAAGGGAATTCAAGCGGCTTTGGTTTTACTACCTGCCTTCCCTATTTGTTGGCACTGGTGACAAGACTTGAAATATTCCTTCACCTGCTGCGTGAAGTTGGGCCAGTAGAAATTCTGGGCCAATTACTGCATGGTGCACGTGATGCCCAGATGTCCAGACATGGGGATATCATGTGTGATCTTGAGCAACCTCTCACGGTACTCCTTGGGAATAAGAAATTGCCTGCCCATCACCCCTCCCTCTGTCCTCATGTCCTGAGTATACAACAGTCTGTTGTCCCAAAATGCCCAATGTCTCATGTCACCTCCCTGTGTCCTGTCAGATTCTGCGCAAGCTCTCAGCCTCTCCAAACTAGGCTCAGTCATCTGAGCAGTGGCAAATTCCTCACATGTTCCCAAAGTATGGGACATGTCCCCCTCAGTTCCTAAACTGGGGTCCATAGCTCCAGTGTCAGGGCACTCAGAGTCACTACCATCCCTAACCTTCTGACAATTGGTTTCCCTCCCTCCTCAGAGAAACCTTCTGCAGCTGTTTTGTGAACAGTTACTTGGAAAGTCCTACCTCCCTTTCACTATTCTCCACATCAGGAGACACAGGCTGGGGAAACCAGCCTCCTATTCTTTCCCACTGGGGCTTTTGTGGGGTTCAGGGAACTACAAGGGCCTTTAGCCATCTGACTGTGGGTAACCTCACACACCACCCCCTGGATGTGATTATTCTCTATAATCACATCCAATGTGGGGTTGTCTGCCACTGCCACTTTTGGACCCTCTCTGCTGTCTCACCCTAGTCCAGGAGAACACTAGTGGCAGAGTTTTCTCCTCCCCAGTTAATCCCCACAATGTTACAAACTGAGGGTATCAGCTGGTCAGTCACAACCAAATCCCCTGTTTCTAAGGTAAGAGACACTCCCGTGTCCCTTAACCCATGGGCCTGTGCCCCATTTACAGTAATCGGGTGTATGTGCTCCCTCATGTTTGCAGGCATGCTGTCAGGGATACACGGTGACCCAACTCCATTGAAGCGCTACCTTGTCCACTCCATGCATTTTTAGGACACTGTCCAGCAAGATGCCCTGGCTGTTTACAAATTCAACAGTCATCATTTCATGTATCCGAGATATCCCTTTTTGGTAACTTGGGGCTTCCCCCTTTAGGGGAGGCAGTGAGGGGATTTAGCTGCCCTGAAGGTGTGCTTTTCCTTTTCTGCCCTGCCACACCTTCTAAACTTCCTTTCAGAGCATGGCTCCTACTAGCATAGCGATCCGAGAGCTCAGCAGTTTGCTGTGTTATTTTTGGATCTCGGTCCTCTAGCCAGGTTTTCAACTCTGCTGGGCAAGCCCAGAAGAACTGCTCTAAAAATATAACCTCCTCAATTTTTCCCCACAGAGTTTGCTTCCACCTCTCCCACCAATGTTTTAAAAACTGATGTTGCTTTGTGGAGAGTTCCTCAAAGCTCATGTCAAGGCTTTTTCAGTTTCCAGAATTTCACCCTGTAGGCCTCAGGAGTCAATTCATAGTTTCTCAGCAAAGCACTTTAAGTTTCTCATAATCTTAGCTGTCATTATTGTCCATTTGGCCTAGTGCTTCATGCCCTTTACCAGTAAGTAGCAGAGATAGCTGGAAGCTCCAGGACTCTCTGGATATGTTGGCCTGGATACAAACCTTTTCAAACTAATTCAGAAACGTATCCATATTCTCTCTCTCTTTAAATTCAGCTATTCATTTGGAGTTTAACTTTTACCCCGGCCCTGGAGTTTCAGGTTCACCCCGGCCACTTACCACCTCTGGCGCTGGTTGTTGGAGTCTTAGCATCTCCAGTTCAAACTCTCTCTGGCATGGCCTGTCTTTTTCCTCTGTCTCTCTATCTCTCTGATGCTGTTTTCCTTTTTCCTGCATCTCCAGTTCAAACCTCTTCTCCTCGAGCTCCCTCTGCTGCTGGGCTTCAGACTTTCTCTGCTTGAATTCCAGCTCTGATTCCCTCAACTCCAGCTGCAGCCTGATCCCTTCCAGCTCCAGCTTTGTACTGGCCTTCCACTGGTGCTGTGGCCCTGGGTTCCCTCTGGCCTTGCTGACCTTCTCCCTGGAACTGGAAACTGTGATGTTCCTTGGCACCCCCAGGCCTATGGTCTGGTCCCTTTCAGTCACTTGCTGTGAATTGAGGTTTGGGGCAACCGCTTACTCATTGGCTGCCATGAGAGCCTCCCTGTGGTTCTTTTTGGTTTGCCCCTCATACTGGACCACTGTTTCCTGACACAACTGCCTTAGGAGGTCTGCAGTGTATTCACTGTAGTTGGAAGTCATCTTCTTCCCTCAATGCTGCTACACTAACTTAAACCATAAAAAAAAAAAACAGGGTAGGGGACTTTATACTGTAACTGAATTGTTTGTTTCCAAATCTCTTCCCTGTTTGTGTGTATTGTTTTCAGTTTATCAATCTGATACACTGGCCTCAGATTTAGCCTCTATATCTGTGCTACCAATATCCCTCAGATACCACTGCTGTGTACCAAATCTCTCATGAACCCACTCCTGGAAGCCAGGTTCACTAAGCTTACAGACAGACCCCACCCCTAAGTGCAATCCATGATGGGGGGAACAGGAATATCTTTCAAATATCCTTCTAGAGTGTTCGCTGAGTTCATGACTGAACACCCACCACAAGGTCCCAGGGGAGTGTGACCAGTGCTTGATGGACCCCTGGTAGAGGCCAGGGGCACCACAGTGACCGGCACCAGAATGTAGTGATAGGGGTGTGGCATATGCTGGCTATCATTGTATGTCCCTGCCCTTGCATACAGGGGAGAAAAAGCCATTGGCCACCATTGATGATGTGCACCGATGCCTGGTCTCTATAGCTTCCTGCCTCCTGCTGACCAATTATGGCTCCTGGGCTCTACCAGGCCCTGAACTGTACCCTGGGGGGAAGCCAGGGAGGCAATGTCAACTTGACTGACACCTTTCCCATCCCAGATGGGCTTACTTGGTGCCATGGCCCCACCCTAGGAGGGAAGCCAGGGGGTATCTGCAGGGGCACAACAAGGGAGCAAGGTAGGTGTTCTGGAATAGTGTGGATGGTAGGACAGCTGACAACAAAATGTGTAATAAATAAAAAAAAGCAAAAATGCTTTTGCTAAATTTAAATGATTATCATACAAACGTTACAAATAAAAAAGGTTTAGAAATGTGGTTACAGAATAACAAAAAAATAAAAGTGGAAATATACATGTAAAAATGCACTGAAACATTTAACTGTCTAGTGTCTACCTGGTTTGTGGATGATCAAAGTCCAGAAGAATAAATGAGTTTTCAAAGACCCAGTTCTCTCTTGCAGCCACTGGTCTTCAGTGCTGCAGTCTTGCTTCTCTTGTGTGCCTGGAACAGTGTCCAAAATGAAATGCCATGAGCTTCTGATTGGAGGCCCTATTTATAGGCACGGCCTTTCCAGTCTGTGGATAGCTGGTGGCCTCATCTTTTTATACCAGCAGGGGTCTCTCTTGTTTTTTCCCATGTTTTAAATGAACCATATTATTTATTAGATAGATTCTGTTATAATTCCAATATCCTGCCAGCTAACCAAATGTAAACATACCATGACAGTTCCTGGAACCTAGCACTTTTCCTTTGAAGTGTAAAGTTTATGACAGGCAAGGGCATCCTTCATCTCCTTGAGATTTTATTACACTTGTTTCCATTTAATTAGCTAACCAAGGACTTCCATCCCTTTTAAACTGACTCTTTGTTTCCTGGCTAATCAACTTGTTCTCAGTTCACAGCGGAATGTGAGATGTTTTGCAAGACATTCTCTCTTTCTTGTGACCTTTCAGTAAACACTGGCCATTCTTTTGACCTGTCTGGAAGTTTGAAACATAACCAAGTTCCTCTGCATGTAACCCTTTTGAACCATAAACAAAATCACAGAGAAAAAAAGATTACAAAAAAATTATGTCTGCAATATGCCAGCAGTTGGCAAACTCGTCACAGCTGCATCATTACATAAGGGACTGTAAAAGCACTCCTAATCGCTGACAATCCCTCTCCACTCTCCCCACACCACCTAAAAATCATGGTTGTCTGTTTACAAGTTCTAAGCTACCTTCATGCCTAGACCCTCCTAACTCCCCTTAAACAGCAACACCCCTGCCCCTTTAATGTGATAACTAATTTCAAGGCAATAAATAAGGCAGTATCCAGATGCAACCTTAAAGACCTCACCAAAGCCTTAGGTCTAGTGAAATACAGATCCATTAAAGCTTTGGAAACTCAAATTGCATGGCTCAGTGTAAATGTACAGTATGTCAGATAACTGTACATCCAGTAGTAATACTGCATCTTAAATCCCACACATTAAACTACTGTCTCAGTTAAGGAAATTATTTTAAAGATTTCTGAAGATTTACCCAACCAACCACTACCCTGATATAGGCTGTGGAGGATTTGGTAATTGAAATTGGCTACAGTGCTCTTTTTCCACAGGCTATAAAGCAAATAGGATGCTGGGAAGCATAGGCAGGGGCATCACCAGCAGGAAAAGAGAGGTCATAATTCCACTATACAAGACACTAGTGAGACCCCACCTGGAGTACACTGTGCAGTTCTGGAGACCTTATCTACATAAGGACATAGACAGGGTAGAGAAGGTTCAGAGGAGGGCAACAAAGATGGTGCATGGATTACATCACAAGTCCTATGAGGACAGGTTGAAGGAACTGAACATGTACTCCCTGGAGGAGAGGAAGGAGAGAGGGGATATGATAGAGACATACAAGTATCTTACTGGGAGGAACAGTGTGCAGGAATACACTATTTTTAAGCAAAAAAGATATTCCAGGACTAGAGGGCATGGGATGAAGTTGGAGGGAGGACGATTCAGAGGAAATGTGAGGAAGAATTTCTTCCCAGAATGGGTGGTGGACAAATGGAACACCCTGCCAGAGGAAGTGGTGGGAGCTGAAACAATCACGGGATTTAATAATGCATGGGATAGACATAAAGGAATTCTGGAGGTCAGGGGTAAGGGGCAACAAACTTCTTGGAAAACATAAACTGAACTTACAAGCTCAAATGGGCAGACTGGGTGGGCCATAGGCCCTTATCTGCTGACACTGTCTATGTATCTATGTAATTTCAAACTAACAAAGATGAGTTGAGTGTTGAGTTACAAGACACACAGCACTAAGAGCACACTGTACTATAGCAGTCCACTTCACCATAACATTTTTTATTAATTGTGAAACATTTGAGTAGGTTTTTGCTACAGTAGTTCTTCAGGCTACAGATCAATAATCAGATATTTTTCAAGGTTTTGTTAAAAGTTTTTTGTATTTGGCCAAAAGGTTTAAGGGACTGTTAGCCACAATACAATAAGAGTGTTAGACTCCCAGCTTACGTTTTGCTAACTCTCTCCTCCTATGTGAGGTTACTGGCACATGCAACACTTAGGCTCTGGAACTGGTGGAGGTTGTTGTTTTTCCTGCTATGTAAGGCCATTCTGTAAAGAGTAGTCCTGTATAGCAAAGCTCCTCAAACATCTGTGCTCTTATTCTACATTTTGAAATTTTACAATAAATTGTGTTTGCTACTAGTACATGCTAAAGGTTTTAGATGTCCAGCACTGTGCACTTAGAAAAGGCATTAACCCCATTTTTATGCTTGCTTATGCACATGCGCAAAGCAAAAACATTGTTACTGCAGTATAGGAGTTGAGTAGGTGTGTACTGTGTAAGCCAATGTACAGTATGTAGAAATGCAGGAGGCTTGCCTTTTAAAAAGCTAATGCCGAGAGGGCTGATAATGACAGTGTTCATCTTGTTGATGGGTATAAACTTCTTGTACTTCAAAGGCAAGAGCTCCACCAATCAAACCGATTTTCTACCCATTATTTGGCTAGCAGATATCATCAGGCTTTGACGATAAGCATCATGCCTCACTGTGTGTGTGCAGTGGGGGACTGAGGCTTTGGCACGAGAGCGCGTGCCACCACCTTTGATGAACCACATGCTGCGGTTATTGAGGATAAGGGAATAATGCACAACAGGGTGTGTCGTTCTGGGATAACACCACGCCTGGGGTGGTTGGGCATGAGGCCACAGGCTGAGTGCTTCCAACATCCCAGGCGTGGGGTTATCCCAATATGACACACACCCTGGAGTGTATTATTCCTATTATTCAATGGCTTGTTGATTTATACAGAATAAACAAAATAATTTTAAAGATGTTTTTGTTAGTGTGGAAAAATGTTTTTGTTTCTTAAGAGAAGATGAAAACAAGTGGCTCTAGTGGCAAACAGTCATCAGCAGGTTCACAGTGCTGAGACTAGACCTGTGGTGTTATGCTGGGATAACGCCATGGGTCCAGTTCCAGAATGACCAGTCACAGTCCATGATTCTTTCTTGCCACTGTATAATAAATACATAGTTAAAAGTAGGCGCAGCTTGAGCTGAGTAGATCTTGGCACTGGAAAGTGAAAGGGAGAGACTGCTCCAGCTGAGGACTCCACCTTCTTTGCGTGATGTCGCATGTGTGGAGAGTGACCTGCAAGTCACAATATCTTGGCTCTTTGCTAGTAAGCTGTGTGGAAAGTTGGTGCAGTTATTTGAATTAAGATTGAGGAGCTGAAATCCTCCCAAGTCAAGAGCCAGAGATGAGGCTGCATTTATGGCGGTGGTGATGGTCGTAAGGCAAGGGATTGGGGAAGTGCTACTCCTGAGGTAGTTGTTACAAGATGAGTGCTGGGGGTCCTGTGGCATGCAGCTCACAGTCAGGCAACAGTGTGTGGGGTATTTCTTGACGCACAAGTGTGCTGACCTTTCGGAATAATTCCCAAAGCAGATTAAGGGTGCAACAATGTGGGTGCTAAGGGCTTGTTATGTGTGGCCCCTGACTGTGATTTAACCTCTGATTCCATATATTTTCAAACTGATTATAGAGGCTCATTCTACAGAGGCATACTCATTGCCATGATTGTTAAAAATGTGTTATTTCCCAAAGTTTTCAGCACTGCTTTGCTGTAAATCTGTGCTATAAATAAACAGATTCACTTCAAATTTTAGTTTTGTTCTAATAACCTGCTAACAGAATGCTGTTTTGAATATTTTTTTGTGTTATGGAATGAACAGCTTGGCAGAAGACACCAGGAGAAAGGACTGCTGTGTGACTGAACTTCTCTACTGGGACTAAAGTAGAAGAACTTTTGTATTTGGACCTTTAATTTAGGGTAAAAAAGCTAACATACAAAACAAAAAAAAAGTGTGTGTTTGGGTTAACTGAACTGAATGGGTAACTGAAAAGTCATCTAGGTGTAAATCTCAGGTGACTGAAAGGACTTAACTGCTGTGAGGTTTAAATTACTTGTAGAAAGATCTGGTAAGTAGGGGGAGTGGCTTAGCTAGAAGGAAGCTACATTTAAAGACTGCCTTAGAAAGATTCTGCTAATAGCTTGGCAGAAGACACCAGGAGAAAGGACTGCTGTGTGACTGAACTTCTCTACTGGGACTATATTGCCCTCCTTCCCTCCCCTCCACTCCCCACCCAAAGCTAGTTCTATTTTTATAGGCACAGGATTTGACTGACAACAGGAACTTCCTGTTTAGGGGCAGGAAGTGAGTGATCACAGAACCACCAAGGACCCACCATCCTAGAAGGGAAGAGTAGCTCTCTGGCCCCTCTAGCTGCTGGAGGTCTGCCTCTGAACAAGTAAGTGGTCTACTGAGAAATATAGGAAATTCTTGTCTCAGAACAGGACAATCAGGAGCTTAAAGGGCACACAGGCAGAAAGTAAGGAGAGAGAGAATAAAAAACAGAGGAAAGAGTAAGGATTGCAAACAGTTAAGGGGCCAGAAATAAGACATGATTGGAGTGAAGCAGTGCAGTGGCTGTGGAGCAGCAGTCTTCCGGGAGATGTTCTGGAGGATGCGGTGTTGTCCCATCTGCAGGCACCTCTCTGGGCTGAGGGAGGAGGTTGCTCATCTCCAGGCTGAGTTGGCCAGGATTTGTGGGACCTCCTCTTCCATCCAGGGACCACCAGTGCCACTGCCGTTGCCTCAGAGGTTGCCAAGAAAGAGGCGGTTGGATCACAGTGGGCTCAGGGAGGGTGAGGTGGTGGAACAGAGGCACATCCCTCCAGTTGTACCTCTCCACAATTCCTATGCCATTCTGGCAAAGTGTGGTTCCTCTATGGAGGCACCTACAGTGGAGACCAAGGAGGATGCTGGGAACCTCCACAAAGGAGACCCACAGGAGGGTGGCAGGGGACCCTGCAGGGGAAGGAAACAACTCCTGGTGGGGGACTCCATTGTTAGGAAGGTAGAACTGGGCAAGGAAGGGGAGAGGGAGGTAAGGTGCCTGCCTGGTGCCATGGCTTGGAGGGACAGGGAGCGAATCCTCAGGATTGCTGGAGCAGCTGCACAGGGGAGGGAGCTGGATGTCATTGTCCACCTAGGGACAAATGACCTGGCTAAGAAAGGGATTAGAGAAGTGCAGGAAGAGTTTGTGGAATTGGGGAGGGGCCTTAGTCAAGTAGCACATACGGTAACCTTCTCGGGAGGTGCTACCCATCTATGGCATAGGGAGAGGCTAAGGTGTTCTGTACCATGGGATTCAATCAGTGGTTGAAAACTGGTGTGGAGCTCAGGGATTTGGCTTCATGGGGACTGGGGTCCACCTGGAGTGATGCAAACCTATACTGGCATGATGGGCTCACATCTGTCAGGGAGGGAACCAGGATCCTAGGTGATAGGTTTAAATGCTTCATTGGCAAGCTTTTAAACTAGCCAAGGGGAGCACTGGAAAGGAGCAGGAAAATCCTAGCCCCCAAACAATCACCGGTAGTAAGTGTGGCAAACACCAACATGGAGGTGTCGATAGGGAGAAGGGCAGGGGTAAATGGAGAAAGTGACAAAGGCAAGAAGGACAGGGATGGGGCAAAGGGGTAAGGCCATCAGGAAATGGAGGTAATGGTACCAATGCCTGTAGTCTGGGCAACAAAGCTCCCTGAGCTGGTGGCCTTAATGGAAGAGGGATGCCGGATATCGTAGCAGTCACAGAAACATGGTACAGAGAACCATGACTGGGATGTTAACATACCAGGGTACATTACCTACAGGAGAGACAGGCAGGGAGAAGAGGGGAGGAGTAGCTCTATGTAAAGGAAGGATAAAAGCAACTGAACAAAAGAGTAAACAGGGAGGAGAGGAGCTGTGGGTCACCTTGGAGACTGGAAAGGGCACCACAATCCGCACAGGGGTTGTGTACAGACCCCCATGTCAGGGGGAAGGAATGGACAAGGATATGATGGAAGGCATTCTTAGAATGGCAGAGAAAGGTGAGATACTGTTGATGGGAGACCTGAATATGCCAGATGTTAACTGGAGCACATTTGCTGCAGCCACATCCAAGAGCAGGGCCATTCTTGATGCCCTACAGGTAGCAGGCATTAGACAGCTAGTTTCGGAACCCACTCGTGAGGGAGCAATCTTAGACCTCATACTCTCAAACGGGGGCAGTGAGAGGATCTCAGATCTAGAAGTGGGTTGCCATCTGGGGACAAGTGACCATCAAACAGTGTGGTTCACGTTAAACTCAGCTACAGAGTCAAGCCATACAAAAGTGAGGGTATTGGACTTTGGGAGGGCTGACTTTGCAAGATGGAGAGTGCCTCAGAAAAGCACTAGGAAACAGGCTAGAAGGAGGTGGGAGCAACAATGGGGAATTATCAAAACTGCCATCACAGAGGCAACAAGCCTTTGTGAAGCAACTAAACAAATCAAAACGAAGAAAAAGCCAATATGGTTTTAAGAGGTGGCTGTGAAAGTCAGGAAGAAAAGATAGCATTCGGAAGTATAAGGAAACACAGAAGGAGCAGGACGAGAGCTGTACCAGTTAAGGCAGAAAGAAGCAGGGAGGGAAGTCAGAATAGCAAAGGCCCAAACTGAGGAAAAGATAGCAAACTCAGTTAAGAAGGGGGATAAAACCTTTTATAGGTACATCAGCAAGCGTAGAAAGACAAAGGGAGGGATAGTGAGGCTGAATAGAATGAACGGTGGGTGGGCAGAGGGGGACAGTGAAAAAGTAGGAATATTGAACGAATATTTCTGCTCAGTATTCACAAAAGAGGAGGGGGAAGAGCCTAATCCAATTAACAGAAGCACTCTTGATAGGAGGTGATCCAGTCCTTTCACAAAGAAAGGGTTCGTCAGAACTCCTAAAACTGAAGGTGGACAAAGCAATGGGTCCTGATGGAATTCACCCCAGAATTCTAAAAGAATTAAGGAAGGAACTAGTGAAACCACTGGCTACTCTTTTAATAAATCATGGGAGGATGGTGTGGTACCCGAGGACTGGAGGAAGGCGGATGTGATTCCCTTCTCAAAAGTGGGACCAAGACAGAGGCAGGAAACTACAGACCTGTCAGTCTGACCTCTGTGGTAGGGAAAGTGATGGAGTCACTTCTGAAGGAAAGAATAGTTGAGTACCTAGAGGTCAGTGGAGCACAGGATCCAAGGCAGCATGGGTTCACAGCTGGAAGGTCATGTCAGACGAATCTAATAGATTTCTTTGACTGGGTGACCAAAGTAGTAGACCAGGGAGGGGCTGTGGACATGGCCTACCTAGACTTTAGCAAAGCATTTGACACAGTCCCACACAAAAGATTATTAGTCAAATTAACCAGCCTGGGAGTGGGTCCCAGGGTGGTAGCCTGGGTAAAACATTGGCTGGACAACAGGACACAGAAGGTAATTGTAAATGGAGTCCACTCTGAAGAAAGAGGCGGTTACTAGTGGGGTACCGCAGGGTTCAGTATTGGGTCCAGTCCTTTTTAATGTCTTCATCAGTGACATTGCAGAGGGACTGGAAGGAAAAGTATGCCTTTTTGCAGATGACACAAAGATCTGCAACAGGGTTAATACACAAGGAGGCGTGGAAAGGATGAAAAGGGACTTGGCAAGGTTGGAGGAATGGTCAGGCGTATGGCAGCTAGGATTCAATGCAAAAAGTGCAAAATAATGCACCTGGGAAACAAGAACCCAGGGAAGAATACACAATGGGTGGGGAGTATTAACAACAACAAAACAGGAAAGGGACCTGGGGTGATCATATCAGATGACCTTAAGGTTAGCAAGCAATGTGAGAAGGCAGTAGGGAGGCTGGGGGTATACTGGGATGTATAAGGAGGCATCAGCAGCAGAAAGCAGGAAGTTGTTATCCCTCTGTACAGACAGTTGGTGAGACCCCATCTGGAATACTGTCCAGTTCTGGAGACCCCATCTCCATAAGAACATAGACAGGATAGAGGCAGTCAGAGGAGGGCAACTAAAATGGTGCAGGGTCTGCAGAGAAGCCGTATGAGGAGAGACTAAAGGAGCTTAATATGTATACCCTTGAGGAAAGAAGGAGAGGGGGACATGATAGAAACTTTCAAGTACCTCAAGGGAATCAACAAAGTCCAAGAGGGTAGCATCTTTCAGAAAAGAGACTTGCAAGAACAAGGGACACAATTTAAAGATAGAAGGAGGGTGGTTCAGGGGCAATGTAAGGAGTATTATTTCACAGAGAGGGTAGTGGATGCATGGAACAGCCTTCCTGAGGAAGTTGTGGGGTCTAAAACTGTGGGAGAATTCAAGAATGCATGGGACAGACATAAGGCAATTCTTGTGGGGGGCAGGAAGATATAGGCTGTTGGTTAACTAGGATCTGCGGCCTATCCTGTAGGTAGGGAAATGGGCAGACTAGATGGGCCTAGCGGTCCTTATCTGCCATCAAAGTCTATGTTTCTATGTAACACAGCACTATGAATTGTTGATTTTGTCTGTTCTGTCTTAGCAGTATCAGAAGCCCACTTTCAAATGAGTAACTAAAACATTTTTTTTTTATTTTGTCTGTAATTATGGAAAAACTTGCATATTCAAATTGTTTATTTTGTAATCACATTTCCTGCAGACTGTACTGTAAGTAGCAGAGACAATTGTAAAGACAAGGGGAGGATGGCAATTTCCAAAGAGGTGAAGCAGGCACAAATCACAGGTGGGTGGCTGTATTGCAAGGTGCAATACAGCAGCAACCAGTCGTGTGTCGCCACTTGCCTGCCCAGTACACAGTCCACAAGCACCCATATGGTCCCTGATAGTCCAGTGGTACCCCGCTCCCTCCCCATAGCCTCATTAAATACACCTCCTCCTCCCTCTAGCTTGCTACCATTGAAGCCTACTCACTCTACTTCTCTTAAAGTGACAGAAGCCAAGATGCCTCCAAAATAAGCTCCTCACAGCTGGTGAATGTGAGGATCTTTTTTCTTCTTAACTACCTGACAGTGGGTCATGAGGGAAAGGGTGGTGTGACCCTCACAAATGTTCAGTCAACACCCACCTCCACTCCGCCTAGTGATCCGCCAAATCAATTGAAGTACGCAAGCAACTAGTTGGGTCACAATAGATATCCATCTCAAAATCCCTATTGACTCATACCTGTTCTATGAGTTCCACAGGATGCACTGATCCACACCTATCTCCCCTGAAACTGTTCTGGTTCTGATGTGCTGCAACATCTCCTCCAAGGATCCCTGCACACCCAGGCCCAGGGGCAATGTGAGGAAGTATTTTTTCACAGAGAGGGTAGTGGATGCATGGAACAGCCTTCCTGAGGAGGTTGTGGTGTCTAAAACTGTGGGAGAATTCAAGAATGCATGGGACAGACATAAGGCAATTCTTGTGGGGGGTAGGAAAAAATAGGCTGTTTGTTAACTAGGATCTGAGGCTTATCCTGTAGGTAGGGAAATGGGCCAAGCGGTCCTTATCTGCTGTCAAAGTCTATGTTTCTATGTTTCTAAGGCCCAAACACAGCAGCAGGCTAGAAGGAATAGCAAGAACTTGGTGGAAATGGTACCTCACCAGATTACTTATTATCCTCCTGCTCCTATCTGAGAATATTCACCCCAATCCTGGACCCACAAACCACCACAACCCCCAAACTACTGGTTCTCTAAAAATTGCTACTATCAACATCTGTATCCTCGATGCACAAAGTTGCCCAACTCCAAGCTTGGGTAACAATTCACAAACCTGATGTTCTCTCTCTCACAGAAGCCTTGCTGTCCTCCAAGGTTCCAGACTCCTCAATCTCTCTGGATGGTTACACCATCTTTTATATGGACAGGCTCTCCAAACGAGTGGGTGGGTGCCTAGTCTACCTCAGGAGCAGCATCTGCGGACAAATCATGTCTTACAATACAAATGCCAAGGAAGCTCACTCTCCATTAAACTTCCAATTGGCTAACAAGGTAACATTTTGCTACTTACAACAGTTTACATATCCCCAGGAAAACAAGGGCCAGGACTCAAGTTATTCACTGAACACATCAGAAAAGCAAAGCAAGGCTGGGAACAGGTTATCCTTTGGGACTTTAATTCTAACTGGCTAGCTAAGAATACAGTTACCATCGGGATAAAATACATGCCCTTTACCTTACGCAGATGGTAAATCAAACAACTAGGATGAACTATCAAACAGGTACTAGCACGCTCATTGATTGGCTCTTAGCTACTTGCCCCGAGCACATAAAAAATGTCACTGTCCTGCAAGACACCTTGAGCGACCACTCTCCCATTATCTGCTCCTGGTCTAACAAGTGCCCTGAGATCATGCCGCAAACCAGAAAAAAATGCTCCCTGAGGAAAGGGCAACTTGGCCCCTTCAAGAGCTACCAGAAAGATGCAGACTGGTCTCCCCTTGTCACTTGTCCTGACCCTAACCAGGCTCTGGAATACTTTATTACCATCTTCAATAAAGTCTGCGACTTATTCACACCATTCAGAACATCCAAAACAAAAGAGGCATCCAATACTTGGCTTAACAGACCCTTCTTAGAGCTAATGAAGAATAGGGACAACTTCTGGCATGTAGTGAGAGCTACCGGAAGACAGGCAGATTTTACGACCCTCAAGACTGCAAGGAATAAATGCACCCACTTGATAAGGAATGCTAAGGTCTGCTATTACAGTAAGGAACTTCAAAAGTGCTGGAGGAAATGGAAGAGCGTTCTGGGAGAATGTAAAGACATTGACTGGAAAAGAATCCAAAGCTCCACCAGATCTACTTGTCACCCTTGTGGGCCCGCTCCAGCAACCCAAAGAGTTAACTAAAGCCTTTAATCTGTCCTTTACAGACCTCAGCTCCATCTTCCCTCCAGAGTTCCTTGTTACTGATCCTAACAGCTGGCCCCTGAACCAGCTACCACCACAAACACCACTCAACCCCCATTCTACTTCAAAATGATCATGAAGGCAGATATTATTAAATATGTGAAGAATATCCTTGGCAAAACTAGAATGGGTAGTGATATGCTCAACATGAAGCTTCTTGCCATCACCATAGAAGAGCTTGCTTACCCACTAACACAGCCATTTAACATATCCCTTAAGTCAAACATATTCCCTGACAAGTGGAAAACTGCCCTTGTCACCCCAGTCTTTAAAAGTGGAGACAGGACCAGCATAAGCAAATACTGCCCCATATCTATTTTACCACGCCTCTTGAAAGCCTTAGAGAGAATTGTGTCAGATCAGCTCACGGATTACCTCAACAAATATAGCCTACTCTACCCTCAGCAGCATGGGTTCCGTAAATCCCACAGCACTATTACTGCACTCACTGACTTTACGTCACACCTGTATGACTTCCTGGATGGTGGAAAAATGGTTGTGTCAATCTTTATTGACCTAGCCAAAGCATTTGACACTATCAGTCATCACATCCTGCTCAACAGCCTAGCAGCCCTTGGTCTGTCCACCAATACATTGTCCTGGTTCTTAAGCTACCTCTAACAAAGGTCCCAGTGAGTTAAGATAAAAGGAGTATCCTCTGAACCCCAGAATGTTACTTTGGGTGTCCCACAAGGATCAGTTTTAGGGCCCTTACTATTCACCTCTTTATCAATTCCCTGCCAAGTGCATGCCCTGCTAAGATGCTGCTTTATGTATACAATGCAGTGATGTCTGTACCAGGAACACACCTCCATGAAATAACAACAACCCTTCAAAGTAGCTTTACCAAACTGGATTTATGATTTGCACCCAACAAACTCCTTTTGAACTGCAGAAAAACAAAAGCAATGCACTTTACCTTACAAAGCTCAAAAAAGCAGGGTGACCCACATACCACACTAAGTAACAAAAGCAATGTAATCAAACAGGTTACTACCTTTAAATACCTGAGATTATTTCTAGACAACACCCTTTCTTTCAACCCCCATGTTGACCATGTTGTGAAAACAGCTAGCATCAGACTCGGACTCCTTTACCGATACAGAAATGCTATGACCACTGAGGCCCTCAGCCTTGTCACTGAAAGCTTAATACTGTCCATTGTTGACTATGGCCTGACTATCTGTAGTGTGGTCACTGAAACTGCTCTCAAAAGGGTTAAACTCCTGCTCAACAAAGCCTGCTGACTTGTTCTAGGAGCTAATCAGTATTCCCACTCTTGCAGTCTCTGCTCTGCCACTGGCTGGCTCCCATTACCTCTAAGGTCCCAGTATCAGGCATGTATTGTAGGATAAAAAGCCCTCCTAGGTCTGGTCTCAGAATCAACTTTGAAGCTTTTCCAGTATAACCCCAACACTAAAACAACATGAAGTTCTGCTAGAGGGGTACTGAATGTACCTTACAAACGAACCTCCTTCGCCCAGAGGTCCCTCTCCTATTAAGGTGCTCTCTGGATGAACAACCTACCCCCTCTCCCTTTTTCACCTTAAGAAACTTGGCCAATTCAAAAAAGAACTCCATTGCCTCCTGGTAGAATCCTAAGAATGCATCTGCTGTGCATAACAATAGGAGTTCCATCCCCTGCCCTAGACTTCTAACCCTCACCCCTGACCTTCTTACCCCTCTCACCCCATGAGCCCTCACCCCATCCCCTCCACTCCACTTGGCTTACACTTCCCCTAGTCTGCCCCATGCATACAGCACTTATCAGCTTGTTCTCCCTCATCACCATACCCCCTTCTCCTATCCCCTATTAACATTATACAATGTGCCTGTGGTGAGATTTCTGGATGTGGTGTGGCTTCTGACTCAGAATGACACCAGTTGTAACTAAACCAGATACCTCTAACACAAAATAGTTTGGAGTCTTATAGATCAGGAAGCATGAGCAGTCCAGGAGAAGTTGTAGAAAAACCACAAGTGGTGATTTATTATACACAAAACAAAAACAAATAAACTAATTGGAAAATCTCAGCATCTCTCATCTAGTGTCTCCAGATCAATCTCTCCAGCAGGAAATTGTCAGCCTGTCCACTGCTGAAAATCTCTCTCCTTCTCCTCACTGGCTGTAGGTGAATCTCCAAACAAACACAAACTCAGGCACAGACTGTGACAGACTCAGGCACAGACTGACAGACTGACCAATTCAGTTCTGGACATCAGATTATACAGACAGCATGATGTCTCAGTTAGTATGACATCATGCTCACCATTATTACAGACACAGCTGCTTAGCAACAGCTGTGCTTCCATGGTTGTTAGTTGTCTGGGGGGGAACAATAGCCTCTAACCTGGCCCTTACCTGTGATAGGTCACCTACTGACTCTATCACAATGCCTCCTCTGTACCCATGCCAATACTCTCTACACCTCCTGCCTCTTCCCCTTTTCTTTAACAAAGCCAATTTTGGCTGCCCACCACTAGTTCATTTGCATCATCAGGTAAGTAAAAAGGTCCAGCTCCCCATACGACGCAAGGGGAAATGCCAGACCTCGCCCAACGACTAACACACGAAATCTGGCCAATGGAAAATCATGTATACAAATGTTTGCAGTCTGGGAAACAAGATTCCAGACCTGCAGACTACAATAACAGAGGCTAAACTGGACATAGTAGCCATTAGCTAGACATGGTTCACCAGTAACCACACTTGGGAGACTTCAGTACCTGGCTATGTACTGTTCATAACAGACTGAGGTGCAAAAGGGGTGGGTGGAATAGCCCTTTATGTCAATGAAAATATCAAAGCTACAGAAATTCAGAATATGCATAAGGAGCCAGAAGAACTGTGGGTCACCATGGAAACAGGAAATGGGATAGCCATGTGAACTGAGGTTGTCTACAGGCCTCCAGACCAGGGGGAGAACTTAGACACATTACTGTTAGAAGATATACAAAACATGCTAAAGGGGAGGTTCTGATAATGGGAGACTTCAACTTGCCAGATACAGATTGCTTAATACCAGCAGGAACATCTGCCAGAACTAGACACATAGTGGATTCCCTGCATATGGAGGGCCTCAAACAACTGGTATAACAACCCACAAGAGACAGGGCTATCCTAGATCTACTACTGACTAACAGGGGAAAGGAACACAGATCTCCAGGTAGAAGGTCACCTTGGGGCCAGTGACCATCACATGGTATGGTTCAATTTGGCCACTAGAACCAAAGCATCCCATTCCAAGGCAAAAATATGGGACATCAGAGGAGCTGACTTTGATAAGATGACCAACAGAGTTAAGCTAGCCCTGGCAAGAGGAAATACAGGTGAGGGGGGTACAGCCAAAGTGGGCAAGCATTAAGGATGCAATTCTTGAAGCAGCATCCCATTGTGTTAGAGAGAAAAAGAAGTGCAAAAGAAGGAAACCACTTTGGTTCTCAAAAACAGTAGCAGAAAAGGTCAGAGCCAAAAGGCTGGCCCTCAGGAAATATAAGCGAATGCAATGGGACAAAGTCAGGGATGCATACCAAACTTCCCTAAGGGAAGCAGGTAAGACAGTAAGGCAGGCAAAGGCCCAAACCGAGGGAACACTAGCATGAACTGTAAAAGAAGGGGACAAGACTTTCTAAAGATACATTAGTGAAAGGAGAAAGTACGGAGGGGGTATTGCTAAGATCAAAAGGGATAAAGGGGTGTGTGAGGAGGAGGCCCATGGAAAGGCATCTATCTTAAGTAGATACTTCTGCTCAGTATTTGCTGAAGAGAAGGTTTGGCAGGGCCCACAGCTCAGCACCATGGACACAGGGGAGGGAGGGAGGTGTGCACTAGTCCCTTTACAAAAGAAAGGGTCCTACAAGAGCTCAATAAGCTCAGGGTGGGCAAGGGAATGGGACCTGATGACATACATCCCAGGGTACTAAAGGAGCTAAGGGTGGAGCTAGCAGAGCCATTATCAGAACTGTTTAGTGAGTCTCTGAGCACAGGAGAGGTATCAGAAGACAGGAGAAGGGCTCATGTGATCTCGCGCCACAAGAGTGGTAGCAGGGAGGAGGCAGGGAACTACAGACCAGTCAGTCTTACCTCAGTAGTGGGCAAGATTATGGAGGCACTCCTGGAATCCATGGGAGCACAGGATCCAAGACAGCATGGGTTTATCATAGTAAAAGCCAGCATAATAGGCCCTGTGGTCTGTCATGTCTGCTCGGAAGCTAGCCCCTACTGGCAGCTCACTCCTCCACCCCACAGCCCCAGAGGTGGCCCTCCCTGGCCTCAGGTTTCCCTTGTATCTGTCCCAACCCTTCTTGAATCCTTCCATGGTGGTCTCTTTCACAAGACTCCTGGGCAGTGTGTTCTGTGGTTCCACCACCCTGTCTGTGAAGAAGTGTCTCCTGTGCTCCCCCCGTACTTCTCCCCTTCCAGCTTCCACTCTTGCCACCTGGTAGTTCCCCCCTTCTTAAGCCAGAACACTTTCCTGGCTCTGCCCTTATTTATTCCCTTTACATACTTGAAAGTCTCTATCAAGTCCCCTTTGTCCCTCCTCTCCTCCAATGTGTACAGATTGAGTTCATCCAGTCTCTCCTCATAGATCCTACCCTCCATGCCCTGAGTCATCCAGTTCGCCCTCTTCTGGACCCTCTCCAGCAGCGCTATGTCCCTGTTAAGATGGGGTCTCCAGAACTGTACACAGTACTCAAGATGCGGCCTAACGAGGGCATTATACAGAGGGAGGATCACCTCCCTCCTCCTGGAGGTAATCCCCTGGTTATGCAGCCCAGTATCCTGTTTGCTTTTGCTGCAGCTCTTCTACAATTCTCTGTGTTATTTATTTTGCTGTCCACCACTATCCCTAAGTCCCTCTCGCCCAATGTGACTTGCAGTGTGGTCCCCCTCCAGGGTGTATGCTTGTCCCGGGTTTCTAACCTTTTCACAGCAGAAAGGTCCTGTCAAACTAATCTCATAGATTTCTTTGACTGGGTAACCAGAGTGGTGGACCAAGGGGGAGCAGTTGATGTTGCCTACCTTGGCTTCAGAAAAGCTTTTGATACTGTTCTACACAGAAGCTTGGTTAATACGCTGGGTAGGCTTGGGGTGGGTCAGAAGTTGGTCAACTGGGTGGCAGACTGGTTGATGGGCAGAAACCAGAGAGTGGTGGTAAATGGTATTCAGTCAGAAGAGATACAAGTCACAAGTGAGGTACCTCAGGGATCAGTCCTGGGGCCTGCCCTCTTCAATATCTTCATCAGTGACATTGCAGATGGACAGGAGGGTAAGGTTTGCCTGTTTGCAGATAATACCAAGATCTGCAACAGAGTAGATGATCCAGCTGGGATGGGCAGAATGAGAAGAGATCTGGATAAACTGGCAAAATGATTGGAAAAGTGGCAACTGGGGTTTAATGCAAAGAAGTGCAAGATCATGCACACAGGGAAAAGAAACCCTGACGCCACCTATAGGATGTAAGGGGAGTTGCTGGCAGTCACAAGGGAAGAAAGAGACTTGGGCATCATCATCACAGATGTCCTGAAATCATCCAAGCAGACCACTAAAGCAGTAAGTAAGGCTAGGGGGATGCTGGGGTATATTAGTAGGGATATCACAAGTTGTAAGAGGGAGGTAATAATCCCTCTTTACAAGACACTGGTTAGGCCCCATCTGGAGTACTGTGTGCAGTACTGGAGGCCACACCTTCACAAGAAAATTAACAAAATGGAGGCAGTCCAGAGAAGGGCCACCAAAATGGTGCAGGGACTGCATCAGAAAACATATGAGGACAGATTAACGGAACTCAATATGTATACCCTAGAGCAAAGTAGGGAGAGAGGTGATATGATTGAAACATTCAAACACCTTAAGGGCATTAACAAGGTGAAAGAGTCTAACATATTTCAATATAAGAAAAATAGCAGGACAAGAGGGCACAGCATGAGATTAGAGGGAGGCCAATTAAGGGGTAATGTGAATAAGTTCTTTTTCACATGAAAGGTGGTGGATGCATGGCACGGCCTACCTCAGGAAGTGGTGGATATGAATACAGTGCAGGGCTTCAAACAGGCATAAGGGAGCAATACAGATGAGTATGAACAGATAGGCCATGGACAGAGTAAAGACCTATGGCACATTCATAGGGTAGCAAAAGAAATGGGCAGACAGGATGGACCTTGCAGTCCTTCTCTGCCGTCAACTTCTATGTTTATATGTAACCTGTACTTAGTAACTAGACCTATAGGCTAGAGATATTTCTGTAATATAAGTATTTGTATTTGTATTTGAGGTTGTACTCCACATTTATCTTGCTTGTAAAATAGTCTTGTCACTTGGCTATTGTATGTTCTCGTCATATGATGTAAATTGTACTGTTTTGTCTGTTCTTCTACTGACTTGGAGCCTTTGTAAAACAGCCAGTTTGGCTCAATGGTTGTAATTCTGAAACTGAAATAAAAATGAAAAATTATTCTACGGCTTTGACATCACCAATGTCCTCCTCGACAACAGAGGGACTCTTTTTTGAACAGTGCTGGCTCCTTTGAGAAGACCGTTTGCTGGCTTACTGGGGTTTGTTTCCCCACCAATTTTTTTCTTTCCATTATTCCAATGGAGTCTGACAGTGTGTCTTCTGAGCTCCAAGTTGGGCCAATAGGACATAGGTGGACGTGCCTATTCTTGCGGTCTAGTGGCCCCACCTCCGGATCCCATCCCGGTCTCCACCTGTAGCTCTGCTGTACAACAGGCTCTGTCTATAGTTGTTCAGGTGGAGCCCCCTTTTTTCTTGCTCAAGACTAGGGATTAAACCTGTTCTACCCTCTGGGGCCCAGGTGTAGGAGCTGCATGCCACTAGGCATGAATTGGCTTATTATTTGGAGACGTCCTCACAGTGGTCATCCCGCCTCTTGGAGATGCTTCTACGGCCACTATACTCACTGCTTGGAACCTCTGGCAGCTATGGGTTACATGACCTCTACTGTGAAAATATGTCTCACATCACTTTTTTGGTTACATATGCCGGGCCATTTGCTCCCACCTTTCTGAGTTTTCTTCTTGATACTGCTTTTTGAGGTCAATATACGAGACCCACTGCCTCTGGTTGCACCATACTTTCGTGCATTCCATGTCATTTTTTTGCATCAGAATTCTTTTATGAAAGTCCTTTTTTGGACCTCACTAATATCTTGCAGGGGCCTCCCTAACATGAGTCCACTACCTCTATTAGCCTTCCCCACCTTTGATTCCAAGGTCGATGGGTGCTGTTCTGCTGGTTCCCTGTCTGGGACTGCCCACAGCCTGAAGGTCCCTTAAATACATTGTTACAGTATCTGTCCTGATGTCCAGGATCTGGGCTTTTTTCTACTTGAATAATGCCTGTTTTGTCTGTGCACCCCCCTCCTCAAAGGTTGGGTATGTTTCCTCTTTTCTTCCAGACTATGATCATGGTAGATCTTCACACTGTGTTAGAAAAGGCAGTGAAAGCCCCATTCAGGATAGACTCTGCCACCGGAGTCTTCCAATAATACTAGGCCTTGATCTCTGTATTTCTTTGCAAAGTGGGCCTCTGTGTTTTTTTCCATTATATGCCCGGATGTTTTGCTTTTCTGAAATGTCATCAGATGTCCTCCTTTCACCGGTCAGTACTCTAAGTATGGTTCAAGTCTCTGGGTATGAATGTACACCTTTATGGCATTTAGTTGGAAATGGTTTCCTTCCTGTATCTTGATGGACATGCCTTGGCTAACTGGCTTCCCATTATCTGCCACACCAGAGGTGTCTCAGCCAGGCTTCACCTGCTGACTTTTTGGGGATACCTTACTGCAGCCATCCTAATTGATTACACATCCCCAATAATACCTGAGACTTTGTTCCAGGGCACTCTGCAATGATTGAGCCTTCAGGGATCTACCTGCAAACAGATGTCAGCATCTTATTACCCGCTATCAAATTTCTCCATTTATGAAGGTGCATGACCACTCTTACGATGCATACCAGAACTCCAGAGGATGTGGGTATTCCTTTCAAAGGTCTAAAAATCTGCCAAGGTGCTTGGCAGCCAGGCGATGCCCATCTGTGCATCTTTGTCTTGGAACAGCCATTTTCTATGCTCTCCATATTTTCAGGTGCCTCATACAGAGATGTCTCATGATTCAATCAGTTATTTCTCAGCTGTATGTTACCTGACCAGAAAACATTACCCACTCCCTTGCCTATATGCATTAAAACCATGCATATAGGGTTCTGGGCCATGCATAATGGACTACACCTCGTTAGAAGTACATATCTCTGGCAGCAGGCATACATTGCCAGATACCCTCTGCCATTTCAAAGTGGCAGGGCACAAATGGAAAATTCCACAGGATGTAGTTGAAGACAACTTCATCCACTGGGCTCATCCTGACAGGGATCTGTTCATCTCTCTGCCCCATATCCTACTGCCTTGCTGCTGCCCACTACGACCAGACCTGGACACAGTCTGGCTGAATGTTTTCTCTCTTTACTGGAGGCACCTCTGGGGTCAGGACTGGTTTGGTTCCCACTGTTACAGTTGAGGGTTCTGGTACTGATACCTCTCCCTCTTTATGCCCACTCTTCTGTTTTGGTAATGCTCCTTCAATCTGATTCTGTGTTTCCTGCTCCTCCACGCTTGGTTCCAGAGGGCTTATCCCTCTCTTGGTTCCTGAGTCACCTTTATAATGACAGGAGTCTTTACACCAACCTGGGAATCTTCCACCATGTCCCTTTCTTCACAGAACAGGTGCCATGTCTCCTTCTGAGGGGACTGGATTCAGTTGGACCTTGTTTTCGTGTCCTCCTCTGTACCTACTGGACTAATAGTAATAGTAGTAGTGGTTTATTGTTCTTCCAAAACATTTAAATGTTGGACATTACAAAAATATAGTTAGGATAAATAAAAACATAAAGCATTCCTAAGAATATTATTTTCAATATCCGTATTGGTACAAAATAGCAGCCACAGAGAGACAATATTGTTTGACATTAAGACTGAGAAAGTGTAAAAATAGAATACATTGAATTTAAATCCCTAGAGAGTGTTTTGTTTAATCATTTATCACAGAGACAAGAAATCTGTATATTAAGTCACCTTCATCCTTAGTCACAGGATGCATGAGGATGGAAAAAAGGGTCATAGTCCATATTAGCATATTGTGAAAGAAACATTTTTATGGTTTGATCATGTGAGTGATTGTAAAGAGGGCACTGTATTATGATGTGATAAAGGGTTTCCTTGAACCCTCTGTTGTAGCTACAGTGATCATAAAATGGCCCTTTGGAGTGTAGTTTATTAAAACAGGCATATTTGGAACATACTGTTTTATGCCCAATCTTGCCCATGTGATAGCTTTCCTAGAACTAGGAGCAAGGGGTAGGTTTAGGTAATCTTCCATGGTAGAATCGATTTTATTTATATTAAACCAGAAGGCCTGTTTTGGGGCTCTTACCTGCTTAATTTGTTTAGCCTGTTCATCTGTGAACAATTTTTGTTTCAGTAAACTTTTATAGAGGAGAAAAATCATAATCCCCTTCTGGAAATCAGCCCAAAAATGGGTCAGGGAGGCCCTTGATAGAACTGACCTAAGGGATTTTAACCATGGTGAAGAGAAGCCTTGCTTAAGCCAGCTGGTTTTCTCCATAAAACAAGATTTGAGGGTTGGATTAAGTGTGTTGTTAATGATTTTGAGCCAGTAGGATGCCATCTGAAAGTCTGCTAGGGTGGCTAGCGGAAGTCTGCCTAGCTTGGACCGAACTACAGGATTAGCCATTGAAAAGGGTAACCCTTTCTTTTGTTTTGATATTATAGATCAGTTTAGATTTACCAGATAAAGCCAAAGAAGCCAAGTTTGTAATTTGCTTGGCCTGAGTCAAAGATTTACCATTTACATCCATTGAGAGTAATATTGCAGTGTGATCACTTTCCAGTCTCATTGATACGGTTAATTTTTTGAATTGATCGTAACTAAGAGGTGAACACAAGACAAAATCAATAACATTTTGACCTTGAGGAGAAAAGAAAGAACATGCTCCCTCTTGGTCACCAGTCCCACTACCATTTAATATCAGTAAGTTTTCACTCATGATAAACTCCTGAAAATTCTTTCCCACATTGTTCAGTATTTGGTCTCAGGAGTTCCTGATACCAAGCTTCCCCATATAAAATTGATCCTATAGAATGGGCAAGTTATCAAACTGTGCAATTCTAGAATTAAAATCTCCCGCTAACATAACCATAGCAACTTAAAACTTTACTGAGATAATATCTATTTCCACCAACATTTTTGCCCATATATCATATTATGGATTTGTAAGAAAAGCTGGGTGATGTAAATATTTACAATCAGAAATATTGAAGACTCCCATCTTAAAACAGTAAGAAGAAATTTCTTGGATGAGTCCACATTTTCTAGGACCACTAATCCTCTCCTAATTTTAACCAAGGTGGAAAGGCCCCCTTAGGCCTACCATAATGGTTAGGTTTAGTGGCTGGTATGTGATAGGATTCATACCACTTAAAAAAGGTGGCTGGAGGGCCCAGGTCTCTTGAAAGATGGGGATTTCAAACCTCTGAATAAATTCAGTCCATTGTATGTCCACTCATTTATTCCCCAACCATGCAATATTTCAGATTAGTACATTGGCATAATCTATCTGGGTAGGGAACAGTGTGGAAACAGAGACCATACTATCAGATAAGTTTGAAGTGTATGTTAGTCACAGCGGGTTTTCATGCTCAAGGGAGCACTTATTCAGCTGCTCCAACTCTGAAAATGAAACCAAATATATATTTGCAGCATCAAGTTTATAACTATTGTTAAGAAGAGAATAAAATAAGCAAGCAGTAACATGCAACGAGGTGTGGGTTATCTCCTGATAAGAGCACACCCAGGTGCGTTATGAGCATTGAGTGCCTTATGCACTTGGGCATGCTCTTATCAGGAGATAACCTATACCTTGGAGTGCATTATTGCACTTATAAAATGCTCCCTCCACATAAATGCACCCTAGTAAAAAAAAAAAAAAAGATTGAATAGTATACTAAAAACTTCCATATGCAGAAAGTAGAAAAATAATCAATCTGTATGAGGCTTGCAGGCTATGTATATCATCCAGCCAGTACAAGACATTACTGCCTGTTTCTCCTCCTCTCTCTGTCTCTCCTCTAACAAATCTTTTTTGTTTTGTTTTGTTGTTTTATTTACTTTATTTTACCTTTTGTGAAGCTTTGTTTTACAGTTGTAGCCACTGGCCAGCTTGACTGTCATCAATCATCATCAATCATTCTTTATTTGTATAAGGCGCCTTTCTTAAACCAAGGTGCCTGTACAGTATTACATAAAACAATACATAGTTAAAACAATATTAAAATAATCAGAAATCATTAAAAGCTTTACTAAAAAAGTAGGTTTTCAAAGCTACTTTAAAGCTTTGGACAGTTGGGGTTGGGCACTGTGTCTGTTACCGGGTGCTCTATTGAGCAGTTTCCATGTGGTGCCTGTCAGTCTCTCCTCACAGCTCTGTTTGTCCCTTAGCACTTGTTTTTTTATTTAAATTTACTTCCATTTTTTCACAGCTTTTTTTTTATTTGGATCCACCAGCCCATGAACCTGCTACCTTCTGAGTGAGCGTGTCCTGCAAGGGTTGCCGTAGTTACTGACGCTGGAAGGAAGAGATCTACTCTGGTTGGGCAGAACACTTTTTTTTTATTTACTTTTGTTTTTTCACAGTTTTTGGTTTTTACTTAGAGCCACCAGCCATTGATCCTGCTGGCTTGTGAGTGAGCATGTCCCATAGTGGCCATCGTATTTAACGATGCTGAGCCTGAAAGGAAGAGATCTACTCTGGTCGGGGCAGACGGGCAGCGAAAAAACCAAAGTGGTACCAAATTTGCAGACTCTTTTGTTATGGAAGTAATGGGGAGATGTTGTATTTACAGGCTATGCGTTTCTTGAAGCCAGGCAGGTGCTGTGATGAAAGTGCCATTTTCCACTAGTGTGAGGCGAGCTGTGCCACAGTATGTTTTTTGTTTACAGTTGGCACAGTTCAGTGATGTGTTGGTGTTATGGGCAGAGGAGGTTAGTCCCGTTGGCTACAATATCTTCTGATAAGGACACGGCTCAGAAGATGTTGTAGCCAATCAGGTTTCTGGATTTTTGGTGCCCATTTTATAATTCTAGAAGAAAAAGTGTTAAAAGAGAGTAGTTTATAGATTTTCACCCCTCTGAAAATATGTTTCCATATTGTAGACCATGTAACTGGGGAAGAAATGGTGAGCCCCAAAGAGTTTAAAAGTTGTTGTTTAAGCTGGCCTGGTGGTGCTGAGGGCTGAGGTGCTGGTCGTCACACCTCACACCACGCCGGCGACAAGTGTTCGCATGAGTCACCAAGGTTGGCAGGGCAGGAGAAGGATCAAGCGTTAGTTGGATTGCTCTCCCTCTTCGGGGAGGGGGGTCCACTACAGTCAGTGCGCAGTTGCCTCCTGGCGGAGGCTGGGTGACAATCATGCTCCACTGTGCACAGGGTGGAGCTTATGGCAGATGTCTGGAGGGAGTACATGCATGCTCCCCTCCACAGACATCATTGCACATCCTTGGCTCTGGGGCAGTAACTAAAAAAAAATTGGGGGATGGCACCTGATGTGAGTGGCTTGATGGATGTCTGCAAGTTTTGTCATGGCACTTGACTGGATCTGTGTTCCATGGGGAGTTGGGGACTCCCTGTGGCCTTGCTGGGGGGGGGGTGCAGGAGTCAGGGTGCCTGCGTAGAGGCAGATGGTGGCTGGATGTCCCCGGTGAAAGATGCAAGGACAGGTGGTAAGCAGGTCAGGTGGCCACAAGGAGGTAAAAAGTAGAAAAAAAAAGTTGCTGTTTAGCCCATAAATTTTTGGCTATGTCCATGTTAGATATTAAAACCTAAACAGGATGATGAGGATTTGACCTATTCAGGGAGCTTGGTTTTCCGTTTTTACCAGTAACACTGGTAAAAATCATGAAATCCTGCTTGATTTGCTGATTTTAAATTCTAGTACTGGTGCCTCACGGAAATTTCATGTCACTGTGGGCCTGGTAATGGGGTCCCCAGGTTGTTGATCCTGGCAGATTTCAATGCCTGGGTTGACGGGGGGCTATCAAGATTTGGCAGAGATCTTCTCAGCAGCATGGGGGCACTGGGCCTGACACAAAAGGTAATGACAGTAATGCACTCGGGCAGCCACACACTGGATTTGTTTTTTTCTTCTGAGCTGGATATTATGGACCTTAGTGTAGATCCGGTGGTTTGGTCGGATCATAGCACCGTGGGGTTCACATTTAGGGCCCCCACAGATGGTTCTGCCCCTATGGAGATGGTTCAGTACCAGTCTTTAAGGGGAGTATCCCCAGAGGATCTTTTGGCGGTACTGGACCTATCAGATGTTGGGACAGCTTGTGTGATTGGGCTGGAGGAGGCAGTAGCGGCCTATAATGGGGCAGTTGGTGCGACTTTTGACTCAATCACACCCTTATGTGTCCGACCCCTGTCTACTTGTTGGAAATCTCCCTAGTATGATGAGAATCTCTGAGGTTTAAAGACTAGGGGTCAGAGGTTAGAGAGGCTTTGGAAGAAATGTGGTCTAGTAGAGGGCAAATTGGCCCTGAGGGCACATTATGTGGACTATCAGGGGGCAATCTCCCATAAAAAGGTGGAATTTCTCTCTAGGAAGATTGCTACAGTGAGAAAAAGACCAGCTCAGCTCTTCTGCACCATGGACAGGCTATTACATCCTACCTGTCTGTGTGTTGGAGGGGTAAGTTCGAGCGTAAGGTGTGAGGAGCTGGCTCTGTTTTTCAATGACAAGGTGTCCTCCATCAGGGCTGAGGTCTCATCGAACATCTCTCAAAAGGGCAGCAGGGTCTGGCTTAAGTTGACTTGAGTCAGAGCTCTCCTCCTGTGTGGGATGAGTTTGAGCTGATTGGAGTTGGGGAGGTGGTAGAGATAGTCTCTAAGCTGTGGCCAACCTACTGTGATTTAGATCCAGGTCCAACTCGCCTTTTGGTGGAATGTTTGGACCTCATTGGTCCTGTGATTGCTGGGGTAGTCTGGAGTTCATTAGGGTGTGGGATCTTTCCTTTAGTCTTGAAAGGGGCTTTAGTTAGGCTCCTGTTGAAAAAACAACTTTGGACCCGGACTGCCTCAGCAATTACAGACCTGTTTCGAACCTCCAATTTTTAGGGAAGGTTGTAGAAAAGGTGGTGGCCATTCAGCTGGAGAGACATCTTGCTGCTTCTTCCACCTATGAGCCTTTACAGTCTGGGTTCCGAGTGGGGCATAGTACAGAGATGGCCCTGGTGATGTGCTTAATGACCTCCTGATGGTGAGGGATAGAAGGGGCCGTACCATCTTGGTCCTCCTAGACCTCTCTGCGGTGTTTGACACCGTAGACCATGAGGTGTTACTTGACCGACTGCAGTTTTGGTGTGGCCTGTCCGGAAATGTCATCAACTGGTTTAGGTCATACCTGACAGACAGAGTGCAGAGGGTGACCATGGGAATTTTCTCATCAAACCCAAAGCCTCTGTGCTGTGGTGTTCAGTTTTATCGCCTCTGTTGTTCATGGTGTATATGCTGCCACTGGAGGACATTATCAGGCAGTATGGGCTGGGTTTTCACTACTATGCAGATGATACACAGCTGTATTTGTAATGTGCTCCCAATAGCCAGGTATCAGACTCTGTATTTAACAGATGCCTTGAGGAAATCCAGACATGGATGACTCACAATTGGCTTAAATTAAACCCAGACAAGACTGAGGTACTGGTGGTGGAGTCGGGTCATCATGACAGGGGGGGGGTATGACATTACCCCCTGAACTTGTGCTGGGGGGTGTGCATTTAGCCCTCTCTAGGTAGGTGAAGAATTTGGGAATAATCCTGGACGGTGGCCTGACACTTGAAGCACAGGTGTTGGCTGTGGTGAGAACCGGGTTTTACCATGTCAGGAATATTGCCTGGATTCGAGCCCTGATCCCGCCTGATGACCTGCCCACACTGGTGCATGCGTTCGTCACTTCCAAGTTAGACTACTGCAATGCCCTGTACTTAGGAATATCTGGAGGCAACCTCTGCAGACTGCAACTGGTGCAGAATGCAACAGCGAGATTATTGTTGGGGGTGAAAAGATGTGAACATATCACCCCGGCGCTCCGTGAACTGCACTGACTGCCAGACATGGATGAACTGCGCTGACTGCCAGTTCGGTGGAGGGTTGTCTTCAAGATAGGGCTGTTAACCTATAAATCCCTGCACAAGAGGGGCCCAGTCTATCTGCAAGAGCTCCTTGTGCCGTACCACCCGCCTGGGCTCTCCATTCTGCTGGGAGTGGCCTCCTTGGAGTTCCCAGGGTTAGGCTGCGGCATTCTGGTGATCGAGCATTTGCAGCAGCTGTGCCTACCCTGTGGAACTCCTTGCCTGGTTATCTTTGGGAGGATCCCATGGTGGAAGCCTTTAAGAAGGGCCTCAAATCATATTTCTTTAATCAAGCTTTTAACTGAAGAGGTTTTATAATAATTGTATATTTTGTGATGTTTAGTTAAGCTGTTGCTTTTAGCTGTATTTTGTATACTGCTGTAGTTTAGTTATAAATTTGTATTATTGCACGGTATATGTTATATGTGTTATATTGAACAGCACCCAGAGTCTTTGGAGATGGGTGCTACATAAATAAAATTATCTATCTATCTATCTATCTATCTATCTATCTATCTATCTATCTATCTATCTATCTATGTATCTATTTCAGCATCTTTTTACATTTTTTTATTTTCCTTCTGTATGCCCCCTTCTCACAGCATCAGTCTCCACTTTTCAGAGACCCTTAGGCTATGTATCTCCTAGCTTCATCCCAGGTAATGCTCAGGATCTCCTGTGGATCTGCCTCCATCCTGCCTGGGTTGTACCCCCCCCAGGCAGAAAGGGAGGGAACCCCAGGTCTTCCCCTTCACAGTCCCTTAGTGTGTGTCGGGCAGCCCAGTTGGTCCCTCATGGAGCCTGGTTGTGAAGTCTGGGGCAGTCAAGTCCCTTCTACTGGTGGGTGATGTTGGGTGATTGTTCCTGGTTTTCTGGTCTCTGTCCCTGAGGGTATCAGCACTTGAGGGGATCCAAGGAGGTAGGGCACATATAGACATGCCACTACTCCAGATCCTGGCCAGCATCCTGCCTCCTGATTCCTCTGTACCCTCGTTGCACCACCACCCATAGTCACCCAGGTGGCGGTAAAGCAGTGGGGCCTGCAGATCACCTTCTTTGGAGGAGGAGAGCAGCCCCCCGGGTGCTTGATCCTACTCCCCTGGCTAGACTTCCAGCAACCCGAGTTCGCTTCTGACCCTGGGTCTCTGGCATTGCAAACAGTAGCACTACCTCTGGTGGGCTGGCCCAGATTTCAACATCTTAAAGTGAATGCTGCTCTGATTCACATTCTTTTTGCTTTGCTGCTTATAGAATCAGTAAGGAAACCACCAGCACTGCTTTTGTTGAAACCAGCCATGCTTCAGTTTAACCACCTGTGCTTCCCACCAACCTCTCCATCAGCTGACGGCTGCTTTCCTTCCTGAAACCAGTTTTCATTTAGTATGTGCCTAAACATCTTTTGCTATTTATATTACACTGATGATACAAAAAAAACTATACAAATATCAACACACGTGGGCAGGGCTACTGGAAAATTGCAGGAAAAGTAACCTGAAATTGTAGAGATTTTTTGTAAAAATTGCTGGGAAATTGCAGGAGTTCTGCTGTAGACCCTGAGTGCTTCACAATAAATTCTTTTTTTTTTTACTTTTTTGTGAACTATTCTTTTAGTGCTCTCCCTGTGATCAGGGCATCTCTTGGAAGTGCCCGCTCAGACAACTCCTCTATTCTTCTGCTTAAAGCCTGTCTCCCCTCCAGTTCCCCCACTAGACTTCCCAGCCCCTGGATCACGCCCTGGGGAGGGCATGCCTCTTCTACCTGATAGCCTGTTCTGGAATTAGAGGGTCCATCCAGAGAGGAGGTAGGGCAGCTGTTGGGTAGATGGCTTAGTGCTGGGAATGTGAGCGCAGTCCATTGGAGCCCTCATTGCCTAGTCTTGGGGAGGATTTTCTATTGTTTTTCCCCTGGAGCACAGACATGGAATGCTGGCAGTGCTCCTACAAGCAGCCGGACACAGCTGCTTTGCTCCTGACATAGTGTCGACCACATCACCTTGTAGGCCTCCTGGTCTCCACCAGGGGCTGCGGTAGAGAAGGCTTACCCTGATGCCCACCATGAGAGGGGAAAGCAGTCCTCCAGATGCCCCTCCTCCCTGCTGACCCCCAATGACCCAAATCCGTTCCCGAACATGGGTCGCCAGCGTGATACGAGGTGTGTTGTCCAGCACCTCATCCCTGAGCACCACTGGGCCAGCTCCACAATGAATTATTTATTGTTTCCTGCCGCATATATTAGTCAGCATAAACTACTAAATGAATACACTGACACTTGAACATGTTTTAAATATGAAGAAAAACCTGTGTTCCTAAAATGAATCCTTAATGGATAAGATATGTTGCCTCTCTTCCAAAACATAAAAACATCTGCCTCCTACAGTGCTAAACAGATTCTATTTAGTGAGCCACATAAAATTAATATTAAATAAATCCAGAATAAACAAATGTTATCTGTTTCTGGATGTAGAATAATGAAGCCTGATCAAAAGCTATTTACAGTGCTCTGTCAATTATTCACCAACGTTGGTGTAAGAAAAAAATAAGCAGATAGAGTGGTGAATAATTTAGTTTTAGTAAAATGTTGTAACGTGCCAAATGTTCATAGTTTGCACTGCAGGTACTATGCACTATTATTGAAATAATATATTAAATCATTATATATGGGTGTTATTATGACTGGCAGTATAAATAGTGATTAGAGTAACAAACAGCGATTGAACTGGGTACATCCAGCAGACTTGGGTTTGATTCCCACAACCTCCATGTGTAAGCTATGTGACTCTAAGCAAGTCACTTAACCTCCACAGTGCTCCTGGGTCACCCCTGAAAACAGGCAGTTCTGCCTAGTGGGTCTTACCCAGTTTAAAAAGAATATATAAAAAAAGCAATGTATGTTTACAACATCATACAGTGGTCAGGGTGCCCTGTAATTTACCTGAGTTTTACTTGGGCTGCAATGATTTTGTATAGGTAAAGATAACTGTTCAGATATGTTTTATGTGTTTTATAAGCTAGTTTTTAGACTTCAATCACATTTTTATTGTATTCTTTTCATGTAAGCATCTAGGTCGTAGATTGCTGAGTGCAGAATCACTGTTACTAACTAGCTTATTTAAGTTTCTAATCGGCAGGGCTATCCAAACTCCTCAGTTGTCTGAATGAAAACTAGTCTGAATGAAGGTATGCTCAGAAGGAAGCCCCATTAAGGTGAATGGGATCATTTTAACCTTTTCTCCCACATGTGTTTCAGTCTCCATGAAAACAAACATTTTCCGATAGACTGCTTCAACAAAAATAAAAGGTTAAGTGTTTAAGTGTACTTATGCTTGAACAGCGGATTTTGAAACCAAACCAGACAAGGACTCAAAAGAAAGCAGGGTAACATAAAACCATCTCCCCACCTTGCACTGCCTTGTTTCAGCCAAACCCAAGTCTGCATGCAAAATTGTCAATATATTTGAGAGTATCGTATTGAAAGTGTTAATACTTTTTACACAGTTTAAAATAAAAACTTGTGGGTGCAGTTTTTCCATGGTCCTGCACAAGGGGAATCTGACTAGGCAGCAGGGGTGGCGGTGGCAGATTTACAGTTTAACTAGTCCTGCATCTAACCCGTCATTCCCTCAGCTGATGTGACTGCTCATCAACCTGAAAGTAATGTTTTTGTGTAGAAAAAGTATATGCCTAAATGTTTTTCACACTAGATTTAAAACAACACCATAAAAAGCTAAGTCCAGTTGGGCTGGGCAGTATGGGCAGGAATGTCAGCTTTAAAGTTTAACTGCTGTGCATCTAACCTTTTGATCAGCTGATGCAACTGCTCTCTCATTGCACGATTAAAACCACAAAAAAGCTTAGTATCCGCACACTTGGAGAATCAGGCGGATGGCAGTCAGGTGTTCTTAACTGCATTTATTTAAATGTGTGTATTGGGGAAGTTGAACTGTTAGTCTTGCTGACCTGGTGGTCTCAAGGGATGCTTGCTGATCTGGATGTCTTTGTGTGGGATCAACCAATCTGGCGTGGTCTTACAATGGGTGCGGCTCAGCTAAGAGCATTTCATTTCTGCGCCATCCACGTCAGTGCTTTGCATACCGGCACCATTAATTTCAGCACTACAACAGTTGACAGGTGATTCAGTTTGGTGCTGATCATGTCAGCGCTTTCCCATTGCAGCAATCCAAGTAAGATCAGAATTAATAATTTGACAAGTGAGTCAGTTTGCCATTGTACACACATATCTTAATTAATCCTAATTAATCACTAAGTCACTAATTAGCATGGTATTTAATGATATGCTACAGCTCATGTTCCATACATTACCTCTGTTACCATGACCTGCACAGTTCGTAGTGCCCAAGGGAAGGAGCTGATAATACATCAGGAATATATTTACCAACTCGTCAAGGTTATTGCTGGAGGTAAAAAAAGGTAACTCCCCTTTATATTTTAAATAATCCTTTATTTTACTCAGACACAAGCAACCAGAATCTGATAAACCCCCTTTCTTGTCTAGAGGTTGGTGATGCACTGCAGAAAATTGCCTTGGGAGTCTGCACACATATGTATTTAACTCTTCAGATATCCTGGTGGGAGAGCATAACCATGAAGCAAATCCCAACGCAGCATTCTGAAACCGGCTTTGCTCTGAGCTAAAGGGAGAAGTTGCAGAATCCACTGCACCAGTTCCGGGCATATATGACAAACATACTCATACTGCACTTATCGAAACTTCAGGTGCAGCTATCCCTCCATTTGAATCCATGAGATTCTCCCTGTATCGAGTGAGACAGAAGAACCTGCCCCCAATTCCAGCAGCTATCAGCTTGAGCCCGTCCCAGCTACCAGATGCAGTAAGTGACACTCTTAATGGTGCAATGTTTCCTGTTATTCCAGTGGCAGGACAATGATGCAATTTGCTTTTGCACAGATGATAATTTGAGGCTGCTGGCTAGGAACTCTGAATGGTACATTGACGGGATTTTCAATGCTGCACCAGTTCCTTTTGCACAGCTGTTTACAATACATGCATTTATCAGCAGTAAGCAAGTCCCTTTAGTATATCTGCTGTTGGCAAATAAATCCCAGGAACTATACCGTGATGCAATACAGAAATTAATTTTTGAAGCAGCTGCCAGAGGATATGACCTTAGCCCTACAGTAATCATTTCAGATTTCGAATCTGGCCTTCTAAGTGAATTACCAAACATGTTCCCCAGTTGAAACCATCAAGGCTGTTGTTTTCATTTCTCACAAGCTATAATAAAGAAATTAGGTGCGCTATCATTAAAAAATCTATTTCAAAATTAACCTGCATTTAACCTGGAAGTAAGAAAGTTGCTAGGGTTAGCATTTTTACCACCACAGATTGTACAACTGAATTTTAACAGTTTAGTGACATATGCATTAGAAAGATGGTCAGAAGCAAAAACGGTTTATAAATACTTCCACAAACAGTGGCTTGTTGACTGCCCAGTTCTTTATTGGAGTGTGTATATGGTTGCCCTTCGCACAAACAATGACCTAGAATTGTGACATACACGATTTAACTGTAAGGTCGGAAGGTATCATACTAATTTGTGACAATTGATAGGGTTCTTAAAAAGATGAACAGGCACTAACAGAGGTTATAATTACTCAGATAATGAAAGGTCATGTGGTGGTAAGGAAAAAACGAAAGTATGTGCCCCTGAACAATATAATAGCAGCTATAACAAAGAAGTATAATGCGGGTAACCGAACAGCTGATGAGCTATTAGAGGGAATTGCTATAAACGTCAAGGACTTCCTGTACTTTATTCGCTTTCATTCTTAAAGTACTGTACCATTAAATGTAAAGCCATGGAACACTGATGAGCCATTAAAGGGAATTGCTAGGTGTGTCTTGTATATTGAATAAAATATTTTGTTACCTTACTTTCCACATTCATCTATAGATTGCACTGGGAAGAGCTGAACTGTTGGCGCTGACATCAGACGGCGCTGTACTAAGACAGCACACAATCTGGTGCTCAATTCACATCTAAGCTCAGACATGAAAACTGAGAGACTCCATGGAGACCAAGTAAAAAAAAAAGCATCCACATGTTTGGGATATGCATGATTTTTCATTAGAAGGTCCTCCACTAAGCACCTGTGGATTTTTTAGGTGAAGATACTTTGCCTCAAAAAAGCAAATTCAGACATTTTATTTTGCTCCTTCTACCACTGGACATACACTCCTTCAGGCTTGCCAAGGCCCCCCTACCACAGTTGCTGAGTTCCGACTGCCATCCACTGCCCCTTATTGCCACTGGTATGGAGGCACTTTTTCTACAAGGCAATCTTTTTAAAGATGGCGGCTACGCTGGGCCAGCCTTCACAATAGCTCCCTTTGGCCGAATTTTAATGTGTCTTTTTAATGTTTAATGTTTATTTTTTATGTTTGTTTTAGTTATAGTTTTATTTTTATCTTTTCTTGGTGTTCCTGCTTGTAATTGCAGCAAGAATCCATGTAACCACCGCAAAGAATTTGTGTAGCGGCAGTCTGCTGTTAGTTCTACCGCTTGGACTATCTCCTAGTATTTGGAAGGTGATTTTGGAGTAAAGCCATCTTGGTGTAATTGGCATCTTTAATGGTGGTTTGTTGCAGGTCTGTTGCCGGTTTCACTGCCTGGACTGCCCTTTTTACATCTGTAAGGCATTTGTGGTTTGGTGCTTGTCACTGATGCTGTTACTGATGCCAAAACATTCTTTGAGACTGGATTAATAATTTAGAGATTTGACCCAGGACTGCTGCTCAAAGATCGAGAGTATTGAATTCCAGTGGGCAGTGTTGGGTGGGGGAGCTCCCTAAATTCCACTGCTCTTAGGACTATACCCGACCTCCAGGACCGAGCGGGAGTTGGCTAGATTTGGCTCCAGGAAGCTGGAGGTATTATCTGTGGCCTTTCCTAATAAACCTCAAGATTGGTCCTGATGGCCTAGTCTTGAGGTATCTGTAACAGCAGGTTGTAGGTTCTAGTGATCAGGGCCTGTTTGTGGTGGTGGGGGGGTATCCTTTTGAGTCATTTGAGTGTGCCATTGTAGCAGGTGTAGGTTATCGAATCACCCTCATTTATCGTTCACCCGGTGATGAGAGGCGATTCCTTCAGGAAGTGGCGGACTTCGTCATCGACATTTTATTTATTTTTTTATTTATTAGAACATCAGTTTAACAACCTTTGAGCCAGAGGTTCATTTACAAAGGTACCTTGTCACAGAGAGGACAAAACAGTGCAAGCAACAAACATAAGGCAGACAAAAAAAAAATCAGGGTACATTTAAGAATCAGGCAAAAATACAGGCATATGTCAAGCAGAGTATACAACAGGCTTATATGTGAGCTTTACCGAGTAGACAATATACAGTAGTTACATGGAGATTGATTCAGTAGACAGATAAAGGTAAGGCTGGGTGGAAGACATCAGAAGAGGAGTGTGGGGAGATAGTAGCAAGTGAGGGTAGAGCTGAACAGAAGGACAGAGAGCAGCTCAGCGAGCTTTGTCATTGGAGTCACCCAGACTGATGGTTCTGGGTGACGTCAATGTCTTGGTCGACAACGAACTCTCGCAATTTGGTTAACACTTCCTCCAGTTGATGATATCTCTGGGCCTTATACAAGTGGTTTCCACTGCTACTTATAAACACGGACACTCCCTTGACTTAATCTTCCTTCTAGGGATCAAAACATCTGACTTGGAGGTGGAACCAGTTGGGTGGTCTGATCATTACACCGTGCGGTTTAGTTTAAGCACCCCCCTCATAAGCCTCCCCCTGTGGAGATGGTTAGGTACCGCTCTTTACAGTATATAAGTTCTCATGGCCTAGTGGCAGTACTTGACCTCTTGCCCCTCTCGTTGGCAAGCAATGACCCAGAGACCCTTGTGACGGCTTACAACTCAGATGTCTTGGCGGCTCTGGATTCCATTGCCCCAGTCCGTGTTCACCCTCTCTCCCTTTGTCCCTGGTCCCCCTGGTTTGATGGGACTATGAGGGAGATGTGGAGACTAGGACAAAGGTTAGAGCATTGCTGGCGCAAGTCCGCACTTGATGCAGACCATCTTAGATTGATAAACCATTATCAAGTCTATGAATCTGCAATCACCCGTAAGAAGGCAGAATTCCTGTCTGGGTAGATTGCGGCTGCTCAGAATCGACCAACTCAGCTTTTCCAAACTGTGGACAGACTGTGCAACCCAGCCTGTCTACATGTTCAGAAAGCTTTTTCGCAATTAGAGTGCGATGAGCTTGCTCGATTCTTTGCAAATAAGGTGGCTGACATCAGGGCGGTACTCCAGCCAGCACACGCTTTGGGTGTTGCTTTTGATCAGTACAGGGTCACTGTACTGCGACCTTCCTGGAGTACCTTCAGTTGACCGGAGTTCTTGGATGTCATGCTGATTATCCAGGGTGTGCGCCCTATATGCTGTAGTTTGGACCCCGGACTAGCTTCCCTAATTTTGGGTTGTATTGATGTCATCGGTCCAGTCCTTGCGCAGATAGTCTGGTGCTCCTTGGAATCTAGAGAGTTTCCTAGCTTCTTGAAAGAGGCGGTGGTGACACCACTCTTGAAGAAAGCTACCTTGGACCCCGACTGCCATGTAAACTCCAGACCTATCTCTAACCTTCCCTTTTTAGGGAAGGTGATTGAGAAAGTGGTGGCAGCTCAGCTGGAAAACCATTTGACCATCCATGACATCTATGAACTGCTCCAGTCTGGTTTTCGTAAGAGACATAGTACTGAGACAGTGCTGGTTTGGGTTCTCAATGATCTCCTGATGGTGAGAGATCGGAAGAACCGTACCATCTTGGTTCTTCTGGATTTCTCTTCAGCCTTTGACACTGTGGACCATGGAGTGTTGGCAGAACATCTGATGCATATCTGTGGACTGTTGGGAACAGTCCTCAGGTATTTACATCTTTCCTCACAGATAGAACACAGAGAGTGGAGTCTGGGGTTTATTCTTCAGGCCCAACTCCTCTGTCGTGGGGTGCCTCAGGGTTCAGTGCTGTCACCCATGTTGTTTGCGGTGTACATGCTACCCCTCGGAGACATTGTAAGACGGTATAGACTGAGGTTTCACTGCTATGCAGATGATACCCAGCTCTACCTTTCTTTTGCACCTGACCAGGATGGAGCTCTCTCGGTCTTTAATAACTGTCTGAAAGAAATCCAGGCGTGGATGGATTCCAGCTGGCTGAAGTTGAACTCGGAAAAAACTGAGGTATTGGTTGTGGATCCTGAATGCTGGATGGGGGGTTGGGAGTTGGTTCGCCCTCTGGAATTTTTCTTGGTGGTGTCTCTCTCCCAACCTCTGAACGGGTGTATAACCTGGGGTAATTTTTGATGATGGCCTGACCCTGCATTCTCAGGTGTCGGCTGTTATCAAAACTTCCTTTTATCATCTTAGGAATATCACTAGGATTAGGCATCTGGTTCCGTCTGACGACCTTCCTACTCTGGTCCACACCTTTGTGTCCTCACGCTTGGATTATTGCAACTCCCTTTACCTAGGGCTTTCTGGGGTAGAAATCCATCACTTACAGCTGGTGCAGATTGCGGTGGCCTGGCTTTTGACAGGATCTGCTCGATCCTGTCATATTTCACCAGTGCTATGTGAACTGCACTGGCTGCCAGAACAGTGGCAGATCACCTTTAAAGTCCGTTTACTGACTTTCAAAGCCTTACATGGACAGGGCCTGGACTATCTGAAAGAGCTCCTGGTCCCTTACTGCCCTGGTTGATCACTCTGCTCAGCCAATGAGGGATTGCTAGAGATCCCAAGGGTGAATTTGAAATCATCTGGTGCAAGAGCCTTTGCGAATGCAGCCCCCACCCTTTGGAATTCTCTACTCCGTTGGTTGTGGAAGTGCGCAACTGTGGAGGGATTTAAGCAGGAGTTAAAAACCTTTTTGTGGGACCAAGCCTTCTCAGCTAATTGACTAATTTGCTTCTCTGATTTATTGTTACTTGATCTTAATTGAACTGATGTCTGTATGATTTTGATTTGATTTTATATTGTTAGGCTCCTTGGAATTAGATAAGGCGCCTTATAAATAAACATTATTATTATTACTACCAGGTAATCCAAAGTAACCCTTCATTGGGTGGGCCCCTACCCTTGTGGGAGGCTACCGGGGAGGAGAATCACCTCAAAGGGCTTCCTTTGTATCTCGGTTACAGCAGGGGTCGAAACGGACACGTGTGTCTGAGGGTTCAGGTGTATGGAGGGACCAGCACCCATCCTCCAGTTGACCAGTAGGTGTTTTCCCAATTTCTTGGGAGTGTGATGGGCCACGTGATGTCACAGCAAAAGCCGACGTCCATCACGCTTCCTCCCACAGTGAGGACCAATGTGTTGCCATGCCTCTGGCCTCCACCAGGGGCCAGAAAATACTGAGCCATGAACCCACCCTCCCTCCTACGAGAAGAAGAGTGGTCATTAAACACTCAAGCTTTCAACCCGCCTGGCTGTCTTTCCAATGCCCAAGTCCATTCCGAACCTGAATCAGCAGTGTCACAGGCAGAAATCCAATTCAAGCAGTTAAATGGTAGAAAAAAACAAAGGTTGTCTACCTTAATGGTGGTGGTTTAGATTAATTCAAATCTGAGTTCTAACAAGCAAAGAGAACAAGTAATTTGTAACTTGTGTATGTGGGGTGTGGGTGTTGAAGGAATGGGATCATAGTGCTGTCACTACTGCCACCACCCCTGAGGGATGTGGACTGCATTGTTGCTACTGCCATCACACCTGAGAGGCAGGGACTGTAGTGCTTCTGCCATTACCACTGGTGGATGGAGAATGTAGTACTGCTGCTGTCCCACCTGAAGGATGGGGCCTATAGTGCTGATACTGCCATCACACATGAGAAATGTGGAATGTAGTACTGCTGCCACCACACCTAAGGGGTGGGGGCCATAGTGCTGATACCACCATCACACCTGATGGATGGGGAATTTAGTACTGCTGCCATCACACCTAAGGGATGGGGGCGGCTGTGCTGCTGCTTCCATCACACCTGTGGGAGGGGAGACAATAGTGCTATTGCTGCTGCCATTGTGCCAGAGGGATGGTGGCCATAGTGCTGTTAGTTCTGCCATCGCCCCTGAGGATTGGGGGCCATAGTGCTGCTTCCATCACACCTTAAGGATGTGGGCTATAATGCTGCTGCTGCCATCACATCTTGTACCTAAAACAACTTTAAATTGATACAAGGATTGATGGATGTACAATAGCAGAGGTCAAAATTGCTAAAATGCATGTTAGCAGAGTTAAAAATTGTTAAATAAAGTACACAAACCCAAACACCGGTAAAACCAGATTTTGGCTTAGCTACAATGTGCAAAACGGAATTTGCCCTTTCTCAATACCGATAAACCAGTGTCCCTGAGTTATGTCTGTAAGTAAAAATGATGGAGCTCGCCACCTGGGGGAGCTCAAACTCATCTCTAAAAAGGTGGGTAATTAATTCCGTGAGGGTCTCTGTGGTCTCATAGGGGTTAATAAATATATTCTCTATTTTGAAGACTACCTCTTTGCCCTGGTTACTGGTTGTAAGGATGTGAGTCAGAAGAATTTGTCTGCAATTCTTCAACTACTGGCACTTTTGAAGGTTCAAAATAGGCTGGAGGTGGTAGATCAGAGAGGATAGGATTGTTAGCTGTTCCTAGATGTTTAGTAATCCTTTACTGTGCCTTAACCAAGGCATTACCATCTTGTACCTCAGTATTGTCTGTGGTAGTAACATTTTCCTCTTTTCCGTGGCCTTTACCAAGATTTGTGAAGGCCAGGTCCAGGGAATTAAGGGTTAATAAAGTGGAGGCTCCTTCTTTGTAACCTCAGACAGAGGCAAAACAGACTTTTTATTGGTGGCTTTTCTTTTTCTAGTTTTTTTCCTCTTAGATTTATTCTTAGTTATGTCCTGAGAAGGCTGCTTCTTCTTCCCATGGGGCAGGGGAGAATCAGGGATAAGCATAGTAGAGAAAGATAGGTTCTCAGGTTTGTTTTTCCTGTTTATCTCTTCAACCAGTTGTTCCATTCTCTGTTGTAGCCCGATAAACTTCTCTACAACTAAAGAGGTTAAATCCTCTGTACAGTGTTGAATTTCATTATAGACTGGACTATTTACTCCCACTTTTAGTGTTTGGGGTTCCCTTTGTCAGCAAACCTTTTCCTTTCCTCCCTGATGAAGCCTTATCTGGTGCAGCACTGGAGTGTTTGTTTTCTTGCTCACCCTATGTTGTACTAATTAAAGGATCTGTCCTTCAATCTTCAATTGGTTTTATCTCTTCACTGGAGTGAAACACACTCCTGGCTGTGGAGTTCAAGTGCTATTAGGTCCCTTTGCCTTTCCTTCCCTGATGGGAGAAACAACTGTGACTCCATTGGGTATTTATGACTGTTCTTAAGGGGCATTCTTTCCCCTGCACCCTGGTAGGACTCCACCTACCTCTGGAGGTTCTCAATTAAGTCCTAGACTGGCTGACGAATGGTCCCTTTTGGGCACATGGTTCCATGAAGCCTACGCTTCCTATCTTGGAAACTTTTACTCTGTGTTGCAGTTTCATTGGCTGGCTACACTGCTGCATTCTAGGCTCTGTGCATACAGGGCCCTATCTGCCTTTCCTAAGGAAAGGATGTTCTTCTGTGACCCGACCCTACCTTTTTCACTAAGATGGTGTCAGTTGTTCCTGTATATCAATAAGAATTTGGCTACCAGTCTCTTATGCAGTGCATGTAGGTCATGAGGCTGATCTAATTTGCATCTTGGTTGTTCACAGTCCCTTTTGTTCTTAATGAACAAGGCCACAATGCAAAACAGCACCACCTTTTGTTTAATTTCCACTGGATGGTGCAGAGAAAGTGCCCAGTTTTGGTACAGGGTCTGTCCAAACTTAGGTGGTGGCCTACTTTGTTTTCTTTGTTGTAACAAAAATAACATATATACTGCCGTTCTCAGCTGTGGTCAACACTCTCTTCAGATGAATGCTGACTACAGCCACAGCATATTAACAGGCTGCTGTACTGGGGATATGGCTTCTGCTTCCAGGATATGACCATTCCCTGTACATTACTATTTATTTATTTTATTTATTTAGGTTTCAGATTAACACCTTTGAGCCAGAGGCTCTTTTACAAAGGTTCCACAGCACAGTATAAAGATAGGCAAATTATTACATAGATAGGTAAAACAAATTGGTTACAATTAGTAAGGAAAAAAGATAACTTAATATATGTACAGGGTTAATAATAAGACACTTGAACTAAGGTAGATACTAAGTTATAAAAACTAGAATAAGTTTACAGTAAGTGGAGTACAGAGACACAATTATAGATTGATGTATGTAGCCCAAATAAGCCTTGTCAACAAAAAATAACATTGGTAATAGCGTAGGTAGATTAAAGCTAGGCAGACTAGGCCTTTAAGAGAGGAGGTAGAGTAAGAGAAGGGTGATAGGTCAGCTTGAAAGTGGAAGAGGCAAGGCAGCCAGGCAGTAACATGGAAAGAAGGATACATAGGTTACATAGGTTTAATCAGAGCAGAGAAGACCTGTGTCCATGATGCTCACATAAATGTTACAATCCATCCCCCTGGATCTGTCTAGAAGTTAGGTGCTTATCCAGTTTTAACTTAAATTTAGTCATACTTTCACATGTCACTACCTCCTCTGGTAGGTAGTGGTGGTCGAAGTGGGCTAAATCCGCTTCATGAAGCATTTCGCGGAGCACAGGTTGATTCGTGGTGTGTTCTGCGACATGAAGCAGAGTACTTCGCGTTATAATGAGGAACATGAAGTGCATTGGAAACAGCGACTTTGTGTTACTCCACCTCCATTGGTCACTACTCTTTCAATTTTTAAGCCGAAGTACATTGGTGGCAGTTCACTTCGCCTTGTTTTTGAGCTCTGAAGGGTGATTTTACAGTGATTCATGGGAGTTCAGGTCACATGGACTCTATATTTATCTGCACAGCCTCAGTTCGGGATAGTATGAGTAGGAAGGAGTAGGAGACAGTGTGCTCTGATAGCTGTCTGTAGGAATCTTTTAAAAGCTGTTCAAAAAGCATTTTTGCTCTTTTGGGAGGATTCAACTGTAGTTCATCGACTGTAGGAAACCCTCCTGTGCTCGCATCATCGAGCATTTTTGTTTGTGTGTGGATTTTGAATATTAATTTACAACATTGAGCATGTGTGGTGAAAGACAGTGAAGTGTGCTGTGTGGGGAAGGGGTGTATCTGTGTGTAGGTAGATTTAAGTTGGAGAACTAGTGATTTCTTTGTATTTTGGTTATATTTTTGTTATATAACTGACTGTGTTACTGTACACATAGTAAAATTGTCAGTAATAGTACAAATTTTCTTGCTGTTTGTTGTGTGAATGTGGTGCAGCATTTCATAAGGTCCGGTTGTTTAAATTACAAATTTACATTATGTGGCAATACACTGAACTTTTGCATTTGCATCTCATTCCTCATTCAGCAGTGTACACAAAGTGTTCTGTGTTGTGTGTGCAGTGTTGCATGCATCAAATATAATACACCTTTTAAAATTTGTGACACAGACTAGTGTAAGTGCAACTGAGCGCAGCAGTGTGAACCTGCTATCCACTGCAGCTGCCCGATTTTGTACTGCGATCGTGTTCTCTGTTCTTAGTTTTGCTGCTTCTAGTGCTGTAAAAATCAACACTGTCTGTATTCAGTGCTCCCCACCCCCCCACGTTGAAAAGGTATTTTTTTACCAGACTGGATTGTTTTTGTGACCCCATCAGCACCACTGGTTACTGAAGTTGTTTTAATTCCATGACAGTGTCACAACACAGTAGTCTCTTATCTGTTACTGAAGCCACAGTTGTTTATTTTGCTTCATATCCAGCCAGTGTCCCTCCAGTCAGAAAGTGAATGTATCAAAATCTGAATTTGGTAATAATATTTGTGGTTGATCCCCCAAAATGCCTGCAAAGAGATGTGCAAGTAAAGCTGTTTCTGGCCATGGCAATATTGGCAGTAAGAGGGTCTGTGGGTGTGGTAGTAGTACATGGCTGGAGAAGTGCATTGCTGATGTGAGGAAAGGTATTTCTCCTGCAATGTCTTTTACAGCCCAATCAGTAGCTTCACTGATAGTTGGAGGAGATGATGGAGGAGATGATGTTTTCCCAGCTGGTGGTGTTAGTGTTACTGGTGTTAGTTGTGGTGGAGGTAGTATTAGCACTGTTGAGTCAAGTTCTAATTCCGACCAATGTACCATATCCAAACATATTGAGTGTGAAGCAATGCAAGTGAGTGATGGCATAGATGATGTCATACTTCCCAGTAACATCCCACTAACTGAACCTGATTCTGATGATTACGTCAATGATAGCATACAATGTGATATTCCATCCACCGTGGCACTTTACGTCACGCATTTTCCATGCAGTGATTCACAGTGTGGTAAAAAAATATCAGGTGATGGTGGTGTAGATGCTGATGATGAATGTGATGATGATGATGATCTTGCTGTTGTTGCAACATGTAGTCCATATGTTAGCATCTAAGCAGAAGAGGTGCATGTGTGTGACAGTGACGTTGATACATATGATGAGGATGTAATTGGCCCCAGTCGGGAACCGGAGAAAAATAAATTAAAAGTGGCTGTGTCTGAATCTGTTTGCAGGAATTGTTCCCTGTAAAAACTTGTGATTTACCAGTTTTAGTTGATGATAATGATGATGATGACCCAGTACTCAATATGATAGGTAGTCGTGGTGGTCAGTTGCAGTCCAGGTGTGCAGTGCCAGAGACATCACGTGTCCCCCCACTTCAGTGCATAAAATAACAGACTTAAATAAGCCACATCATCATGGATATGTTAAAAGCAGAACATCACACTCCCTTGTTTGGGATTTTCAAGATGCAAATGATGATTCAGCTGCAATCTGCCAGGTTTGCCATGTGCGTATGAGTCGAGGTAAAAAGGGGAGCCATCTTGGGACAGGAGGACAGCATATGCATCTTAAGAATAGGCACTTGGTTCTGTGGACCCAGACAAGCTGGCAGCTAATACCAGACTGGCGTTCACCCGTATCACTGGCAGCCATAGCCAGCATGTTATCCCCTTCCATGACTGTTAAGCCCAGTAGGAAATTAAATGTGTGCACTACTGCGGTAATAAGAGCAGAGGATAACTACAGGCATAATGAGGTGGAGGACCATAATGACTTTGAAATGTTGTCGAGTGCTGGTGAGAGTATCAGTTTTGGTGGTGGTGGTGGTGAATGCAGTATGTCTAGTGCAAGTGGTACATCAACCCCAGTTGGCAAATCTGGCAAAATAACAGCATTTCTCGGTTTGTCATCATCACCTGTGCAACTGTCTTCATCAAATGCCCACACTCCACCCCCTGCCAATGGTGTTCATCACAGAGCACAACCATTTGTGACCAACAACACACCCTGTGTAAAATATTTAAGTCAGCCCACGTTACCAGAGTGTTTTTGTGCATAAGCTGAAGTACCCCCCCCAATCATACAGTGTCACGTGAAATTAATGCTGCTGTAGCAGAAATGCTGGAAATCAATCTTTTACCCTTCTCCATTGTGGAGAATTCTGGGTTCCAACAGTTTGCTGCCTGTGCCTGTCCAAAATGGAAAGTACCATCCAGGACATACTTTTCTACCCATGCTGTTCCCACGTTGTTCTGCACTCTCAGACTCAGTAAGACATGCCCTTCAATATTCCTCCTCTCCATTCATCCATTTAAGTATGGATATGTGGACAAGTGGCAAAACGGCAGGGAGTTCATATCTGTGCATAACTGCACACTGGGCGCAGGTGCCGGGGTTGTTTGTAATGCTGGCAGTGTGAATAATCAGTGCAGGAAGGTGGATTGTCGCAGCAGTAGCAATCTTCCTGCAATTCGCCAGCATGCAACAATTGCTATGCACAGTTTGACCTGTTCGCACACTGGTGAGAACATATTGGACATGGTACTGATTGAAATTGACAGATGGCTAAACCCTCTGTCCCTGAGAGCTGGGTTCATAGCAAGTAACAATGGGTCAAATGTGGTGAAATGCATCACGAATGGTGTTTTTTATCGTGTTCCATGCATGGCCCACTGTTTAAATCTTGCGGTTCAGGAGTTTCTGCAGCACCCTGACATAAAGGAAATGCTGACCATTGCACAACGTATCTGCTCTCACTTTTCAAGATCTGGAAAGGCCCGTGACCAACTGCAGCAGTTGCAGATACAAAACAGCCTGCCTCAGCACCGCTTGAAGCTGAAAGTTGTCACCCGATGGAACTCCACGTTATACATGGCAGAGAGTTTGTATGAACAATACAAAGTCATCTCAGAATATCTTGTTATGCATAGTAGCCATGACAGTTCTGGGGTCTCCATGTCTATGACGACTGTACAGTGGCGCCTCATGGACTCTGTAATAACAATTTTGCGGCCTTTTGAACATGCCACACAGGCAGTGAGTGGCGAGTCTGCCTCCATTAGCCAATCAATTCCACTGCTGCGGGTGCTGAGGCAGACATTGGTGAATGTACAGCATAGCCTTGATGTTGCCGGAGACGGTGGTAGCAGTATGTTGCTGCAACACATGCTGACAGTATTCAACCAGAATCGTCACAGTGTGAGCATTCAGTGTAGTGACAACTTTGCCATGGCAACAATGCTGGACCCACGATACAAACGTGGAATTGCATCAGTACTGGAGGGAGGGCCTGAACAGGTAAAAAATATCAGTGGTTAACTGGTTTGCTTGGTTCATGGGGCACAGAAGTCACGTGCCAAGGTTTGTAAACCTCAGCAGCATAATCCAGCTGAAGGTGTAGCTGGAGGACCAGCAAGCATATCATGCAAGGGTAAGGGGACTGTAGTTCCTGGTGGTCTGTCATCCAAAGTGGTTGGTGTCAACCCACTTTGGGAGGCTTTGTCCCACGTGGGTATTTGTGACATCAATGATTCTGGGGAAGAGGCTGATGCATCAACAATTGGACTTAGTGCGGCACAGAGAATGGTTGAGTCATATTTGTCTGAAAACAGGTATCTGACAATAAGTGAAAAGCCTCTTTCGTACTGGAGTGGAAAGGCCAGTGAATGGCCAGAGCTGACTGCAGTGGCACTGAAGTACCTCACACATGCTCACCCTCCAGTGTAAGTGTTGAGAGGGCATTCAGCTCAGCAGGTGCAATAGTCAGGGATCGTCGGACAAACCTGTCTCCCACAAGTGTTAGCTTGCTAACATTTCTTAAAATTAATGAGAGGCACATACCAGCACAGACTGCAACCTCGGTATTCGTACCCCGGCCTAGTCATGGTGGTCTTGGTGATGTGGAAATGGAGCATCCTGGTGGCACTGGCAGTGGCTGCCTGAAATGGCCCACCACTGACGTAGATGATTGATGACACAATGGAGAAAGAACTTCCCCCGTGGTCAGACTTCAGACATCGATGACTGTGAGATCAGTTTTCTTTATGAGGAGGATGATGTGGTTAATGTTGGCAGGTTTTAACTGCAGTATTTAAAAAGCGGTGTGCCCCCCCACCCCGGACCACCACCATCACCACCAGGACTGATGTTATGCAAGTCTGCCACCATGAGTCTGTCTGCCCCCCCCATGGACCACCACTGCCACCGGGACTGATGTTATGCAAGTCTGCCACCATGAGTCTGTCTGCCCCCCATGGACCACCAGCTCACCAGTGCACCACCACCACCAGTTTAATATTTAAACCATAAAGTGAGTATGTGCACTCATGTTGTTATGCTGCTTCACTTTCTTAAGTTGTATGTTTTGCTTTCTGTAGCTTTTCAGAGCCTCAGTGGCAAAACACATACAGTACACTTCTTTTGTTTCTTTTACAGGAGAACAAAAACAGGCTCCATCGCTAATACTCATTGGGAAAGATGCTGTAGCTATACCGTACAGAGAGGAACCGATGTAATGTCCATGTGAAATCCATTCTGGTAAGTATGAAGATTTTATTTCATCCATTTCATTGCTTTGTAAAGACTGCTGCAAATATTGCACACAACAGGTTGTCTTAGTAGTTGACAAGATGTGTCTCTGAAATGTAACTTGACAATAGGGATTGAGATTTGAGAACCAGGGAGGGACACATAACAATGAAGTTGTAACTTATAAGAAGTCATTAACTTCTTTTTTTAGGAAACTTCGAGATGTTTTGTTGTTCTGTCAAAGTGGCCTTATTCAAAAAAGTTCATCAGCATGATCAGCCCCCCCCCCAGGCTGGGGCACACATGCGACACGCAGAAGTCATTTCATTCGATGACTATGACCATCATTAACAACCAGACTCAAGAAGGATGCTGATGAAATCTGTGAAGAAGTGAAAAAATAAGAAACCATTACAGATAAAACTGAAAATATGATTCCCCCCACCCCCCCAAAAAAGAAATACTTATCTTCATGTGCTTGAGAGTTATCTGTTCCATTTAAGTGCAAAAAATTCTCATTGAGCACTGCAATGCACACACCAACAGTTTATGAGTCACCTGTGTGATGCAGAACAATAACATGAGTACATGTCCAGTTCAAGTTCAACCCCCCCCATCATCACCTACAAAATACACAACCATATATCTGTATATATATCTACTCACCAAGGCTACTATTAGTGTACATCCAATGGGCACCTTTCAATCCAGTTCAGATTATCACAATTCATTTGGTGGAATCGTCTAGCACAACACATTGGACCAGCAACACGAACCTCACAGTCATCATTTTATACTGGGGTATGTGCTGAAGCAGTCTCTTTTCACTTTTCGTTACCACGTGTCAATTTTCTGCACACAAGGAGGATGCATTGTGAGCCTGCAGATAAAATCTGGGGACTCTGTGCCACCACTACACACATGACTGAGTGCGCCATTAATTCTGGGGGACTTTGTATGTGCTGAAACAGTCTCTTTTCACTTCGTTACCACTTGCCAATTTTCTGCACACAAGGATGACACATTGTGGGCCTGCAGAAAAAATCTGGGGACTCTGTGCCACTTTTGTGTGTTCTGTGATTGTTGCTGTGAGCTCATAGTCATAATGTCATAGTGACATTTTTACAATTAAAACAGCATTGCAAGAATGTCCTCACAGTTCTGAACTGTATTTTTTTATGCTACTTTAAATTGCCACAGCAACCACTACTTATGTGCGAGTCATCAGTGACTTGAATGATACGATTCTTCTCACAATTTATGTCTGCTTCTCTTACTCCTACTTTTTTTCATGTATGAAAACAAAATGAGCACGTCTTCCATTATTGTTCCGGCCAGCTTTGTATTTATTTGCAACTGCTTTTCAACAACTATTGTTCCATGGCATCATATAAAACACTGACTGATGCATAGCTGTTAGTTAACAACAGAAGTGATATATGACAACTACTTGATGTGATGGAGAAAAGTAGAGGAAAACAATGACAAAGACCTGGTCACACTCACTGTCAGCAGCACCAATTTAAAAGGAATGCTCCTTTCATTATTTCACACATGAAAAAAGGTAGTACAGCACACTCAATTACTGCAAATTATTGTATCATTCCATTCAGTCAGGATGTAAGTAAAGGTAGTTGTATCATAGCACTAAATAATATAGGTCAGAGTTATCAACAGATTGTTGTGCTGCTGCTTTACAGACAGTCACCACATTACATAGTTATGGTGATGCATATAAACTAATATGTGGGAGTTGGGGGCATTACTACCACTGGAATAGTTCTTGCTCCACAGAGTGCAATATATGTCTGTGAAAACCACCCATAATTTCATTACAGTAAGTCACATGACGGAGGAATTAACAATCTGAAAAGCAACCCACATTTGTGCCACACTTTCTCATCAACGTTAAGACGTGATGGCAGGGGGAGCACAGGTGCATGCTCCGCTATACTGAATGTCCAGCAGCTATCCCAAACAATGTTTCCTAATGTTATAAGGTTCACTTTGTGGTGAAATGTGGGATGTTTCCACTACCAAGGCTCTTCTTACTGGAAACATGGCCACACATTTCACAACAAACTGACCATTAACATAAAGAAACATTCTCAAACCTGCACATTCCGATATTCACTGTAAGAAGCACACACACACGCTCTCCCTGCCATCATGTCCTAATGTTGCTGAGAAGGGAGGCAGAATGTGGGCAGATTTTCAGAATGGGGATGCTTCTGTCACATGACTCACTGTAATGCATTTACGCATGGTTTTCAAAAAAATGCATTGCACTATGTGGTGCAAGAAAGATTCCCCTAGAAGGGAAAATGTGTTTGATTTAATAATAACAAACAAAAACACACAACAAAGTACAACACAGTACAACACAGTAGTGGGGTCGGGTCGGGTGTGGGGAGGGTGTGGGAGGCAGAAAACAATACCTGGACTTACTATGGCCATGGGATGCCATGGTGGTCCAGCAGCAGGTGCAGCACTGAAAGTATTTGCTACTGCTGTGCTTCCACTCTGGTGACCTGCTGCTCCAAAGCAATGAAACACTTGTTGTTTTCCTCCAGTGCTGCCCACACCAGGAGGAGGAGGTCAGACTGGCTAACAGGGACTGTGCCGGGGTCCACTGCAGTGGGTAATCCAGGTAGTGGGACTGGTGGTGGACAGGGTGGTGCTGGTGGCTGTGGTGGTGATGGTGGTGGAGCACCTGATGTAGCCGTCCTTCTGCTGCTGCGGTGGTGACTGCTGCGAGGCACATCTCCCACCCCAGCAGCACCCTCGGCCACTGCCATGGAAGGGCCAGCAGGTGGACACATGGCACCTTCCATGGCAGCCTGCTACTCTACCCTGTGGGTGATTCATCATGTGGGTGCGCTGGCCACCGGTCCCCAAATGTGTCCCAGGGGGCCCACAGTGCACCAGCACACCACACACATGGCACTGCAACACTGTGCTGTCTCCCCACAACAATTAAAAAACTCCCACACTGGGGAGATGCAGGGGGGACCAGACACAGTACGCATCTGTCGGGCATGAGTCCCACCACCACCCACAATTGCCAGGGCCACCTTCTGTGGCTGTGGAGTTGGTGGAGGGGTGCTGCTGGAGCCCCAACAGCTTCTGCTAGTGGTGGTGGTGGAGAAGGTGAACAGGTGGATGAGCAACAGCCACCAGTTGCATTGGTGCAGCTGTTGCTGCTTCTATTGCTTCCATGGGGAAACAACACTGGCCAGGAGTCTGGAGCAGTCCAACATAACACGACTGCCCCACCCCCCCATGGGTCCACACTCCTCCCCTCCTAACGCTCCCACATGCCAGTGACTTGCCTTCTCCAACTCCAACGTGACCCTCCATCCTCTTGGGTCCACGGGATGACACACACACACACACACACGCAGTCAGTCACATACACAAAACAAAAACAAAACTTACACAAAAAAATTCACTAACCAAAAAAACACTAAGACAATACAAACACTAAATAAAATAGCTTTTAAAAAAAGCTGTTTGAATTGGATTGGCAGTAACAAGAGATGACTCCGAGAGCCAAGCAAACTCCTATCCTCTCACAAAACAATTTTGCTTTCTCCCTGTACAAATGCAAAGGAGAAAGTGAAACTGCTTCTCTGACTCACTTCCTTCCTGCCTGGCTAAAGCATGTGACTTACAGTTGTGCTCCGCAGTCTGTGGTCACTTCACGTCCACATCGTGGGCGGATTTATAATTCACTGCATATTTTGGCTACTCTGAGAACCATTGCTTCCTCTTATTAGTGCAGAATCTATCCCCAGCTATTTGATATTGGTGAGCTCTAGTATAAGAACCTGAATTCTTAATAACTAGACCCTAATGTTCCCACAATCCCTTATTCTGTAGGGTCCTATAGACCAAGCACATGTTGCCCTGAGTCTCCTAAACTCCAGAGAATACATTCCTAAGTCAGTCAGCCTTTCCTCATACCTTATACCCCTAAATTCTGGGAACAAATGTGTAGCCTTCCTCTGAACTCTTTCTATAGCTTGTATCTGGGTCTTAAAGCCTGGAGACCAGAATTGCGCACACTACTCTAAGTGTGGCCTGACCAGTGAGGAAAACAATGGCACTAGTACCTCTCTTCCTCTGTTCTCGATGTGCCTAATGATACAATGCAATATACCACTTGCTTTCTTGACCACCATGCTACTATGATGTTTAAAATTGAGATCCTGTGCCGCTCTAACTCCCAGGTCTCTCTCATCTGTAACTACCTTTAAAGTATTGCCATTGAGCATATAGGATGCCTTTTTGTTGTTTTTCCCGAAATGCATAATGGAACACTTATCTGTATTAAAGAGCAAACCATACTTTTTGGACCATTCCTCCATGTCTCCCAATGCCCTTTGTAATATGGCAGCTTCCTCTGAGCATGTCGCTTTACTACCCAGTCTTTTGTCATCCACAAATTTTGATAACCAGATATCCTCTTTTCTTGGCAATATACTGTAGAAATGTAGACATTAAATAAGCATGGTCCCAGCATTGACCCCTGTGGCACGCCGCTTGACACCCCTGACCAATCTGAGTAGGATCCCTAATACAGACTCTCTGTTTCCTGTCTGAGAGCCAAGATGCAATCCATTTGGTCAGGTTTCCTTAGATGTTTTACTGAATAAGTTCATCAACCAATTCCCACTGTGGAACTTTGTCAAATGCCTTTGAGAAGTCCAGATAGACGACATTAACAGGGTCTCCCTCATCTAGTGCTTTACTGATTGTACCGTAAAATTTTAGGACGTTCGTTTGGCATGAGCAATTCCTCCTAAACCCATGTTGGGCATGGTCTACATCCCCTGCCAGGATCATACTGTTCACAGTATGGTCTTTGATAACACCTTCCAAAACCTTATCTAGTACTGTAGTCAGGCTAACCAGCCTATAGTTTTCCACTTTCTGCCTTGATACCTCCTTGTGGATTGGCACCATGTTTGCCTGATTCCAAACCTCCAACACCTCTCCCTGGTCGAGCGATGTCTGGAAAAACATAGTCAAGGGGTCCGCTAGTTCCACTGCCAATTCCTTCATGAGTCTAGGGTGCCAGCCATGAGGATCTAGGGCCTTATGTTGATCAAGCTTTAGAAGTCTTTTCATATCATCTTCTGAACTGAGAACTAGCCTGTCTTCTTTTGGAGAAACTGCATGTGCTTGTGTCAGAACTGACTTGTTAAAAACAAATATGAAGTAGTCATTATATTTTTCGGTCATCTCCTTGTTTTCAGTCACTGACTCACTAACTTGCCTTCCCCATCTTTCAATGGCCTAACAATCTTACATAACCCCCCCTTTTGGTATTTACATAGGTATAAAAATATTTATAATTATCCCTCACTGTATCCGCTAACTTGGGTTCATGAAATCTTCTAGCCAAATCTATACTTTTTTTGGTAGCCCTAAGGATTTTCTTATAATAATCCCAGCTAGCCTGATTTCCATATTTCTTTGCCCTTATATAAGCTTTATTTTTCTTCTTGATATTTGTCCTTACTTTCTTAGAAAGCCATAGTGGTATCCGGCCTGTCTGTTATATTTATTTTTCACAGGAATGTATGTTGCAACCAGCTTGTTTATTTTGTTGTTAAGTAAGTCCCACATACCCTGTAATGTTTGATGCACCATCTGCTCCTCCCAATCCCAATGAAATAGCTCCCACTTTATGTTAGCAAAGTCAGCCATGCATATTTATAGATTACTATATCCCCAAAGGGTTTACTACTATGCCATTGTAGGGAAAAACAAACCATGTTATGATCACTTGAACTAAGTGGTGCAAGAACCTTGCATTCCTGTAGTTTGTCTGGGATATCACTTAAACCTAAGTCCAGCAAATTCCCCCCCCCCTTGTGCTTTCTTTCACAATTTGCTTGAGTCCCACTAGGTTAAATGCCTCTATGAAATGTTGTTCAGCTGAAGTAATAGCCCCTAAGTGTATCCAGTTAAGACCTGCCAAGTTGAAATCCCCCACTAGCACTACATTTTCTTTACTTGACAGGGTTGAAATATAATCCAGGATTTCTATGTCTTCCTGACCTGTGTATGATGGAAGTCTATATATCACACCTATATTCGTACTAGCACAATGTGTTGGGGAGATTTTGACCATGACTAGCTCGAGTTGCCCCCAAGTAGATGTTTCTACTTGCTCAGATGTGATGTTCGCAACATAGAGCACCACCCCTCCACCCCTACCATAGGGCCTATCCCTATAAAAAACATTATAACCCGGGATCTGCCAACCCAGGGGTCATCATGTTTCTTCCAGGTTTCTGTCACAGTGCAGATTTGTATATTTTCCTCGTTTAGCATTAAAATAAGCTCACCTATCTTCTGGGTTAAACTGTGGGTGTTTAGCAGCAAACATTTCAGGTTACCCTGCACCCTTTTTGTTTCAATACATTTTTTGTTCAGCCTGACCCCTGTATTGCCCCCCGTCCCCCTTCTAACAGTTTAAATAACTAGTTATTCTTTGTTTCAATTTGTGACCAAAAATCAATGTCTCCTTTTTATGCATATGTAAACCATCTAGTGCAAATAAGTATGAGTTCTGAAATTGCTCCCAATGTTGAATATAAGAATGGCCTTCCCTGTAGTACTATCTTCTGAGCCCATCATTTTTTATTTATTTATTGAAATGTTTCAACAGGAGGGCATGCTGAATAGCAAGTTGCTCATCTTGCGGTGTGACCTGGAGGGAGGGGGTTACCTAGGGTTGTGAAGGATGATCAGTTACAATAGTATATGGGTAGTACAAACAATACAACATTGTAAGATTATGCAACAGTTGGAACACAAGGTATTGTACAATAAACAGTAGTGGAACATTAGTAAATTACAATACATGTCTGAAATTGTACAAAAGAACATATACATGTACAAAACAGTAATAATGCAACAGAACCATTATAGTCCATGAGTGTACCAGGAACAGGTTGAAGTAGTATGCAAGTGCTGTTAGAGTAAAAAGGATGGGGTACCATCGGGATCGGCAGGAGTAGAAAAGGATTGATCATCCAGAGGACAGCTCTCTTCTCCTGGGGTGGGGGGAGTGGGAGACTTCACTCAGTTGCGGCCTCTAGTGGAGACTGTGAGGTGCGGCTGAAGCATCGCAATGTGGGAAGTAGAAAAAATGGAAAAAGCAGCTTGGTGTCTGCTGGATGATGGATCTCTGACTTCTGATGCCTCCAGAATCTCTAGGGAGCCTCCTTGTCCTCAGCAGCATCCCTGGGCCCTAGTATGAATGTGCTGGGGATTGCCCTCCTCCCCGGTGCCTTTCCCATCAGAGGAGGGGGACTTACCAGGTGAAGGGTTACATCTGGGATATCCTGGGGACTGGCTGCGATATGAGGCAGAAGGAGATGCTCGAGAGAGAGAGAGAGAGAGAGAGGTTGGTGGAGATAGCTGGGGGTTTTGTAGAGCCTGAAGGAGTGGGGGTCACCAGAGCTAGGGAAGGGGAGTAAACAGATAATCCCCCCCCAAAAAAAGGATGGGGTATGTTGTGCACATGGATGACCCAGAAGGGCAGGTGGAAAAGAGAGGGGGAGAGGCAAGAACTGAATATGAGGAGAAGGGGTAGCCATTTCCTGATTCCCTTCAGGATGTTGAGAACTCTGTCGGGGGATCAGGGTAGGAAAGCAGAAACAGGGATTAGGTATTAAGAGGTTAAGCAGGAACAACTGAGGAAGGTAATTGTGTAGGGCAGAGGTAAGGGAGTAGTTGGAGTAGGAGTAGGAGTGTCGTATTGCGGGTGGGGAATTCCAGATTTTAGGGAAGCGATGTGCGAAACCAGTCTGACTGATGAGGGTGGAGTGGCAAATGACTGTCAAGGCATGGGTGTCATTAGATCTGAGAGAGTGGGTGGGGGGAGGTGGAGTCAGGGGCGTAGCTGCAGGGGTGCAAGGGGTGCACTCGCACCAGGGCCCATGAGGTTTTAGGGGCCCAAATCATACTTTTGATGTTTGTTCAAAACCGGGGGGGGGCCCTATAACATACCCTTGCACCTAGGCCCTCTAGGAATTTGCTACCCTACTGGGTGGAGTGGAGAGAGAGAGAGATAGGAGGGAAGCACTCCAAACCAAAATTTGGAGATTAGTTTGGCACAGTGTGAGATGCTTCTGTGAGATAGTGGAAGGAAGGTTAGAAAGTAATAGAGTTCACAGTGGTGGGAGCAGGAAGGGGAGTTGAGAACAAAGTGGCAGAAGGAGTTAAAGAGAGCGTTAAACTTGGCCTGGGAAGATTTGGGAGCAGCACCATAGACTACGTCACAGTAGCCAAAGATAGGGAGTATCATCTTCTGGACAATTTCACTTCTTGTAGTCAGTGGGATGCAACTACAATTCCTGTACAGGGCACCAAGCTCAAGGTGTAGTTTCTTCAGAATAGCATCGATCTGCACAGAGAAGTTGAGGTGCTGGTCCCGATAAACCCCCAGATATCCAAATGAGGAGGTGTCCTCCAGAATGGTCCCATCAATGGTGTGGAATGTGGGTAGGGCTGGGAGCATAGAGAGTCTCTCTGGCTGGTGCTAAAGGTCATTCAGATTGTCTTCTTGGCATTTACAAAAAGCCGGTGAGAAGCAAACCAGAGCTGAACTTGGTTGAAGTTGTGCTGTAAGCCGGTTTCCACAGCAGCAGGGTTTTTGCTGGAACTGTACAAAACAGGATTGTCAGCATACATGTGGATAGATGAGGATGAGCAGGTTGTGGGAAGATCATTAAGAAAATGGAGAAGAGTAGGGGACCAAGCATTGAGCCCTGAGGGACATCAGTGTTGATGAGGAGTGAAGGTAAGATGGAATAAAGGATTCTCACTGATTGGGTCCTGCCAATGAGGTAGGATTTAAACCACTTAGTGGCTTGATGGAGCAAGGCCAGCTGAGTAGAGGGAATCAAGAAGCAGGGGATGGGAAAAAGTGTCAAAAGCTTTGGCTAGGTCGACAAAGATGGCCATGATGATCAGGCCATTGTCCATCCCTGAAAGAATGGAGTCAGTAAGCCTGAGGAGGGAGGTGGTTGTTGAGTGTTTTTTCCAAAAAACAGATTGGAAGGAAGTGAAGAAGGAGGAACGAGAGAGGAAGCATGATAGTTGAGAGAGAACTAAATATTTTTCAAGTTTGGCAAGGGTAGGAAAAAAAAAGAGAGATATGGAAGCCGTGTTAGTCCAGTCAACAATACAGAGAAAAAATACAACAAATATGTTGCAGGTGATACCTTTTATTGGACTAACAAAATTATTTTTAGGACTAGCTTTTGAGAGGCGAAACTCTTCCTCAGGTCAAAAGTGAAAAACAGCTGAGCAGTGTGACAGATATAAAGGTTGGATGTGGATTCGAAGCCTAGACTAGCAGGTTACAGATCAAAGCATTGCAGTCAGTTTGTACCGCTTATAAACAGGAAGACTAATTTTCACTGGAATGTGTCTGTTGGAGAGATCAACTTCTAAGATTAAAAGGCTGCCTAATTTCACTCTGACTCTGGACCATTAATTAACATTTCTAAAAAGTCAAGGCATAAAGAAAATAAATATCATTGTTTTAAGAAGGTACCTGTTGAAACAGCCAGAGGGTGCTGATGTGAGGGTTTAAAAAGAAACTCAGAAGCACTGCTTTAAGCAAAATTACTGGTAGCGTATTAAAAAAACAACATCTTTATTAAATCCTCTTTCTTTAGTGTCAAAATATTGTATCATTTTTATTTCAAATGTTTTCCGATCCTGGCTGTTTTTGAAGTTCCCTTTTAACACTCTGACAGTAAGATCACTGGTGGAGTGATCTGGTCTAGAAAAATGTTCCCCTACTGGCGTATTTTCATTTTTATGGGTAATTGTGAATCTGTGGTGATTCATTCTTGTTTTGAGTTCCTGTCCGGTTTCACCAATATAGCAGCCTTCCTCACATTTTCTGCATTGTATCATGTATGCTACGTTGCTAGAAGAACAGATATACGAGTTTTGTATCGTAAATGTTTTTCCATTGTGATTGACACATGTCTCAGGAGAGATATATGTACATAGTTTGCAGTGAGGTGCTTTTCATGGTTTTGTACCTTTGTCAACTAGTTGGAGCTCAGAAGGAAGTTTGCTCCGCACCTGTTTCTGCTTCATGTTTGGTGGCTGGCGGAAGGCAAGCACTGGTGGAGTGGGAAATATATTTTTCAGAGTTTCATCTTCAGACAGTAGTGGTTTTAGATCTTTAGTTATTTTCCATAGTTTTTTCAGTTCTGGGCTGTAGGTCACTACCAGAGGTGTGCAATCAGATGTTCTCTGTTGCTTGTACCGTAGTAGTTCTTCCCAAGGCCTACAAAGTGCAGAATGGATATTCCTGTCAATGGAGCTGGTTTTATATCCTATCTGTCTGATAGCTTCTTTTGGTGTAATAAGGTGTCTGTTCCTGTCGACTTGATTAGATCAAATGCAGTGGTACCGGATGGCCTGACTGCGTATAGTGGATGTTTTGGTATGAGAGGGATGGTAGCTCAAGCTGTGCAGGTAACTGCATCTGTCTGTAGGTTTTCTGTACACAGATGTTTGCAGTGTTCCATTTTTCAGTGTGACTCTGGTATCCAGGAAATGCACACCCTTAGAGTAATTTATCTGGAATTTAATGGAAGGATGGAAGTTATTGAAGCTATCAAAAAATGTTTTAGATTTTCCGCTCCTGCTGTCCATATGATAAAGATATCATCAATATAGCTATAGTATTTTGATGGTTTATGATGTTGCATGCTGAGGAATTTTTCTTCTAGATCTGCCATGAGCAGATTGGTGTACTTTGGAGCCATCCTGGTGCCCATAGCCGTTCCCATATTTTGAAGGTAAATGTTGGTATTGAAGTTGAAATAATTGTGTGTAAGAATGGAGTCCATAAGTTTGGTTATCACATCTGGTGGATATTTACTCTCTGTGGTGGCTTTTTGCAGGTGTTCATAGCATGTCATTATGCCATATCTGTGAGGGATGTTGCTATATAAGGATTCAACATTCATTGTGACCAAAACAGCATCAGGTGGTAACTGGTCTATACTGTGCAGTTTGCTTAGAAAGTCTGAAGTATCCTGTATGAAGCTGTTTGTGTTTTGCACCAGTGGTTTGAGTGTACCTTCTATGAGTCCAGAGATCCCCTCAATTAATTTGTCAACTCCAGATATAATTGGTCTGCCAGGGTTTCCAGATTTGTGATTTTTTGGTAATGTGTAGAAGGTTCCTAGTGCTGGCCTTTTCGGTATCAGATTTTCCAGTTCCTTGTGTGTATCTTCTGGAAATGTGCTGATTAGTTGTTTCAATTATTTCATGAATTTCTTTGTGTGGTCTGCAGTTAGCTTCCTGTGGTAGGTGTTGTCCGAAAGTTGTCTGTAGCCTTCCTGTATGTAGTTGGTTGCATCCACGATCACAACTGCACCCCCTTATCAGCAGGTTTAATGGTTATGCTTTTATGGTTTTGCAGGCTATCAATGGCTTTTCTTTCCATAGATGAGAGGTTGTATAGAATTTTCCTGTGTTTGCTGGAGATTTTCGATTATACCCTGTGTCTAAAGCTGTCTATATAGTTGTCCAGTTTAGGGTTACGCCTACTCAGTGGAGTAAAGTGGGAGTGCTTCTTTTTGTGGTTATAACTCCTATCAGATGAGCCCTCTTGATTGTGGAAGAATTCTCTCAGTTGTAGACTTCTAAAGAATTTCTCTAGGTCTGAGTACAGTTGTATTTCATCAAGTTTTGAAGAGGGACGTAATGTCAGACCTTTAGAGAGAACTGACATTTCTGGCTGTGATAGCCAATGGTTAGAGAGGTTAATTGTTCCATTGGACATGGCCATCCAATTGTCAGTCCTAGTGAGGTCTGATTCAGTGTGTGTTGTTGACCCATATCTAGGGTGTATATTCACTTCCATTTGGCAACAGGTGTGTTGCAAGGTAGGGTCCTCTGTGTGTTGTATAGTTTTAATTCCAAGAGTTTGAATATCTAAGATTCCCTCTGAGGCTGACTGTTGTGTGTACTGTGAGCTGGGCTCCTGTATAGTCTGTGTTGTATTGGAAGCAGTCCACAGGAAGTTAAGGTCCTCAGTTTCTATGTCACTGTCATTGTGAGACATGAAACCATCCTGCTCCTTCTGTAGGTGAATCTGTAGTTTCCTTTGTTTCCTTTTAATTGCAACTTGTTGTTCTCTGATGTAGGTAGTGGAGTTCCAGAATTAGAAAATGAATCACTGGCTATCGAGGAGACAACGGCTACAATTAGAAATAATGAAACTACGGATTCTCTGAAGAGGCATGATGTTTCATTAACGACAGTATAGAAAACCTCTGGAGACATGAAGCAGCAAGAAAAATAGGGTCTTTAACTACCATGCCTTATACAGTCAGGGTAGCACTTGGGCTCTCCGGGGAAGAAATAATGTTGTGCAGATGGAAAACATAACGTAGGTCCTTTTCTGATGCAAAACGCCTGCAGGCTCCACCCACTGCAGACTTAAAAAAAGCATTTACATGTCTGGGAGATGCATGAATCCATTTGAAGGTCCTCAACTAGTCACTTGTGGATTTTTTAGGTGAAGACACTTTATTTCAAAGAAGCAAATTCAAGCAGTTTTTTTTTTGCTCCTCCTCCTCCTACCCCTTGGCCATCCACTCCTTCAGGCCTCCAAGGCCCCCTACTACCACTGCTGAGTCCCAACCACCATCCACTGCCCCTTACTGCTGTGCTCCCAGGTAGCCCAAAATAATCCTTCATTGAGTGGGCCCCTACCCCTGTGGGAGGCTACCAGGGGAGGAGAATTGCCCATGAGCATGGCAGGGGTCAGAACAGACACATGTCTGGGGCTTTCAGCTTATGGAGTGACCAGCATCCATCCTTCAGTTGGCCAGCGGGTGTTTTCCCCATTTTCTTGGGAGCGTGACAGGCCACATGATGTCAAAGCACAAGCCAACATCCGTTAAGCTCCCTCCCACAGTGAGGGCTGATGTGTTGTTGTGCCTCTGGCCTCCACCAGGGGCCAGCAAATGCTGAGCAGTGAACCCACCCTCCTTCCTAGGAGAAGGTGAGTGGTCATTGGACACTCAAGCCTTCACCCATCAGCTGGTCCTCCAACACCCAAGTCTATTCCCTAACCCTGGTCAGCGGTGTCACAGGCAGAAATCCAATTCAGGCAGTTAAATTATAGATAGGAAAAAACAAAGGTAGTCCACCTTAGCGGTGATGGTTCAGATTAATTCACATCTGAGTTCTAACAAGCAAAGAGACCAAGTCATTTGTAACTTGTGCATGTGGGGTGTGGGTGTTGAAGAAAGGAGATCATAGTGCTGTCACTACTGCCACCACCCCAGAAGGATGTGGACTGCATTGTTGCTACTGCCATCACACCGAAGGGACGGGGGCTGTAGTGCTTCTGCCATCACCACTGGTGGATGGAGAATATAGTGCTGCTGCTATCACACCTAAGGGATGGGGGCCGCAGTGTTGCTGCTTCTGTCTCACCTGAGGGAGGGAGGTCGTAGTGCTGTTGCCATCTCCAGAGGGATGGGGGCCATAGTGCTGTTGGTGCTGCCATCGCACCTGAGAGATGGGGCCATAGTGCTGCTTCCATCACACGTTAGGGATGGGGGCTGTAGTGCTGCTGCTGCCATCACATCTTGTACCTAAAATAACTTTAAATTGGTACAAGGATGGAAGGATGTGCAATAGTGGAGATCAAAATTGCTAAAATGCATGTTAGCAGAGTTAAAAATTGTTAAATAAAGTACACAGAACCAAATACTGAAACATGGATTTTAGCTTAGCAGACACCGGTGACAATACAGTTTTTTACAATGTACAAAATGGAATATGCCGTCTCTCAATCCCGGTAAACCAGTGTCCCTGTGCATGTGTAATTAATGCCTGGGAAAAGCATGCTGAGTCAAGGCTCATTTCTACAATAGGTATTTATATGCAAAGTAGTAACTTGGAAAGGCACACTGAGTCAAGGCTCATTTCTATTGTAGGTATTTATATGCAAATTAGTGACTGGGAAAGGCACAGAGATTCAATGCATGTTTTCAGTTGTGACCTGAGGTAAGGGTACAGGAAGTTGCTTAACAACAAGGTAAGGGAGGGAGAGATGAGGTGGCTAGGTTTGGCTGTTCCAGACAGAGAGGAAACTGAGTAACAAGGGCCCAAGAGTCCAAAAAAAAGGAGTGACAAGTGTAACCTGGGGTGCCAGGTCAGGGTAGAGAGCAATAAGTTGAATAAAAAGAGAATATACTCCGTCAACTTTATTAGTTTCACTTTATTCCTGGTGTACTGTGCAAAGTAGGAGTAATTTTTTTTCTGTGGGGAGGCCCAATATTTTTTTCCAAATTTGAGGGAGGCTCAAAATCTTTTTCATGGCTTGGGGGAGGCTCACTGTCAGAAAGTGTGAGAACTAATGCTATATAGGATGATCTATGTACCCAAGGAATGCCTATTTTAAGCTTTCAAATTATGTATTTTATTAAAGTTTATTTTTGTACCATACACGATCCAAAGTTTTGTTTTTAGGATGAAAGGACATGCTGGGTGGGATAAGGATGGGATTGTATGGATAGTGATGGCTGGCATGGTCCATTTAGAAGAGCTGGGGACCACCCAAACTTGCCAGTAATAGCAGCTATGGATCTGTGAATGGTCATTTCAGAGTCTGGTCTGCAGTGGTGTCCAGGGAAAGAACAGAGATAAGAGATTTGGAAGAGAGAGGGAAGTTATAGTGAGGCTGGGATAAAACCCACCACCTGCATGGCCGACCCTGTATTCCTCTTCACATTTTGTCACTGAAATATTGGACACAGACACTCAAAATGTAGGGAAATGAGGGGCACTGGTCTTTTTTTTTTTTGAAATTCCGTGTTTTATTAATTTGACATAATAACAAGTATGAGATACAGATACCAGTACAGAACAGGATAAAACCCCATTAATGTACAGAAACATTGCAGTAACATGACTCCAAATATACAAACCCACCCTACTCACCCCTGGAAGCGTCACCACGAATCAGGTTAAACCTGAAGGACATTTAACCGGTACCATGGAGCAGTACCTAGTAGAAATCAATAAGCCACATAAAGACCTCTCAAAAAAGAAACCGTCAGAGGGTTTCAAATAGAAAGTTCAGTGAAGGTACAAAGCGTATAACTTGCCCCATTTTTTATGGAAAGTAGGCATAGCATGTCTGGAACTAGCTATTAGTCTTTCCATTTTGAAACATAGGGAGATTTCCTCCAACCACTCCTGATAGGAGATAGCCACATGATCTAGCCAGTGTCGGAGGACTAGCCTTTTAACTGCCATTGAGATTATGACCATGTGGAATTTCCGCTCTTTAATCCTAATGTTCGAATACAGGCGAATTATACAAATTTCGGCTGTGAATAGTTCCTCCAGATCCAAAATCGGATCTAGGCTATCACAGATTGCTTTCCATAATGGGGCAACTTTAACGCATGACCAAAATATATGTAGTAGATTCCCCGGTCCCTTGCCACACCTTATGCAGCTAACAGATTTAGACTTATCAAATTTGGCCAGCTTCATCAGCGTGTAATACATATTATTTAATATATAGAACTGTATAAGCCTATTCCTATCCAAAGTAAGGTATTTGTACATATCTCACAGACCTGGTTCCAAGACATGGAAGGCACAGAGACCAGAGGCGCCCATATATTGGAACCAGTTAGGGATTCCGGAATTTTGTAAACAAAGATGCTTGTATAGGTTAGCTATACTATGGGGATTTGTACACAAGTCCTGAGTTGTTCCAGGAAAGGCCTAATACGAGGTTAAACTCACCAGCCCAAATTCTTTACCTATAAGGTGTCTCAATTGGTACATCTTGAAAATATTCTGGGGAGGAATATTCAGCTTTGTCAGTAATTCACTAGAAGAACCAAGGGATCCCTGAACATAAAGATCCTCTACTGAACAATCTTGAATTTGTGGGAGCCATGTCAACGACAGCTTTTGACCCCCAATTTTAATATTAGGGTTAAGTACTAATGGTTGGCCTAAATCTTTGGTATACAGGATTTTAACAAAATTCCAGTATTGATTTAAAATTTTAATGGACAGCCCCAGTACTGAGTCGTGGATATCTTCCGGTAGAGCGGAGTAGCTATAATAAAAAACATGTTGAGGATCAATACTGTGTTCCTCCAGTAGTTTAAGCTCTAGCTCTAACCACTTGGGCATGTAATATTCATTTGGAGGGCAAATCCATCTGCCCAGTTTAGTTAAATGACTGGCCCAGTAGTAAAATCCAAAATTAGGCAAACGAAGGCCTCCCTTTTCTTTAGGCAAGCAAAGCTTGAGGAAAGATCTCCTAGGTTGCTTACCCCTCCAAATAGATTTGGATATCATTGAATGAATTTTCTGGAAAAAGGATTTGGGAAGCAATATGTTGAGAAGATTCAGAGGGTAAAAAATACGTGGAAGCACGTTCATTTTGATTATGCTGATACGCCCCCCAATAGCAATGGGAAGGCTATCCCATCTGCTAAGATCCTTTTGAATTTTAGCCACCAAATCCACCAGGTTAAGCTTCTTGATCGTTTCCTCATCTCGGGCCAGATGGATACTCAGATATTTAAGGTGGTTCGGAGCCCATTTCATACCAAACTGAGATACACTGGTTTGGAGCAGGAGTGAGTTGAGTGGAAATATTTCTGATTTGGATAAGTTCAACCTATAGTTGGCTACTTTACCAAACTGACTCACTATTTGTAGTACCTCCTGTAAGGACGTCTCCGGGTTTGCAAGGTGTAAAAGAATATCATCTGCAAAAACAGAAAGGGTCAATGTCTGTTGAGCGATGACACACCCTGAGATTTTGGGTGAGGTTTTGATATGCATCAACAGGGTTCTAGGTATAAGTTAAATAGGTAAGGTGACAGTGGACAACCTTGGCGGGTGCCAGAATACAGGGAGAAACGGGATGAGAACACCCCATTACAATAAACCTTAGCAGAAGGCGAACCATATATCGCCTTAATTCAGTGAATAAACTTCTCTGGGAAACCCATTTTATTTAGAGTGGACCACAGGAACTCCCAGCTGACCCGATCAAAGGCCTTTTCTGCGTCTAAGGCAAATAAAGCCATGGGGAGCTGGGACTCCTGGGCTGCACGAAAAATGTGGGTAAGTGTACGCATGTGATCCATTGCTGACCTCCTGGACAAATCTCTACCTGTTCCAACTCAACAGAGTTTGCCAGACCTGTTTAATTCTAAGGAAAGAATTTTAGTCAAAATTTTATGTCAGAATTAAGTAGTGAAATTGGTCTATAGCTGGCTGGGTCCAACATAGGCTTGTCTGGTTTAGGAATTAAGATTATAGTAGCCTCCAGCAAGGAAGGGTCCAGCGGTTCGGAAGTGAGAATATGATTAAATAAATTAAGGAGGGCAGGCGCAAGTTCTTTAAAGAAAGTTTTGTAAAAATTGGGGGGAAGGCCGTCAGGTCCAGGGGATTTGTCCAGGGGTAGGTTTTTAATAACTTCCTCCACTTCTCTTAGAGTTATGGGAGATGAAAGTGAGTCGCATTGATGCGCCTGCAATCTTGGAAGGGGGACACTCTCCAGAAAAGCTGCAACCTCTGAGGTTGATGGTGAGAAGGCCTTGTTACCATACAAATCTTGGTAGAAGACTTCGAAAACCTTAGCTATGTCTCTTGGGGCAGTTTTAATTGAGTCGTCCTTCGCCTTTAAGGCAGGAATTAATCTGGAACTTTCTACCTCCCTTAACCTGAGAGCAAGTAATCTCCCTGGTTTCTCCCCTGATCAAGATATTTTGTTTTAGATTTTAAGATAGCATATTCTGTTTTTTCCTTAATCAGGTCTTCATATTCATTTCTGAGTTTACATAAAATCTCTAGATCAATTTGAGAGTTGGTGGAGGAAAGAGCACTTTCAGCCTTTTTAATCTGGTTAACCAAAGAGATGATTTTTTCCTCCCTCACCCTCTTCCTTCTAGAAGCCACTTTTATAAATTCTCCCCTGAGAAAACATTTTAGCGAGCACCAAATTAAATCATCTCTGGAAATTGAACCCTGGTTAATTTCAAGAAAAGACGAGATCAAAGACTTGAAGTGAGAAGTTGTGTGCTCGTCCTTTAAAAGCTGTGTATTGAGCTTCCAAGAGGTATCTCTTTGACCCGGAGGGTTAGGTGATAACTTGATCCATGCCATTGAATGGTCCGAGATAACAATAGGCTCAATACCAGTAAGGGAAATATTGGCTAAAAGTACAGTGCTCACCAAGATGTAATCCAGTCTTGACCAGGATTTATGAATTGGAGAATAATAAGTGTAGCTACGATTAGAAGGATTCAATAGTCTCCAAGGGTCACCCAGACCCAATAGGTTGCAAAAGTCATTGAGCGCCATTTGGGCGGGTGTGGGGGATTTCAGGGGTCTATAAGTTCTATCTAGGACCTGTGAAGGAGCAATGTTCCAGTCCCCCCCTAATATAAATGCTGTTGGCAAAAATTCACTTAGTCTAGTTGTAAGCTGCATAAGGAAGTTAGGATCACCCCCAACTGGACCGTATATGGCTCCCAGAACCACATCCGTGTTATTGAGTTGCCCTTTCACTAATACAAATCGACCTTCTGGGTCTTTAATACATTTCTCCGATACAAAGGACACGTTTCGCTTTATCATGATAGCCACTCCCTTACTGACTGTAGACCCTTCAGAAACAAAAACCTGAGAAAACCCGTGACACCGTAGTATTTTAGCTTCTGAGACAAGAATGTGTGTTTACTGCAAAAGGAGAATATCCGCACCAACCAAAGAGCAATTTAGTAATATTTGTCTTTTTTTGATTACCTCTCTAATACCCCTGACATTCCAAGTAACAATTTTAATGTGGCCTAAAGCCATTTAACAACAGTAGGAAGAGATAACTTGTTCAAGTTGTACCCCATGGCACTACATTCTGATCCCCTTAGTGGTGACACCTTCCACCCTCCCCCCCAATACCCCCCTCCACCCCCGGTATAACACCCCCATTGAACAATCCAAACAATGCAATAATAAATGACCCTCCACCTAACTAAGACTGAGCAGCCCTTGGATAGAGCCAGAATCGAAGGTGGAATTACATTGAGATATCTATCAAACACACTGTAACATAATAACTCTCCTCGCCCCCCCAATACGACTGTGACATGACCAATGAAGTCAAAGCTGATCATAGCCCCTCCCCAGCCTCCACCCTGAAATATGTCCAACCCACTGTCCCAACTATCCCAAAAACTATTTACATATGGTCCCAGAGCTAACCCCATCCAATAGAGCATCCAAATATATCCTAGAAACGGGACCCCCCCCAGAGGGTACCTTAGCCCCACACAAGTCCCGTGTTGTTTAAGTCCTCGTACAGTCCTATAGGACCACCCCAATTTGCAATTGGGCCTTAGATGCAGTAAAGTGGTTGTTCCCCCATAATTGGGTCTGGGTACCCCTAACCCCTCACTAAGACCGCGATACAGGTCCCCTAGCACCTAACTCCCCACCCCGAGCCCCCCTACCCCAACCCAGCTGCTAACTTGTGTTATGTTTGCCCTTAAGAAATCGGGCCTTAGGTCTTTAAATAACCTCAATTAAAGCAGTTATTTTGCAGCCTGAAACGGCCTTACCCCATGAGTTCCAGCTCCTCCTATTACTGTTACGAGGGCAGCAAGGTCGACGCCTGTCGTTGAAGAAATCATTTCCTTGAAACTAAAACTAGCCCCGGTTCCTAACTAGATTAACGATGAGGACTGCATGACGACTCAATAAGGAAAGGCTATAACGGAAGTGTTAGCTGGAGGATAATTGACGGACCAAACCTGTCCTACTACTAAATGCGTCCCTGAAACCTTCCCCCTTAATGTTAGTCCCACCTACCCACAGCAATGGCGTGCATACAGGACTCTGCAGGCCAGATTAGGCCTCACAGGCCCCAAGGCCTTTCTCTGCATCTTCTCCACCCCACCGCCCTCACTCCAGCCCCAATGAGATCAGGTAAGCCAATTTTGAATACGGATAGCGAGATATCCTAGACACAGAAGATCAGATAGAAGAAAGACATAACTTGGTGTTATAATGCCTATTTATAGCCAAACTTAGAACATTTGTAAATCAGTCTCCATTAAAGAGATTCGGGAGCCTCCTGGTGAGATCGGGTAGCGCTTGATCTGGTGAATCGTAGGCCAGCCATATTCCCTCCAAGGATACAAGCAGTTTCACCGGGTAGTTCATCCTGAATTTGATGCCAGCAGCAATTAGTTTTTTTACTATAGGGTGGAAGGCTGTTCTCTTCTGGCAGACCTCATACGGTAGATCTTGCGTGATTCGTATGTTGTTTCACTCCCATTGAATTGCCTCTAGCTCCTTGACTTTTAGCATGATGTGCTGTTTTTCAACGAAGCTAAGAAACCTGATGATAATCGGTCGAGGGGGGCACCTGGCGGGGGCTTCGGCTTTAAGGATCGATGTGCCCTCTCAATGTGGTATTGCTGATTTAGAGGGGAAGGACCCACTATTTTGTTGAGAAGCTGCTGAATGAATCTGATAGCGTCTCCCCCTTCCTCAGACTCAGGTAGCCCCAGTATTAGTATGTTGTTCCTCCTGCTTCTACCCTCGAGGTCTTCAGTTTTCAGTTGCAATTTCTTTAGATGTTGCCTTAGTTTAGTTATTTCTGGGTCTGTCTTGTCTTTCCAGTTTTCTAGAGATGAGGTTCTTGCTTCCATGTCTCCAACCCTCCTTGATAGAGCTGCGAAATCGTTCCTTACAGATTTGATTTCACAAGAGATCTCCTGGAGAGTTTCCCTAAAGGGGAGAAGTTCCTGGAGGAATCTGTCCTCTGTGAGTGGGCTATTTGAAGCAGCAGGAGACGTTTGCTTCATCGATTGCCCGGAATTAGTATTTCTGGCCTTCTTGGCGCTTTTCTCAGGCGACGTAGGTGGAGTGTGTCTTACTCCAGGCGCTTTCATATCCGCATCCATGTCTAGATTCCTTTATTACTGAGATCGCTTTCATTTAAGATTATATCCCAGGGATCCACAGATGTTTAGGATCACACCAGCAATATGAAATCGTTGGTCTAGAAAGATAGGGCAAGAAAAGAAAACGATATTTGGGTTGTAGGTTGAGAGCCCAGGAGAAAGCAGCTACCAGCCACACTGCATCACGTGACTCTCCAGGGGGGCACTGGTCTTAATAATATGGGACAAATTTTTAGATGGAGACACATTCAGAAAACTGGAAGCTAGTGACTTAAAGAGCAGGTTCTTACTTCCTGTACTTTCTAGAAGCTTCCCCTGATAGCATCACAAAACGTGCTATAAAGTGTTTCCCTGTCTTAAAGTTTAAAAAGTGTTTTTTGTGAAACAAGCTAATTTGTTGCTTTAGCTTAGTCCGTCCCGCGGCAGTCACCAATGCACATAGAAAATCTGTGCTTGCATATTTCTTGCATCAGCGGGCTGCTTGCGTCACTAAATGAACTGCAGGTAGCACTCTGTCCTAAAGCTATCATTCCCTTGGTCTAGTTTTCCATCCGAGCGCAGTGCGAGCTACATGCCCTCCGCAGTGTTCTGTTTGTTTGTTTGTCCCTGTCCTGCTTGCCGATCATTTTATTATTATCCATGTATTCTGATGGTCCTTAGCTGCTGAACGATCTGCATTTGCTGTTATTTTATATGTCCGATATCATATTGTGCTTATTTGCCGTCTTACTTGCTGACTGTGCTGTTCCTTGTGTGGAGCGTTGTGAGTCATCGACAGTTGTGCTGTGTATCCTGTATTTCTAGGGAAGCATGGGCTTGTGTATACATATTATTTGTGCAGTGTCTCTCTAATTTCACATTTTGATGCCATTGCTGCCCTCGTACGTCACTGCTAGCACATTTTTTTTAGCATCGGAGCGGGCAGGTGAAACTGTGAGTTTGCTGTGGTTTCTTACTTGGTAATGTCTGGCAAATAGTGGTACAGAGTATTACTGATATATTCACACAAGGCATTGCTAGATTGCCAACTTTTAAGGAAGCAAAACGTCACTGACTATCATATGTATTATATTCTAACTCCCTCAAGGCTGATATGCGGAAATGTTAGTACCTACTGTCCCCTCTGTTGAACTATGTACTGTACGGATTGTCAAAATGTGTTAACGCTCTAACATGTAGAAAGTCTTGAAATCTTTTTGAGTGTTTGTGGTATTATAGCTAATATCCTTTCTATGCCACTGCCGGTTTCCTTGGTTTTCCATTGCTGATAGCACCCTCCCCCCCCAACTCACATCGCGCTGCCTTCCCTGTTGGGCTCAAATGTTCTTGCCCTGTGCCACAGTATCTTGTATCGGGACATTTGCTACTTTTGCTTCGAGGTTCGTTTTGTGTCTCCCTGTGCAGATTTTGAATTGGCTCTGTACTGCTGCACACATCTTCATTGTCTCTTCTTTTTTTTTTTATTGCAGGCTTGCTGTGTAGCATGCCCTACTTTCATTTACCTCTTTAGTACACAGCATCTCCAGTTTCATTCAGCAGTTCATCGTTCTACTTTTTTAGCACTCAAATCAAACCTATCCCTTTTATTGCAATTTATTGAATGTTGTACAGTACATGTGTATGTCTCTACCTGTATATTATGTTGGACTATTAACAGATCCCTACAGTTAGCTGTATGCCCAGTTGCATTGGTATATTATTAGTGGTACTGAAAAACTACTGACACACATATATTTACTTTTGCCACATTTTTATTTACCCTGCCAGTGTACCAATTATAAGGCTTGGCTGGCTAGTTTAATCCTAACATTTTTTTACTATTTCTACTTTCTGTACAGTTTCATCTACTTTGTATGTGATTTTGCCTCCACTTTATGAAATTCACTATATTGTTGACTATTGGTAATTAATAAAACTTTTTCTGTCAATGTGTTTGTGCGTCTCTAATTTTTTTGCATACATCGTTTGTCTCCAGTTTGTCTGATAGTGATTAATATGCCAAAGCGTTGTGTTGTGGGGGCTTTCAGCAATACAAATGCTGACAAGGTAAGTCTACATTACTGGCCCAAGCAAGAGAAGCTGTGCAACTACTGGGACAGGTTTGTTTCATCAACATGGAAAATGTGGTTGACGGGTTAAAAACAAGTGTCCTTTGTGGTGCTCACTTCAAGGCTCCAGATGATTTCATCAACTATAACCAGTGGGCTGCTGGCTACAAGAAGAAATTAGACTTGTTACCATCTGCTGTTCCACTACTCCGAGCCCAAAGTATCAAGACCTGGTTCCTCTTCTGTCCACATTGACCAAAGCCACCAGAGATTGATGGTCTCCGGCCCTCGTAAAGCATCCATGAAGCTCAAGCTTCAAAGGTAAGTCTCTAACAGTATATGCTTACCAATACTGATGTATTTTTATGCTGCCAATCAACAGCTGAAGTCATGGTTTGTTTGTGCGCTGCACGCATCCACATGAGGCTGCAGTGTTGTATATTTTTGGGCTGGAGTCACACATCAGTGCTGGAGTATCCACAGTGGTGATTTGGTCTCCACCGAGGCCTGGACAAAGTGCAATTTGTTTCCCAACTGATGTGCCTCAATGCTCCCCAGTGCACATTTTTGCATAGAGTGCCCAGTGGGTGATGACTGTTGCTACAACTGCCATTTGTTGTAGCACATGCACTACACCATTTTACTTGATTCTTCCCACACGTTCTAGCCACGAGTCATGTGCAATTCAAGACATAATCCATACTCCCTTGTGCATTTCCACTCATATAGGGTTCATGTATCATCATTGTCAAATCCCCCACCCCCACTATCAGTGGTAGACGAGGCATTCCATGTATTCCTGCTTTTGTACTTAGCATCACAAAGTCGCATTGTGCACAGTGCAAAAATCCATATGACATAAAATATGTCATCAACATCACATGTGTCTGTCATAAAGTATAGCACAATGTGTGGTGGTTAGGGCCATTGACATGCTGGGTTCATGGGCAGGGTGAGTGATCAATGGAAGAAGGCACAAGGTGATGCTGCCATTGTACATAAACTGGTCAGGCCGCAACTGCATCACAATGTGCAGTTCTGGTGTCACACACATGCAAGTATATAGTCACACTGTAGGTTGGATGTGTTCCTTGCCCAGGTAGTGACTGACCATACAAGAAGGGTGGGGCAGCCTGGATTTAGCCAAGTCAGACGTGGCACTCTTCAGGATCTAGTTGTAGTGGACCTAGGTAGCATGGGCTAACACCCAATGGTGGTACCTTTTGATTTCTGAGGGTCATAATTTGTTTAGCTGTAGCTGAGATTAGCACAGGGTATTAGAGTGGGGGAAGCTTGTCGCATGACAGAAGAGACAGGGGCCATATGACATGGGTCTTCAAGTACTGTTAGCCTTGAGTGCATCTGTCAGCTCAGCTGTGTGACGGGGTACCACCAGGGCACACCATAAGAAGCTGGATGGTGAGGCTGCATGTGGTAACATGGATATGCTACTTTACTGAGAGAGTGGTGTAGCCCTGGAATGTGCTGCCCAGGTACACTCTTCCTTCCATGTGTCTTCTCAATACATGTCTTGTTTACAAATAATGGCATTGCAAGGGTTAAAAATTAGTTTTCTGTCTGATCTCATCATGCTAATCACATTTAGTGTGCTTGCTGTCCTGCTGTGGGATTAGCAGCTGATCAACTGCTGCAGTTATCACTCTGTTGTCTTAGCTGCTAAATGAGTAAAAAAATAAGCCTGAGTAATTATCACTCCACAGTTTCTCTCATTACCTATTCTGGCATTCCTCCAGGGTACAGAACTTTTAATTGTGCTGAGTGTTCTCCATCTTTGCCTCTATCAACCACACAGTTGTTTCTGTATTTATATCACTTGTTCAGATACTGTGAATGCACAACTCCCAAAACAACACTTTTTCAACTTTGTAGGACCGATGCAACACAGTGTATTATGGTCACGTAGTTGTCTCTTTTTCCTCACTACCTCTCCTCTGTGTTTGGTGCATGATCTCACATCTTTCTTTCTAGTAACGCCAAAATTGAGCATCCAGGGAGGACGTTGTGTCTTGTTCCATCTCCGAAAGGGAGAGCCACAATACTTGGGGGTGCAGATAAACAAGTTGAAATGGATCACCAACAGGTTGACAGCAAGGCAGTAACTCAATAAACACCCCCTGGTGCACAGTATCCCCCAATCAAACCCCCTTTACTGCTGGCTAGGGAATGAGTACATCCCACACTGAGTCTGGATGGGGCATTGACACATAGCACACCGAGGTGTCTTGGGCCTGGACACATCGCACACTGTGTCTTGTTGCGATACAGAAACATCCCAGAATGACTCTGGCTGTTGCCTGAAGTGTTTAAAAGCACTTCTCCTCACATTCCACTTGTGTTCTGCCTCCTCCAATGTCAGAGCATGCCCTCTCATCATTGTATACCTGCTATAGTACAAGATGTCTCCCCCGTGCTCTTTGTTTATGCCCTTCTGATACTAGAAGGTTCTATCTTATCTCCTGTACCCCCATTTATACACATACTGAGGTGGTTTCCTCTCTCCTTGTATGTCTTCTGATGCGGGCCCCACCCATCTTTGTTACCCTTCTGTGAACTGCCTCCATCTTTTTGGTAACCTTTACAAAGATGCAGCCTCCAGCACTGTGCTCCATACTGCACATGAGCAATCACCAGTGGTTTGTACAGTGTTAGCATCACCTCCATCCTTCTGCTAGTGATACCCACACTTAGGCTGGCTCTATCCCTATCACATCCAAACTGTGGGTGGCTGAACCCTGAGGCAAATCCCACATCAAGCTTGTTGGGGTCTGGAGACATCCCACATGAAGGCTGGCTGATATCCAGATATAGCTCACACTGATGCCAACTGGGCTCTGGACATGTCCCACACTCATGCTAACTGGTGCACCGACACATCACACACTGAGACTGGCAGATGTTAGGTCACATGGTGACACAGTATGTGCCCGCAGATAAGCACCGATAGGGCCCACACAGTCTGCCCATATTCCCTGCCTGCCTGCCAATGGTCACTTCCTCACAGGCATGCTGCCCTGGCACCTGGTTACCAATCCCTCCACTGGCCATCTCAAAACCTGCTTATTATATATGTATTTCTAATTATTCCACTGTCTTGATTCATTCCTCATGCAAATGTCCTTGAGTTGTCATTGTGCAGCTGTGTGATTAACAGCGATTGAACTGCTGCAATTGAAAGTTCCTTTTTGCTGCTGCTAACCACTAAATGACTCAGTTGCAGTCATTATCACTCCATAGTTATGCTCACCACCTATCTATCATGGTCTCATCCTGGATAATGAACTTTCAGTTGTCAGTACAGTACATAGCTGTGTGTGTGTTTCTTGTTCCACACAATTTTCTGTGTGTAACAACCTATAATATAATTATATTGCGTCCAGGTACTTTTACTATATTTCCCATCTCAACATGGATCTCAGTTTTGATTATACAAGCCAGGGAGCAATGTAAATCACTGCCTACACGTCTGTTATTCCATGCATCATGCAGGTCTTTATCAGTAAGTGCTGTGGCTTGTCATGCACATGGACTTTGAAAAATGGTGCAAATGTCATACAAGTCTTGGGATCATGCCATCTGTGAGAAATGGGTGGACACAGGACTCCTCCTGGATGCACAGCGCTCAGCTTCCTCCCTGTCCTCAGAGTAATCCCCCCCCATGAACTACCTCTCTCTGAGTTGTGTGCATCAACCAATTTTGTTGCCATTTTCCACTCTTTCCCCAACCTCCATCTTTGCCAGTTTTCTACAGCAGCCTCCATTATGTTATGGTGCACATGGCCTTGCCAAAGTATGCCATGTCTTACCCCCACCCCTTATGCAGTACCTCACATCAATGAGTCAAAGAACACATTCTTAAATGGTCTGTTGTCCCTAAACCCCTTTTTCTCCAGCTCTGACAGTACCCTATCATTTACTGCTGTCTACCATACTGACCCGCCCCGCAGTCATCTGACCCCATGGGTCATGCTAGGCTCATCCACCCTGCCCCCAACCCTGCCCACTACACAACCCCATCTCGACTGCAGGAATCGTATGCATTTCTACTTTTGTACAACCCATCATGTTGAGAGAAAGCCGATTCCTTGCATGTATTCGCAGGTATACCCCTCTCCACCACAAAACCATAGCCCTGTGCTTCAACCACACTACCATTGCCACGCGTTGACTTCCTGAATTGTTTGCTTGAGTTCCAGACTGACACTTCGTAATGGCCAGACTTGTTATCTGGAAACCGGGTGTCAGCCGTTGTTGTTGCATCCACTGCATGACAGTCAGTTGCAGCCCTGTTTGTTTTATCCCAAAGACCTGCCACACTCCTCATCCACCTCTGGTGCGCCAGTGATCCGGGAGCACCGCATCAACAAAGTCCTAGACTTACAGGTTGTACAGGTATGTTACCTTGGTTGCAATATTTCTATGCCTGCTTTAAGCTGGTAGATGCATGTCTATCTGTTGCCTTGCTTACAACAGACTGCATACCTAAGTATCCAGATTACGTTCCCTTGCATTTCAATTGTCTACATCCAATGTGGATACATTGATCTGGTGCACAGTCGTGCACTGTTCACTTGAACCGCATAAAGCATATAGCGTGTGATTACATGCACTGGGAGTGGATGCTGAAATTCAGATTTGATAATCATATCACCCTGATTACTGTTGCCAACTGTTGCTGACGAGGTTTCCTGGTTTTAGCATGGTGTGGAACGGCAGTCTGTATCACACTAGCGTCCCATGTGCAGTATCACCAGACACGCTAGTGTTGTACACCATAAGCAATGGGGACAGTTCCTCTAGATGGTCAGATTCTTGAGTGATATGAGAGGCATGACTATGCATTTTCTCAACTTACCTGATTGTGCAACTGAGGCGTGCTACTGTCTGTTTTGATACAGGTCTGTGACCAAGGCAATAATATTGTCTGAGTGGCAAAAGTAGTCACTGTGAAAACTATGGCGCTCATAAAACCCATGCTCAGGTCACAGAGTCTCAAGGAATGGGTTTGGTCCAGCTGTCATAGGGTGGACTGTAGGTGATCATGCAATACAGGAATTACCTCATCCCAGGTAAACCTATGCTTCATAGTGGAAAGCATGCCTGCAAGACTAAGCAGAGCTTAATATGTACCCTTGAGGAAAGAAGGGAGGGACATGATAAAACTTTTAAGTACCTCAGTGGAATCAACAAAGTCCCAAAGGGTAGCATCTTTCAGAAAAAGAGACGTGCAAGAACAAGGGGACACAATTTAAAGATGGGGGGGGCGGTTCCGGGGCAATGCGAGGAAGTATTTTTTCACAGAGAGGGTAGTGGATGCATGAAACAGCCTTCCTGAGGAGGTTGTGGGGTCTAAAACTGTGGGAGAATTCAAGAATGCATGGGACAGACATAAGGCTATTCTTGTGGGGGGTAGGCAGAAATAGGCTGTTGGTTAACTAGGATCTGCGGCCTATCCTGTAGGTAGGAAATGGGCAGACTAGGTGGGCCAGCGGTCCTTATCTGCCGTCAAAGTCCATGTTTCTATACTACTAGGTATTGCCCTTGTCAAAACGATGGTCTCGGAAACCACGTGTAGTTGTGGCAGTCAGTTCCTGTACAATTAACCGTCAGCACAATGCTGTGTGGTTCGACTGATGATCAGTCAACCATTTATTTGTAGATGTATGCAGTAGTGATGGAATCAAGAAGCGTGACCCCAAATATAAAAGCAATTAATGCTTGCTTCATCTGTTACCGCTTGGTAACCCCAGTCATTATTTTCTCTTCCACCCCACCCCTCCAGAAACACGAGTGAAGAGCAGTTCTTGGTGTGAGCTTGAAAGGTCTCAAAAGAGTGGCCACATTTCTCCATGCTAAAAGAGAATGACAACAGATGTCATAATTACTGATAGACATCGCCAAATAGCCAAATGGATTCGCAAAAACCTACATAACACTAGGCATCACTGATATATGGCATGTGGCCAAAGGTGAGCTAGCATGACAATTCTGTAAGAAAAGAGCAAGGTTTTGAATTGGGAAATTAAGCCCATTGTCAGATTAAACTGCAATATTTTTCAATGCTGTGCTCATGGCTATCCCTGTGTGTTCTTTTTGAAAGCTGTTGGGAAAAATTGATGCAGTGGCAGTGCAGCGTGGATGTGATGATGTGGGTCTCTGGTGAATCGATAGTCAATCGTGTGTACTGGTCTGCTATTTTGGCCAGAGATGGCAACGGAGACACGATTGCAGCCAAGTGGCAGAGCTTGTTGAACCATGTCACAAATAAGCACACTGGTCACCATAACCACTTATTTGAACAATGTTTACATAGTCCACTGGAAGGAGAACTGCACAATAAACAGTGGCTGAAGCCAATTAAGGAAACAATATAGGAAACTGCATGTGGCCAGAACAATATTTAGATTCCTTTCTGCCAACAGGTATAAAATTAACCAAAATTAATTAATGTCAATTTTATTCAGCAGATAAAAGGACAGTCTGTTTGGAGGCCATCGCTTCATCTAGGTTACTGTTAAATGATGTTTGAAAACTATCAACGCAGCAGCAGACCTCCAGTCTGAAAGCCTTCCATAGCTTAATCCTGCATTATGCATCAAAACACACAGCATTCTCAATCTTGGGATGAGGACCAGGTTAGATAAGTTCTTTGTGCAAATATAACTGTCTATACAGAGATTAGATAGATGTTTAACAACTACGTGTTTTCTCAAGTGATTCCTCTTAGTACACATTGCATTTTCTCACTGGGCCAACCTTACTTCCTACTAACATTAGTTGGATATCTGTAGACTATCTGATATGACTTCCCCAGGTCCCCATTACATTGGATGCCATTGCTAGTCCTTACACTCTGCTCACCAACCAAGATGGGAGACCTGAATATGCCCAGAGGAGACTGCAGACCCTTTGCATCCTCACCAAGCAAGGTGCATCGCCTGTTGGCTGTCTTCCAGGATGTGCTCCTTGCCACACTGGTGACAGACCTGACAAGATTGACACGGGGAATGGAATGGGAAAAGGGTTCTTTAGGTATATCAGGGACAGAAGACAGGGAAGGGCAAGATCAGTCTGGTCAGGATAGGGGTGGGTGGGTGTCAGAGGTGGGAGAGGCGGAGGTACTAAATGACTGGTAGGAGAGTGGGGTTACATTGGTTGAAGAGGGAAAAGGATGAGGAAATACCCAGAGACAGGGTGGTGGATGCACTGAAGACCCTAAGAGAGGACAAGACACCAGTCCCTGCTGTCTGGGTGGTTACCTTTGGTGGTGGTGTATGCCAAAATGAACAACTTAGAGCACTGTAGAAGGGCGGTGGCACAAGCAAATAAAGTACTGTGGTACATAGCCAGGAGATAACCACAAGGCATAACGAGATACTTCCTCCTTCCACTTAAAAAAAGCTTGGTTAGACCACACCATGCATACTACGTAGCACAGGTTTGGTGGCACTACTAGAAGAAGAACATTGTGTTGCTGGAGATGCAACAGAGGAGAGTTGGCAGCTCCACCTGCCCGGCTCTGTATTGTTGTCCCACATATTCATTGTATGTCTGCTTTTCTTTAAAGGCTGGCACTGGCAGTGATGCACTACAATGAGAATTCTGAGTTCAAGTGACAACTCAAGTGGGGAAAGGAAGATATTCCATACAGTACCCAAAGTACAAGAAAGGCGGATACAGCGTCCAGAAAGGATCTCTTCAAATCTACATATGGTAAGCCATGTTTAGTGCAACATCAGCTTTCAACATAGCTTTGGGGCACCTCATACTGTTTTAGGAGATGTGCTAAAACAATGAGCACACCTGTTTGGACATGGGGTTATGTGTGGTCTGATGTTGCTGTGTTTCTGCAGGGTTATGTAGAGACAGTGTGTTTGCTCTGTTGTGATCACTTTACAGTTGAGGTGCTATGAATAACAAAGTAGTGCTAGAAGCGGAGTTTTTGGCACTGTGTTTTCATTCATGGGTACATTACTGGGTATGTGTCCAGAGCACTTGAGGACTTCATCTAACATCACACCAAGATAGGGAGAATGGAGTCAATGGTGACTTTCAAAAGGGCATGACTACAGGAATAGAGTCAGTGTGACTGCCTAGTACTGAAGTTCAGTCCCTCTTGGATCGAGTGGTTGGGTAATAGGCAGTGGTGATGGGCAGTAGAGTTGGTGTTGTCAAGAAGATTTGCCCAAAGTCACGAAGTAGTCAAGGTGGATGACTGGAGCACTCGTAGAGTGGCAACACAAGTAGGGTGGTGGCGTGAGCAGAATCAACAGGCATGTTCTGTTAATGCTTGAGGCCACTGAGAATGTGACAAGCAATGATTGCATGAAGTAATGAGTGTTTGTAAATGCTACAACATAACCAGAATGTCAAAATATGAAGTTAATGCCATATGTCATTTTTGTACGTTCACAGTATTTTTCAACATTTACTGCAGATGCTACATGAAGGCTACCAATCAGGCCTGAGGGAACTGGAATCATCCATTGTTGAAATCAAGGAGAGTCTACCGGCACTGCTATATGCGACCTTCACACGACCTGATAAGACTCGGCAGTCACAAATTTAATCAGCAGATTTCATGGCACCCTAGTTCCACTAATACAGTTAGTTGCATTGTTGAAGCATGTGGTTGTGACCAATCGTTGCTTGCCCGCCTACTGTGTGTGGCGCTGCCACTGGGACCACATGCTACAAATTCACAACTGTTCTACCGGTTGCAGTCTGCCAACATACGAAAGACACAGTGAACATTCTTAATTCTCGACAGTAACAGACTCGATGGATAGATGCCTCGTTGGTTGTAGTGAACAAACTCTTTCTAAGTGGTTTAAGGCTGAGAAAAGTGACATAGTCATGCACATCCAATCAACAGTTACACAAGATGTTGACACAAGCAGTGCAGATCATTGGATTAAGCATCTTGGTTACTGGGCGCGCACCGCATTGGAAAGCGTGCCATGAAGTACCAGGACTTATGGCCACCGTAATGTCTAGCTGACATGGCATCACAATGGACTTCATGTATTCACTGAGACAACAGCAATGTGTTTGATTAAATGGTCGCTCAGAAATCAATTTTTGATCTATACAGAAATTCAACATGTGTCCACCATTACCACACAATGGAATTTTGACAAACATTGCGTCGGTAGTACCCATCCACTCCCCGACTTCTAGAGAGTGACAATACCCAGTTTTTTTTTTTGTGTACTCATTTCCTGTTGGTGTAGTGCCCCACCACATCCCCAACTGAGATACTGCAACCCACCCACACCCTTTGTAATGCAACATCAAGGACTGCACCAAATGCTATCCATTTTCTGCAATCGCTTAAGAGTATTCATTTATGTCTCTCAATGATTGCCATGACAAACCGATGTCAAAAATATGTCCCTGAAATTTTTGACTTCTCCGCTGGACAAGCAAATGTTATTCAGTGTGGAGTTTCCAGATAAAATTCAACATGACTACAGCTGACAATGACTTGCACAGTACACAAAGGATTGTTTCTTGATAGTAACACCGAAGCAATCTGCTGCTCAGGCAAAGTGAAAGCCAGTGTACAGTTAATATTGATCCGGGAATATGTCCCTTATGGTCCTCATCACACAGGCAGGCAGGGGAACCCAACTGTGGCATCCAAGCCACCCAAAAGTCCACCTCACAATCTGTCAATAGGCAGTGTATCACAGTCTCCTGGTGGGGGGACAAAAAAAAAAGAAGGCATGTCAGTACAGCAGTAGCTGAAAGGGTGTATAATTTCACAGTAGAAAGGACTGAGCAATGGACTGAGCAGAGCAATATAACTAAAATTACAATTAAAATTGTTTCGCCCAGGTGGCACTGAGGGTTGAGGCTCGGGATGCCACTCCTTGAGCCACACCGGCGACCTGGGTACTGGTATGTGGGTGAGCCAGTAGGGAAGGCTGGAGCATCCTACTGGCTGTGACAGTAGGCATGCATGGTGGCACCATTGATGCCATTGCATGCCCGTGCCACATGAGAATGAGAAGCACGTTAAGGATCCGTGGCAAGCCGTGTCAGGAGAGTACAACAGCCACGCCCGCTCTGACTCTGGATGCTCCCGAGGCCCCTGACACCAGGCTTCGCAGTGCCTGGGTATGTACACAACATAATGGGGACAATGTGGGAACAGAGAATGCAATAGAGCAAGGCATTTGGTACATCGTGGGAGCTGCGAGCTACGCCACACCGGTGAGGGGGGAAACATAGTTCATGATGGCAGTAGAGATAAATGGGATTTAAAAGAAATGTTTGTTTAAAATAACACGTTACTCCACATGAAACTCTTCCTGATTGATGTCATCTGGATACTGTTGTCGATACTGGTAGTATGCAGTTGCCAGCACCCATGGATTGAGGCAAACCCCTTCAAAACCAGGGTGTTGTGTGATGCACAAGACCTTGGTGTCACTGGCATTCCCATGAACTTCTGTATCTGATTCAAAATCTCCGGAACCTCGTTGCAGCATAAGTTGTTTATCATCTGATCCATGTGTTCACAGTTTGTACATGTGCACCTAAAGGGAAATAACACAAGACATGGTAATCTGATACATATTTTGCAATTTATGACTGATGACGGGGATAACACATTTTTTATTTAATTTCTTTATTGAATCTGAAGGAACCGTGTGCTACGACTTTGCTCATGGGGAAACAGTTTGGCTGTGGTGTAGTACACTGAAAAGTGTAGTGTGATAATACATTTTACGACTGCCCAATTGAAAATTAACTTCACAGAAGTATCATTGACTATGAACTGATCAATCCAGTACAATGAAATGCACTGGCAGGGCAGGGCGTGCACAAACGCTTATAAGTTAGGTGCAGGGGGGACAGAAGTTGGAGTGAGGGAAGTGTACAGAGAGGGCCATAGATGGCATGTAGCAAGCATTCACTTGGTGCCGAGAGCACAGCTTTGGACTGATGCTCATGGAGGCTGGTACATCAGAAAATGGTGGGGGGGTGGGGGGTGGAAAGAGTCAATAGGTAGTCTATGTGTTGACAGTTGTAAAGGAGATGGAGTGGTCAGCCTATGCTGCAATCACAAGCAGCAACTGTGACCATTATATACCAGACTACAAAACACAAACACTCTGCCAATACAAATATGACAGACTTGTGGTTCATGCAACAGATGCTATGAGTGTGAAAGGTGCGCTGGTCACATGGTGGAGTGGGGCAAGAACTGTGGGGCATGCCTTGGACGATAGGCACACGCTGTCTATGTGAAGTAGTGTCTCATGCACTGCCAGAAACTACTACATTCCTAATTCTAGATATGACACCTCATTACACTTTTCCCAGTATGCTGAACAAGCAACCAGTTCTGATAAGTCAGTGCATTCCATCAATCCAGCTACTACTATCAATGCGAATAGTGTCACCCAGCTACCTGCAGAACATATATTTGGTGAAATTCTGTACCAGTCCATGTTGTTAAGATGGTCTTCACCCTGCACTTATACATCAAGGGTGGGTGGACGCACCATCTTGTGTGTTCACTCGGGCCATCGGCTCAAAATTATATGGTGCTATTCCCAGCTGTGCATCACTTTCTTCATCCTCACCACTGGAGTACAAACTCGCCCACACCAGAGGGCATGGATCCATCATCACCATCATAATCAGTGCTGAGGTCGAACTCTTCATCATCAATATCATGTTCTGAAGAAGAAATAGTGCACTGTGAATGAAGGAAAATACAAGTTTGGCACAATCACATGTCAAGGTCATAATTTGCACTGTGGATACGACAATGGAAACGTCCGTATCAAAGGAGACAAATAGGGAAATTAGTACTACAAACCCTCTCATTACACCAAGACACAACTGCATGGTGTTGACATCCTCTTGGGTTGCCTTTGATGAAACAGAGAGGACCATTGGTCACTCAGACATATGAGATCTCAGTTTTACACACAGCCTTCAAATCGATGGCAGACTGGTGCTTTCATCACTGGTTTTGTTTTAATTTCCTGACTGTAGCATTCGAAGGCTTGATCATGACATATTGCAAACCATCAAGCAACCATGGTGTATGTGTGTGGTCACAAAAGCTGTGAATAGAGGTGCAGCATAACCATGCTGGAAGAGACACCTGCACATTTCCACCAGACATCTGCCATGTGGTAAGGGGTGGTAACAACACCACTGGGATATTACAGAGTTGATTTAGTGCTGCCACAACATACCACCTACCAACCTCACACACCAGATCATGCGGCAGTCCGATGGCACAAGGTTTTTCACAACCACTATCTACACTGTTTGGCTGTTAATGAATTCCATTATTAAAGCTGCAAAAGGGCATGGAACATCTTTGGATACAATGGCAGGCAGTCCAGGAACTGCAGTGCATGTCATAGGAAGGTGTTTGTGCACAACAACAAAAAATACCATGTATAGTGTTAGTGCATAGGGAAAAGAAAGATCAGTGCAAAGACTGGCAAATGTTAATTATAATGGAGCCAGTTGAGTCAGTTCAGCAGCAATATGAAACAAGAAAAGCAGTAAGACATAAAAGATTGCTGTGCAACAATGCTGTCTTGGAACTGATACATGAAAGGGCTTGGATGAGAATAAATATATTTGGCATACATATTCCCGAAGCAATAGGATTCAGATAACCTAAATGTGGTGCATTGAAGGCTAGGCAGATGGCAAGGACACATAGGGGTCTTTAGTCAGCACATCACTACACAATGTATATATCAGCAATGCCGCAGAAGGATTGAGAGGATAAGTGTGTCTGCACAGAAAACAGACATCTGTTCCAGAGTGGACTGGGTATGTGAGGTGTGGTGGGAATAAAAAATTTACAGTGAGTGCACTTTTTCTGTGTAATAACCAGGTAATGCAGGGATCACTACTAGGGCCAGTACAGTTTTATGTATTCATCCGTGACATTGCACAGAGGCTGGATGGAAAGTTCAGCCTTTTGCAGATGACACCAAGATATGCAAGAGGTGCCTGGCAAGGTACATGGAGAGATTGAAAGATGGTCACAGATGTGGCAACAGAAGTGAAAGGCAAAGAAGAACAAAATACTGAGGGGCATGGAGGAACACGGGAGAGTAACAGTTGGGTGGGGTTGACTGTCACCTGAGGAGGAAAGTGAGGAACACAGTGGGCAAAGGCAACTGTTAGGAACAATGGCATGCAGCGGTGCATAGGCAAGGGTATCACTAGCAGGAGGTGGGAGGTTGTACCACCACTGCACCAAATTAGGTAAGGCCTCTCCTGGACAGTGCATGCCAACCCTGCACACGGCCATAAATAAGGCAGAGACTATCAAGAGAACAGAGACAAAGATGGTGCAGGACTTGCACAAAAAATTATGAGGAGAAAGTAAGGGACGTCAAAATGTACTACACTGATATAATGACACAAGATGACTAAAGGTGGGAGCAAAGTAAGAGATGCTTATGGGTGGGCAGGAGAGGACTACTGGAAAATGCAGACATGCCTCATATGAACACCTGCTACATGGCACCACAGCCTCTGAAATTGGACATAGTAAGGATGGTGAAAAACATAACTATATGACAAATACTGACAGTGTCATCTAGCCTAATGCATTAAATAGTGTTGTAGGGTGCATACTAAGTGAAGCAAAGCATATGCAAGGCCATGGCTGAATAACTGGGTAAAACAGCACAGTGAGTATGGGCTACATGAGCAAATAGGTGTGAGAGAAAGTTAGTTAAAAGCAATTGAGTGTATGCCAGAATATTTGTGTCTGTTGGTGCCTGTAGAATGGGGGGCACAGAAGTGTGACTGATTTGGAGTGAACCCAGCACCACACACTCTATCTCTCCTCAGCGTGCGCACTACCACCAGTCAGTAAACATGCTGAGCAGTGTCATATGGTATAAATTGCATACCTACAATCGCATCTGTGTTGTGCCCAGTGAATTGGCAGAGTACTGAGGGTGGATAACTCAAAACAAAAAATTTTGGCTGTCAGTTACAGAAACTCATCTGTCTCCAGGTGGGTCTTGTCAGCTGTCGAAGTGTGCCTTCTTTCAGTTCCTGGTCACAGAACAGGATCAACCATATGAACAAACTCAATAGCACGTGGAAGGTAGGTGAGGACCACCTAGTTGCTTTGTCACCAAGTTGGGGCTCACAGCTGTATGACTGAAGTAGTGTTCAGCCAGCACAAATGACCCCACACTCAAGTGTGGCGCTGTTCACAGTGTGCACTTTGTGGGCTGAAATGTTTTGGTTTACTTACTATTTACTTGGTATAGTACATCATATCAGACAACTGTTGCTTAGTTCTAGGCTGACATCGTTCACTACAATCCCCCATAGCTGATACCTGAGCAGTAGTCTGCAGTGCATGTTGGAGCTTTTGTAATCTCCACTCAGATATTTTCCAGGACTGCTGTTCTCCACGGATGAAGTTCAGTCCTATGACTAGAACGAAGCAACAGTAGTCCGATATGATGTACTATGCTGTTTTACCTCCCCCCACCTACCACCTATACTGTACTGGTGGTCTATTACCCTCCTCCTGCTCCACCATCCCTCAAACCAGTGTTGTGCATCCCCCCTCCCACCTTGGGGGACTGTAGCCCCATGCCCTGTCCAAATCATCTTGCACCACTACTACTTCCAATGGGTAGTCTGTTCTGTGGTTCCACCACCCTCTCAGTGCTGTAAAACTTCCTCACATTTCTCTTGAACATTCCTACCACCTAACTGCAATGATGCTACCTAATAGACTAGATCATTATTTCTTACAAATATGATTGTTATGATAGGACCAATGTATATTTCAATAAGGGCAGTATACCTAATATATAACAATTACCTTGTTTGTTTAGGTATTGTTTCTTTGAAAATATTTCTAAATGTATACTGTTCTACTCTTACCACAATACATTTTTTGCAATGCTGGGAGACCAGTACAAAGATTGTTACATATTTGTTCTATGTACAGGCCCATTTTCATGAACGTGACCTATGTATTGAAATGTGAAAAAAGCTAGTGCCCATTTGTACAGACTGACACATATCAGATTTGCCTACACCATTGTGTCTGCGATGTTTTCATAAAAAAAAAATCTGAAAGTCACTGTAATCCACTCCACTGCTGGTGCCATCCCTGCCTTGCCCTTGACATTATGACCGCTTTGCTTAACTCACCGATTGGCGGTTTCAGTGTTTTTATTTACATATTTTCTGAGTATAAACTGTGCAGACTATACTGGAATAAACAAAAAAGACTTTTCATAAAGGGAGTGAGGTTGGGGTGTGGGGTGAGAGGACCATGAACTTACTGCTAAACCATCCCCTGCTCTTCACCCAAGAATAAGCATGTGTGCCTTTCAAAATCACACCATGCTTCGTTGACTTTCTCTCCATTTTCTCTTTCTTGTTGTCTGGGTACAAATGCATGGTAACTGTACCGGGAGAAGGTGCACGGCACAGTCAGTCGCGATTTGTAGGAATTGGTCTCATGGGGGGAGGATCTCATCAAGCACATAGGGACTTCATATTTTTGCAGGAGAAGTATCTTTTACCTCATAGTATCCGTAGGTTATTTATTTCTGTTTTCCTTTTGTTGCCATTTGCCCCTTTTCCTGTTATTTGCTGACTATATTTTTTGCTCACACAGCAGTAAGTCAGGGATGAGAAGTGAGCGGCTACACAACCGTGTTTGGTGGACAACCAAATCACACTGATCTCTCTCTACGCTTAGGTCAATCAAGATAGAACTTCGGGGTGGAACAATGTTCCACAGACGATGGAATATAATCACAGTACTGCATTTACTAGATGACCACAGCACTACCTGAAAGAAAAATGCCACAGTGCAACACATTATTTGAGGTGAATGAAAACGCCACATAGCTGAAACTCAACAGTGGCAAATACTCGATAAACAAATTTTACTAGCCAATTTGCATCAGAGCGGAATCACTGTCACTACATGGAACTACCTGAAAGAAAAATGTGATGGTTTACCAGATGAATTTGGGCAACAGGAAATCACCACATAGGTTGCAATCCTGAATGAATGAATGAAATGAACAGCGCTTTGGGGTTTGTTATTCATTTAATGACATCAGAGTCACTCCCGTTTAGCGCCAAGGAGAATGGAGTTTTTCAGAGTCAGCTCACAGCCGGGAGTGCACTTAAGGGTAAAATATTGCATTTGAAGGCAGATACTGGAAAAAAGATACACCACGAGGACTAACAACAACTTGTTACTGCTAAATCAAGAAAGTGCTTCTGAAATGAGAACCTGCTCTTTAACAGCACACTACCCTTGATCACACACCCTGGACACTAGCTGAAAGTCCTAACAGTGGAGTGATAATGACTCACATTGAGTCTTTGTGGGATCCACCTCTTGAATTGCCAGATAATTGCAGCTCTTAATGAGCTGTTAACCACACCAGGCCATCTGTAACATTGGTGAGATTAGCATGAGGACTACAGCTTGCTAAAGTAGACTTTTTTAACTTCATTAACAGACTTGAAAACCTGCACTAGTCAGGATGGACAAGTAGAGAGTTAGCTGCATTAGCCCTGGACAATTTGCACTAGTGTTTGGGCTAGTAAAACAATGTTAAGATCAACCCCTGATTTTGAGTGCTCACATACTTTTGAAACAGATTTTGTCACTGTTTTAACTACATGTCCAGGTTACAAACAAGTTCTCTTATCAGTACAGCCCTTTGTTTGTGAAAGCAGTCAGACTGGGAGGTGTAAAGTATGGCCATTAACACCATTAGTATTAATCTTTTCCACTACAGCAAAGCTGTCCCCACCTTTTGTAACAGTAGCAGAGCCAGTTGTCTTCCACCTTGATTTGCTGGTAAATATTTTCATCTATAACAAAATGTTGGCATTTTTAAATGTTTTAAATTATTTTTGCTTCCTCAAGAAACAAGTATGGGCCCCCAAGATGCAAGGGCACAGTTTGCACCTAGCTAAGGCTGTCCCTGGAGGAGTAAAAATATGGCAATGTTGAAAATGTGGAGTGAAAATATTATAAATTTGCGTAATTATGAGGGTGCATGGAAAGTGCACAATGTACTCTCATAATACAGTCACTTTATGGGCTTTTGTCACCAGTTTTCAACATAGGCATTTTAGGACCTCTACTCATAAACAGTGTCACTGTGATTTTCTTAATCTGTCCCGAAAACTAATTTACCACATCAACAGCGCTATTCTGTGCCGGAAGTGAGAAAACACATTTCTGCCAGGATGTGAAAAATGACAGCTGTACTGTTCATAAGGAGGTGTGGAAAAATGCTAACGCTGAAAATGTGGAATGAAAATATTACAAATTCATGAAGTTATGAGGGTATGTGGAAACCGTGCAACACACACTCATAACACAGTCATTTTATGGACTTTTTCCCCAAAGTTTTCAACATAAGCATTTTAGGATCTCTGCTCATGAACAGTGTCACTGTGATGTTTTACTCTCTACGAACACTAGATTTCCCACAGTGACCGTGTTATTTCTCTTAGTAAGTGTAAACACATTTTGGCCAGGATGTGAAAAATGACAGCTGTAATATTCATAAGGAGATGTGGAAAAATGCCAATGTTGAATGTCTGGAGTGAAAACATTACAAATTTCGCGAACTTAGGAGTGTTAATGGAAACTGCGCAACGCACGCTCGTAACATAGCCATTTTATGAACTTTTGTCACCAAATTTTCAACATAGACACTTTAGGACCTCTGTTCATGAACAGTGTCACTGTGACTGCCATACTCTGTACCAAAAAGTGATTTCTGACAGCGACCGCACTATTCTGCGCCAGAAGCACAAAATCACATTTTGGTCAGGATGTGAAAAATGACAGCTGTCCTGTTCATAAGGAGGTGTGGAAAAAAATGTCAATGTTGTAAATCTGGAGTGAAAATATTACCAATTTGTGAACTTATGAGTGTGCGTGGAAACTGCGCAACTCACACTCGTAAAACAGTAATTTTTTGGAATTTTTTCACCAAATTTGCAATGTAGGCTTTTTGAGAGCCCACCTCATGAACACTAACACTGTCATTTCATTAATCAGTCACGAAAGGTGATTCCAAACAGTGACCGTGAAATCACCGTTCTGGACCGAATAATGCCATGACAGTGACTGAATTCATGATAAGGAGTCCCAAGAACCCCATGTTGAAAATTTGGTGCTAAAAGTAAAAGAATTGCCGAGATATGCACCAAAGTTGAATGAAAAAAACATTTATGCCATTATACAGCTTACCAACATTTCTTCAGTTCATGGTCAGCTTTAAAAGAGTGCAGGCGATGTTCACGATTCACCTAAGATTGTTGCGCTGGGCTCCAGAGGTAAATATGGGGTGGGGAGGCGGGTGCGGGTTTGGAGCAAGGGACTCACTGAGGGACTATTTTCTTTTTTCACAGAATTTTCAAACAAAAGACATTATGGGATGCTTTGGTATGATGGGGTTGCCTCCCAGCATGTCACCTACATGTTTGTTGGGAGGGGACTGGAGCCGACAGGAATTGGGCACCCCGTCCACCCATACAGTGTGCATGGGGGGAGGCATGAGCATGCTGGGGTGGGCTCCCAGCATGCCAACTGGTGTTTGTTTGGGGGCTGCATCCGATGGGGGATTGGGCACCCTCATTGGCCACACAGTATGCTGAGAGGCACATGAGCCAAGAGGATTAGGCACCCCCTTGGCACACAAGCGTGGGGGCAGGGAGGACAATAATGAGGGAGTTGGAGGACATTAGCAGAAAGAGGAAGCAGGAGGGATTTCATGCCGAACTGTGTATGACAACAGTTTGGCTGTGCTGAAAGACATAAAGATGTCAGTATGCTAATTGCAGCTGACCTTTTGTTTGAAGTGAAGACCAGCACAGCCGAACTGCTGTCATACACAGCTTGGCATGTATTGGTCCGGTAGGGTCATGCCTGCTACACTGAGCACTGCATTGGTGAGAAGGTCACACACCTCCAAAAAGTCATACTGTTTCAAGACGTTCCTTGCGCATGTGCAAGCAAATGCAAAAAGGGCCTGTATGTTTAGTTGTTGAAAGAAATTTTTTATTTTATATATATATATACATATATATATATATATATCTGTTTGGTTCCCATCGCCTCCTCCCACCAACTGGTGACAGGGACACATATGCATTTTTCTTAGATTTTCTCCCTTGACCCCTCCTCCTGAGGCCCCAGCACACAGCTGTGCAAGTGGATGGAGGCATGCTTCACACCCCATGGTGCCAGCTCAGCCCCTTCCATCTCCCATGACTTTGCCACCCCCTCTCTGCCTACATTACCCACTGGACCTCCACCTGGTGGGGGCAGAACTATGGGGGCACCAACCCCACCCCACCACCCTCAGGAGAGGATAGCTGCCCACCAGCAAGCTCAATCCTTAGCCCCTCCCCACACGGCATTCCTGACAACCCGAGGTCATTCCTGACCCCAGGTTGCCGGGTATGCAGTAAGGCATCCAGCAGCTCAACTCTCTGCGCCACCAGGCTGGCAAAAGAAATAGATTTTAAAATGCGTTACAGAAATAAAGTTGTAAATCTGCCTTGTAATATACTCAGTTAATCATAGGAATCATTGGAAGTGTAGAAGTCAGTGAGCAAATACCCTTTGAAACCCGTCATTCCTCAATGGATGTATCCATGTCAACTCTTTTATTTCACTTATCCAGAAGCGGCGCTCCCTGATCAAAAGGTGGGCCACCTGCTGCCCCCGGCTGCCGCCACCCGACTCCCTGGACTAAGCCTGACTGCCCTCACGGTCCTCCGACGTGGATCCAAACCCTAGAAATCAGCACCAGAAGCGGCGCTCCCTGATCAAAAGGCAGGCAACCTGCCGCCTCCAGCTGCCGCCGCACCCCCAACTCCCTGGACTAAGCCTGACCGCCCTCGTGGTCCTCTGATGTGGATCCAAGCCCCAGGTACAACCGCTAGCTGTTTTCAGGCACTGAAGCCACTGATGGGTGCGCCTTTTCACAGGCGGTTGCTCATTGGTCCGCTCTCTGCCTCCCAGCCTTTTGGATTGGTGTGCCTTTTCTTTGGGCTTTTGCACTATCCGTTGGGTCTGGGGCTGGCCGCTGCCTGGATCTCCTCGACTCTTGGCTGAAACCTGTTGAAAGTTTTCAGACCTGTGCCTTTTGCTTGTTTTATTACCTGCCTGTTTTCTTACTGGCTAAAACTTCTTAGTTTTTATAGACTTTTATCTACCCTACTGAAACTGCCTAAAGTTCCTGTTTGTTATTTTTAAGATGCTTTTGCTGCTTGAAATGCTGCCTAAACTGCCTGTAGCCTGTAGGATATACCTTATGCTGTTTCAAACACCCTAAAAAACTGCTTGTCTTCTTTTTCTCTTTCAAACCTAATCCCCCCATCTGTACGCCTCTAAACTCCCCTGTTCTCAGATTGCTAAACCCTCCCCCACTTGGCTAATCTTGTTCCTCACTAATGGTTCATTCTCTCCTCCCTCCTGCTAGCTTTTGTCTTTTTAATCACTGTCCTTTGTTTTGCAACCTGCTCCCCACCCCCCCGGTGTCGGTCTGTTGCCAGCCGCCTGCCCACGCCTTCTCTAGTTCCCTGCTTATTGCTGTTTTCTCCCTCTTTCCTTCACAGAAATCAGCACCAGAAGCGGTGCTCCCTGATTGAAAGGCAGGCGACCTGCCACCTCCGGCCACCACCGCAATGACTCCCTGGACTAAGCCTGACCGTCCTCGCAGTCCTCTGATGTGGATCCGAGCCCCAGGTATGGCCGCTAGCTGTTTTCAGGCACTGAAGCCACTTATTGGTGCGCCTTTTCACAGGCGGTTGCTCATTGGTCTGCTCTCTGCCTCTCAGCCTTTTGGATTGGTGTGCCTTTTCCTTGGGCTTTTGCACTATCTGTTGGGTCTGGGGCTGGCCGCTGCCTGGATCTCCTCGACTCATGGCTGAAACCTGCTGAGAGTTCCCCCCCCCCAGGCCTCCTTTAAATACACGTCTGCTCCATCCACCCTGTATACCTCTCCTGTCCCATTGCTCAGGCGTCTTAAGCTCGTCCTTCTTTTCACTGTAAGTCCCATATTGCTCTCTCACATCACTCTCCCAAGACCTCAGTCTTAGCTCCCTTTTTTCACTACCATCTTTCTCTGAGCGCTCACTTCTTTTCCCGTTTTTAGCCTTGACCCAGCACTTTTTCCTAAAGCCTGCACCAAAACTCTCTAATTACCATGAAACTAACCATGTTACTGTCTCTTGTTATACCTCTCTTGCTCTGCTCCACCTGTTCTTGCTCTCTGTTCCTTCTGCCTCCATGGCTACCCATTATTCCTCCCACATGATTACATTTTCTCTGACCTTCTCCAGTTGCCCTCTCTCTGTTATGACCAAACTCCGCTTCTATTAAACAGGCCCTGGATCCAGTTGGTTGCTTATGTTCTTAAGCAATGTCACCTTAACGCAAGGACCGTTTGTCCTTTCCTGCGGCATAAACACTGGTATCTCATCCTACTAGTCCTGCTGCTCTCTGAATATATACACTCAAACCCTGGCCCAAGCACAAGAATACAGCATCCCCTCTCCTGTGTCAAGGGCCTAACTATTGTGCACCTTAACATCAGAAGCTTACTGCATAACTTTACTGAACTACAAGCCTGGGTCATCCTATACAATCCAGATATCATCTGCCTCACAGAAACCTGGCTTAAACCTCATGTCCAGGACTCTCAGTGCTCACTTCCCTCCTACAATCTCCTGAGATATGATAGACCTGCTCCAAAGAGAGGGGGTGGCACTGCCATTTATTGTAAGGATTATCTTCATCTCTCCACTATCCCTTCATCTCCCCTAATCCACTGTGAAGCGCTCCACGTCCTCCTTACACTTGGCTCCAAAAAGTTACATATTGTCTGCGCCTACAATCCCCCATCCAGTGGCCTGAAAGGACTTAAAGAATTACTTGATCAAACCACTCTTCTCTCTGGGAGACTTGAGGTTCTTTTACTTGGCGATCTCAATCTAAACTGGCTAGGTACCTCTCTTCATGTCCTACAGGCCAAGACTCAAAGTTTCAACCTTCACCAGCTAATCAGTGAACCCACTAGACCTGCCCTACACTCTAACTCCAGTACTCTATTGGACTGGATAATGACCAGCCACCCAGAAAATATTATCTCCTCTGGCATACTAGGTGCCCTCACAGACCACTCTCCCACCTTTTGTATATGGGGCAAAACCAGACACTCCCCCTGTAAGCCCCGCTTTATCACTTTTCCTAACTACTCAAACCTGGACCCACAATCCTTCCTGCTGGACATTGTTACTATTGACCGGACCCCCCTTTTTAACTCTAACGACCCACAGACTGCTCTAAACATATTCCTGACTTACTTCCTGAAGGTTCAAGACAAGCACTGCTCCCTTACCACCCGTCGGGTAAAAAATAAACACACACGGTGGCTAAAATCCGACCTCTCTCCAAACTGAGACAGCAGGACAAATCCTGGCACCACTACAAAAGCACGGGACTCCCAGCTGACTTTAATTACTACAGAGCACTCAGGAACTCACGCAAGAAGGAAATCAAAAGGGCCAAAAATGCATATTGCAAAGATCTCTTAACCAAATCTTATGGGGATCCCAAAAAATTCTGGTCACATTTAAAATGCTTCCTAGGATCAACCACAGCCCCACTCCCACTGACATGTCCCTAAATGGGGTCCACTGTAATAATCCTCCACCATTGCTAACTTTCTCAATACCCAGTTCTCTGACCTCACTAACTACACTTCAGCCTTCCCAGCCAGACCGTACTCTTATGACCAGGCTAATGATGCTGGGCCTAAATTTCTTTTCAAATCTGTCCACGTCTAAAGTTCTAAGACTGCTCAATAATATCTCTGACTTTACCGCTGCTGGGTCAGATAACCTTGAGCCTAAACTCCTCAAAGCTAGCTGCCCCTCATACAGCTGCACCTCTTGCAAAATATTTTCCCTCTCCCTCTGTCATAGCTATGTCCTGATATCTGGAAGACTCCCAGGATTACCCCTGTCTACAAAAAAGGGGACTGCAAAATCCCACAAACTATAGACCCATTGCCATATTACCTCTTAGAAAAATCCTTGGAAAGCTCATAGCAAACCAAACTATTGACTTTCTACAGAAACTAAACCTTCTCCTGTCAGTGCAGCATGGATTCCGCAAGGGTCATAGTACCACTACTGCCTTACTCAAGCTTACCTCTGATACCATAACAGCCATGGACTCAGGTCTCCTAACAGGGGCGATTTTCATAGACATGACCAAAACATTTGACCTTGTGGATCATCCTATTCTTCTCGGTACTCTAAGATCACTAGGTTTCTCACAGAGTGGGACTGTCTGGTTTGACAGCTACCTGAGAGATCGCAAGCAACTTGTTAAGTTTAACTCTACCTTGTCAGACTATGCAACCATAAATATTGGTGTGCCACAAGGATCTATCCTCGGTCCCCTGCTTTTCTCCCTCTTTATCAATGATATTACCTCAATCATCTCTAATACCGCTTCCCTACTTTATGCTGACGACATCATTTTGTACACTAGCTCAAAGAGCATCTCTGAAATCAATCAATGACTCTCCCAAGATTTTATACAACTCGAAGAATGGTTGATAAGAAAGAGGCTTGTCCTTAATGTCTCAAAGACTCAAGCCATGCTGTTTGGCTCCAATGCTAAACGTAAACACGCCCAACCCACCTTCAATATCTCCACTAAAAATGGCTCGGCTGTCATGGTTGTACCCTCCTTTAAGTATCTGGGTATCACACTTGATCCTGCACTCACTTTTGACCTCCATATCCAGCAGACGTGCAAGCTGACAAACATGAAGCTCGTCATGGCCTACCGCTCTAACTACGTACTCACTCCATCAGCTAGGCTTGCCATAGCCCGTGGCATACTACTTCCGTCACTTATGTATGGGGTGGCAGCATATGCCTCCTCATGTAAAACCAGCTTTCAGAAGTGGGATGTTGCATACAACATTATCCTAGATATCGTCTTCCTCTAATCGGCTAAAACATCACCGTCTCCTCTATGCTGAGCTAGGATGGTTTTCTCCGGCTGCCTCCCGTGATTATGCACTTTGTTCCATCATAGAACAATATCATCCGAAGTCAAATGCCAAAACCTCTGGCAGAAATGTTCCTTAACCAGGCACCTAGCTATGAACTACGCTCTGCTGCCAAAGCCCATGTTGTCATCCCCAGACACCACTCCTCTAAAGGTGCTAGCATTTTCTCCTGCCATGCCCGGAAAAAATGGAATTCCCTCCCACTAACTATCCAACAGGCATCCTCCCGTGCCTCTTTCAAACATCTGCTGCATGATCATCTCGCTGTCTCATGCTCTTGCTCCACACACAAGCCCTATATGGCTCAGTGCGTTATCACACCATCCTCGATCCATCAGCCATCTAGTGCTCTCTTTCCTCATCCACCTAACCTCAGCACTATCCTGTCTCTTAGTGTGTTACTATATAACTTTTTATCCTCACCCCTTTTTCTTCATCTCATCCCTTACACCCCTCCCTACCTCAGTCCTCCTCTTTTCTTTTTGCAGTCCATCTTCCCTGACTACCGGTGACACGCTTGACTTCCAGTTGACACGCTTCACTCGTTTTAGCTTAACTGAAGTCCTACCACAATATTTGCCTATGACTTTTTACTTTTTTACTTTTGCCCTATTTTATTTACCATTGCTATTTTCTGTCCTGCATAATCAGTTGTATCTACTTGTATCTATATGTTCCCATTATATGTACTGTATCTGCTATATTTGTATGCACCTACTGATTACATGGTTCTTTTGTCTTTTGCTAAAGTTACTTGTACTGTATTGCTATATTTATATGCACCTGCTACCTACATGATTGTTATGTTTTTTCTGTAAAACTGTTTTGTATCCTGTTTTCTCTCACTGTACTTGCTTATAAGATTGTTATGTATTTTGTTAAAATGTTTTGTTCCTGTATTCTCCTAGGTCATGCCTGAAAATAGTCATTCTATGGCTAGTGCACCCTACCTGGTAAACAAAAACTAAATAAATAAATATCCTGATTTTTCTTTAAAAGCATCAACTGTCTTGTATTCAACCACATTTTCTTGGAGTCCATTCCACACTGATACTACTACCTGGTTTAACCATACACCCATTTTCTTAGTCTTACATAACTCCCTTTTAAATTGTTTCTTGTGGAATCTACTGTGCCTTGGTGTTTCCTTAGTTTCCAAGCCAGTACATTCCCCACAGATCACTGTCTATATGTGCTTTGTATATTAGACATAACTCCTCCCTTAATATCCTATATTTTAGCAAACAGATGTTAAGTTTTTCCTTTCTTTGATCATAGGTTGATGTCTTTATTCCTTCAACTAGCCTGGCCACTCTTCTCTGTACACCCTCTAACCTTTCAATGCGTCCCTTTTCGCATGGGACCTAAACTGACCACAATACCCCAGGTGAGGCCTGACCAAGGCACCATTCAGGGGCACAATCACATTTCTAGACATACTTGATATGTTACATCCTATGCAACCCAGCATTTTACTGCATCTTTTTGTAATTTCAGTACAATGATTGTCAAAGGTCAAATCATTACTGATTAGGACCCCCATATATTTTTCTGCTTCAGTTTTCTGTATTTCTTTTCCCATCATGTAATAACTTTTCCTTTTGTTCTTTGCTCTGTAATTCATTATCCTGCATTTTTCAGCATTAAAGAGTTAGTGGAACCAAAACAGACAGGAAAATTACATACATTTTAAAAAGCAGTCAGCTGTAGCTTTTTTCCTTTAGTATTTTTCTTTTTCCTTTTGCTCATTAGAAAATTTTCTATATGATACTATTGTGCTGGATGAGTGAAACAGCTCTCAAACTGGCAGCTGGCATGTCTGTCTCTGTCCCCCCCCCCCAACTACATCATCAGCATTGTGATCTCACTGATAGTGACATCACAGGTGACCGATCTGGTAGCTACTGAGTGGCTGTTCCTAATATATGTAACAAGGAACAGAGCTAGATATGACAGCTGCCAAGCAGTGTTGTACCACACGTATTACACCTACTGATATCAGGTAAACAATCTTCTAATTAACAGAAGGAAAAGAAAAGTACCTCAGATATGAAAGGTAATGGTTGACTGTTTTTATAAACTAGTATTAGTTTTAATCAGTACACTAGCTTTTTAAATGCCAATCTGGTATTGTTGGACCTAATTTCCATTTTTGCCAGTTCCTGTTGGAATTCCATAGTTGCTTCCTCATTTTCCACTATCACTCCAATTTTTGTATTGTCTGAAAATTGACACAATGAGGTGTTTCCACTGCACTGCACTGCACAGATATTAAAGAGCGCTGGCCCCAGCACTGATCCCTGTGGCACACTGCTGGTTACCTTATCCCATTCAGACATTGATCCCCTAATACTCACCCTTTGCTTCCTTTCACTCAACCAGGAAACCACCCAGCCTACAATGTTCATATTTATATCCAGTGCTAGTTTTTTTATTTATTCTGGGTGAGGTACACTATCACATGCCTTGGAGTAGTCAAAGTAGACCACTTCCACCAGTATGACACAGTCTAGAGACCTACTGACTGGTTCAAAAAAGTAGAGTAAATCAGTTTATTTATTTATTTGCTTTTGGTAACCGGGTAAGCACACTAGACAGCAGTGCCTATTTTCAGGTGCGACCCGGGAGAATTACAAGGTGTACATGAGAGAAATACATAGTCGACATTACAAACCTGGAGCGGCATGCTCCAACAGTGGGATAAAACATCAGGAATTTTTAAGGTGGTAACATAGCAAAGGAATTACATATCAGCAAACACAGTGGGTCAGATATCCTACATACAGGCCCAGGGGCGACATGGTGGTATAGGACCTCCCCTAGGTTGAATAAGAAACCATATATATAACATAACCACTAGTAAAGTGCATCACCAATGAGGCGAGGGGACAGAGCCTAGCTGGGGCCTACATAGCAGGTTGGTGGGCTGTAGGGCTGGGCATTAGGCGGCACACAGGCAGGTCGCAGCAGATTTCAGGAAGCTCCAGAGGGAGGTTTTGAAGGTGGAATGGGAGGGGGAAGCACAAACTTGTGAAGGAAGGGAGTTCCACAGCTTGGGTGCGTGGGTGGTAAATGCCCGATCTCCTGCGAGAGTGCGGGTCTTGGGTACCTGGCAGGTCTGGGACGCGCAGGACCTGAGGTGATAGATGGGGGAGGCATGTTTCAGGGGGAGGGCAAGCGAGACAGGAGTGGCCATTCGAATTATGTTGTCAATGAAGTTTCCCATGATGTAGATCCGGTGTTTTTCCGGGGGGAGCCATTCCAGTCAAGAGTAGAGCGTGCATCGGTGTGTGAGATGGGGGGCCGCGAGTGCAAAGTGGCAGATGTTGTTGTACATAGTGTCCCACTTTGCTAGGCTTGAGGAAGAAACAGAGGCAAAGGCAACGAGACCATAGGAGAGGGTGGGAAGTAGTATCCCCCTGGCTATGGCCAGTCGGGCAGCCGGGGTAAGGCAGTCTTTAGCCCTATATGCTAGGCCAAGTTTGCTATTTGTGGCATTAAATGCTTCTCTGATGTGTCCAGCGAGGTCAAGGTGAGGGTCTAGGGTGACTCCCAGGTACTTAGCAGAGTCGATTGTCTGCAGGAGGGGTTGCAGGACCCATGGATTTTGAGGGCATTGTGCAAGAGGAGATTTTGGCTGCGGTGCCAAGAGCATGGCCTGTGTTTTCTTTAGGTTGACTGTGAGTTTGTGCCCGTCAAGCCACACTTTGATACGATTGACATGATCTTCCTCCTTTGAATCCATGTCAGGTATGGTTCTCCAGCCCTCTACATTTTATATGTACCTCAGTTTCTTCTTTGATTAGCTGCTCAAGGATTTTGCCAATCACTGATGTGAGACTCATCAGTCTGTGGTTCTTATAATCAGATGTGATGCCTTTTTCTTAAAATGGTATTACAATTGCCTCCTTGAACACAAGACTATTGCCCCATCATCCAATGTTTTTTTTTTTTAAATTGCTGTTATGGAACCTGATGTTATTATCTCTGCTATTTCTTTTAGTTGTCTCGGTGCAGACCATCTGCCTTTGGGATTTATGTGGGTTTACATTTTTCAGCTTATTTAAAACTTCTTAACTTTCAGTTTTCTTTGTGTTGTGGATTTATTTATTCATGTTATTTTATGTATTTGCCCTTTCCTGATCCAACACTGCAGAACAAATAATTAAATACCTCTGCTGTTAGCTGTACACAGGGCTGGATATCTATGGCCATGGGCCCTATGCACAGGAGTCACTATTGGCCCCTGAGGTGCCATGCTTCCCCACAACAATGATGCACAATCACTCATTACATAAATTCATGTCCCCATGTTAATTTTTGTTTTTACAGGTGTCAGTTTTAGTGTATTTCAGTCTTTTCTTTGTTTCTTTTTTGTTGGCTTGCTGCGTGCAAGCAACATCTTGTGCTAGTAGCACATTTCAGAGGTATGTCAATGTTGGTGAATGTAGGGCACACTTTAGTAGGTGCGTCCCTCATTCCCAGTAAGCCAGCATGCTAGCACTGACACAAGAATTATGTAAAGTGGACACAACTTGTAAGAAAAGTGCCACTGCAATCAGAGACAAGCTTGTCATGCAGTGGCACAGATGACATGTCTCCTGACATGACTTTCCTGGTGAAACATTTCAATAAACATAGTGGCAGAGCCACCACCATGATCCCCAAGGGGCCGGCATCGGGGGTCCAATCCCGTGTTGGCATGTCTGCCCCATCCCACATTGTGTGGCACACTGGGAGCCCACCCCAGTGTGCTGCCACTCACAGTAAGCCAATCCGCTCAGAATGTTCCTGCCCCGGCCCCACCCTATCCTCACTGTGCACACTGGGAGCCCACCCCAGTGTTGCCAACATCAGGCCCCCCCCAAAAGTCATGGGGCACACTGAGAGCCCAACCCGGTGTGCCCAACATTTGTTTTCTTTCACTGGTAAAGAAAGAAAACTGTCACATGGTGCAGTGTCTGGTTTTTTTGGACCTGAAAAAAAGAAAATGGTTCGTTGTCCACGGCACCTCCCCCAACCCGCACTCACCCTCTGCGCACCTCACCTCCCCACACACACCCTCGCCTCATACTTACCTCCAGATGTCCGGCACTGCGATCTTCGTTGGAGCGGGAACATGTCTGGACTCTTCAAAGCTGACTGTGAACTGAAGAAATGCCGATAAGCTGTATAATGGCATAAATGTGGGGGAGGGGTCATCTTAGGTGGATATCTCAGTCGTTTTTTTAGAATTTTGGCTCCAGATTTTCAACATGGGGTTCTTGGGATCCTACCTTATGAACACATGCACTGTCATCTTGTTATTCAGTCCCAAAGGTAATTTCACGTCACTGTATGGAATTACCTTTGGGACACAATACATACTAACATACTAAAAAGCCAGCAGAATAGGCCAAATGGTCTGTCTTGTCTGCTCAAAGCCAGCAACCTAATGGCTGCTTGACTTACCACCCCCAGCCCCGGATAGGATCTTCTTAAGTTTGTTTCCCTTGTACCAGTCCACCCTTCTTGAATCCCTCCACTGTGCCCTCCTCCACCAGCCTCCCAGGCAATGCATTCCATGGCTCCACCACCCTCTCAGTGAAAAATGCTCCCTACACTCCCCCTGGTCCCCCCTCCAGTTTCCCACTCATGGCCCCTGGTTTTACCCCTTTTTAGCTTAAAAGCTCCTTGGATCCACTTCTGTTTATTCCCTTACATACTTGAAAACCTCTATCTTATCTCCCTATTCCTCCTCTCTCCAGTGAGTAAAGGCCCAAGCTCATCCAGTCTCTTTCTATAAGGCTTCCCATCCATGCCCTGAATCATCCTGGTCGCTCTCCTCTGACCCTCTCCAGCAGCTGATGTCCTTCTTCAGATGAGGTCTCCAGAACTGCACACAGTACTCCAACTGCATCCTGACTAAGGCATTATACAGAAGGAGGATCACCTCCTGCTTCTGGACGTAATTCCTGGCTATGCAACCCAATATCCTATTTGCCTTGGCTGTAATTCTTCTACAGTTTTCAGAGTTATTCATTTTGACATCCACCACCACCCTAAATCCCTTTCTCCCAATGTGGCATGCAGTGTGAACCCCAGGCTGTATTCATGACCGGTTTTTACCCCCAAATGTAATGCCCATTTCCTGACATTAAATTCTCAGTCCCCACCTCCTTGACCACCCCTCCAGGGTATCAGATCCCCTGGACCACCTCCTTCACAATCCACCAGTGCTCCCAGTTTTGAATCATCCATAAAGAGACTCAGCCTATTCCTAACCCCCTCCCAATATCCAAGACATAGGTGTTGAACAAGAGTGGCCCCAATACCAACCCTGAGGGACCCCACTGATTACCTTCCTGGGGAGGAGAGTATCCCACCCACCATTACCCTCTGTAAAATGCCCCGAGGCCAATTTTCAACCCAACTGGGCTCCTGTCCTCCCACCCCATCCCCCATCTTTTTATCAGCCCATAATGTGGTACTGAATCAACGCCTTGCTGAAATCTAGGCATGGGGCGTCCACTGGCCTATGTCTGTCCAAGGCCCCCTCACCCAGTCATAAAACTCTCAGACTGGACAGGCATGATCTCCTGGAACAAAAGCCATACTGTTTATCATCCTGGTGCCCTAACCATTTCAGCTGCCTCCCAATCCTCTCCCTTACAAAGCCCTCCATTACTTGCCTACCACACACACGTTAGGCTGACAGGCCTATAATTCCCCATCTCTTCTCTAGACCCCACTTTATGAATAGGCACTACATAAGCCACTCTCCAGTCTTGGGGCACCCATCCTGTCTGCAAAGAGGTGTTAAAGAGTTCAGCCAGTGGAGCTGCCAGCTCCTCCGCCAATTCCTTCACAACCCTCGGGTGTAGCCCATCTGGCCCCAGCGCCTTATCAGTCTTTAGCTTCCAAAGGGCCTCCCCACTCTATCCACTGTGATTTCTTCCCCCCACTCCACCACCTCACCCAACCTCCCACCCTATCTGGGTCTGTTCCTATCTGTACCCTAGCCTCATTCCATCCTCTGGTCTCAGACCGACTTCTCACCATAGCTGAATGCTCGTCCCTCCCACCAGCCTGTAGGGATCCCCAGTCCCCATTTGCAAAGATTGAAGCAAAGTACTCATTTAGCACCTCTGTCTGTTCCCCTGCTTCCTGGGTCCATCCTCCCATAGTTTTAATCCTATTGATCTGAGTCCTCTCTTTTCACTTCTCTCTTATATATCTATAGAATCCCTCCCCCCCCCGGATATCCCTAGCCAGGTTATGCTCCATCCCTGCCTTGGCTTCCCTCACCACTCTGGTGACCCTCCTGGCCAATATTTCATACTCTCCTCGCTCCTTGTTCCCCTTGAGTGTATAAAACGTGCATAAGCTGACTTTTTATTCCTCCTGCCTCCTGCACCTCCCTAGTCCACCAACATGGCTTACTGGTTCTACCATGCTTTTGCCTTAATTCTGTACAGTACTTATCCTCCTGTACCCCTTTTTAATGGTCCTCACAATCTTCCAGCATTCACGTATGGCCTAATGTTGTCCAATCTCTCTATGAGAATCCTACCCATGCCCTCGAAATCAGCTCCCCTGAAATCTACCACTACTGTGTTAGTACGGTTTTCCTCACCTCCTATATACAGCAGAAACCAGACTGTGGCACGGTCTCTACCCGCCAGTGGACTGCACACCTCCAGGCCTCTTATCTAATCACTGTCCGCTAGGACAACATCCAATATCCTCCCCTCTCTAGTAGGTTCCCCCACCTGTTGGACCAGGAAAGTATCCTGAAACACGTCCATCAGTCACTGTTCCCTGGCTACAGAGGATATCATGGTGCCCCAGTCCACCCCCGACATATTAAGGTCACCCATGACCACCGCCCTACCTTTACCAAGGTCACAATGACCCTTAATGTTCTCAATCAGTTTATCCTCCAGAGCCTCCTCAATTGTGGGGAGGCCTGTATACCACCCCTATTTTCAATTTTTTTCCTCCCCTCATTTGCAAGGTTACCCAAATCACCTCCACTCCTCCTTCAGCCTCCTCCACTCCACTAATGACAGCATCATTTCTGACTATCAGCGCAACCCCTCCCCCTCTTCCCACTCCTCTATCTTTCCTGAATATCTTATAGCCCTCCAAATTTAGGTCCCAATCATTTCTCTGGGTGGCCCATGTCTCTGTAATTGCCGCCACATCCACTGATCCCTCAGCCAGCATAGCTGTAATTCAGGTATTTAATGAATTTAATTAATGAAATGGCAGTGCCACTGTTCCTGAGGTGGGGTCCCAGAAAGCTTATCTTGTAAATTTGGTGAACAAATTCCGAAATATTACTGTGTTACGAGTGTACATTGTACAGTTTCCATGCACGTTCATAACTTTGACAATTTTTATGTTTTCTTGCTCACATGTGCAAGAAACATTATGTGGCGGCTTAGGAGAGAAGGGGGTTTTGGAGGTGCAGCACTGTGTCGGCCAGTGCCATTACTGCAAGATGGGCTTGGCTCTCATTTCCCAATGCAGTGGCACGCTGCTGCTGACACTAGTTCAGCCAGTGTGCCACCAACTTGAAATGAATTAGCCATTGCAGTGAGGGAGCGACCCGTCATTGCAGGGTGGTGCCTTGCCTGGTGTAACATTTCAAAAGAACATGGCGGTGGCTGTCGCCGTCCACTCACAGTCCCCATAAAAGCTGAGGGTGCCCAATCCCCTTGTTGGCTTGCCCCCACCCCAGTTTATTTTCTGACGGGGGAGCTCAATCCCTGTTGGCACAATATCCCCCCCATTTGCTGTGTGCTGAGGGGGTGCCCAATCCCCCTCGACATCATGCCCCCCCAAACAGGCTTTCTTTGCTGATGGGGGCCCAATCCCCATCAGCTTAAGTCCCCCCTCCCCAAAAGCACAGGTGGCACACTGAGAGCCCACCACAGTGTGTAAACAGCAAACCTTCAAAAGAAAAAACCTTCCCGCTATGGTTTTTTTTTTTTTCCTCCCCGAACAAAGAAAACGGTCCCTCACTGTCGAGTTCCCTCCCTAACCTGCAACCACCCTCTGCACACCCCACCTCCCCACACACACCCTCACCTCATACTTACCTCCGGAGCCCAGCACTGCAATCTTTGGTGGAGCGGGGACATGTCTGGACTCTTCAAAGCCGACCGCAAACTGAAGAAATGCCGGTAAGCTGTATAATGGCATAAATGGGAGGTTTTCAACTTATGTGGATATCTCTGTGATTTTTTTTGACTTTTGGCACCAAATTTTCAACATAGGGTTCTTGGGACCCCTCTTCATGAATTCAGTCACTGTCATGGCATTATTCGGCCTCAAAAGGTGATTTCATGGTTACCGCGTGGACTCACCTTTTGGGACTGAGTAACAAAACAACAGTGCCACTGTTCATGAGGTGGGCTCCCAAAAAGCATATGTTGCAAATTTGGTGAAAAAATACCAAAAAATTACTGTGTTACAAGGGTGCATTACGCAGTTTCTACGCATGCTTATAACTTCAAGAATTTTTTAATATTTTCACTCCAGATTTTCAACATTGCCATTTTTACATACCTCCTTATGAACAGTACAGCAGTCATTGTTCACATCCTGCCCCAAATGTGTTTTCACACATCTGGCGCACAATGGCACGGTCACTGTGGGAAATCAATGTTCAGAACAGACTAAGAAAATCACAGTGACACTGTTCATGACCAGATGTCCCAAAATGCCTATGTTGAAAATTTGGTGACAAAATTCCACAAAATAACTATGTTATGAGCGTGCATTGTGCAGTTTCCATGCACACTCATAACTTTGAGAATTTTTAATATTTTCAGTCCAGATTTTCAATGTTGCCATTTTTGCTCACCTCCTTACGAACAGTACAGCTGTCATTTTTCACATCCTGTCCAAAATGTGGTTTTGCACATCCGATGCACGATGGTGCAGTCGCTGTGGGAAATCAACGTTCAGAACAGTTTAAGAAAATCATAGTGAAACTCTTCATGAGCAGAGGTCCCAAAATGCCTATGTTGAAAATCTGGTGAAAGAAAAAATGACTGTGTTATGAGCGTGCATTACGCAGTTTGCATGCACACTCCTAACTTTAAGAATTTTTAGTATTTTCACTCCAGATTTCCAACATTGTCATCTCTTCACACCTCCATGTGAATGGTGCTCCAGTCACTTTTCACATCCTGCCCGAACAGTGGTTTCGTACATTTGGCGCAGAATGGCGCAGTTGCTGTGGGAAATCATCGTTTGGGACAGATTAACAAAATCACAGTGCCACTGTTCATAAGCAGAGGTCCCAAATGCTTTCATCAGGTGGGAGTTGCAAAAAGGCCATGTTGAAAATGTGTGCAAATACCCACAAATGCCCAGGGTATTAAGGGTTTCTAACCATAATATCCCACCCTCGCAGAACTGACAGGTGTCAGGGTGTGCCTTTGGATTGCCGGGCTGTAATGCTCATGCCATTCCACCTCCACCCTGCAGCCAGTGACTGGCATCGAAGTCTGCCTTGGACTCTTCAGCCCCAGAGTTCACCCCATTCTCCTATACCGCACCCATTTCAGCGTATGTTCTCATGGAATGGGGTGACTGTAAAGCCAAACACGCCAAGGCACACCTCAACACTTGCCGGTGTCTGCGGGTTAGGATGAGGTGAAATGGTATAAGTGTTATGGGCAATGACCCAAAGACATGCCCCAATGCCTGTCCGTCTCTGCAGGGTGGAGGTGGGGTTGGTGTGAAGTTCAGTACTTTACTGCCATTCCTGTTCTGCATCTGTCTAACTCCTGCACTTCCAATGCTAATACCAGCAAGCAAACATTTGGCATTGACAAATACTTGTTAATATTTTCACTCCAAATTTTCAACACTGCCATTTTTTCACACCTCCTTATGAAGAGTACAGCTGTCATTTTTCACGTCCTGCCTGAAATGTGTTTTTTGCACGTGGCACACAATGGCGTGGTCGCTGTGGGAAATCAACATTCAGGACAGACTGACAAAATCACAGTGACACTGTTCATGAGCAGAGGTCCCAAAATGCCTATGTTGAAAATTTGGTTAACAAAAATCCCCAAAATAAGTGCATTATGGGCGTGCGTTGCGCAGTTTCTACACAAGCTCGTGAGTTCACCAATTTTTCATATTTTCACTCCAGATTTTTAACATTGCCATTTATTTACACCTCCTTATGAACAGCACAGCTGTCATTTTTCACATTCTACCCAAAATATGTTTTCACACCTGTGGCACCAAATGGCGCAGTCACTAAGTCACCTTTCGGCTAACAAACTGATAGTACCACTGTTCATGAGGTGGGGTCACAAAAAGCTCATGTTGAAAATTTGGAGTGAAAATACCAACAAACGCCCAGGGTGCTAGGGTTTCCAACCATAACGCCTTGCCCTGTAGAGAATGACAGGTGTCAGGGACATGACTTGGGATTGTCAGCTATAATGCTCATGCCATTCCACCCCCACCCTGCAGCCAGTGACAGGCATCGAGGTGTGACTTGGACTCTTCAGCCCCAAAGTTCACCCCATTCTCCTATACTGCATCCATCTTTGTGTATTTCATTATGGAATGGGGTGAGCATAAGGCCTGAAGATCTCAAGGCACACTGCAACTCTTCTCAGTGTCTGCAGGGTAGGCTGAGGTGAAATGGCATGAGCATTATGGCCAACAACCCAAAGACACATCCCAATGCATGTCAGTCTCTGCAGGGTGGGATGGGGTTGGTGTCAGTTCACTACTTCACTGCCATTTCTATTATGCATCTCTCTAACTCTTGCACTACCAATGCTAATGCCAGCAAGACAACATTTGGCATTGACAAATGCTGTTTTTTTATTATTGCAGACTGTATACCTGAGGATGTTTTAGGCAAAAAAAGATCTTGCTAATATCTGGGCTGTTAGCCCAGCTTCTACTTGTGGCCTCCTCACAAGTTAATAATAGTCACACTGGCATTAAGTTAAATAAAATAAGGTGGCTTTAAACCCTCCCTGTCCACATCTCTCCTGAGCCTCTGCAGCAAATTGAAACAGAGCTCCTCTACATTACAGCTATAAGTCACCAAACTCCCAGTCCTCACACTCTTTGCCAGCCACACCTGATCACAGATGCCCAGCACATTCAAATCCTTCCCAAGATTGATGTGCCTTTTTAAACCAGAGACACACCACTCACCTCATTGCTCCTGTATCATTCCCAACCCTGAACCATGATCAGGGCTGCTCCCTCTGGGGTGAGAAAGCATGCTGCTTGCTCCATCCTCTCATAGTTCCACTTGCCACACCCAAGGTCACTGAATTCTGGGTCCACTGCAGAAACCAATAAAGCAAGCTTGCACACAGCTGCAGAAATTCTGCAAAGATGGCCAGTGCAGATCGGAACTGCAAATAGGTGGCAGCATTGTGCAGTCTCAGCCTGTGCCTACAGTTAAAATGGCTTCTAGGCTAATGTGGCTGCCAACCATTTTAACACAGCACTAGAAGCTCTTTGACAAAAAATAGCACATTCACATGATCCAGCAGCAAACTTAACACACATCTTGCACATATTCTGATAAGATGCAACACAAACCTCTCCCCAGTGCTTGGAGTTTGGGGCCCGGGTAATTCTTTGTAAGATTGTGGGATTCCAATCCTGCAGTGTACCCTTTACGTTAGCCACTTAAAGGGAGAGGTCTCTGAATAAAAAAGATTGTAAATGACAAACACTGTCCCTTGGTCACAAACACATATCCCATCCCCTAAATCAGAAACATTACAGAAAGCATAATTAACAAGCATTTGTCAATGCCGAATGTTTGCTTGCTGGCATTGGCATTGGTAGTGTAGAAGTTACAGAGCTGCATAATAGGAATGGCAGTGAAGTATTGAACTGAAGCCAACCCCACCACCACCCTGCAGAGAGTGACAGGCATTGGGGTGTGCCTTTGGGTCGTCAGGCATAACGAGCACGCCATTTCACCACACCCTACCCTGCAGACACTGACAAGTGTCACGGTGTGCCTTGGGGTCTTTGGCCCTTATACGCACCCCATTCCATCAGGAAATATGGTGAGATGGGTGCGGTATAGGAGAATGGGGTGAAGTTTGGGCCCGAAGAGTCCGAGGCACACCTTGATGCCTCTCACTGGCTGCAGGGTGTGGGTGGGGTGGAATGGTATGAGCATGACAGGCAAAGAATCCCAAGTAACACCCTGATGCCTGTCATTCTCTACAGGGTGGGGCGTTATGGTCGGAAACCCTAACGCCTCAGGCATTCATTGGTATTTTCACTCCAAATTTTCAACATGGTTTTTTTGTGACCCCCCACCTCATGAACAGTGACAATATCAGTTTGTTAGCTGAAAACTGCTTTTGCACAGCGACTATGGCATTTGGCACCACAGGTGCAAAAACACATTCCGAACAGGATGTGAAAATGACAGCGGTACTGTTCATGGGGAGGTGTAAAATGGCAATGTTGAAAATCTGCTGTGAAAATCTTTAAAAACTTGTGAAGTCGCGAAGGCATGTAGAAACTGTGCAAACACACCCATAATGTAACTAGTTTGGGGATTTTTTACAGCAGATTGTTAACTCAGGCATTTTGGGACCTCCGATCATGAACAGTGTCAGTGTGATTTTCTTTATCTGTCGAACAATGATTTCCCACAGCGACCCGCATTTCTGTGCTGAAAGTGTGAAAATGCATTTACGCCCATGTTGTGGAAAATGACAGCTGTACTGTTCATAAGGAGATGTGGAAAATGCCACTGGTGAAAATTTGGACTGAAAATATTACAAATTCTTACCAGGGTGCGTGGAAACTGCGCAATGCTCACTCGTAACACAGTAATTTTATGGAGTTTTGTCACAAAATTTTCAACATAGCCATTTTAAGACCTCTGCTAATGACCAGTGTCACTGTGATTTTCTTACTCTGTCCCAAACATTGTTTCCGCACACCGACTGTACCATTGTGCGCTACATGTGTGGAAACACATTTTAGGCGAGATGTGAAAAATGGTAGCTGTACTGCTCATAAGGAAGTGCGGTAAAATGGCACTGTTGAAAATCTGGTGTGCAAATATTACAAATTCGCAAACTTGTCAGCGTGCGTAGGAACTGCGCAACGTGCGCTCCTAAAACAGTAATTTTTGGGAATTTTTTCACCAAATTTTCAACATAACCATTTTAAGACCTCTGCTCATGAACAGTATCACAGTGATTTTCTTAATGTGTCCGATATATTGATTTACTTTTTACCGACTGTGCCATTGTGCGCTACATGAGTGGAAACACATTTTGGGTGAGATGTGAAAATGACAGCTGTACTGCTCATAAGAAAGGTGTAGTAAAATAGCAATATTGGAAATCTAGGTGAAAATATTGAAAATTCCACGAACTTACTGACGTACGTAGGAACTGCATAGCATACGCTTCATAAAACAATCATTTTAGGAATTTTTCACAAATTTTAAAATAGGCTTTTGAGAAACCACCTTATGAACACTGGCAGTGTCGTTTCATTAATCATTCCGGAAAGGTGATTTTGCGCAGTGGCTGCGAAATCACCCTTCGGGCCCGAGTAACGCCATGACAGTGACAGCACTCATGGAAAGGGATCCCAAAAACCCCATATTAAAAATTTGGTGCAAAAATTCCAAAAAATGGCTGAGATATGCAATAAAGTTGAAAAAACCCTATCTATCCCATTATACAGCTTACCGGCATTTCTTCAGTTTGCGGTCGGCTTTGAAGAGTGCAGACGTGTTCCCGGTCCGCCGAAGATCATCGCGCCGAGCTCCGGAGGTAAGTATGGGGTGAGAGGGGGGTGTGGGGAGGCAGGGTGCGTAGGTGGGTGCGGGTTGTGGGAGGGGGCAGGAGAAGCACCGAGGACAGTTTTGTATTTACAGGTTTTTTATTTCCCTAAGATGGCGCGGGCGTTTGGGATGGGCTCCCAGCGTGGCAGCTGGAAGGATGTTGGTGGGGGCAGGGCGGCGGGGATTGGGCACCCCGTGGCATAACATCATTTTGCCATGCTGGGTGGGCTCCTCAGCGTGGCACCTGGATGCTTGGGGGGCGTGCAGCCGACCGGGGATTGGGCACCCCAGTCGCCCATGAAACATTTTGCCATGCTGGGGTGGGCTCCCAGCGTGGCACCTGGATGCTGGGGGAGTACAGCCGGCGGGGATTGGGCACCCCCATCAGCCCGTACAGTGTGGGGAGGAGAGGCGCATGAGCACGCGGTGTGCGTGCGTCGTGGCAGCGGTGTGTGTGTGTGGAGGGGGATCTCTGCTCACTGAAGCAGAGCTCTCCTTCAACTGTATGCCACTGCATTTTCAACTGTCATAGACAGCTGGAGCAGTGATTGGCGCACTGCTACCACGTCTGCAAACATAAAAGGTGATCCTGCAGTGCTCACAGGACTCTGTTTACACCCAGGCCAGCCTGAGCCCAGAACAGGACACTGCAATGCTCAGCATTCCACACTTGTTAGCAAAGAATACTTGCCATGCTGCCATAAGCAGAGATACTCTCCTCATTTTGCAGTTATTCCTACTACCAGGTCACGATCTAGGCTGCACTCCCTCTAGTTCTGAGTCACAACTAGTATATCCAGATTCTTGAATGCTTGCTGTCTGTCCCCAACCCCTCCTGTTCCTGCTCTGGCCTGATGCATCCTCACAAAAAAAAAAAAGTAACAATAATAAAGCGATGTTGTCATGCTAGGTGGGATCCACAAGATAATAACAGCTGCAGCTGAGGAGGAGGAAGAAAAAAACCAAAAGGAACACACTCAAAGCCAGAAGTGAAAGCTACAGTACACAAAGCTGTAATGTGCATAAAGTGCATAAAGTGCTAACGGAGTTACACAGCAGCTGACTCAGCCGTGACAAGCTCACAGGTGGGTCAGCTGCTGTGTATAACATTCTTCTAACTTTAATGTGGCATTCAGTTCAGGCTCTGAGTGCTTTTTTTCCCTTGACCGATTGCTAAAACAATGCACCATGGTTCTCGAACTGCCCTTTTCTTTTTCCGAACAACTGCAGCTGCTTGTTAACTTGAAAAATGATGACTGGTACCAAATGCAGCTGCAGCCTTGTCAGTAGATGCTAGTCAGTCCATTTGTAGTAAATGACCACCAGTGTTAGGCAGTCAAATCAGATATCATGGAGTAAAGGACAGACAGGTGGTGATGGATAATGCAGTGGTGCATGCTTGGCTTGCCCCCTGACCCCCATACAAAAATAAAATGAAACTCAGAGGGAGCTAAGCTTGAACAAGTATGCCAGCAGCTTGCAATTAAAACAGCAGCAGTTTGGGAGAGAGCCCAGAAGACCATGGTCCCTGTGCACTGGTGTGGTTTGCATAACAGTAAATCTGACCCTGGCTATTCATCATCCTTTACAATGGGTCCAATCTGCTGACTTCCTTTATAAGACTATTCATGTAGTTTTAAAAGGACTTTTTTATTATTTTTTATTTGTGTTTCCAGTCTAATTTCTGCCTCACCATTAGCTGTTCTAATATGTCTCTTACAACTCTTAACTTCATCCTTGTACATGTCCCATTTTTTGATGGTATTACTCTGTTTAGTTGTCTTAGAATGATTACTTGAATGGGGCGTGGCTTAGCCGTCGGAGTAATGGTTGCTTAATCTCTTCAGCTCTCCCTAACTCAGGCAATATCCGTGTTCTGGCGCCACGATCCTTGGACATCGGGACCCCCCAGTACTCTTAAATGTTGTGGTAACTCCCTCCTGACTGAATGGCATCTGTATTCAGCAGAATCCAATGTGATTTGCTTCTCAACAGTGCCAGGTATCTCTGACCGCATTGGAGCATTAGGCGTATAGGCCTAACCTGTTCACATTCAGTGGATGGTTTGGCGCAGTCTGCTGCATTCTGCCTACCTCTGTCCCAACTGGGAGTCTGTGTCTGTATTCTGGGTCATCGCTGTGGCCTTTGTTAAGCTCGAATATGTCTACTCAAGGCTCACCCTCTCAGCCTTGGGGTGCTCAGTCGCTGGCTCCACCAGCTTCTGTGGGGGACTCACTCCAATATAGCACGCGGATGCTGGAAGCCCTCCTGGTCCGTGTGGATGACATCAGTCTGTCCCTCACAGGCACTGTGGCTAATGTACAACAATTGCAAGATAGGATAAATGTATTTGAGCAGCGTCTGAACACCTGTGAGCAGCAACAAATGAAACCTTTACACCGCATTCAGATAAGCGAGGAACAACTGGCGGTTTTATGGGACAGAGCTGAGGACCAGGAGAACAGGGCCAGGTGCAACAATCTGCACATTGTTGGAATTCCAGAGGGGGGGCAGAAGGACAGTCCATGGAGCGTTTTCTAAATGATAATCTGCCTGTTATGTTGGGGGATAGATGGAGAGGCCCCATGGACATGGAAAGGGCCCACCAGATAGCATGGTGACGAGACAAGAACTCTCAAGTCCCCAGACCCATCGTGGCTTATTTCCTACGCTACTCCATGAAAGAACATATTTTGAGGGCAGTCAGGGACTTGGGGCAAGTTTGCCGGAAAGTGTTGCCTGTTTCCTTCTATCAGGATTTCGCCCATGAAACTGCAACTAGAAGGTGATCCTTTGGCCCCCTAAAAAAATTCCTGTATCAGCACAATTTCCAGTTTAGGTTCCATGAACTTACCAACCTGCATGTCTCTAAAGACGGAAGGAACTGGTGGCTGAACATCCTGTGGATATTGAAAGATGGCTGGACAAATTCTGGCCCACTCTACGTATTCTGACTACAGTCCCAGAAGGCTCTAGGAGCCAATAATGCTGCAACCAGTAGGGGAACTGGCAGGCAGGTGGGTGGTTTCTGGAGGACTCTTGAGCAGATGGACATGTCACAGCTCATCCTGGTCCCTCTGCCTCATTTGGATCCCCTGCTAGGTACCTCCTCCAGTTATGCCTGACCTCAGTCCTCTCCTTCAGGTGTTCCCTCTCTGCCACCTGCTCTACTCCACAGCAGAGGCAGAGGGAGCATAGCGGGTCTTAGCTGCTCCAAGAGTTTCAATTGAATGCTCCTCTGGCAAAGATTTCCAGGGAGGTCCATGCTCCAGACTCACTCCCTATTCCTCTAGAGTGCCAGGACATAGAAACATAGAAACATAGAAGTTGGTGGCAGATAAGGACTGCAAGGCCCATCCAGTCTGCCCATTTCTTTTTCTGCCTTATGAATGTGCGATCGGCCTTTGCTCTGTCAATGGCCTATCTATTCATACTCATCTGTATTGCTCCCTTATGCCTATTTGAAGCCCTGCACTGTATTCATATCCACCACTTCCTGAGATAGGCCGTTCCATGCATCCACCACCCTTTCTGTGAAAAAGAACTTCCTCACATTACCCCTTAATTGGCCTCCATCTAATCTCATGCTGTGTCCTCTTGTTCTGCTATTTTTCTTATATTGAAACATGTTAGACTCTTTCACCTTGTTAATGCCCTTAAGGTGTTTGAATTTTTCGATCATATCACCTTTCTCCCTCTTTTTGCTCTAGGGTATACATACTGAGTTCCGTTAATCTGACTTCATATGTTTTCTGATGCAGTCCCTGCAAAATTTTGGTTGCCCTTCTCTGGACTGCATAAATTTGGTTAATGTCCTTGTGAAGGTATGGCCTCCAGTACTGCATGCAGTACTCCAGATAGGGCCTAATCAGTGTCTTGTAAAGAGGAATTATTACTTCCCTCTTCTGACTTGTGATACCCCTACTAATACACCCCAACATCCCTCTAGCCTTACCTGCTGCTTTAGTGGTCTGCTTGGATGATTTCAGGTCATTGGTGATGATGATGCCCAAGTCTCTTTCTTCCCTTGTGACTGCCAGCAACTCCCCTCCCAGCGTATAGGTGGCTTCAGGGTTTCTCTTCCCTATGTGCATGATCTTGCACTTCTTGGCATTAAACCCCAGTTGCCACTCTTCCGATCATTTTGCTAGTTTATCCAGATCTCTTCTTATTCTGCCCACCCCATCTGGATCATCTACTCTGTTACAGATCTTGGTGTCATCTGCAAACAGACAAACCTTATCCTGCAGTCCATCTGCAGTGTCACTGATCAAGATATTGAAGAGGACTGACCCCAGGACTAATCCCTGAGGTACCCCACTTGTGACTTGCATCTCTTCTGACTGTATACTGTTTACCACCACTCTCTGTTTTCTGCCCGTCAACAAGTTTCTCACCCAGTTGACCAACATCTGACCCACCCTGAGCCGTCCCAGCTTATTAATCAATCTTCTATGTGGAATAGTATCGAAAGCTTTGCTGAAGTCAAGGTAGGCGACATCAACTGCTCCTTCTTGGTCCACCACTCTGGCTACCCAGTCAAAGAAATCTATGAGATTAGTTTGACAGGACCTTCCATTTGTAAACCCATGCTGTCTTGGATTCTGTACTCCTATGGATTCCAGGTGTTGCACTATCCTTTCCTTAAGGAGTGCCTCCATAATCTTGCCCACTACTGAGGTAAGACTGACTGGTCTGTAGTTCCTCTGTCTCCTCCCTGCTACCACTCTTGTGAAGAGGGATCACATGAGCCCTTCTCCAGTCTTCTGGGACCTCTCCTGTGCTCAGAGACTCACTAAGCAGTTCTGATAATGGCTCTGCTAGTTCCACCCTTAGCTCTTTAGTACCCTGGGATGTATGCCATCAGGTCCCATTGCCTTGTCCACCCTGAGCTTATCATGCTCTTGTAGGATCCTTTATTTTGTGAAGGGATTAGTGCACACCTCCTCCCTGTGTCCATGGTGCTGAGCTATGGGCCCTGCCCTACCTTCTCTTCAGTAAATACTGAGCAGAAGTATCTATTTAGGATAGATGCTTTTACATGGTCCTCCTCCTCACATGCCCCTTTATCCTCATTGATCTTAGCAATATCCCATCTGAACTTTCACCTTTCACTAATGTATCTATAGAAAGTCTTGTAACCTTCTTTTACTGTTCATGCTAGTGTTTCCTTGGTTTGGGCCTTTGCCTGCCTTACTGCCTTCCCTGCTTCCCTTAGGGAAGTTTGGTATACCTCCTTATCTTCATCCTGCTGCGTTCCCTTATATTTTCTGAAGGCCAGTCTTTTGGCTCTGACCTTTTCTGCTACTGTTTTTGAGAACAAAGTGGTTTCCTTCTTCTTTTGCACTTTCTTTTCTCACTAACAGAATGGGATGTTGCTTCAAGTATTGCATCTTTGATGCTTGCCCACTTTGCCTGTACCCCCTCACCTGTTTATCTTTTTGCTAGGGCTAGCTTAACTTTGTTGGCCATCTTACCAAAGTCAGCTCCTCTGAAGTCCCATATTTTTACCTTGGAATGGGATGATTTAGTTCTAGTGACCAAATTAAACCATACCATGTGATGGTCACTAGCCTCCAGGTGACCTTCTACCTAGAGATCTGTGATACTTTCCTGTTACTCAGTAGTAGATCTAGGATAGCCCTGTATCTTGTAGATTGTTGTATCAGTTGTTTGAGGCCCTCCCCCTGTTGGGAATCCACCATGTGTGTAGTTCTGGCAGATGTTCCTGCTGGTATTGACCAATCTGTATCTGGCATGTTGAAGTCTCCCATTATCAGAACCTCCCCTTTAGCTGTCATGTTTTGTATATCTTCTAACAGTAATGTATATATGCCCTCCCCCTGGTCTGGAGGCCTGTACACAACCCCAGTTCGTATGGCTGTCCCATTTCCTGTTTTCAAGGTGACCCACAGTTCTTCTGGCTCTTTATGTGTATTCTGAATTTCTGTAGCTTTGATATTTTCATTTACATAAAGGGCCACTCCACCACCATCTTTTTGCATCTTGGTCTCTTCAGAACAATGCATAGCCAGGTACTGAAGTCTCCCAAGTGTGGTTACCGGTGAACCAGGTCTCGCTAATGGCTACTATGTCCATTTTGCCTCTGTCATGATTGCCTGCAGGTCTGGGCTCTTTATTTATTTATTCTTTATTTTCTTTATTTAGAGTCTAGGATTACAAGTACCTTTGAGCCAAGGCTCTTTTACAAAGGTTCCATGTGAATTGAGGTACAATGCAAACATTACATAGAGTCGAGTAACAATGCATAAATGGTGCACATATATTTTTAAGCTGCTGAAATACATTGCATTGAGGGAAAGTGAGTACCAGTGAGCAGGGTAGCCAGAAGTAACTGAGGATTGGAATGGACACAAAAAGAGCGGTGCAGCCGTGGGCATTTGTCAGGCCTCAAAAAAGTGCTTGGGGTAGGGAGAAAAACAGGAGGAGAGGGTAGGTTGTAGGAAGAGGAAGAGAGTGGGTAGGTGTAGAAGTGCTAGGAGGGAGATCAGATTATGAGGGACAGTCGCAGGAGCTAGAGGCAGCTAGGTGGAGATGAAGGTTGGCTTTGAATGGGCCTAGCTTTTGCAGAGAGGGGATGTCTTTATTGAGTCCATTAATCCAGCTAGGAGCTTGGTACACAAGGGATCTTTGGATCTTGTTTCCCAGACCTGAGCATTTGTGTATGATTTTCCATTGGCCAGATTTGGTGTGTGTTGGTTGTCGGGCGAGGCCCGAGTTTTCCCAGCGCTAGATGGGGATCTGGACCTTTTTCCTTATCTGGTGGTGCAAATGAACTATAAACATGCTGAATTCCTGTTTGACCACTAGCTGAGGGGGGGGGAGGGGTGTTCTTCCCATTCGACGTACGACCTGACAGATATGGAAATGGAGATGGCAGTTGATTGGGCCGACTATCCTGACTCTTCGCTACTCAGAGTGGTGGATGCTCTGTGTGGCCAGGTTAAATCTCCTATGTAGCTGCTGTTTCTTCCGGGACTGAACTCTCCTAGTACCCCACTGGTCCCCACCGAGAAGGCCGAATGCCCCATTGGTTAAAGTGTGGACTTGATTACTTTCTGTTTGCAGTTACTCTGCCTAGTACTTATGTCTGTTGGTTAATCTCTTCTCCAGATTCCCTGCATACTGGGGTCTAGACCCTATTACTGCAGGAGCAGGGATTCACTGGGAGGTTTGGTGTTTTTTGTGTGAGAATCTCTGTGTTCCCCCCCTCCCCTAACGCTACAACCAGTTGTAGGGTGGGTCAGTTTGCTACGCCTGGTTGTCAGGCTCTATCTGTTCCCTTTACAATTGAGTTCTGATAGTGCATTCCCATTTGGCCCTCTGTGCAGGTGGGGCTGTAATATGGGCCCTGGATACAGTGCCAGGCCATGATGGATACCAAGCCTTTCTCTGGGGGGGGGGTTTGTAACCTTGCCCCCCCATTAGTGGCAAGCTAGTACCTGTAACATAATTGGTAGATGGCAGATCCCGTTACCTCTCCCCTCCCAGCTGATCCTTAGTATCCATTCCTTCCCGCCCCACCCACCTCCCTCCCTAATTCTCCCCTTCCCCCGGTTTTTCCCTCGATGTCCCGGTGCCCAACTTTGGGATTGTTGTCTGTATAGGGCGAGTCGAACCCAGTTGGTTCTAAGCAGTTTCCCAGTGTTGGGTTTCGAAGGCCGGTGTAGCTGAGTGTACCTGTCTCCCAGTACTCTCTTTTGCAATCAGCCTCGAATCCAGTAGCGTATTTATGCTTGTTTACAGTTCTGTTTATACATTTCTGCTTGAGCATAGCTGATGTTTTTTCCCTACTCTCGTTTGCATTTTTTCTCAGTGGTTATTGATCTTTCTTTTTTGCCTCTTTCCTCCTCTTTTAGCCTGTCTCTGGAGTTAGTGTCACTACCTCTTCCCTCCTAAAAATTCATCTCTTTTCTCCCTGGTGCTAAAGGCTCGTGTAAGTACCTTCTAGGAGTGTTGCTCTGGTTTCTGGTTCCTTTATCTCCTCCTCCCTACCTAGCCATCAGTCTGAGTAGTACCATCTACATTCTTTATCCCTGGTTTGGCCCTAAAGTGAACCCCCTCCCCCGTGGGGGAGTCTTTTAGTCTCCTGGAACATTAAAGGCCCCACCCGTTAAGCATGAAAGGTACTCAATACCTCAGATCTCTCCGCACAGACATTACCTTGCTTCAGGAAATGGATCTCCTGCCTAGGTCAGTGCCCTGGCTGAAGAAATTCTGGGTGGGGAGGTTCATGCTAGCTCGGCTCTCTCCAAGGTCAAAGGTTTGCCATTCTGGTGCCTGATTCCTCACCATGGGTGGTGGATGACTCCTGGAAGGACTCCCAAGGTAGGTGGGTGGTAGTTCAGCATTCCTCCTGACTGGACAGCACATTATTGCCAATGTATGCTCCCTATGAAGATCACTCTGATTTCTTCCTGCACTCAGTCAAGCCCATCGCCTCTGGCTCCTAGATGGTTCTAATATCCCTATTCTCATTGGTGGAACTTCAACCTAGTCCGCGATATGTTCTTGGATGAGTCCAAGCTCACCCTAAAGCTCGGGCAGCTTTATAAAATCTGCAGGAAGAGTGGGGTCTGGTCGACATGTGGCAGCGTGATCACCCCACTGGGCGGGATTACACTTTTTATTGCATGTCCACACCACCCATAGCCATATCGATTATTGGCTGGCTAATGTAGTGGCTGCACAAGGGATCTCTGAGAATAAAATTGAGAGTATTCTCATCTCTGATCATGCCCCGATTTTGACCTCCTATACCCCTATGGGACAACATCCGACAGGTACTCTATGGAGGTGTAATCCATTACATCTTAAGGTTCCTGAGTTTTGTCAAATCATCTACCAGATGGTTCAGGACTACTTTTCCATCAATTCGGATGGGGTGGTATCCCCAGGCACGGTCTGGGAAGCCTTTAAAGCTGTCCTTTGGGGGTGCATCATTGCGTATGTGGACGCCAATAAAACAGGGCCTGTAAGGTGACCTTGCTGCACTACAGGTTGACTCTTGCTGGCCTTGAGAAACGGTTTCAGTCTATGGACACCTGCATCGAATGACTCCTCCACCGCTGCATAGTCAGACTGAAATACCAAATCAACACCATCCTTCACCAGAAGGCAGAATGGCTTCTCTTGCAAGCTAAGCATGCTTTCTGGGATGTGGGTGAGAATAGCGGTAGGCTCTTGGCATTCAGGCTTCACAAACAACAGTCCTCCTCCTGCATCCATGCCCTCTGAGATAAATTGAGTAAAGTAGTCCATGAGCCCCAAGAGCATAACAAAATAATGCAATCCTTTTACGCATCCCTCTATCAGTCGCACTCTTCCCTGCCGCCTTCTCAGCTAAAGCAGGGCCTGAGCAGGTTCTGCCTGGGCTCAGTTCAGCCAGTGCTAACTCCCAGCCAGATCACTCAGCTGGATGCTCCGATCACTGGGCTCGAAATTAGACAGGCTTTGTACCAGATGGTGCTGGAGAAAGCCCCCGGCCCAGATGGCATGTCAGCAGAGCTTTATCAGGCTCTGGGGCATATATAACTCCTTTTTGCTTTTGACTCTTCAGGAAATGCATGGGTGCAATCCCTCTCTCCTACAATGAGGAAGCTCTCATAACTCTCCTCCCTAAGAAGTTCAGCGCCTCTCAATTGCACAAATTGTCACCCCATTTCGCTCTTGTCAGTATACATGAAAATATTAGCCAAAATTCTGGCCACCAGGATGCTGAACATCCTTTTCTCCATCATTCATCCAGCGCAGACAGGTTTTATGAAGGGCAAGTCTGGTGCTGATAACACCAGACTGTTGCTCAGCCACAAATGGGTAGCATCCCAGCCAGCCCTACCTATAGCGGCTCTTGCTGATGTTTTCACCATAGCCTTTGATTCGATAGAGTGGGACTACCTACATGAAGTGCTTCAGTTATACGGCTTTGGCCCATACTTTTGTCAGTGGGTAACCACCCTATGTAGCTCCTCAGTAGCCTGCATTATCACTAACACCACCATTTCGGACCCCTTTCCCCCTGCAGAGAGGGACCCGGCAAGGGTGCCCCTTATCCCCTCTCCTTTTCTTGGTAGACTTAGATTTCCTCATGCGGGAATTTATAGCTTCAGACTCAATCTCTGGCCTGGAAGTGGTGGGAACTCCCTAATTAGTAGTGGCTTATGCTGATGATCTCCTGCTCACCCTTTTGAACCCCCAGAAATAACTTCCAACAGTCCTATACATCCTCCATGACTTTGCTTCTCTCTCAGCACTGCGAGCAAATCAGAAAAAGACCATTTTGGGCTCCCTTGAATGTTGCCTGCTATAAAGAATATCTGCAGGGCACTGAGCTGTACTGGGCAGATCAGGGGTTCTCTTATTTAGGACTTTATATTCCCAATAGATGGTCAGAGCTGAAGTCTTCTAATTTTAACCCTCTCGTGACCCAATTATCCTCTGAGGTGGAGAGATGGCGCAAACTTCAATTGTTGCTACCTGGTAGAGTGGTTGCAGTGTGCATGATGCTCCTGCCATGGGTTATGTACCTCCTTAATAACCTGCCAATCTACCTGTCTCCCAAACTGTTTGCCTCTCTTGATTGTCTCATGTCCCGATATCTTTGGGTCGGCAAATCTCCAGGTGGGGCAAGACAGTTGCGAGCACATTGGACCTATGGTGATTAGGGGCCCCGTGGTTTAAGGGTTACCACTTAGCCTGCATGGCCACTTCTGCTGCTCATTGGTTTGTGCTGGGGGCACACTGTGACCTGCCATGGGTGCAGCTGGAAGCCAGTTTGACCAATGGCTACCCCTTGGCTATGTTGCTTAATCTAGAGGTTAAAGGGACCCAGAGTCTCTCTCCTACTATGCTAGAGACCTGTAAGGAGTGGAGGTCACTTATATCTCTCTCCCACACACCCCATGTGGTCTGGGTCCCCCGAGGTATGTCTCTTTATGGCATAATAGGCTTCTCATGGTCGGAGGCCTGCCTCTGGACTGGCCTACCTGGGAATCACAGGGTATTCTCCGGGTGCAGAATATTTGCCTACCCAACTCTGATGATCTGCTTTCCTTTGGGCAATTGCAAGCCAAGTTCCAGCTCCCTTCCAAAAAATGTTTGGCAGTTCCTCCAAATGAGAAGTGCAGTACAGGGCCTCTCAACCCGATACAGTGATGATAGTAAATGGAGGTGGCTGGTGACCCTACATAAGTCCCAGAATTTTTGAGGGCTAATTGGTCACTTGTATAGGACTTGAAGGAATGCCCAACCTGATCCATCCACCTCTAGTAGGTTGAAATGGGTGGCTGACCTCAACAGTCCCATCTTGGAGAGAGCATGGTCTAGGTATCTACGAGATGCGCACAGTCTCTACAGGACACCAAGAGCCAGTTTCTCCAACTTAAAATTCTACTTTATTGGTACCATACCCTGGTGGTCCTTTTGCTCGGGGCCTTCTGGGGCACTCCTAATGCTGGTGATGCTAGCAACCTGACTCCCACTTGCTTCATGTCCTATGGACTTGTCCTCAACTATTGCCTTTTTGGACCTCGGTGGCCTCGGACTGCTCCAAGGTGGTAGGTTCTACTATATCTTTGGTGGATCTGAGGCTCCTTCTGGGTGACACCACATCATTGGACACTCTTTTGGTACCTCATCATGAATAGTTGATGCTTGCCCTTCTGGAGGCTAAATGGCTTCTGTTAATGCACTGGCGCCAGGTGACCTTGCCCTCCTGGATGGTTTGGCAAGCAGCCTTAGCCCATCTATCTCTACTTGAATGCCTCTCTTATGCCCACCAGGGGCAACTGGACCAGTGTTTGGCTAAATGGGATGCTTATCTGCACTCTCTTCTGTGTAAGATTCCCCTTCCTCCTTGTAGCCCTCCTATCTGAACCTTTAGCACCTTCTCTTTTTCAGATACTTGTTGTAACTTTCCTTTTCCTCTGTGATCTTTTCACAAGTATGAATATGCTTCACTGTTTACTAACTCATTTGCCTTGTTGTGAGGCAGTATTGTTATGTCTATTTGAGACAAGACTAACATGGGTAAAGTATGTTAACTGTTGTGCACACCTTATCGGTGGCTATTTTTGCTGCACTGTATTGTTTGGTGTTTGCTCACCTAAAACTCAATAAAATCATTCTATGTTAAAAAAAAAGGATGATTACTTGAATGCACAGAGAAGCGATGAGAGGTAACATTACTAATTCCACTCTTAAGGACCAAAGCTGGGAGCAAGACACTCCTCTCTCCCACCTCCAGTGCCTGGAGTTCTCATGTTAGCTGGTCTGAGGGAGTGGGTGTGTCACACATTGCAAGGTGACATTTTGCTGTGCAAGGAGGGATAGGGGGATACTGGGATGCATAGGGAGAGGCATCACCAGTAGAAAACAGGAAGTTGTTATCCCCTCTGTACAGACAGCTGTTGAGACCCTATCTGGAGTACTGCGTGCAGTTCTGGAGACCCAATCTCTGCAAAGACATAGACAGGATGGAAGCTGTCCAGAGGAGGGCAACTAAAATGGTGCAGGGCCTGCACTGAAGACATATGAAGAGAGACTTAAGGAGCTTAATACAGATAGCCTTGAGGAAAGGAGGGAGACGGGGGACATGATAGAAACTTTCAAGTACCTCAAGGGAATCAACAAAGTCCAAGAGGGTAGCATCTTTCAAAAAAAGAGGTGTGCAAGAACAAGGGGGCACAATTTGAAGATGGGGGGTGGCTCAGAGGTAATGTAAGGAAGTATTTTTCACAGAGAGGTTGTGGATGCATGGAGCGGCCTTCCGGAGGTTGTGGAGTCAAAACAGTGGTTGAATTCAAGCATGCATGGGACAGTCATAAGGCAATTCTAGGGGTTGGGGGTAGAAAGAAGTAGGCTGCTGGTTAACTAGGATCTGCAGCTTATCCATTAGGTAGGGAAATGAGCAGACTGGGTGGGCCAAGTGGTTCTTATCTGCTGTCAAATTCTATGTTTCTATGTTTCTATGTTTCCAACAGTCAATTGTTTTAAAGGAAAATCCCTAGCATCCTTGATGGCCTTTTCAGGGCTTTCCAAGCTGCCTGTTTGGATTTGTTTGCATTCTGGCATCTGGTTCTGTAAGCCTTGATGTGCTTCACTTCACAGATCATTGTTAAGAAAAAAATAAAAAACAGAATAGGAAAGGTTATGGCTCCAAAAATGGGAACTTCTTAAATTAGAACAAATTTTACCTTATTCTTCTTTGGATCACTGACATTAAGACTTATTGACGGGCAACCATGGGGGAGAAACATGAATGTTTTGGAAAAAAAGCAATTCAAAGCCCACTGAAACTAAACAAAAGACTCGGGGAATTGTCTCCAACAGCATGTGCATGAGCCTTGCACCCAGAGAGGAGCAGGCAGCCAGGCCTGCAGATGGTAGCAGCCTTTCTGATGTCATGTTATTCTTCTGAAGGTGCACTCAGTTACCTCTGGTTTCCTTTTGTTCAGGCTTGCCCTACATGCACCTTGCCAAGGCTGGAGTCTACACTTGCAGCAACTTCTTTGGTTGCAGGACTGGGCCCTATAGTGCCTTGGCAAGGGTGGATTGTCTGACTGAGAAAGAAGGAGATGACAAAGATCCAAAACTCCAGGAGTAAATGTACAAAATAGGCTCATTGGCTCCTAATTGATCCAGAAGATGTGGAGAGTAGACTAAGAGTATTAGATTCATATAAATCCTCTGGGCCTGACAATTTATATCCTAGAGTTTTCAAGGAACTGTGCAACCAAATTGTAGCACCTCTAATATACATTTTTCAGACCTTGTTGGATAGGGGAGAGGTAGTGGAGGATTGGAAGAGAGCCATTGTAATCCCCTTACTCAAAAAAGGTTCAAAGTCTGACCTGTCCAACTACTGCCCAGTAAGTTTAACCTCTATGGTATACCATGATAAGGGGCACTAGCAGGTGGGTGCCTACCAAAATGGTGACCCACTTTTGGCTAGTGCCCCAACAGTGGGGGGTGTAGGGTGGGCGACCGGATGGAGGGGTTGTCTCAAAAAGGTGACAGGATATCGCATGGGTATATGCATGTGGTGGGGGTGGGAGCGAGCCCAACGGACATGGGGCAGGATGGTATGTGAGGGGTGGTGTCTCATGGTTCTGGTGAGCTGGCATCGTGGTGCGGTGGGATAGGAGCCAGTTTGGAGTAGTGGGGATACAGGGTCGGACTGGGTGCCGGTGGTTTTTGTTGCGCCCAGCCTGAGACAGTGTTTTTTTATTCCTTGACTTGCACTCCTTGATATACACCCCCTGAAGTTGAGAATCCTAAAGAAGAGTTGAGTGCGGTGGGCAAACCCCCCCCGCATAAAGCAAAACCCAAAGTTTTTGTGTGCTGGGTTTACTTTTTGGTAAGGTCCCACATCACTGAAATTGAATTTCATCGATGTGGGGTTGACATAAGGGAGTTTGGCATGCCGAATTCTCCCTTATTACATGGAACCAACGTCTATCCTATCTAAGATACTGGAAAGTATATTAAAGGATAATATATTGCACTTCATTCATCAAGAAGCTTTAACAGATAGTACTCAGCATGGATTTGTAAAGGGGAGGTCTTGTCAGACTAACATGTTGGGTTTTTATGACAAGGTAGTAAGGGAACTTGACGAAGGCAGTTCAGTGGATGTGGCATACCTGGATTTGTCCAAAGCCTTCGACACACTGCCACATGCAGGATTGTTGACAGCAATGTACAATTTAGGAATCCAGAAAGCCATACTATCATGGGTACAGGCTTGGCTAAACAATAGAAGCCAAAGAGTATGCATCAAGGGGTTATTCTCCACATGGGCAAAGTAACAAGTGGAGTGCCCCAGGGATCAATGTTTGGCCTTTGCCTCCTCAACTTATATGTAGTATCACTACAGTGTGACAACAAGGATGTCTGGATTTACAAATTTGCAGATGACTGCAGGTTGGGTGCAGTAGTAAATCATATCACCACCAGTCCATTACAAACAGTACTCCATCATATCTCAGGATGGACTAAAGTAGCAGGCCTGGTTCTAAATCAAAATAAGTGCACTGTTATGCATTTGAGAAAAATAACCGAGGTATAAATATATGTTGGACAACACCTCACTAAGGACCACAGTAGAAGAGAGATCTGGGAATCCTAATCATTTACGATATGAAATTTACATCACATTGCAAAAACATATCACAAAAGGCAATAAAATATTAAGCTGCATTTTAGGCTCATAGAAACAAGGAATAAAGAAGTCATAATGCCCCTATATAATCCGTTAGTTAGATCAAAGCTGAGTATGAGCCCAGGTCTAGGGATGCACCTAGCCCATTCCCATCTTGCAGCGCCCATCCACCTGTTGCAAGGGCTTCCAACCAGCACCTCAAACAGGTATTAAATGCAATAGAAAAGTATGCTAGGCCCTTAGTCTCCACTGAGAGTTGTGAGTGCTAAATCTCCTGCTGCTACTCCGATCTCCCACATACTTTGTAACCAGTTGGGATATCGGCTCTGTAGCCTACTGTACAAAAGCTGCCTTTGTGAATTTAATTTACTGCACTGTATTTTTCCTGCTTTGTTACTGTATTGTATATATTCCTGCTTCCCTCCCCAGGATGCATCTGGAATCGAGTGGTCTTCACTCATGCGCCTTCCTGGTAAAACTCTTAAATAAATAAGGTCTGATCACCATATAATAAGGGAGATATAGCTATGCTAGCAAGAATCCAAAAAAGAGTTACCAGAGGAATAAGTAATATGGCAGACAAGACTTATGAGGAGCGATTGGATTCAATAAACCTGTTTACCTTGGAATACCAGAGAAAATGGGGAGATATGTGCTTAATACACAAAGCATGGCCGGAGAATGATTTGTGGGACAATCTGGGCCTCAAAGCCTCTGACAAAGTGTATAACACAAGGTCACATCCCATGCAATTGAAGGCTAGACAGACAAAACTAGTGAAATCCAGCAAATGGCTTAATCAGAGAATGTTTTTTGAATGGAACAGACTGCCCCTGGTGGTGGTGGCATGCAAAACTACAGAGGCATTCAAACATAAACTTGATAAATTCTATAAAGGGTAAAATGTTTTGCTTAGTGAGAACAACGGACGCAAGTCTTCTGGCTCTGAAATATTCTTATGACTCCTATGCAGCAGTAAGTATGAGGCTTGACATCTTGGAGTTTACGATATTATTAATTCCTAATAGATGTAAGCATGGAGGGATGGTGGCCTAAGGCCTTGGATTCCAAGTGGTTTCCTCTACAAAGGGTTTTTTTTCTCCTCTGTGCTGAAGGCCACAAATAGTTAAATAATATAAAGTAAATCTAGTGAGTGCTTGGTCATGATTCTGCTAATACTTGACAGTGTCTTCTGTCTTTTCCAAACCGTCAGGCTGCATCTATTCTGTCCTTACAGGAAGTGCATCTGTACAATTTATTCAATTTTGTTATGGGCATTCTTAAGGTGACCTCCTCTTTGTGCCACCTGCAGAGGTGTTCCAATGGCAGGGTATTGCAATACATTTCAGCTGGCCCATTGCACTGCATCCTCAAGAGGGTTCCTAAGTCTTCATGGTACCCTGAAAGGGTTGTAGTCCCTGTAACAGGGACAGAGAGCACATTTACCAACTATACATTGCACAAACACAACTTTCATTCTTGACATCATTTTCTCCTACCTAGTACATAATCAAGTTCTTACATCAATCATTTTTCCAACCAACCATCCATGCCCTATACATCGCATAAGCATGATTCATACTGTAGGCTGCATAATACACCAGTGAACTATATAATTGTTTGTGTTGTACTATTTTTCCATCAGGCTTTTGTCCTCAAGCCCTTCCCTCCTGAACTGCAAGTTGTTCCTTTGAGACCTCCCACTAGACCCAGCAACCATAGCCCAGAGATCTGATTACAATGCAGGCCGGAGAGTATTGTTGGCAATAATTAAGATGGTGTTGTGGGGTTTCCACAAGAATAACAAAAAGTGGCACACAAAAACAGGAGAGGAAATATACCCAGGTTAAATAATTAATATAGTTTTATTTAATAAATGGACATGGACTGTGAAAACAAAAGCAAACTTGGCATTTTGAACCACACTGGTTCTTCAATGTCATAGGTTTTTTCTCTTTCTGTAGAATGCTCAGCCCAGAACTGACCCCACACCAGAAGGGTATGCAGGCCATTCCACTGTTGGTGGAGGGAATCACTGTGGTGGCTTTGGTCTTCCCACCAACTTACTGATCAATTTGCAGTGACCTGGGGGCCACTCCTGATCCTGAGTCACTGGCATGGTATTGTGATGCATTTCAGCTGGGCCACTGCAGGTAACTCTTTATTGCACCATCTGTCACACACATTCTCCTACTTAAAAAGCCCCTGACACTATTAGAAAAACCTGAAAAAAGAGATCTAGACACAATTCAGTTTATGGTGCATACGACTCACAGGACATTTCAAGTCAAGAAGTGTAAGCCATGTGGACTTGCCTACTGAATTCAGCTAAAGCATACCATCACTCTTTCTTCCATGACTGAGTCGAAGGCTTTCATAGAACATGCCATAGTATTACTATGTACTACTGTTGCTGGTAAACCATTCCATACAGACACAACTCTGACTGAACCACTTTCCCCTTAGTTTCTTCTTATAATGGTCCCCTTTTAATTGATGATCATCATGACCTCTTGTGTCCCTTACTTGTTTCCTTGCATCTAAACCCAAGCAATTCCATAGGTCTCTGCCCGCATGAGCCCTTTAAACAAGGCACATATCACCTGTCAATCTTCTATATACTAGGGAAACAAACCTAGGGCCTTCAGTCTCTCCCCATAGCGTAGGTCCTTTGTGTTTGCTATCATTTTCGTCACTTTACTTTTTTCTTTATTACTGAGGACAGTTGCGTGAAAGACAATATCTGTCCCTTAGACTTTATCTGCTCTTTCTGCTTGCTTGTACCTGAAGTCATAATCCTCTGTTTATGACATAATAAGTATCTCCACAGCATCAGATGATGATGTCATAAAGAGAACTGTGATGTCAGGTGTAGGCAATCAGCCAGAACAGATAGGGCAATGATCCTGTTTACATGCAAATGTCCTTTGTAATGAAGAGGTAAGGGTGAGAATTACAGAAAACAAATTAATTATAAGCTTAATTATGTCTAAATACTACATTTTTCAAAGTTGTCACAATGATGTCAGGGGCTCTTTAACTCACCTATTGGTCATGGGACTGTATATATAGATTGTTGTGTCTGACATATTGCTTGTTGTCCAACCCAGGACACACTTGAAAATAAAGTGTCTGTATGACAATAACGTATTAAATAAAATCAATTATATCTTATTGTATAGTGTTGCTTTTAGGCATAAATGAGCTTGTTTGTTATTGTCCCCTTGCATTACCTGTCTTACATAACTTATAGCTAAATGAAATACATATCTGATGTACCTAACATACTGTAATGTTCATGAACTAGATTTTCACATCATGCAGCTTTGCTTTATCAGTTTGGGGACTTTTATAAAATAAAGGAAAAAGCAAAAAATTTAGTTAAATTGCAGTCTTTGCATTGTTTCTCAAATGTAGCAATCAAGAAAATTAAAGTCTGTCTGCTGGGGAACTTCTTTTGTTGCCTACATAGAGATGCCTGCTGTCTTTATAACAATAGTTTAAAGATACTTTAATAAAACTAAATTGAGGATATCTTTCTTGCTGTCTCTTGTTTTGTTTCTCTCCTTATGATAGCTTCATCACTGTGGAGATGTGTGCTGACACACAGATGTCAAAGGAAAACAGACAAAAAGGAATCAGATATAAGGACACATATGTGCTGCATTTTATGTTGTACTGCCCTGTTTCATAGAGAATAATGCATGGGGTGTTGGCATTAGGTAAATTTAATGCACACCTCAGGTGTGGAATGCTACATAAACCCCGAGAGTGAAGCTTGAGGGGTTTTTGAAAGCATCCCACACAGAGGGTGTACATTAAATTTGAGTATGCACACCACCCCATGCTTTATTTTTTATAATTTCTGGTGAGCAATTTTTTTCAACCAGAAACTATAAAAACAACACTGAGAAAGCATGGTTGAAGCAGGCTGCTGTTTAAGCATTTACAACACATACAAAACATAGAACCATAGAATTTGCCAGCAGATAAGGAGTGCTTGGTCCACCTAGTCTGCCCTTTTCCCTACCTACTGCAGACCCTAATTGAATAGAACATGAATGTGTATCCTCAAGTAAATTTAAAGGATTACCTCTGGATGAACTCCTTTTTGGTAGCAGAGAACTGAGATATCTATAAAACTGCAGACCGAGTGAACGGCAGTCCAAGAAATGGCAGAAACAGGTGATTTAAAAAAATGTGTTTTTCAACTTAGTGTGCTCTGCTTGTGCTTTAGTGATTAAAACATTTCGATGTTTTCTAAAAAAGTCCAAGAGACAGCCCAAAACATTGAAAAATATTAAAGATGTTATGTCATATGTTATTGAAGTGTGTCTATTTTCACAGCCGCATTGGGAAATGAAACTGACAATAGCTGTGCTGCTATGAGAATGGAGCTTGTGCTTAGAGACTAAGGTAGCACATGTCTGCCATAATAATCAGCTGGTTATTATGGCAAATAGCAACAGGCTAAGTCCATTGAAAAACTAATCACCAGTTATTATATACAGAATAAAGAATGGGAAGTGTATGTGTGAGAATTTAATGCACACCCGAGGTGTGGGACAAGCCCTGGGGTTTATTAAAGCATCCTACTAGGGGCCGGCCCAGTGGTGCTGAGGGTTGGAGGCGCTGGATGCCACACCTCATGCCATGCTGGTGACCCGGGTTCGGGTTCAGACCTGGGCGTCAGGGTCGGCAGGGGATGACAGGGATTGAGCATCTGTAGGACTGCTCTCCTATCCAGGGAGAGGGGATGTGCAGCTGTCAGTGCACTAGCGGCACCTTGTGGAGGCTGGGGGTGACACAGTACATAGGCAGTACAGGGTGATGTGCTGTGGCAGACACCAGGAAGGAGTGTGTGCAGAAGCGTGTGCACTCCTGTCCCTTGGCATCATTACATGCCTCACATGTTGGGAGCAAAATTGACAAGACAGTAGATATAGTCCTGAGGAGGTTTGAAGAACTAGGACAATTATGTGAGGGGGCAGGAAGATCAGTAACTTTTTCAGAGATACTTCCAGTGCCCAAGGCAAGCACAACAAGAAAGCTGAGAATAGAGGAATTTAACAGATGGCTAAGAACCTGGTGTTATGCTAAAGGGTATGGGCTGTTGGGGGGAAGAGACCTGGAAGGACAGTAGTCTCTATGACAAGGACAGATTACACTTGAGTGAGGAGGGAAAGAAAGTGCTGAAACAGGGGATTGAGGAGTACATAGAGGATGTTGAGAATTTAAACTAGGAGCAGGGGGTGGCAATTGGGCAAGAGACATGCAGACACCACAGGTTTGGAAACCATATGAGCTTACCCCTCACAACAGTGACAAAGGACAAATGGCAAGTACTATGGGTGATGCTAGTGAAAGAGGGCAGGATGGGGGGGTGGAATGTGGTTACCCTTAATGCTAGGAGCCTTGGAAGGAAAACTGCAGAGTTACAGGTGCTCATGGCAGAGGAGGTGGACATTACAGCCATCACAAAAACATGGGCCACCCAATACAATGACTGGGACCTGTCTGTACCAGGGTACAGGTTATTCCTAGGGTCAGGGTGATTGGGAAAGGAGGGGTGGCACTATATGTGAAGGAAGGACTGAAGTATGTAAGGGAGGAAGGGGAGGAGGGTAGTCAGGAGTCACTTTGGATGCAAATCCAGGATTCCAAGAATAGGATTCTCAGAATGGGAGTGGTGTACAGGCTGCCATCTCAGACAGAGGAGTTGGACAAGGAACTAGTGGGACAGATCAGGAGGACCTGCAAGAAGGGTAGTGTGGTGATTGTGGGGACTTCAACATGCCAGGAGTGGACTGGAGTACCCCAACAACCAGGAACAGAAGGGAGCAGGTACTGCTGGATGCCTTCCAGGACAGCTTCCTGCTGCAAATGGTCAGTGAACCAACCAGGTTAGGGAATACCCTTGACCATGTGCTGGCAAATGGGGACTTTGTGAGAGAACTTACAGTGGAGGAACCACTGTCAGGGAGTGACCACCACTCAGTATGGCTCACATTGGATATGGGCAAGGAAGGAGTGGAATCTGGCACAAGAGTGCTGGACTTCAGAAGGGCCAACTTTGGGAGGATGGGGGAAGTGGTAAAAGGGTACCTGGCCAGAATTCAATCTAGTATGGACACTAACCAGAGGTGGGAGCTCATAAAGCTGGGGATAGTGGAGGCAACCAAAACCTGCTGCAAGGCCCAGAGCAAGAAGGCTTGGGCTAGGAAACCAAGCTGGTTGAGCAAGGAGATCATGGAAAAGTTAAGGAGGAAAATAACTGCCTTTAGGAGGTACAAGAAAACAGGGAGGGGGGAGGACAGGGAGGAGTACTTGATGGAATCGAAGGAGGTGACAAGGGCAGTAAGGGGAGCCAAGGCATCTATGGAACTCAGGCTGGCACAAGGCATTAAGAAGGAGGAGAAAGACTTCTTTAGGTACATCAGGGAGAAAAGGGCTGTAAGGACCACATAGTAAGGATTAGAAAGGAGGGGTTGGGTGGAAGCAGGGTGTGATAAGGCAGAAGCACTAAATGATTACTTCTGCTCGGTATTTACTAAGGAGAAGAGGGGGGTGACACCCAAGGGGGGAAAGAATGGTAGAAATGGGGGGGAGGGGGTGACAGATGGGGAAATCATGGAGGGCAGAGTTTGGGAGGGTTTGAAGGCATTGAGGGTGGACAAGGCGCCAGGCCCAGATGGCATCCACCCCAGGGTACTGAAGGAGCTGGCAGAGGTCCTTGCAGGACCTTTGGCAACCATTTAATGCCCTCACTACATTCGGGATGTGTACCCCAGGAGTGGAGGATGGCTCATGTGGTGCCCTCCACAAGAATGGCCCAAGGATGAACTGGGAAACTACAGACCAGTGAGCCTCACATCCATCATGGGGTAAGCTAATGGATACTATCCTGAAGGAGAGGCTGGTGACCCTTCTAGAGGCCAAAGGACTACAGGACAGCAGACAGCATGGCTTCATCACGTGTCAGATCCTGCCAAACCAACCTGGTGGAGTTCTATGACTGGGTAACTAGGCATCTGGATGGGGCCATGCAGTGGATGTCCTGTATCTGGACTTTAGTAAGGCATTCGACTCGGTGCAGCATGGAAGGCTTTGAAGTAAGTTAGAACACAGGGGCGGTGCAAAGCTGGTGAGATGGGTAGGAACTGGCTTCAGGGAAGACAACAGAGGGTCGTGGTGGGTGGGTGGGAGCTCTCACAACCAAGGGTAGTGCCGAGCGGTGTTCCACAGGTCTCGGTGTTGGGACCAGTGTTGTTTGGGACATTCATTGCAAACATATCATTGGACATCAAGATCAAGATCAGTCTGTTTGCTGATGATACCAAGGCAGGAGCGGTGGTGGATGACCTAGGGTGACAGCTAATATTCTTCAGATGAAGCTACCTCTGGCTGGAAGCTACAATACTGAACATAGGATTTGCAAGAAAGCGAGTTGTGCTCACAACAGAGGAGGTGAACCTTACAATTGTCTTTGGTTTGTAGCAGATATACTGTAGGTGGAGGCTACTTCTAACTGAAAGGTGAAATAAGGAACTTAGAATTATCAGGAAAGACAGTCTTTCAAGCAACAGAGGGAGGTGGATCTTGCTTTACTTTTATTACAATTGTTAAGATTTTCAGTGCAGGAAGAGTTTAAACCCTGGGCTAAGAATTTGTCATAAGTCTTGAAGTAAGTGTAGGTACAGGCTGTGTATTTGACCCAGACAGTGCCCCGGGGTTGGAAATTGTTTTTTGTGTTTATCTGTGTGTGCCTTAAAAGGCCAGGCCAGACTGTGTCAGGAAGTGCTTACATCATAGCTACTTATCAGCCAATAGCTTACAGACCTGAGAACAACAGTATTATAAGCAAGTGTTTTATAGCAAACTCATCAGAACAGCTAATATTCTTCAGGTGAAGCTACCTGTGGCTGGAAGCTGCAATACTGAACATAGGATTTGCAAGAAAGTGAGTTGTGCTCACAACAGAGAGAGATGAACCTTACAATTGTCTTTGGTTTGTAGCAGATATTCTGCAGGTGGAGGCTACTTCTAACTGAAAGGTGAAATACGGAACTTAGAATTATCAGGAAAGACAGTCTTTCAAGTAACAGAGGGAGGTGGATCTTGCTTTACTTTTATTGCAATTGTTAAGATTTTCAGTGCAGGAAGAGTTTAAAGCACAGCTGACTTATTTTGGGGCTGACTGCTTTCAGAGCACAAATCACCAGGCTGTTTTGGGGCTTGGGAGGTTTACCTGTGTCCGACTTGGATGTCTGGATTTTTCTCTGTTTGATTAGCAGGGTATTCTCTCTGTCAAATTGTTGTGTAGGGCATCTTGCTGACAGGAAGGCACTCATCACAGCGGTGGGTCAGAGCTTTAGCTGATTGTTTCGTGAGGGCACAGTTTAGGCCCAACCTGCCCACCCTCACCCCACCCACCCCGGAAATAGTTCCTTTATACCTGGGGTTCTGACATTTCCTCAAGAGTGCAAGGTGCATATCACTGTCATATCCTCTCTAGCACACTGCACTGACAATATAAGCATACACATTGTATAATATATGTATTTCTATATAATAAACCAATCACACACACACAAAAATAAAGTAGATAAACATGTGTGGAGTAGTGCAATGTAATGGCTGTGGGGCAGCAGTCTTCTAGAAGTCTTTCTGGAGGCTGAGATGCTGTCCTATTTGCAGACAACTCTCTGCCCTGAGGGAGGAAGTTGCCTGTCTTCAGGCCACACTGTACAGTAGTAAGGGAACCTTCCCCCAGGCCATACTGGACAGTAGGAAGGGAACCTCCCCCATCCAGGAAGCACCAGAGCCAACACCACTACCTCAGAGGTTATGAAGAAAGCACAGCAGTTGGACCACAGTGGGCTCAGGGAGGATGAGGATGGTGGAACAGAGGCACACCCAGTCAGTTGTTCCACTCCACAATCCATACACCATTCTAGGGGAGCATAGCTCCCCTATGGATGCACCCGCAGAGGAGACTAAGGAGGCTGAGGACAACTGTCACAAGGGAGGCCCACAAGAAGGAGGCAGAGGACACCACAGGGAAAGGAAGCAGCTTCTGGTGGGGACTCAGTGTGGGGGGATAGAACTGGGGGAGCAGGAAAACTGAAGTAAGGTGCCTGCCTGCTGCCATGGCTTGGAGGGACAGGAAGCGCATCCTCAGGATCACGAGAACAGCTGCGGGAGTCTGGGCTGGATGTCATTGTCCACCTAAGGGACAAATGACTTGGCTCATCATGAGATTAGAGCAGTGCAGGAAGACTTTGTAGAGTTGGGAGGGGCCTAAGACAAGTAGCACACACAGTATCCTTCTCAGAGGTGCTGCCTGTCAATGGCATGATGAGGCGAGTACTTTGCACCATGCAGTTTAATGAATGGTTGAAAAAATGGTGTGGACACAGGGGTTTGGCTTCATTGGGGACTGGGTTCCACCTGGAGGGACACAGCCTATACTGGCAGGATGGCTGCATCTGTCCAGGAAGGAACAAAGTATTTTGAGCAATCGGTTTAAATGCTTCAATGGCAAGCTTTAAATTAGTCAAGGGAGGCACTGATAAGCAGCAGGAAAATCCCAGCCTCTCCCTACAAAACAGGGTACTAAATGAGAAAAGACCAAGGTAGAAAGGTCAGTGGGGATGCTGCAACAGAAGGTAAAGCCATCAAAATGGAGAGCAATGAGTACCAATGCCCGTAGTCTGGGTAACAAGCTTCCTGAATTAGTGGCCTTGATGGAGGAGGAACATCTGGATAGCATGGCAGTCCAGAAACATGGTACACACAAAACCATGACTGGGATGTAAACATACCAGGATACACTATCTACAGGAGGGACAGGGAGGGTAAAAGAGGAGGAGTAGCTCTTTACATAAGGGAAGGCATCAAAACAACAGAACAAAAGGGTAAACAGGGAGGAGAAGAAGCACTGTAGGTCAATTTGGAGACAGGCAATGGCACCACAATCCGCACAGGGGTTGTATACAGACCCCCCTCTCAGGGGGAGGAAATGGACAAGGAAATGATAGAAAGTATACTTTGAATGGCAGAAAAAGGGGAGATATTGCTGATGGGTGATCTGAATATGCCAGATGTTAACTGGAGTGCAGTTGCAGCAGCCACTTCGAAGAGTGGGGTTATTCTAGATGCCCTACTTGGGGCATGCCTTAGACAACTAGTATTGGAGCCCACTCGAGAGGGAGCAATCTTAGACCTGGTTCTCTCAAATGGAGATGGAGAGAGGATCACAGATGTAGAAGTGGGTAGCCATCTGGGAACTAGCGACCATCAAACAGTATGGCTCACAATAAACACAGCAACAGAGCCAACCATACAGAGGTAAAAGTACTGGACTTTAGGAGGGCTGACTATGCCAAAATGGGCGAGTGCCTAAGGAATGCACTAGCAAATGGGCAGGAAGAAGGGGTGGAAGAACAATGGGGAATAATAAAAACTGCCATCACAGAGGTAACAAGCCTTTGTGTGAAGCAAATAAACAAAACAAAAGGATGTGAGAAACCACTATGGTTCTCAAAGGAAGTGGCAATGAAGGTTCAAGAGAAAAAGAAAGCATTCAGGAAGTACAAGGAATCACAGAAGGAACAGGACAGAGAACTGTATCAGTTAAAGCAAAAGGAAGCTGGGAAGGCAGTCAGAACAGCAAAGGCCCAAACCGAGGAAAAGATAGCCAACTCAGTTAAGAAGGGGGATAAAACCTTTTATAGGTACATCAGGGAGCGAAGGAAGACCAAGGGAGGATAGTGAGGCTTAATAAAGGGAGGGTGGTGCAGAGGGTGACTGTGAAAGGCAGAGATACTAAACAAATATTTTTGCTCAGTATTTACAAATGAAGAGGGGGAGGTACCTAAAACAAACAATAGAAACACTCTGGCTACAGAAGTCGATACCAGCCCATTTACAGAAGAAAGGGTTCTGAAAGAACTCTTAAAACTGAAGGTGGACAAAGCAATGGGGCCTGATGGGATTCATCCCAGAATTCTAAAAGAACTAAGGGTAGAACTAGTGACACCACTGACTACCCTTTAACAAGTCATGGGCAGATGGGGTGGTACCCGAGGACTGGAGGAGGGCAGATGTGATTCCCTTCACAAAAGTGGGAGCAAGGCAGAAGCAGAAAACTGCAGACCTGTTAGTTTAACCTCAGTAATAGGAAAATAATGGAATCACTTCTGAAGGAAAGAATTGTCAGTATCTAGAGGCCAGAGGGTACAGGACCCAAGGCAGCATGGATTCACCAGGGAAGGTCATGCCAGACAGAATCTGATAGATTTCTTTGACTGGGTGACCAAAGTAGTAGATCAGGGAGGGGCTGTGGACATGGCCTACCTAGACTTTAGCAAGGCATTTGACACTGTCCCACACAAAAGATTAATATACAAGTTAGCCAGCCTGGGAGTGGGTCCCAAGATGACAGCCTGGGTAAAGAATTGGCTGGAGAATAGGACACAGAGAGTAATGGTAAATGGAGTCCACTCTGAAGAAAGGGGGTTACTAGTGGGGTACTGCAGGGTTCAGTATTAGGACCGGTCCTCTTCAATGTCTTTATAAGCGACATTGCAGAGGGACTGGAAGGAAAAGTATGTCTCTTTGCAGATGACACAAAGATCTGCAACAGAGTTGATGCACAAGGTGGGATGGAAAGGATAAGAAGGGACTTGGCAAGGTTAGAGGAATGGTCAAATGTATGGCAGCTTAGATTCAATGCTAAGAAGTGCAAGGTAATGCACCTGGGAAACAAAAACCCAGGGGAAGAGTACACAATGGGGGGTGAGATACTAACAACAACAAAAATGGAAAGGGACCTGGGGGTAGTCATATCAGATGACCTAAAGGTGGGCAAGCAATGTGAGAGGGCAGCAAGGAGGGCTAGGGGGATACTGGGATGCATAGGGAGAGGCATCACCAGTAGAAAACAGGAAGTTATTATCCCTCTGTACAGACAGCTGGTGAGACCCCATCTGGAGTACTGCGTGCAGTTCTGGAGACCCAATCTCCATAAAGACATAGACAGGATGGAAGCTGTCCAGGAGGGCAACTAAAAATGGTGCAGGGTCTGCACTGGAAGACATATGAAGAGAGACTTAAGGAGCTTAATATGTATAGCTTACGGAGGAAAGGAGGGGGACATGATAGAAACTTTCAGGTACCTCAAAGGGAATCAATAAAATCAAGAGGGTAGCATCTTTCAAAAAAGAGGTATGCAAGAACAAGGGGCACAATTTGATGATAGAGGGGCGGCTCAGAGGTAATTTAAGGAAGTATTTTTCACAGAGAGGGTTGTGAATGCATGGAACGGCCTTCCGGAGGAGGTTGTGGAGTCAAAAACAGTGGTGGAATTCAAGCATGCATGGGACAGTCATAAGGCAATTCTAGGAAGTGGAGGTAGGAAGACGTAGGCTGCTGGTTAATTAGGATCTGCAGCTTATCCATTAGGTAGGGGAAATGGGCAGACTGGGTGGGCCAAGCGGTCCTTATCTGCCGTCAAATTCTATGTTCTATATGTTTCTATGGCAGGGGTTGCAGGATGATCTGACAAAGCTTGAAACCTGGTCAGATACCTGGCAACTGGGGTTGAATGCCAAAAAGTGCAAGGTGCTGCATTTTGGGATGAAGAACCCAAGGAGGAGTTACCAGCTGGGGTGAGTGCAGCAAGCTCAGACAGAGGAGGAGAAAGGTCTGGCAGTGATCATTATAGGGTCTATGAACAACTCAGCACAATGTAGGAAGGCAGCTGCAAAGGCCAACAAAATGCTGGGTTGTATTGCAAGAGGTATATCCTCGAAGAAGGAGGAGGTGATTCTGCCACTGTATAAGTCATTAGCTAGACTGCACCTGGAGTACTGCATGCAGTACTGGCACCCGTATCTGAAGAGGAACATTAAGTTACTGGAGGGACTGCAGCACAGGGTGACAAAGATGATCAAGGGGCTGGGGGACTTATCATACGAGAGGAGGCTGAGGGAGTTGAACATGTTCTCGCTGGAGGAGAGGAGGAATGGGAGGACATGATTGAAACCTTTAAGCACATGAAAGGAATAAACAAGACAGGTACAGAGGGGCTGTTCAAAGTAAGGGAGGGGAGGGACACCAGTGGCCATGATATGAGACTGGAGGCAGGAAGGTTCAGGAGGGAGATGAGGAGACACTTTTTTTTACAGAGGGGGTGGTGGCTGGGTGGAATGCATTACCTGCAGAAGTGGTATCCAGTAGAACAGTGGATTGCTTCAAAAGGGAATGGGACAGGACAAGGGGGAGGGTCAATGAAGGGGAAGGGTGTAAGGGAGGGGCAGCTGCAGAATAAGGGGTGCTAGCTGCACATTCGAGCAGACTTGATAGACCTCTAGGCCTTTATCTGCTGGCAAATTTTGTATGTTCGAACAGGGAGAATGGGCACCAGTTATGGCAGTGGCATGATGGACGTCTCTATGGGGGAAGCTTTCCGCTCCGGGGGGAGCACAGCAACATTGGATCCGGTCCTGGTGGATAAGCAGGTGGGGGCTCTCCTCCACCTCCCCACCGTGGTGGGCACACGGGGATGAAGCAAGGGACCCAAATAGGAGCCAGGAAGGTCTCGGGATATGGCCGGAGACCATGGAGGATGCCAAGATGCGAAGGTAAGGCTGACTGACTGCCTAGGAGAGAAAAATTACTAAGAAAAAAACAAACAAACAAAAAAAAATCCCACATATTCATAAATATTTATCAGACAGTGCATAATGAATTACCTAAGAAAATCAGTTTTGTAAAATAGCATTTGCATACAAACAAGACTTCTGACAATGAACTCTGTCAGTATCACCCCAATAGGGGACTTTTTTTCGGGAAGTGTGTAATGCCCTAATTCCATCTTCATAGTGAATGGATGTATAGAGGGATTCAGCGTCCACACAGCCACATATACAGTAGTCACCCCTCCGTTCCATATTTTGAAATTTTAAGTGTGTCACCAGTATCTTGTAATTAGGATTGTAGGGCATATACACTGTCCTGTAAAAAGTAGTCTAAGAACTTACTAAGGTTGCTGGTCAGTGAGCCCACAACAAAAATAATCACTCTAGCTGGGGGGTTTAGGAGATCTTTATGGATTTTAGGTAGTATATAAAAGGTGGGAATAAGAGGGATCTTCCTATACAGAGATTTGAATTCAGCTTCTGTAGTACTACCTGTGCCCACATCTTCCTGTAAGAATTTGTGTAATTCCCAATTACTGTATACACATTTAAAAGGTTTGAGGGCAGTTTCCTATAATTATTGGTATTATTCAAAATATGTACTACAATGCCTCTGTACTTCTCTCTGTCTAATACAACAATGCTGCTCACTTGACAGCCGGGGTAATACAGTAATTATGATCTGATCTTCAAATAACTTTTTCAAAGCAAGCCTCTCAAGGGGGGCAAGATTGTGATGGTACATACATCTGTTCTTAGATCATTAATTTGTTTTATAAAATGGGCATTAAGAATCAAGAAATCTGATTGGCTAATAGCCTTCAGAGCCGTGTCCTTATAAGAGCATATCATAGATATCCAGCACTAATCTGCCTACTGTGACCACATAACAACACCATATCACTGACCTCTGACCACTGAAAACAAAACCAGACCACAATCTCAAAAGTCCACTGCAGTATCCCAATCTGATCGCAAAACCGGAGATTGGTCCTTAGCCGTCAGTTGGGTACAAATGTCAAAATCTGAGCAAAAAAAAGTCTTTCAGAAACATAGTAAAAAGCTACTGTGCCCCCACTTTTATTTTTTTTCCCATGGCTGCCATTTCTCTGCTCCTCTGTTTTACCCCTGCCATTTTCCTTCTCTACAAACTCTACTCCTGTAAACACAACCCTTTCAAAATGAGTGACAGAGTTTTTAAACTATATAGTCTCTGTCTCTGTCTTTTTCTTACCCTCTCCTGTGTTTTTTAACAGAATCTGGTGACACTAGAAAGAGGATTATCAACTTACCGAGTCACAGCTTCAGAAAACTACTGTCAAACGTGAGTTGCCATGGCAATGCTCACTCAGACTTGCACCTACTTCTTCACTTAGGACTCTCTCCCTGATGGATATGACTCTAAGCACCTTGTTTTAAACAAAAGAAACTAAAAGTAACCCAAAATATAACTCTTTAAAGGAATACCAACTGATCGAGTCGCACTGTTAGAAAACTGGCAAACATCACTGTGTGTTGCCATGATAACACTCACTCGGGCTTGCATCTGTTTCTCTACTGTACACTCGCTTCATGTTGGAATTCATATCAGCACCACCTTTAAAAAAAAAAACTAAACCTAACCCTAAATACCACTTCTTAAACACCACAATAGTTTAAATATGAGACAGGACATCATGTTACAGTACTGACAGTACTCAGTTACACACTGGCTGTCAGTAAAACCTGTAGTCCCTCTCAAGCAAGCGGAGGCTCTGAGCACTTGCACATAAGACACTACAAAACAAAAAAGAATATGTGTGTGTGTTTTGGGGAAGATCTAATGGTAGTAAAACAACAGAAATATATTGGAATAAATACATAGCCAGCCTACTACTGCTGGTGAAACAGTTTCAAATGGAACAATTTTTATTATTTGACCTATTCAAACTTCCTTTTTGACTTATTTTTTTGTCCTTTTTTTTAAACAGTTAGTTGAAGACTCATTAAATAATTACCTGTGGGAGGGGGCATTTTATAAGCACAATAACACACTCCAAGGTATGGATTATCTCCTGATAAGAGCACACCTAGGTGCATAAGGCACTTGGCGCAAGTGCCTCATGCCTGATAACATACCTGGGCGTGCTCTTATCAGGAGATAGCCTACACCTCATTGTGTGTTATTGCTTGCTTAATACCACCTTTTCAAAAGTTGCAATAGCATTATTCACCACCAGGTGACAGAGATCTGCTTTAGCCCTAAGCAGTTACAGATGTTAATATAATCTGAATAAGTATATCTCTTGTTTTTTTTTTATTTATTTCAGGGTATTGTGGTTCAATATGCACTCTCTCCTTGCTTGTACCATTGGCTGTGTCCTGTCAATTCATGTTGATCCTCTGGATTTTTCCATGAGATGTTTGGTTCTCAACCTTGGCACAATAAAGTCCTTACATATGGACTGCTCTGAAATAATTAAAAACAAGTTATTGTCACTGTTGTAACATTTGTATGCAAATGCTTTTTTTGAGAATTGATTTTCTTAGGTAATTCATTATGCACAGCCTGATAAATATTTATTTGAATGCCAGTTACAAAGGACTGGCCTAGCCACACTAGAACAAAGAAGAACAAGGCTTGGCATGCTGTTATTCTATAAACTACTAAATGATAGCGATCCAGCTCACCAATGTAGATTCAAGCATATGGCCAAGAAACGCCAATCTCAGAAGCCACAACACACAGATACACAATATATACCTAGGGCCAATACGCATGAAGGACAGAACTACTGTACATTACAATCAGGGCTACAAAAATGTGGAATTCACTTCCCCATGAAGTGGTTAACTCAAAAAATCAAACAGACTTTAGAAATAATCTAAATTGACACTTCAACTGGAACAGGACTAACATTATCTGAGATACCCACTAGGAGTGGTGGGAGACACACTAAATGGGCCATGGCCTTCTAGTGCATTAAACTACTGAGTAAACCAAGTAAACACTGATTTATGTATTTGTTCACTACTTCCCTTTGATGTACTATATAATGGTAGTTTACTCACCTGGGAAAGGTGATTGTGGGGCTATAGATCTCTGAGGCACTCCATATTCATGACATCATGGGTTGTATACACCTGTTAGGTTGCTTGATGCACATGTAGATTTGAAGCAAGTCCGTCCCCCTTTTCCCAGGGGTCAGCTTACTTCAGGTCAATTCAATGTATTCCAAAGCTGTGTCTGTAATTATAAGCTGTTAATATCTGTATTTTATAAAATAATTTCCTCTAGTGTGATTTCAACCATAGATTGATTTATTCCATTGTAATCAAATTAATAGTAAAACAAGATTAATAAATGAGGTGTTGCCCTAAGGGCATGACCCCCTAACATTGAAACATCGATAAGGAACAACCATGTTGAATAATAGTCATGTGTTATAAATTTCAGTGCGTCTTGGTTTGTTGTCATGTCTGCTTGGGAGGGCTGTGGAGTGCCTCAGAGATCTATACCCCCAGAATCACCTTTACCAGGTGAGTAAACTACCATTGTGGGGGATAATCTCTGAGGCACTCCAAATTCATGACATCATGGGTCATTAATAAGCAGTTTGTCTCTGTCCGGGTGGGTGAGATGTGTTCTGTAACACTGTTTTTGGCAGTAGCCAGTACTGCCCTTGCAAAGTTTGTTTTGTTGTCTTGTGGCACATCCATACGTAGTGTCTAGTGAAGGTATGGATAGATGTCTACATGGCTGCTGCGCAAATTTCCTCTGCTGTTGCCATGTTCTTTTCTGTCCATGACGTGGCTATGACTTGTGTCGAATGGGCTTTATGTTTGTAGGTGTGGTTGTGTTGTTTTGCTTGGCTTTTTTGATTGCCGTTTTGAGGTAAGAGGCTATGAAGCCTTAGATGCTGGCTGTCCTTTCCTTTTCCTTGGAGAGTAAATCTAATAGTCTATCTGTGAGTCGAATGTCTTTAGTTCGATCTAGGTATGTGGATAGTATTCATCTCATTCCTAGAAGTTGTAATTGAGGGTCCTCTTATGTCTTCTGGAGGAGTTCTGCTAGTATTTCTATTGTTTGGTTGAGATGGAAGGTGGATACGATCTCAGGTCTGAAGGAGGGTACTGTTCTGAGGGAGATTCTGTCATTGTAGAATGTTAGGAAGGTGATTTGTTTGATAGTACCTGTAGTTCTCCTACCCTTCTTGCTGATGTGATGGCCATCAGAAAACTGTTTTCAGTTGCATCCATTTTAGGGTACTGTTTCTATTGGTTCAAAGGGTGTTTTTGTCATTGCCCTTAATACCAGTGTAAGGTCCCAGGGAGCCATTATGTCCTTGGTGACTGGTTTAAGGTTGGCTGCTGCTTTAAGAAAGCAAACTATGTCCTGATGAGATCCTGGTGTTGAGCCTTGTATTAGTCCCTTGCTGATCAGATGGCTGCTACCTGTACCTTTAATGATGCTGGGGATAGGCCCAGATGTAAGCCCTCTTTAGGAATAGTAGTATTTGATGTATGGTGCATTTGAGGGCCTCTGATGTTGTGGTGGCTACACCATTTAGACAATATGTTCCAATGTCTCTGGTAGGTCGCATTTGTGGGACGGTTGTCAGAGATATAGACTCATTGTACTGATGACTGTTGGATGGTAGCCTGCTTTTAGCAGTCTCTCCCTTTCAGGAGCCAAGCCATAAGCTGTAGCTGTAGTGGATTGGGATGAATGATTGGTCCTTGAGATAGTAGGTCCAGTGTGTGTGGTAATGTCCACGGGCCGCCTAGTGCTATGGAGACTATAGTATGAAACCATGCTGTCGTGGCCAGTGTGGAGCTATTAGTATCACTCTGGTTCTGGATGTTCAGTATCTTCTGTAGTATTTAAGTAATCAGTGGTATTGGTGGGAAGATATATGCTATGTGGAATGTCCAGTGTGCTGTTAAGGCATCCACTCCCAGTGCTTTGTTGTCCTTGAATCATGACTTGAACTTCTGGCATTGATTGTTGTGTCGTGATGCCATGAGGTCCAGTTCTTCTGGTTCCCATTTCTTGTTTATCATGTTGAATACCTGGGGATATAATGTCCATTCCCATGGGTATATATGCTGATGGCTCAGCCAATCTGCTGTGGTATTCAGAGTTCCTGCTAGATGTATTGCTGTGGTTGATTTCAGATTTCTTTGAGCCCAAAGTATGAGTTTTGCAGTTTCTGCCATCATCGCTCTGCTCTTTGTTATGCCCTGTTTGTTTATGTAGGAAACAGTCACTTGGTTGTCTGATTTTATTCTGACATGTTTGTCTCTTATTTGTTTTGCGAAGTGGAGTAGTGCTAGAAAGACTGCTCTCATCTCTAGGACATTTATAGACATTTTCTTCTCTGCTAGTGACCATGAACCCTGTGCTGTGAGTGTTCTCAAGGTGGCTCCCCATCCTAGTAAGCTGGCATCTGTCTCTAAGATTGCCTCTGGTTGTATGTCTAGGGGTATGCCTACTGTCAGTTTATGTTTGTTTGTCCACCAGGATAGGCTAGAGTTTACCTTGTTTGGTAATGTCACTTTTCTTGAGAGGTCAATATCGTAGGTATGGTCTTGCTTTATTAGGAATGTCATGAGTGGTCTCATGTGCCACCTTGCCCACTGAATCATGTCTATAGTGGATGACATGAGTCCCAATACTTGTGATATGAGATGCAGCGTAGGTTCCTTTGATCTTTGTAACTGGGATTTGAGTTATATAATAGTTTGTACCCTGCTGTTTGCGCTGAAGACTAGGCCTATTTCTGTATCTATGATTGTGCCTAGATGCTCTATAGATTGAGTGGGTACCAGGCAGCTATTGGTGTGGTTTATTACCCATCCGTGATTCTGTAGGCATTGTATGACTGTATTTGTCTCTCTTACTGCTTGTTGGTGTGATCTTGTTCGGATCAACCAGTCATCTAGATAGGGTATGACGTGTATGCCCTGCTCCCTTAGTTTTGCGGCCAACACTATACAGACTTTTGTGAATACTCTGGGAGCTGAGGCTAGGTCAAATGGTAGGACCTGGTACTGATAATGGCCTCCTTGTATGTGGAATCAAAGGAACTTGAAGTGACTTGGTCGGATCAATATGTGTGATATGCTTTCAGATCTATGGAGGTGAGGAAGTCTCCCAGTCTGATAACTCTCAGTGTTGATTTGATTGTCTCCATTTTGAATGGAGTATATCTTACTGATTTGTTTAGTAATTTGAGGTCTAGTACCAGTTGTAGGGCCTCTGCCTTCTTGGGCACCATAGAAGAATATGGAGTATATTCCTGGCCCTGCTCCTGAGTTGGTACCAGTGCTATTCGTTGTTCTGGAGGAGGTTTTGCAACATCCTGTTCATTTCTAGAGGAGTTATCTTGTGTGGTGATATGGGGATTTCACCATGTGATTGTGCCATGATATGGTGCTGAATTCTATTGCATACCCTTTTCTTACTATTTCTAGAACCTACTTGTCTGTGGTGGATTTTTCCCATGCCTGTGTAAATAGTAGGAGTCTTACACCAATGGGGACAACTTGGATATCATGTAATAGTGATAGTCATGGTCTGGAGTGATGTTTTCATGTGAATTGGTTGCCTTGGCCTCTAGAAGCTGACCCTCTGCCTCTGAATTTTGTGTGTTGGTATGATGGCGTATACTTTTGTCTATAGTTTGATCCTCTGTAAGATGTGTTGCCTCTTTTTCTGTCTCAGAATATCACTTGGGAGTGAAATCTATGCCTAGTGGGGAGATAGGCATGTCTTGTACTATCTTTGGATAGTGCTTTTCCCTCTTCTTTCCCCTTAAGGTATTTTTCCAGACCTTCACCGAAAAGTAAGTTTCTTTTGAATGGGAGCTTTTGGAGTGTAAGCTTGGACTCCCCATCTACGTCCCAAAGTTTCATCCATAGAGCTCCGTGATCTGTTGGTTAGGACAGCAGATCTGGAATTAATTTGAAGGAATCAACAGCCATGTCAGCCAAATATTTTGTAGATAGTATCACGTTGTCTAGTAGTGTTGCTTCCATGGATTTTGGTGGTAAGGGTTTATTTATTTAATTAGCGTTTGTTAACCAGGTAAGCACACTAGACAAAACAATTCCTATTTTCAGGTGAACGGGGAGTACAATGAAGGACAAGACCTACAGAGAACAATAAGATACAATCATACATTACACAGGATCAAGCAGAGTAGTCAGGTGACATTGAACAAACAGTCAAGAATTAACACAGTTGAGACGTAGAAACAAACTTGGTATAGGCTAAAGATAAGCACAGTGCAACAGACAAAATTCACAGCCCTGAGGCATAGGATGAACACATTTCTATACAGTAACAGAACCATCAAACAGTGCAACAGACAGAACTCCGCCAGGGGAGCAGAGTGTAGTTAGATTATAATACAAAGCAGAATCTAAGCAAGCGGGACCCACACATTCAGGGCAGCCATAACTGCAGGTACATGAGAGTCCGGTCACGAGGACCTAAATTAATTAGGCGGTTTGAGACAGCCACATGCAGAGGAGAACTTCAGATGGGTCCAGGGGAGCTTTGAAGGCAGAGTGAGAGGAAGAGGAGTGAACCGGGGAGAGCTCAAGACTTTGGGCTCACAAGCAGCAAAGCCCCTATCCCCCATTTGCATTCAGGTGGCAGGAACTTTGAGAATAGCAAAGCCCAGGGACTGGAGGGAGTAGGAAGAAGATGCAGGTATGAGGAGTTCTGCCAGACCCTGGGGGTGTGCAAGTTCTGAGCACCTTACCTGTGAAACTACCCAGGACAAAATTCATGTGATTAAGCGGAGAGAGCCAGCCAAGCCTGCTGTATAGGTCACAATGGTGGGTGAGACAGGGGGCAGCAAATGTTGTTGTACACAACATTCCACCTTGTGAGGTGAACTTTGGAAGTATACACATACAGGATGAGGCCATAGCAGATGGTAGGAAGAAACACACCACTGGCCAGAGCATGTCGAGCAGCAAGTGTAAGGTTGTTCTTCACTCTGTAGGCAAGTCCCAGCGTGCAATTGACAGCCCTACATGCATTCTGTTTATGACGACCAAGGTCAAGCTGGGGGTCAAGTGTCACCCCCAAGTATTTAAAGGTATCAGTAACCAGGACGGGAGAGCTGTCAATTTCCTTGATGGACAGGGGGCAGTAAAGGCCTTTAACTTGGCCTGGGACCCAAAGAGCATGGCCTGGGTTTTTTTAGATTGAGGACAAGCTTGTTTGCCATAATCCAGGACTGGACACTCTTGGAATCAGCATTCAGTTGTTGATTGATGATTCGATGTCACAAGAATGGTAAGGATGACCAGGTCATCCGCATATAAAATAAAGCTACAGTGGGAGGAGATGGAAGGAAGGTTTTAATGAAGATGGAAAGAGGAGGCCAAGGACTGACCCCTGAGGAACACCAGTGGTCACGGGGTGGTGTCAGAAGGACCTTGTCAAATTTAGTTAGTTGACATCTCCCTGGAGGTAGCTGGTAAACCATCTTAGGACGGAGACAGGCCAAGGGACCAAAGCCAAGAGATGGTAGGGAATGATCAACCAGATCAAAGGTCTTTGCTAGGTCAATGAAGATTGCACCTGAGAGCTTACCCTGGTCCATTGCTGCCCTGATCCCAGAAGAGACCATAACAAGAGCAGAGGTCGTACTGTGGCCTTTCCAAAAGTCATGCTATGCACGAGCCAACAGCTCATGGGCCTGGATGTACACCGTGAGTTGCACAGTGATGACATTCTCCAGGAGTTTGCTGATGACTGACAAGATGGGTATAGGCGGTGGTGTCAAGGATCTAGGATTGCCTTGCTTAAGGACAGGAACAATCCTTGCCACCTTCCAGGAGTCAGGGATGACTCCTTGGGCAAGAGACATATTGAAAATATGAGCCACTGGGGAGGTAGCATAGGAGGCCCCAAGCTGTAGGAGCCTTGGTTCTATACCATCATGCCCAGCACTAGTGTAGGGGGAGAGACCAGAGAGAAGTCTCATTCCCTCCTGCGCTGAAAAGTGAGGTGAAAGCAGACAGACCAGAAAAGTGCGAATTAAATGCATTAGCAATAGTCAGGGGGTTATTGCAACTGGAACCACTGATAAGCATATCAGAGACCCCACAGTTTGCGGAACCGCTGACTATGTTTTTGATGTTCCTCCAGAAGTTCCTGGGGTCCTTAGCAGAGTTTAACAAGGCGGTTTTGCAGTAATCACTCTTGGCAGTCCTGATAGCTCTCTTACACTCATTTCTGAGCCTCCTGTACTGCTGGAGTATAGTCTGGTCCAATGTGGCCTTGAAGTTTGCCCATCATTTGTCCCTAGTCCACATTAGGGCAAGAAGGTTCCCATGGGGCCACTTTGTTGCAGCCCCCCTTACCCCCCTCCTGATAAGGGGTGTATGTTTGTCCTGCAGCACTGAGAAGGTGTTGAGGAAGGAGCTGGATGCAGTGAGACAGTCAGGAGCATTTAGCACTGCGGACCAGTCCATGAGCCTCAGGTCCTCATGGAAGGAGCCCAGGTCAAACTTAGAAAAATCTCTAACATGGATGACTTTGTGGGGAATTTTCTGGTAGAAAGTCCTCCACACGCAGTACACAGGGGTGTGGTCAGAGAAGGAGTCAGAGAGGACACCTGAGGAAGTGATCCTCTCAGGCCTGTTAGACAGAACCCAGTCAAGAAGGGAGCTGTTTCCGCCTATAGTAGACCACCTAGTGGGCTCTTGAATGAGACATGTCAAGGAGAGGCCGGCAAGCAGGGGTTTGTACACTTTGGTATTTCCCCAAGCCAATTTAGGTTAAGATCACCCATGATAAGCAGCTCATTATCCCCAGTCTGAGCACCCATGGCATCAAGAAGGAAGGATACCCAGGCACACCGCCCTTGGGAGGGTTATATGTACAAATGATATGCAACTTTTTTGTGTTGCCAAGTAAGAGTACAGTCTGAAGCAGTTCACTAGAAGACAGTGGGTACAGTTGGTGAGACACAGTAGTCAGATTTAGATGGCTCCTGAAGTAGATCAAGATGCCCGCCACTCCACTTTCTCCCTGATCGATCAAGCCTAATAAGAACAAAGCCAGGGAACATGCAGGCTGAGTCAGGGGTAGAAGGTTTCAACCATGACTCAATGATGCTGAGAATGTCATGCTTGTAGTGGGAGACCCAAGCAGTAAGCTCAGCCAGGTTAGGCAGGAGGCTACGGATGTTGAGGTGGGCTATTTTTAGCCCTTTGTCAGATACCCAGCCAGACAGGAGGGAGGAAGCTTGGTAAGGGGGGCCAGGGTTAAGTTTGATGGCCTTCCAGAGGAGGTTGTGGAGTCAAAAACAGTGGTGGAATTCAATCATGCATGGGACAGTCATAAGGCAATTCTAGGGGGTGGGGGTAGGAAGAAATAGGCTGCTGGTTAACTAGGATCTGCAGCTTATCCATTAGGTAGGGGAAATGGGCAGACTGGGTGGGCCAAGCGGTCCTTATCTGCCATCAAATTCTATGTTTCTATGTTTCTATGTCCCCAGCCAGGACTAATATAACCAGCAGGAACCAAAAGAGATGTCTCAGGGGAGGTCACCCACCTCATGCCAAGGGCTTATGAACACGGTGCTTAGAAACTGTGAGGGAGTACAGGATACACCTAAGGTTAAGGCAACCAATAGGCCAGAGGGACACCCTCTTGCAGCCATGTTAGTTAGGCCCTTGTGGCATAGATAGCTGTAGAGATGGCCCTAGTTCCCAGTCCTGCCAGTTCTGCATTTTTCTTAAGTAGATCTTCTAGTTTTCTATCAATAGGGTCTTTGAGCCCTGATGTTGATTCTGTTGGTAGTACTGTATTCTTCTTAAGTGAGGATATTTGTGGGTCTATTGTTGGTGGGGTGCACCAAAGGGCCGATTTGTCTGCTTGTAATGGGTACATTTTGTCCCACGACCTGCCTTCTGGGATGCGTGCTTGGTTCGGTGGAGCCCCATTCCTTTAGTACTACCTCCTCTATGGCTTTGCATACTGGTAATACATCTGCTCTCTTAGATTGTGGTTGTAGTAAGGGGATGAGTTTAGATGTAGGTTCTGGAGTTGGAGTTTCAAACACAGCTGTAGTCATGATGTTTCTGACTAAAGCTGGAATTTGAGTCAGGAAAACACCATTTAGCAGTAAGGGTGTGTGGCTCTGAGTTCAGTTCTCCCTCTTCCTCGGACACCTGTTCTGTGTCATTTGGTTCCACTTGAACCTCAGTTGGTACAGCACTGGAGGGTCTATTGAGACTCCCTGTGGCTCTCTTTTTTGCTGGTGGAGGACTGTGTGTTTTCAGTGCTGAGAGTTCATTGAGATTGGCTAGCATGGCAGCCAATACTTCTTGCTGCGTTAACATTAGTTGGTTATTTTGCATCATAATAAAATTGCTGTCTGGATCGAGTTCTTTACTAGTTTTGCCCTTATTGGAGTTATTCTGTAATCCACTAGGTCCTTCCCCTGGGTCTTCCGTGTTGGTGGGGGAAGGGTTGTCCTCCACACATGTAGCGCAGAGTGGCCCAGTTGTTGTGAGGTAGGGACGACATTGGAATGTCTGCAGGATTTATTCTTTGCCATAATGATCTGTGGAGGATAGGCACAGATCAGATATACAACTTATTAGTTGTTAACTATCTTTAAACAGCAATTTAAAAATAGTTATATAACATGTAGTCATATGTGGATACATCAGTATCCTTAATTAGCTGTGGCCAATAATGTAGTAAATTGTATAAATGGCTTATGTTGAGGTTGAACTATGTCCCTTTAATTGGGGGAAATTGGGCAGTGTCCCTTTAAAGGCTGGTGTTAATGTGGATTGTTTGGAGTTGCCCTATATGGGAATTGTTTAGTAGGAGTGACAATCTGGTAGTCACTTAATTGTAGAGATAGATTTTAATTCATTATTCCCTCTCTAGGTCGACGGGCACTAGCGCTGTGTTTAGTATGGGGAGAGAGTATGGGAGTTACTCCTCGTTCATGCCTGTAATAATGGAGGACTGCCCTGTGGCATGAACTAGTGTGAGATCTCTGAGTGGCGAGAGTTCACTATATAGCCTCTCAAAAAGATGGGGGCCGCAGTCTCGCAATAATTTAGGGCCAATCAACAAGCGTATCGCTCGTTGCGCTAGATTTTGGGCTGGAAGAGACGGGCAGGAGAATGGCTAGCTTTGTGGGAACCTCTACGGACCTAGGGGCCATAAAATAACATTTTGCTAGGCTCCATTTTGGTCCGTAGAGGTAATACTTGTCCTGAAGTCTGGAGAGGGTCTGGAAGCATCGAGGGAGCCATGGGAGTGCCACGATTTGGTCGGGCTTTGCGAGAGGAGAGCGAGGACACTGATGTGTGTAACCAGGTATTTTTCCAGTGAAAGTGTAATGCCTGGATGAAATTGAGCTCATCTTGGGGGAAGACTGTAGAACAGCACTCAGGCACTGCTGGAAGGGGTGTCAGGTTGCTTCTGCGATCATCTAATTGGGAGTTCTTGTTTCTATGTTGTATCTGACTGGAGAGGAGCTCATTTGTAAGGAGCCACAGTCAAAATTGTGTGTTGTAATTTCTTTTTCGTATTATTGCTCCTGGAACCGCTAGCAGGGGTTACCAGGTAGTCAACCTGCAATCTTAATGAGCTTGTGCCCTTGCAGGTCTTATGAGCACTGCTGGAGCCACTAGAAGGGGTTTCCAGGTGTTCATTATTTTCAGAGATTAAAGAATTAGCTTTCTACTTGGGACCGCTAGATGGGGTTTACAGGTAGATAATTGGTATTCATTGATAAGCTGTGCTGTTCTAAATTACACCATGTAAACCAATGTTAATAGATGCAGGATTAACATATCATGCATTACTTTGCATTCTTTGCCTGTAGTGGTCTGGTATCTGGCAATTAAATCTATTTAGAGAAGAACTCTGTGGCTTACCTTAGCCTGCAGATTCTAGTTGTTAGAGGTGTAGTGTGCTGCAACTTTGTCGGATGCACATCTGGAACTGACCTGAGGTAAGCTGACCCCTGGGAGAAGGGGGATGGACTTGCTTCAAATCTACATGTGCATCAAGCAACCTATCAGGTGTACACAACCCATGATGTCATAAATGTGGAGTGCCTCAGAGATTATCCCCCACAATGACTTTTTGTACTTTATGTTGTCACCTCATGATGAAGCCTGTAAAGGTGAAGCACTGAGGTGTTTTCTGTCTATGCTGATTTCTATGGACTGAACCCTGCTTACTATTAAGTTTTTGAAGCAATTAATTGCATTTTTTGGACAGTCAGTTTCGTTCAGGTACAGAGTGCTGCTACTTCTTGGCTGTGTGTGTGAGTGTGGGGAACCCAACCCCATAGCAGCACCCCCCCCCAGCAGCCCTTTGGCGTGCAGCTGATTTTCTTATGGTCTGATTATAAGAAGGAATAACCAGCTGCTATGGGGGATTAAAGGTTGAGGCCAAAGGCCAAGGCATTTAGTCAACCACAGAACCAGTGCTTCTGAGTATACTGTTGCTAACTAAATGGTGTTACCATTATATAACTAGGAAGTCTGAACCCAGGATTTTGACAGTTCTGAGGTAGTAAAGTGAAACATGCCATTTTTCCTCTGGACTAAATGCATAAACTGCTGTGGGTGTGTCTTAAATGTGGCTAGCCTACCGTGGACATGTCCCAAATGAGAATAACTTACCTTGGGCATTTCTAAAATGGGGATAACATATAGTGGGTGTTTTCAGAATGTGATTGCAGTAGTTTTCCTGTGTTCTGAATGGCTTATAAGAGATGCCTGTCTTATAATCATAAATCACATCCTTACCCCAACCCATATAGCTCCCATTCCCTCCTTCCTCTCCCTTGAGTGTGCTGACAGTACCTTCAAAAATGAAATAACTAACCATGAGACTGAAGAGTTATAGTAATCAGCATGGCTCTCTACACACCAGTGACTGGCCAACATCTGATCTGTAAATAGCATTTCAATATAGCAGAGGTTATATTTGATACAGTAGTTGTGAGATGTTTTACAGAAATCATTCAAATTGCTACATCAATATACTATCGAGTACAGTGATGTGGAAGTTTGCATGATTTCATTGAGATGCCATGCAACTATTATACTGATTCACACTCTGGTATATCATTTGTGACTCAAGTTACATGGTAGCCAGCTTAGCTGGTGTGAATGTACCAGTCATCATCTCTCCTTAGCCTCACTACTGGTGATTTCATTTTTGAAGAGGACTATCAGTGCACCCAAGGAGGAGGGAGAGGGTTGCTAAGCAGGTTTGGAGGGTATACAATTGTAACAGCAACCCCCCAACAGTGAAACCATTACAGCGACACAACCTGTTCGACATCCACAGTGTCAAATGGGTTGTCTGAGCTCGGTATGGGTACAGTGACTCCCGATATTTGCGGCTCTCGACAGTAGACCCAACCCCCCCAAACTGATTATCTAGAAGTCCAGAGGATGTGGAGAGAAAAGCCCCCAGTGAACAATGCAGAAAATCCCCACTGCTTGGGGTGCCATGGTCTTTGATATGCATTCCAGTTTTCTGTGTCTTCTTTATTTAGTTCATTTATTATCATAATTGTTGTTCTTCAGCAGTCCTCTTTTGGTCCATTCCAATCTATCATTCAATCCCTCTGAATCATCATGCAGTCAGTCTATTTCTGCACCATGCCATCAGGTCCTACAAATGCATTCCTATTGCACATTATCATGTTCCCCTTCTCTGTTCACTTGCACTTGTTGAAGTCCACATCATGAAGGTAAGTCCGTCACTGGATGGGAATCATTTCAGCCTGCTTGTTTCCTGTGTGTGCTTCTAGGTTGCCCCACTGGGTGGTGAGAGCTCACTGGGCAGTAAAGAAGGTCCAAAGCGGGGTAAAGCTTCAGCTGTGCAGGCCCCCAGTAAGTCACTCCTCACAGGGTAGGATTTAAGATGTTAGCTGCTTGTGGGTGGGGCCCTAAGTCCACATGAGTTCCTCTAGCTGTGCAGACAATGTTGGCAGCACCTACAAAAGCTTTTCTCACTGCATCTGCCTAAGGTCCACTTAGTTTTCTTCCGTATCCCCTTCCTTTGGTTTCCAAATAAGGTTAGGCCTCTTTGGTCTCAAAGCTAGGTGCTTGCCTTTCAGGAGTCTCTCTCTCTCTACTAGAGTTGTGCGAAATTTGAATATTTTGCCCAGCGAAATAGTTTGCATAATTCATGCATTTTGAGAAATATTTCGCTGGGCGAAAGGTGAAGTATCACCCATGGTTGTGAGTGAAATTTCACCACCCGCGGGTGAAATTCCATAATTTCGCCACTACATCAGCTTTCATCCCTGGTGTCTAGTAGTCCCACCACCCCAGCCGATCATGGCTGAAATTGAATAAAGCCCCCCAGTTACTCTGAGTCATGTCTCTCCTGTCCCAACTGTGTCCAATCTGACCTTGTGTTTAAAAAAAAAATGAAAACTAATTAATCCCCAACTCCCTGGTGTCTAGTGGACCCCCCTACCCTGGAATCAGATAGCACCCATCCAGCTCCTCCCCCATACACCATAGCCTTCCACTCACCTCCATGGCCGGCAGCCTGGCTGAGTACTTCAATGAATGAAAGCATGCTTGTACAAGCACGTGCTCATTCATTGTCAGACAACCAGCACTCTCACTACACTCTAGTAGTAGTGAGAGTGCTGGCTGTCTGAATCCAATGAATAAGCACGTGCTTGTACAAGCATGAACTCATTCACTGAAACGAGTTGGGCTGCCGGCCGTGGAGGTGAGAGGAGGGCTGTGCCGGTGGCATGATCAGGGTACTGAGGGGGGAGCAGGGTGGGAGCTATCTGATGCCAGGGTGGGGAGACCACTAGACACCAGGGAGTTGGGGATTTAATGAATAATTTTTTTAAATATGGTTGGATTTATGAGCCCTCAGTCAGAACTCGGGAATCGGACTCGGGACATGACACAGGGTAACTGAGGGGGGAGTTATTCAATTTTGGCTATGATTGGGCGGAAGGGACAACTAGATACCAGGGAGAATTTTTTTTTTTTTATTTTGCAGGCGAGCTGCCGGGGTTGGGGGTGGGGACCACTACATGAGACACCACCACTGGGAAATACTCATTTGCGGGGGGTAAAATTGTGGTGAAATTTTGCCATTTCGCACTGCAAAGTTGCTGATTTTGTGGCAACTGCGCTGGTGAAATTTTATTTCACAACAACCCTACTCTCTACTAAGTCCACATTTTAAGGGGGACTCCTTCCCTGAGATACCTCCTCTGGCTTCAAGAACCACTTGTGGCACTCCCACAACTTTAGCCCATTAGAAAGATACAGTGAGAGTTTCCTTCCAAATGTTTCCTTCGAAGTGGAATTCCGAATTAGCTGAGTGAGCCTAATAATAGTACCCATGCTAGGAAAGATGGTGGCAAAGGCCATGGGTCCACAAATATTTCCTTCACTAAGGTTGTTTTCTCTCCTAAGTGCCAAATACAATAAAGTAGTTGTCCAGTACCATTTACCCAGTATACAAATTTCTGCTGTGAGTTGGGATCTGATAGTGGTTCACATTTTAATACAATTCTGCCATTACCCACTCCTCTGGAAGCCACACATCAGTCTACTATTACACCTCACCAGCTACCAGCTGTCTCTGCCATCACATTGCTCATCTGTGTTAAGAGCTCCTGCTTACGTTTTTTGGGGCTTCTTCCTAAGGTGCCTTTAGCCAAAGAAATAATTTACCTGCGCAACCTTTAGGGGTGGCACCCTTTACAAGAAGGCCCCTTTGCCTTCCCAGTACCCCAGCAGGGTGGTAGTCCCTCAGGGCATACAGAGTGCAAATGGCCAAAGTAACTACGAATGACTGTCAACATCCTCCTATACAACTAGCCTTCAGCTACCAACAAGTTACACAAGTATTACTTCACATTGTGATTGTGTGCACACATTAAATTAAAACATTTTCCTGAGGTTTGATGAGTGGGAGCAACCAGCCACACCCCATTCTGGGCTATTTAAACCAGCTTCCTCCAGCCTCATTGAGAAGCTTAATTTTTTTGCTCCCGCCGTCCACCCCTCATTCTCCAACGGCCCATCTCTCTCTGTGGGCTCCTTCTTAAGGTACCTTTAGCCAATGGAATCATATTCCTGTGGCATCTGTAGGTGAGAAGCCCTCCTCAAGAGGGTTCCTTGGTGTTTCTGGTACCCTAACAGGGTAGTAGTCCCTCTGGAGACAGAGAGTGTGAATGGTCAAAGTAACTACAAATGACAGTCAGTATTCTACCATACAGCTGGCCTTCAGCTACCAATAAGATACAGAAGTATTACTCCACATTGTGGTTGCATGTGCCCATTTAATCATATTTGTTTCCAGGTGTGGCTGGATGAGACGGAAGAGGGTGGGATGGATGTTGTTTTGTTGTGGGGTAGGGGGAATTTATGATTGTACTGGACTGGTGGTATGGCTAGGTGTGAGGGAGGAGTGTGGGAATTTAGGGTGTATGCTATAAGGTTGAGGTGAAGAGTAATATCAATATGTGTTTCCTTTGGGGCTGGATGGAAGGTGGCAGGGTGAGCTGGATGTTATGTTGGTCAAGGAAAGAGTTTACTTTTTTCCTTTTTATGTTTGCTTGCAAACATGCTGGAATGGTAATGAGGCTCTGTAGGTGTGCCAGGGTGGTTGCCAGTGAGGGTGTAGCCTTTACCTCTTCCCAGCCAATGGTGCTGTGAGCATGTGGATTCATTTGAATACACTGATGTTGTATTTTCTAGACTGCTGTAGACTATTGCATTGCAGAATAATTCCCCACTTGTTTCTTTCCCACCAACCTCCTTCAGTTCATGATGACTGGTTGGTGGTTGTGTCAATAATCGGGTTCATGCTATAGCAACAGTAAGCATTTCTATGTGAGCCACGTAGCCTTCCAGTTTTCCTGATAAACACCAGCCTAAGTATTACATTTGTCTACCAGATACCTGTACTGAGCTGTGCTAAATATAGAGGATAATGTATGGTCCTTCATCGCTAATCGTCAGTTATTAGTCGAGAGGTTGCTAGGGCATCGCGTAAACCCTCGAGAGTGAAGCCCGAGAGGTTTACATCGCCATGGCAACCTCAAGATGGTTAAAATTGACGGTTAACTATAGAGGACCATATTATTTTTACCTGTGTATGGTCCCACCTCAAAAAGGCCTTACTTTTCCATAAGTAGTCACCGACGTGGCCCTTCAGTCCTTCCCCTAACCACTGCTGTTCAGCTCCGGTTCCCGTTGAAAAAGCGGCGCACAGACGCGATCAAGAAAGCAATATCTCCATCTACGTGACGAGGATCGATAGGTTAACAAATATATCTACGGCCACATCGATAGTGTTAACAACCTTAGGAAATGATGATTTCTAAGGTTAACAGCGTTCCACCATACATTATAAACAAATTACCCTCTGATCTACTTAGTTTGTCTGCCGTAGGGTGGATTAGGGAGGTTACAGGGTCCTGAAATCCACAATAAATTGCCACAAAAACAGCAGCAGTGGCCACAGAAATACAGTTAGACATTTTAGAAAAAAAAGCGCTATACTCTTTTAAGGTACCAATCCAGTTCTCATACAGAACTTTCATATCCCTTTGTGTTACAGATGGCCTGGTGTGATATGCAGCTCTTCAAGAGCTGCAGTTATGTGGCAGCACAAGATGGGGATCCCACAAAAGACTCAGTATGAGTTGCTGTCAACTTATTGTTAATACTGCCAGTTTCCATGGTCTCCATGGTAATAGAGAGGGGTCTCTCATGACAAGAAATCTAAAGGAACCTGTCCATACCGCTTTCTTACTTTTTGATCTGAATAGCTGGAAGAAGTCAAAGGAGCCTTGGCCTGGGTGACTGTTGCAACTCTAAATATGACACAGGCTAGTGGTTCCACGCTAGGAAATAGGTGCTTTTCCTGTAGCAGGATGTAGGGACAGCAATTTCAGCAGAGTACAGGAGTGTGCTAAGACCTTGGAGTAGCCACATAAAATATGCTTCCACCTGTATTCCCTCTCTTTTTCACCTTCTGAGCCACTACAGTGCTATTCTCTAAGTACCGTGCTGCTGAGATCCTCTGCTGAGCTGCTGCCTCAGACCCATTTATTTATTGTGTGCATGTGGGGGGGGGAGGGGGCTGGTGTTGAAAAGAATATACTGCTCAATATTTTTTTCCATGGTTGAGGGGTGTAAGTTGGTGATCTTGTTGTATAATGGTAAATATGGTCTGGGGCTAAAAGTGAAGAAATACTGTTCCACAGAATCTGCTGTTCTTAAGTGTGTGTGTGTTTAAGGGGTTGGGGTCAGATAGGCTGTGAACTTGATTCATGCTGTTTAAAATGTGTCAGGCGCTCATAGAAAATCAGTCTTGAAGAACATGTTGTTTACAGTTGTGCTTCTGGGGTTGAGGGGAGGGTTGATGATCTTGCTATATGCTGCCACAGGCATTTAAATCATACATGCTGTACAATCTGCATTCGACATTATACTCACATCTCAGAGTTGCCTCTAGTGTTTCTCTGACAAAAAAAAACAACAATAAAAAAAAAAATCTTTATATAGTTTGCACCCCTGTGAGAGCTTCTGGTCTTTGTGAGTGAGTGATGTAAAGAAACTCAAATTATGTTTCTATATTAAGCTGATAGTTGAGACTTGAGTGCTATTTATTAAATCATGATCAATAAAGGTGGGTTCATTTAATTTGGGGGGTCAGTGAGGAGCAATGTGCTGTAGCAAAGAGAGCAGTAAGGTACTATCTGGTCTGAAAATACTCTAGAGAAACATTAAAACAAACACCATGCAGGGTTGCCAGCTGAGTTATCAAGAAAAAAATTGCGCTATGAGAAGTAAAATGTAGGCATACTAGCAGTCTATTACAGTGGACTTGGACACATGCCAGTGGCATTTCATCTGACATTTCAGATGCAGGTGTTCGTGCTTTTGAGTCACTTCAGCAAAGAATGGAGTTGGAAATGGGATACTGGTATGTCGTTTGCCTAGTCAGTGACCCCTTTAATGCTGGTACTGGCCTTAAAATGAACTGGCACACATGTGTATAGTGTTTGGTGAGCTCAACAGAGAGTGAAGTGACTGGTTCGATGGTCCTTTAAACTCTGAACAGGCAAGCTACAAGATTAAGATGCCTGTCTGCAAGAAAAGTTCAGACTTCTTTTCCAGATTACCACTAGCCAGGCAAAACTGTGTCTTTAAAATGGTACACAAGAGGCATGCGACTATTGTCAGGCATATTTGATTAGCCCCCAATCCAATGAATGACAATGAAGTTGGGGAAATATCTTTGCACTTGTTCTTGAGAATGGATGGGGTGAACTGGAGACATTGTTTTCGTAAATCCAGACATAAGGTAACAATTAACTGTTTACTGTAATCATTTTTAGCAGAAAATAATGTGATTTGGTAAGTGAGTCTTGTTGAACATGAATTCCTGCTTTAAAAGAATACACTTATAATCACAAGTGCATGGATGTTTTTTCAACTCAGTAGTCACTTGTTGGGTTGGGGCTAAAATAATGTATCTGGCTATAGTTTAATTTCCCAAAAGAAAACAGAGTTTATTCTTGGACTCATTTCTGCACACCCAGAAACCCTCTATTACTGTGGACTTCTCCAATTCCCTTTCAAGAGAAAACAAAACATTTAGAAATTGTTTTCTCTTACTGAGATACCCCAAACACAAAACAAAGTTTCACACAAGTGCCCAAAGTTATTTAATTAATTCCCTAAATTCATCTATCACAGTGTCATAAACATCACTGTTACACAGGACAAACTTGTCATTTTCCATACACAGCGATTCATACCATTAACCGGATAACACTTGATTGTATGTTAATACCACCACCAAAACCACTCTTATGGTTGTAAGACTGGCCTCAAATGCATTTGTAGGGTATAAAAATGGCAAACCGAAGGTGAGCAGTTTTGATACCCTAACGATGTAAGTGAGACTACTATTACAGCTGTAAAAATTGTCTCAGTGGTTTTATTAATATTTATGAAATGGCTAGTAAAATCCCAATATTTTGATTGGCTAGTACCCATATGTTAGAAGTGTCTAACACACAGGAATGAGTCTGGAACTGTCAGCTGAGCATTGATACAAGTGAGACTGCTCCTGCAGAACTGTCACACTTCAGATGGCAGCCATTTTTTTCCAATGGTAGCCACAGTCGCCAAAAGATGAGACAAAGTCATTCAGTAACCATTAACACAATGTCATCAATGCCAGAGTCTAAATTTCACCTAGCTCTAACAGAACAAAATGTAGCTGCCTTGAGCCAACCATGCTATTTTGCTAGTGTCAGTATCAATAATTGGAATCTGCGACTTCAATGTGAGATGGCACACACATTTTGAAGTTGCTTGAAGTAGTGGTATGACATCTAAAATGTGCAGTGTCTGGTAAAAGCAAACACCCTGCACCAGTTATTATAAAAAATAAAATATATGAAGATGTGTGTCATGGTTTTTTTTTTATACACCCTTGGTGTGTGATATTCTCATAAACCTCAGGTGTGTAAAAAAAAACCTCATAACACACACCTGTATATGTATTATTTTCTATATTATTGATTGACATCAATCAATAATATATTAAAATGTTAAAAAACGTACCCTGAACATGCCTGTTTCCAAGGCAGCTACATATGATACACTCTTTGCAGAGGAAGAGTGTCTCACACACAGAGGAAAGGAGTGTTCCAATTGGTCTAGAGTGATCCCTCTATCTATAATCAAACAAACATGTTTGCACATAGATACTGTACCAGTTGCCATACATCAGAGATGCAATCTCTTCTTTATATTCTCACTGGCATTTCCATTCAGCATGTAAGCAAAATCCAAAAATCATGTCACAATAGAAAACTGATGCTTTCATCTCATCCATATATCTTTGCACCAAGACCCTGCTCTGTCCATTAAACTGTCAAATAGTTCTTGTAGGCTGTGTTCCCCCAGCCTGTCCTTGTAAACACATACCTTAGCACTGTAACAAAATTTGCATTGCTTTATTCTCTTTTGTGTCTCACCACTCTCAGCCCAGCCCTCCTCTAACTTTACCATAGGTAGCCCCCACCAATTTTACTATACCCACGTGTCATTCATGGTCATCAACTAACCTGGCACATGTTGCATTAACAAATATGTCCTTATTTATATTATTTTACTTTTCATTACCAAGCATAACAATTTCACTAATAAAATCTGCAAGCAAACATAAAGACACTGACCAATGCTTGTTTAAACAGTGAACTCTCTTTATGTTGACACATTTCACCTACAAAGTGAGATGGACCTTGGCCAAGGGCAAAGTCCACAACTTCACTCTTTATAATGAATGCTTTGCATACTGTAAGGGGGTGCATGCATGCTTGAGTATGTGTTGGTATGCCTGTACATGCATAAGTATTCTGGGGGTAGGTACATGGAGGTATATTCACATGTGCATTTCCACTGTGTGTACAGTGTAGATATCTACTGTATAGTCCTGCTCACCTGTTATTTCCTGCGCCCATCCTTACACACTTGCCACTTTCTAGCCATCTAACTTTACCCATGGATTCGATTGTACTTTACTGTATGACTTAATAGCTTTCTCACCCCTAACATTACTTTCTGTTTACATTACTTTGTTTCCCAGCTTCTGTTCTCAACTTGCCTCATCGCTTCTTTAAAACAAATCCATTTACCATAACCACCCTGCCCCCCCAGCTTTCTTCACACCTTTTCCATAACGATGATTTCTTCTTTTAGGGGCAAAAATGAATGAATAGGCACCCAGATTCTACAGTGAAACTGATAACTGTATTTCGATGTGCTTATGCAACTGGATGAGATAATATGATATGATGCTTGTGTAACTTGATTTGCTTTGTGGCTTTCTGCCTCTCTATCCATGGGATGTACCACCCTGTAGGGGTACAATGCAAGGAACCCTAGAGGAGGGTTCCACCCTACAGGTACCGAGAATGAATGCGTCGGCTAAAGGTAGGTTAGGAAGAAGCTCACCAGTAAGAGAGATGAGCCACTGGTGGAGGAGGAGGAGGGGTGGACGGTGGACAAAGAAAAAGAATCCTGGCGAGTCCCAGGATGTTGTGACCTTTTAAGCTCAATGGGGGAGTGACGTTGTTGCTCCACCTATTGAACCTCGGGCTTAAAACCCTCCCATTTGATGTGCTTATGCAATTTGGATGAGATAATATGAGATGATGCTTGTGCAACTGGATTTGCTTTGTGGCTTTCTGCCTCTCTATCTGTGGGATATACTACCCTGTAGAGATGCAGGCGCAAGGAACCCTAGAGGAGGGTTCCCCTTACAGGTGCTGGGAATGAATCGTTGACTAAAGGTAGGTTAGGAAGAAGCCAAAAAGAATACCCAAAGATGTTGAGCTTAAGAGGCGAGGATGATGAAAGAATTCTGAGAGAGAGAAGGGCTGACTTCCGAGGAGAGAGAGGAAAGCCAAAGCCACCATCCACCTCCATCCAACAGTGGAACCTAACTAACTAACTGAAGAAAGCACCAACAAACCTAAATAATTAACTGAAGATAGCACTAACTCTAACTAATATTATGACCATTGCACGGAGAAGAGGAAAAACCCTTTGAGGGAGGAAGCCTCTGGGGATCCAAGGCCTAGTCGCCTTCCCTCCAGGCTGACTACGTTTGATTTGAGGATGTATGTCATTAAAAGAGGTTCAGTAATGGAGGAATACGGTGGGGAGGATCAGAATGATGAAGATGATGGAATAGGAAAATCCCAAGAAGAGGCACAGATCGAAGAGGGAACATGAAGCTGCACGCAGATCGAAGAAGGAACATGAGGCTACAATGGATACTTTCTTTGTCAATGGGCGGGAGTAAATCCATGTAGAAGTCAGAGGAGCAATGGGTATCCAGATGTGCACGCAAGGAGATTCCAAATGTGTTAATGAGAAGACTGAGGACAATGCAGATTGGCTTGATTGAATGATGTGAGTGAGCAGACACTGAGGTTGAAGAGGCATGCTTGATTATACGATGTGAACGATTAGACTTTGAACGATTAGATTCTGAGGTTGTAGTCGATGAGGTAGCATAAGATTCAATGACAGGAATGCTCTAGTAAGCGATGTAAATAGATGAACCTTGAGGTAAGGCTGAGTGAATGATGACTGGAGTTATGAACTCGATACATGTGGCAGGATGGCCGCATGTTGATAAGGTGGCATAGGAGTCATGATAGGTATGCCCCAAAAGAAATATCAATAGCAGGCCAAGAGTGGAGTGAATCCAGGATGGCCGGTACAGAATTGGAAGAGAAGGAGACAGGAATGAACTTGAAAATAAACTTGTGTGAAGGAAGTAAAAGGTAGTAGACTCCTTGAAAGGAAGTAGGTTCCGAGGCCAAGAAGGTAGATCTGGAACCAGAGGCAACTCAGGTTGAGTGATTGAGGAACCAGAGGGTAAGCTCAGGAGGCATCAGAGGAGCAACTTAGGTTGAGCTATCGATAAGCAAATTGGACGACATATGATGAGGGAGTAGCAAAACTGGATGATGGACGATGAGGATGCAGCTATGAGTGGAGTGAAGCTGTAATGGCTGGTATGAGAAAAGGCATGATTAGAGATGAAGCCATGATTGGAGTGCATCCGTGACAGCTGATGATGGTTTGAATCTATGAATGGAGGTTCGATGAGATAAGAAAAGGGTAATGCGGACCAGAGTCAGGAACCTGATGCATGCGGCAGGAGGGTTGAGGATCGATGAGGTGGCATGTGATTCATGATAGGTAGTGGAAAGAATCCATGATGGTCAGGACTAGAATAGATGCTAGGCTGAGGAAGGTAACATAGGAACAGAGCAGGTACGATGAAGGATTGACACTGGGAAGATATATGAGTTGAGTGGACTAGGACGTAGGACATGGGTAAGAGGAGGATATGAATAGATAAGGTGACGGCAGGATAGGGAAGCACCCCCAAAAAGAAAGCACAGGATGAGGAAGAAAAAGAAATGAAGGGCACGAGTTGGAGAGGAGAATGGCAGGGTGAAGCTACAGCCAATAGTTGGAGAACAAAGAACAGGAAAAGAATGAGGGGCTGACATATGGAGACAGACGGTCGAACCATGGAAAAATGACTGGCAGGGGACAGAGGAACGAGGAGGCATAGAGAGGGTCGATGGTGGAAAATGGAAAGGGAGGCGATGGGCAGCACACAGCTGGCCACAAGCCAACAGCAGAAATAAAAGACACACAAAGCCACAGGGGGGCACAACATGACAACAGCAATGGCTCAGGAGGTAGGCAAGCCAGGTAGAGAGGGAGCCTGCAGGGGCACTGGAGCACTGACTAACATCAGAGGTGGAGGGTTCAAAAGCTGAAAACACAGAGGAACTTAGCAGGTGTGGGGTGTGAGGGCAGAGCTGTTCAAAGTAGATTAGCAAAGGAAAAGGGCAGAGACAGCATGATCAAGCAATGAAAATGGCAGAAGTACTTATTGATGCAGCCACGATAAACAAAGGAAACTGAGCTCTGTGTCACCCAAATGAGTAACAGCTCATAAGCACTGTGCAGTGAAACCCCATATACATGGGAAAACTGTCAACAGTATTCCACAGATGAAGTGCCACTGAATAAATGAAGTACGAGTCACTGAAGGCTAACAAAGGGCGCAACCACAGGGAAATGAAAGATGAAGATGCAAACAGCCAACCACAGCAGATTCCTTCCGGTGCACCCCAGTTGATGTGTTGTGGTCCTCACACCATGGACTCCCCAGGAGCTGGTATTGAGGAAGGGGCCAAAAGGCAGAAGAAGAGGTCCGAACAGGGGCAGGAGCTTCAGAGCCAGCGGTGTCCAGCTCGCATGGAAAAAACAGAAGAGATCTGTAGCCTGGCACAGAAATCTGCCAGAAGAGGTGCCAGGAGGATGCAGAGAAGAGTGGGAATGAGCAGAACCAGAGGGAGAATGGGATCAGGTGGCAGAGTCGAGCTGGTGGGGGACAGCACACCCAGAGCACCAGCAGCGCAAATAGAGTGGTGACCAGAGGCCAGGAGGAATGATGATTGCAAGGTATGGCAGGCATGAAGACCAGGGCACAAGCACAGGCACGGTGCAGGGAAGGAGGAGCTCAGCAACCCAAGGAACAGGCAGGAATGGCAGAGAATGGGAAAGAAGAAGCAGGGAGTGGTAGAAAATGGAGGGAGAGAAAGAGATGGGCGGGGCGAGGTGGGAAAAGAATGAAGTGCCAAGCAAGTGGCAATGAGGGAAGGCAAACAGGGAGGCGGTAATGAGCAGCTGGAGGCGTGAGGAGTAAAACAAAATAAAGCTCAGAGCAAAGGAAGGTGGTGCTTCCGGCCACAACAAAAAAGAATCCTGGTGAGTCCCAGGATGTTGTGACCTTTTAAGCTCAATGGGGGAGTGATGTTGTTGCTTCTCCCATTGAACCTCAGGCTTAAAGCCCTCCCATTATGAAAACAAAAGGATTACTTACTAGCTGCTACCCAACAAGAGACAAAGTCAACAATTTCACTTACTACATTATTTGTGCAAAAATCACTTTTGTAGTGCAATATTAGGAGGAGAAATATATGAGCAGCCTCTGCCCATAATGCTGAGGGAATAATGGCTTGCTAATGGCCCGATGTTGTGGAACTTCAGAGCTACTGTAGCTGGGTCAGGAGGCCTTTTGTTTAAAATGCTGTCTTTTAAAGGTGTACTGCATGAGAGGCAGTATCATAATACCTTTCCCACTTGATGAGAGGCCATCTGTAACATATTATCCCCCTGTCCCTGCATTCTTATTAATATGCACAATGCTGAAAATATCATTTATTTCTGGACAACTAAAGCATAGATAATACCATTATCAATATTTCATCATTTAATAAATACATGTAAAACAAAATCTTTCTAGGGACTTTTAGAAACAATACTTCCTTATACAGTAATAAATAAGCATCCTTACAAATAATTTTAACTAAGCTCATACTCATACTACATAGACTGCTCCCCCATCAAACTAGTATAGTTTGATGGGGGTGAGAGAGGGAAATAGAGAACAGACTTGCTAGACCGTAAGGTCTTCTTTTGCTGTCTATTTTATATGTTTGTATGTAAAGGGGTAAGAACAATACAATATAAATAGTAAACTTGAACAGGAATTAAAATATGAAATCATATTTAAAGCACATAGGATAATATAGCATCAAAGCAGTGTTACAATATAATGCTTTCAAATGAGTCCACAAGGGATGACTATAACAACACAGATATTAGTAAGGAGGACAGAGAGCACCTGCAGTTCCACTTGAGAGTTCAAAGTTCAAAGACAGGAGGAGAGACTAACTGAAAAAATGTTCATCCGTGGCAATGGTTTTAAAGTATAGTATGTGGAGATATCGTGGTTTGGAAATTCTTTAATGGAGTGTTTAGGAGAACATAATACATACTGAATTATCTTGGAATAAAAACAAGATGCGATTATCCACGGAAAGCAAAACATGTTAACATTGTATTATTAAATAATATACATGAAAGTTCAGTTTCTGCAAAAAAGGCATATGGGTACTTCAAATCTAATTGCTGCCCACAACAGACTATCTCAAGTCCAGAATGTTTCTGACAGAAAAAAGCTTAATCTCAAATTTGTCATTAAGTCCCGGCCAGTATAAAGCAGATAAACTGTAAATCCAAAAGGACATTTTCCTTCCCAATTTTATGTTAAAGTCCTCCCCTTTATCTGGAGATACCTTTTCTATACCTATAGCTTGGGCTCCTGTTCTCCCTTACAGTACTTGGTTTACTGTAGATATGCTGGCAATCACATATCTTAACATACAAGCGTATGAACATAAGTGCCAGCAGATACAGGCCATTCGGTCTATCTAGTCGAGTGTGCAGCACTTCAGTCCATGTAGACTGCAGCTGCCCCCTCCCTCATATGCCATCCCTCCATCTTCCACCCTCCCGATTTGTATCCTCCCTTGAATCTGTCCCACTCCCTCTTGAAGCCTCCAACACTCTGTAATGATACAACGTCCTCTGGCAGAGCACTGCACGCAGCCACAACCCTTTCTGAGAAATAGTGCCTCCTCAGTTCCCTCTTGAACCTGCCACCTTCCAGCTTCATAGAGTGTCCCCTGGTTTCTCCTACACCTTTCCAATTGAACTCACACCTGGTGTTTACTTTGTTCAAACCCTTCAGGTACTTAACGGTCTCAATCATATTCCCTCTCTCTCTTCTTTCCTCCAGGATATACATATTGAGCTCTCTCAGTCTCTCCTTATATGGAATGTCCCCCAACCCCAGGATCATTTTTGTTGCCCTGCACTGTACCCCCTCGAGTAGTTTGATGTTCCTTTTCAAGTAGGGGCACCAGAATTGCATGCAGTACTCTAGGTGCGGTCTCACCAGGGACCTATACAGGGGCAAGATGACCTCCCCACTCCTAGAAGTAATTCTCCTTGCTATGCACCCTAGCATCCTGTTTGCTTTGCTTTGCCTTCTTGCACTGAGCAAGTGGTTCATCTCCCCAGTTACTAACGCCCAGATCTTTCTCCTTCTTGGATTTTGTTAATGGGACACCCTCCTGCCAGTAATTGTGTCCTGGGTTCTTGCATCCTAAATGCATCACTTTACACTTCTTGGCATTCAAGCCAAGCTGCCAAGTGTGAGACCATTCCTCCAGTTTTACCATATCCTCCTAAGTACTTTGCTCCCTCCCCATCTACCTCAGAACAAATCTTGTGTCATCTCGAAGAGACTGATATTGCTCTTAATCCCTACTACAATGTCGGCATGAAAATGTTAAACAGAACCGGTCCCAGCACTGCCACTGTAGTACACCACTTGTTACTGCCCTGGTTCAGATGCCTCCCACTACTGTCTTTTGCTGTCTACCCTGCAGCCAGTTCTCGACCCATCTGACCATTTCCTCCCTGCTCCCAGACTCTTCAACTTGCAGGTCAGCCTACTGTGTGCACCGTCAAAGGCCTTGCTGAAGTCCAGGTAGAGGACATCCACCACATGTCCTCTGTCCAGTGCCCTCAGTAACCCAGTCATAAAAATCAACCAAGTTTGTCTGGCAGATCTGCCTGAGACAAACCCATGCTGCCTACTATCCTGGAGATTGTTATCCTCAAAAATTACACCAGTCTTTCCTTGAGGATTGTCTCCATCAGTTTTCCCACAATTGCAGTAAGACTTACCAGTCTGTAATTCCCCAGATCGTCCTTGGGCCCACTCTATGTGAGAGGTGCCACATGTGCTTCCTCCAGTCTCTGGGCATGCACCCTGAGTTCAGTATTGAACAGGTCCACCAATGGCCTGATCAGACCTTTGCCAACTGTCTCAGCACCCTGGGGTGGACTCTGTCTGGGCCTGGTGCCTTGTCCACCTTCAGGGACTTTAGGCCCTCCCTCACCTTTCCACTGTGATTTCCCCATCTGTGGTTTCTTCATCCCACCCTCTCCCACCTTAATGCTTCTTCTCAGGCACGGACCCATCCCTCTCCTTGGTGAAGACTGAACAAAAGTAATCATTAATTACTTCTGCCTGCTCAGCCCCCTTTTCTACCCACCCATTTCACCATCTGATTCTAACAATTTGATCCTTGCTCTTCCTCTTCTGTCTGATATATTTGAAGAAATCCTTTTCTCCTTCTTTGATCCCCTGTGCTAACCTCTGTTCCTTAGCCGCTTTTGCTGCCCTTACCACTCTGCTCACTTCTCTGGATTTCTTCACATATTCTTCTCTGTCTTCTGCCCTGTTGGATCTCTTGTAGATCCTAAATGCATTCCTCCTTTCCCTCACCTCACAACCTCTCTACTCATCCAACTTGGTTTCTTGGTCCTGGCTTTCTTGTTTTGTTGTTGACACAAGTTTTAGTGGCTTCAGCCAGTCCTGCCTTGAGGATTGCCCATTTTTGTTCCATGTCCATTTCTGGGCGGATGCTTGCCATATGACTTTCCAGCATGTGTCCTATCCTGCCAAATCCACACTTTTGAAGTCCAGGGCCTTAGATTTTGTAGTGGCTACTTCCCTACCCAGATTGATTGAGAACAACACTGTGCGGTGGTCACTGCTTGCTAGAGGTTCCTCCACCCTTATATCCCTGACCTGTTCCCCATCTTCCAGTACCAGGTCTAGTATATTCCCCGCCCTCATTGGCCCCATTACCCTCTGGGTAAGGAAGCCATCCTGAAATGCTTCAAGAGGTCTGCTCCATGGTGCAAGTGGTTGCTGGAATGCTCCAATCCACTCCCGGTAGATTAAACCCTTATAGCCCTCTCAGGTACGTGTTGCCTGGTCTGCATTTGAATTTCCTATTTGTTCTCCCCACATAATATGCCACACACTTATTCACAAGGGATAAAATCTCAAATTTTCATCACCTTCCCACATTTGTGATTAATAAAACCTGTAATGTTATTCATAGTGTGGCAATACTTTCTTTGGCTAAATTTGAAGTTATCGTCCAGGAAGTTTTAGTAACCAGTGCCTGGGACCTAGTTGGTGTTGTCAGGAGTGAACTAATAAATCTCTTTGATATTTTGGGGCCCTGTGATGTAATGTTGCTGGTTCTAGTAATAGTTATTAGGCCACGGCCTACAGCAAAATATTTAAATAGTTGATAATTATATTTCTAACCTAGAAGAGAGTTTTTCACACTAAGTGGGAACATGGGAATGAGGGGAAACTACATGGAGCTGATGGTGGTGGTGGGGGTAAGATGGATATCAAGAGCTCTGTACTTCTTTACAGAAGGGATAGTGGAAAGATGAAACAAACTCCCAGGGGAGGTTAAATGCTTGGAAAGTGTACAGGGGTTGAAAAGGGGACACGACAGGCACAAAGGAAATGTGTGGGTGGGGCAGCAGGTGGGATGGTGGGAGGAAATGAACTGCTAGCAGCATTTCCCACTAGAAATGTAGTTAGTGATGGCAGAAAAAGATCAAAGGTCCATCCACTAATACTGGAGAAGTGGTCTAGAGTATGGCAGCTGAGTTTTAATGCAAAAAAGTGCAAAAGATTGCTCTTGGGTAATAAAAACCCAGAAGTCGAATACAAATAGGCAGATCGATACTGACAAAGACAAAGCAGGAAAGAGATCTAGGAGTAATCATATCAGATGACCTAAAGGTGGCCAGGCAGTATGACAAGGTAGTCAGAAGGGTGAGTGGGATGCTGGGGTGCATAGGGAAGTGTATCACCTACAAGAAGAGGGAAGTGGTGCTATCCCATACAGATCACTGCTAAGATCTCACTTGGAATACTGTGCCCTATTCTGGAGCTCACATCTCAGGAAGGACATAGACAGAGTGGAGGCAGTCCAGAGAATGGCTACCAAAGTGGTACGGGGTCTGCATCAAAAATCCTACAAGGAGAGGCTAAAGGAGCTAAACATTTACACCATGGAGGAAAGGAGGGAGGGGGATATGACAGAGACCTATAAATACCTAACAGGAGTTAATAAAATACAGGATGGGAGTATTTTTCAGAGAAAGAGGTGCTCTAGAACCAGGGGGCATGATATGAAGCTGGAGGGGGGTAAATTCAGAAGGGATGTGAGGAAGTATTTCCTCACAGAAAGGGTGGTGGATCCTTGGAACAGCTTTCCAGCAGAGGTAGTGAGTGCAAAAACAGTGGAAGGGTTCAAAAATGTCTGGGACAGGCACAGGGAATTGTGGGAATAAGGAAGGGAGGTAAAGAGTTGGTGCCGTATATCAACTGTGTTCACAGCAAAATTAAAAAAAAAGACAATATGAGCATACTAGGTGGGCAAAGCAGCCCTTATCTGCCATCACATTCTATGTTTCTATGTTTCAGTCTGCCCATGGGTCCCCATAGAACCCCTCAACCTAACATCAATACATGGTTTTAACCCTACTTGTAGATCTGTAGCAGAATAGATGGGCCACATGGTCTTTATCGACAGTATCAATGTTTTAATGTAACCTTTGGTGATGTTGCATTATAGGTTGTCACAAAGCCCTTACCATCTTCAGATCTGCAGGTCTTTTTTCAGATTTGTTGGCTCCTGTAAGTAATGCCTCCCTCTCTAGTTTATCCATAATTTCTTTTGCTTTGGAGATATCCTGTCCACAATATTCCCTTCGGCAATCCTACACATCTTACTTCTGCTCTGTTCTGATCATTAGGAACATTGCTGCAGTTCTTCTTCACTATAATAAACCATCCCTTTGGTATATTTTTTATCATGTGTTTAGGATGGCAAGAACTTGCATGTTGGATTATGTTTCTGCCAGTGTACATACTGAATAAATTTGTGACCACTTCCCTATTTGCAATTGTGGAAAATCCTTATACAGTATGGCCAAGATATTTGAAGGGGTTGCACCTGGTGTCACTGAGCTGCACCAGCACATCCCCAGAAATGCACCCCAGTGCAATATGCAAAAGAGGGACATGTGCAGCGCAAGTCCAGATGCTCCGGGGCACAAAGATAATATATGCGGCACATCTCTAGGGGGCGTGCCCATGCATATGCGGCACATCCCAATATTCAGCTGGGATGTGAGACGCATGTGCTGGCACAACCCTGAGATGCGCTGCATGCTGATGGGCAAGTTGAACCTGAAAAAAAAGGCTCAAATGGTGGTCACCCACAGGTGAGCTGCTGCACTGCAAGGCACAACACAGCAGCTGCCAGCCATGGGTGGCCACCCGCCCTGTTACGCACTGCAGAAGCACCCATATGTTCCTAGTAGTTTGATTGAACCCCTCCTCCTGTAGCTCCTATCCCCATATATTACATAATTAATCATCCTGGTAGTCTAGTGGCACCCCACCTTCACTGTGATGTGATCCCCATTCAATACATACTTGATCATCTTTGTGTCTAGTGGCACCCCACTCCTTCCCATAGCAGTGATTTCCAAATAGAAATACATTCCATCCTGGTGAGTCAGTCGCCTCCCACAGAATTCAGTCTACCCAGCTCTCCCCCCCCCATCAGCAGCGGGCAGCAGCATACTCACTCATATATCTCTGCGGCTGCCACCACCGACAGTTAGCAATATGGTCTGCATCATTGGTACACAGTGTGACCATTGACGCAGTGCATACTGTACTAGTCATTCACAAATATGTGAATGAATGACTTCATCTCACATATATGTGGCTGACTAGTACAGCATGTACTGTAAGCTCATGTCATCCACACTGTTGACCAATGGGGAGTGCAGACCATACTTTCTTAGCTATCAGTCAGTGGACAGCCACAGAGGTATAAGGGTGGGTATGCTGCTGCTGATGGGGAGGGGAGCTGGGTGGACTGGGGCCCTAATTGGGTGGGGGATGCTATTGGACCACCAGGGATATGAAGTTATTTGTATTTGATGATTACTGCTAGAGGTAAGGAGGAGGGTGCTGCTAGACTACCAGGGATGATTAAGTATATATTTGATGGGGATCGCCACTACAGGGAGGGAGGGGGTGCCACCAGAAAACCAGGGATGATTAATTACATATTATATGGGGTGTGGGGCATCGGGGGAGAGAGGGGCATACCACTGGACTGTCAGGGCTTTTATTCATTACTATCTGGTGAGCATGGCCTTGGGAAGGGGGTGTTACCTCTTGATGTCCTCTAGGGGCACCTCATGCTGTGCAGGGCACCAGGTGCAAGTCGCTGGCCTGCCCTCCATAATGACATGCAAATGGCTTTATTTGTGCCTTGCATACATTATGGCCCCCTTTGCATACTGCCAGCTGAATATAGGGAATGTGCACACAACGTAACTCTGTTGCACTGGAACAGTTCCCAATCCAGGTATTCAGCCCTGTGGGGGATTCGCCAGTGCATCATATTTGTGCAGTGTGCATTTCTTGATATAGTCAGTGGAGATGTGCCATTGCTCATCTCTTTTGAATGTCTCCCTGTGGTTTCAACAGTGCAACACAGTTGTGCTGTGCCACCACATGCACCATTGCTGGGCGCAATTCTGAATATCGAGGCCTATGTTCAGAAACGGTATGCTTGTCTACAAACAGATATCATATATGCGATTTTTATTGGTATTTTTGTAATACTTAAGAAAATTCTCTAGTTGAACTTTGCCCTTCCCACCACTAATCTATGAAGCAACATATGTAGCATGAGCATAGCTGAAATGTTTTTTGTAAAAAAAAAAGGGAATTAAGATTTTTAGAAGCCGTTGGATTTGTTTACATTACATGTATTTATTAGATGGCAAAATATATATATTAGAATTATGTAGGTTTTAATATTTGCAGCATTGTGCATATTAATTTGGTTGCAGGAATTTTTGAGAGTACTATGTTATAACACATGTATCATGAAGTTTGAAAGGTACAATGCTGCCTCTCATGCATTACACCTTTAAGAGACAGAGTTTTAAATAAAATGCTAGCCTGTCCTAGGAAGCTCTGAAGTAGGGATGCAGTTTTGTAGAAATAATGTGGTAAGGGCAAATTGTAACATTGGCTCTCGTGGTGTGGCATGTAGCCATCTCTTTTTATAAATATTGTTTTTCATAGCCAAATTTTGAAGATCTTTCAGGCAAATGTCACAGGCAGCATTATTTTTGATTCGCAGTATGCATTTAATCTACCTTTTACTTGTTTGTAGACAAAGCTGTCAAATCTGTCAAACAGCATGAAGTAATATGTGTCAATTAAAAACAGTAGTGTTCACTTAGAACTAGTATCAAAACACATGTAAATAATTGTGAATTATGAGCATTGTGAAAACGGAAGGTGTATTTTCAATGGGTAGTTCACTTCATCATTTGCTTCTTCAGCATCTTCTAAGTTAACAGAAAACCGAAGTTGGTGTGTGAGAAATGTTTGTATTTCCCATGGACTCAGACAGAAGGACTGCTTCTGATGACTTGGCTAAATTCTACAGAATTTGTGATTTAATTTAAAAAAATGAAGTCCAAGCTCTTTCCTTTGAGAAGATCCTCCCTCCCATATTAACCATGAACTGATTCTGTATTTAGTCAACTTTTCCAAAAGCTATCTACTATCAGTGAGCAACAGTGAAAGGGTTTGACATATGTTGAGTCATGAGCTGCTCTGAAAGTTGCATTTCAATGCATTTTTAACAAAGCTTTACAGTAGCAGTGCCATGGAAACAAATTATACTTTTATTAAAACTGTGTTTTGTCTTCTTTTAAAAGGCACCCCACTGTCTATTTAAATTGTATGTTACTATCTGTCCTTAGGGTTCCCACCTGTCCTGATTTTCGCAGGACAGTCCTATTTGGGCAGCTGTGTCCTGCAAAAAAACATGAAAAAATACTACATGTCCTGACTTTATAGTAGAAAATATATTTTCTAATTTCCCACTAAATGTTGCAGAAAACTATAATACCTTAGCTAAAGTACCTTAAAATGATAAGAAACAATAGAAGCAACTAAGAAACTACAATGCTAAGCTACAATTCTGATTATGTAGAGAAAACAAGTCTGTTGCACTGGTCGAGGTTACGTACTGTCCTGCGAAAAATCATGTTTCAGTAAGAAATGTCCCACTTTGGGCTTTTTAAAAGGTGGTGACCCTATCTGTCCTGTTTTCTCCTTCTCAGATACACGTCCATGCCTTTTCACTGCTAACATACTATACATACCTCTCACTTAGTTATGGAGAAACCTTTCCTGGTCTATAAGTTAATGCATCCTCTCTGTTATGCAGAAACCTTTCCTGGTCAATACATTAATACATCCTCTTGGGGGTGTCTCTTAAAGAGCATCTGATACCATTGGAGCAGGCAACTCATCCCCAGCAGCTGTCTGCTCCAGGATGTAAAATACCTGTATTTCCCTTTTATTTTTTTTGCCAGGTGGTTAATTAGAATTTAACTTACAATATGAACAATGTGCCAGCAGAAACAGACCATCCAGTCTATCTAAGTCTGCTCAAGTGTGCAGCTATCATCCCTAATTAGCAGCTGCCCCACCCTTCCCCTTTGTTATCCCACTGCCACCCCCCCACCTTCACTCTCCTCTGTTCCCTGTCCCATGCCCTTTTGAAGCTGTTCACAGATTTACATGATACCACCCATTCTGGTAGTGCATTCCATTTTGTTACCACCCTCTCTGTGAAATAGTGTCATGCATGTTCCTCCAAAGCAATCAACTGCCCACTACAGTTCCACCACGAAAACAACATTTGGATGACGGTACATAGGGAAGGGGCTACAGGGCTATAGACAGCATTATAATGCTATCAGACACATTGGCAGCCTTTGCATGCTACTGTAACTTAGAACAGGCACTTGTACATGTTAAGGAGGATTATATGTTATGTAATCCTAACCTTTCATTAACATGTGTAAGTGCCTGTTATAAGTTACACTGGCATACAAAGGTTGCAACTGCCCTCAGTAGCCTTACAATGCTATCTATAGCCCTTCAGCCCCTTCACTACTTCGCAGCACCAAATTGCGGTTTTCTGGGCAGGGTTGTGGCAGGCGGTCAGCAGCTTCAGAGATACCAGAAAGTGGCATCATGGCTATTGTAAGTTAAAATCCTAAGTAACCAGTTGACAACAAAATACATACATTAACAGGGTTATTTTAGGTCCTGTATCAGGCAGCTACTGGGGGTTCTATGTGATAACAGCAATCACGGAAAGGTGATCACCGTTAGGGTGAATGCACCTCTGTGAAAATCAGTTTAGCCGATGTACACTCCTGGTACACGGCAAAAGGGTGCCAGGGACTTGCATTTTTTTTTATGCGAGGGCTGTGCCCTGCATCCCCCACTAAAGGATTCTCAACTCTGGGGGTGGTCGGTGTGTGTGTGTGTGTGTGTGTGTGTGCACAACCAGGCAAAAACGCTTTGGCCGGGCTGCCAACAAAACAAACACATGCCCAGAACCGAACCCACCACCCTCGAACCCAAACCTGCCACCCACCCACCATGCCACAGGGCCAGCTCAGAAACCCACCACCGCACTACACCTCACAAACCTTCCCTCCCACCTGTTGCATGGCATGCTCACTCCCCCCCACATGTGTACATATAGCAACAGGATTTTGCTATATCCATATTTGCACCCCCCATCCAGTAGCCCTGTGAACAGGCATTGCTATTGAATCGCCCTTTTTGCAAGCACTCAATAGCGGACGCCCTTATCACAGGATACTGCTACGGAGCATGGGTTGCCTATCCCAAACAACAGAATGTGTCACCAGCTCTTTAAAGTATAAGGCAGTCTATCTGAGCATGTTGTTCGGATGAGAGGACTACAAATATTTGGTTTAAAACAGATGCACAAAAAAAATCAAACATAAAAGACAAATTAATTGATACATTAAATGCACTTTTGAGCTCACAGGTCTGCAGCCAGGAGATAGTAAAAGTAGTAACATGGGAAGTTGATGGCCAAATTACATTATAGGCCACTCAGGAGTCCATGTTGAAACAACTGAAAAATAAAGATAGATTGTTGGACAAGCTTGGTATTTACATGTATATGGAAGAGGATGAAGGTTTTATTACCCAACAGGGTGGTACAGGCAACAAAGGTTCAAAATGGGACTCTTTAATACAGACCTCAAATAGCTTTGAGGCATTGACCAACTTAAAACAGTGACAACCATTGGACTCACTGATAAGAAGGAGGCCACAGGGATGTTCACACACAAACATAAATAGGATAACTAGATCAAAATGTGGTAAACAAAACATAAAGGTACTAGATTTCAGAAAGGCTGACTTTCAAAAAATGAGGAACAACATACAGTAAGTTTCCAGTTAATTTAAATAGAGGTTGAGGAGGCGGAGGTCATGTGGAGGAGACTCAAGAGAGCAATAAAGACTGCCACTGATCAATGTGCCAGATGGGTCAGCAAAGCAAAAGGAAAAAGAAATACTCTATGGTTTTCCAAGGAAGAGATTACCACAGTCAAAGAAAAAAAGAAGGGGTACAGCATATACCAGGAAACCAAAACTGAGAGAGGCTGGGAGTCAGACAAGGTAAAAATGAGAGAGCCTAACAAACAAATTAGAAAGGCAAAAGCCCAGACAGAGGAAAAGATAGCAGAAAGGGCAAAGAGAGGAGACAAATCCTTTTTTAGATACAGTATGTTAGGGAACAAAGGAAGGCAAAATGGAGGATAGTAAAGATTGCTACTGAAGAAGGGAAATACACCAACCATGACCTTGAGAAAGCCGAAATCATCAACAAATACTTCAGCTTGGTGTTTACCAAACAGGACCCAGGAGATGGCCCAGCCCTGAAAAAATACAACACCCCAGGACCAGGGGTAGGCATGAGTCCCTTTACAGAAGCTGAAGTATGGGAGGCAATAAATAAACTAAAAGCAGACAAAGCCATGGGACCAGACAAGATGCACCTCAGAATCATTAAGGAACTGTGGGCAGAATTAGCAGACTCTGGCACTTCTATTCACAAAATCCTTGAAGAGCGGTGTGGTACCCAAAGACTGGAAAAAGGCAATAGTAGTTCCACTTCACAAATCAGGCAGTTGTGAAGAGATTAGGAATTACAGACCAGTGAGACTTGTGTCTATAGTAGGGAAATTAATGGAGACACTACTCAAACAGAGGATCATAGCATTCCTTGAAACTAGTGGCCAACAAGACCCTAAACAGCATGGTTTCACAGCAGGTAGGTCATGCCAGGCAAATCTGCTTACATTTTTTGACTACACTACAAAAATAGTGGATGACTGTGGGCAGTAGACATGGTCTACCTAGACCTAAGAAAAGCCTTTGACTCGGTTCCACACAGAAGGCTGGTAAAGAAGCTTGACCACACAGGGGTTGGTCCAGAAGCAGTCAGATGGGTACAAAACTGGTTACAAAGCAGAACTCAGAGGGTACAGGCTAATAGGAAGAAATTGACAGAAGGCAGGGTGACCAGCGGGTTGCCCCAGGGCTCAGTGCTGGGGCCTCTGCTCTTCATTGTTTTTATAGCAGACATCACTGATGGACTGGAAGAGAAGGTGTGTCTATTTGCAGATGACACCAAGATATGTAACAGGGTGGACACCTTGAAAGGAGTGAGCAAAATGGAAGCTGACCTCAAGAAACTAGAAGAATGGTCTGGAGTGTGGCAGCTCAGATTTAACACCAAAAGGTGCAAGGTCATGTACATAGGAAAGAAAAATCCAAGAAAGGAGCATTACCTAGGAGACGAAAGACTGGTGGCCTCAAACCAGGGATGAGTTTTGGGAATCATAATCTCAGATGACTTGAAGGTTAGTAAGCAGTGTGAGAAGGCAACATTGAAGGCCAATGGAATGCTGGGCTGCACTGGGAGGGGAATCACGAGCAGGAAATAGGTGGTACTACCACTATATAGATCACTGGTAAGGCCTCACCTGGAATGTGGAGTCCAATTCTGGAGGCCTCATCTCAAGAAGGACATTGACCGGGTGGAAACAGTACAGTGAAAGGCGACAAAAATGATTCAGGGTCTAACGTACATGTCCTACAAGGAAAGACTTAGGGAACTGAATATGTACTCCCTGGAGCAGAGAAGAGAGAGGCAGAGGGGACATGATTGAAACATTCAAGTACATAAAAGGCATTAATAAAGTACAAGCACAGGAACTTTTTCACTTCAAGAAGGGCTCCAGGACCAGGGGACATGACCTCAGGCTGCAAGGAGGGAGGTTCTGTACCAACACCAGGAAGTATTTCTTCACAGAAATACTGGTGGATACCTGGAACAGCCTGCCCCAAGAGGTTGCGAGGGCAACACTGTGGGGGAATTCAAGGATGTATGGGATAGACACAAGGGAGCCCTGACTACAAAAGGCAACTAGAGTGTCAAAATAGGTCTAAAACAAATAGGCATACTAGATGGACCTAACGGTCTCCATCTGCCAACAACTTCAATGTTTCTATAACAAGTAAGGTAGCAGATATGAATAAACAACCAAAAAAGGTTCACTAAGAGTGCTGACATGGAATCCTTCAGGGATAAGGGAAAAATGAGGGGACTCTGAGGTCGAAAAATATTTAAAACATTGACATTATTTGTATACGAGTCATGGGTTACAGGAGATGCCTTGTTAAATGGATATAATACATACTGCAATAAAGCCACTAAACATAAAAAACGTGGAACAAATATGGGAGGTTTAGCAATACTCTGTAGGCTGGAAAATAACATTTGCACAGGAGAGATTGACAGTGGGAGTACTAGTATATTGATAGTGAACATTTCTGGAAAGGGTAATGGGGACATTATTATAATAAATGTTTATGTACATCCAGAAAGCAGTGATTATGGAGACAAAGATTGGCTTGACAAGTTAAATACAGTCCTTTATTATTATTAAGAAAAACAACCCCAGCAGTGGCGTTGTTTTGATGGGGGATTTCAATGCAAGACTACGGAAGTTACAAGGAATAGAAGAGAATATATCTAATGCTTTATCACAAGTGGAAACAAAAGCTATAACTATGGCAAAGAACACTAAAGCTCATAAAACAAATAAAAGAGGAACAGAAGAACACAAAATGTTACGTAATAGAAATCTTCTCTTACTCAATGGTAGAATAAGGCCAGACCAGCAGGGTGAATACTCCTATATGGGGGAAAATGGCTCATCCACTACTGACAATGTATGGGTAAATATTAATATGATTGATTGATATATTTCCCTTCTAGTTAAGGTAAGGCCTAAAAGCCAGTATGCAGCTTTGGAATAAATGGTTAAAAGAAAAGGAAAATTTTTTGGTAAAAATCAGAAAACATTACCCCTCCAAATTGTAAAAACACTGCATAGGCTGGGCAACAATAGAAGGAGACATTTTCTACAAATGCTAGCTGAGAAAGGCTTTTTAGATCATCTTATGACTTATGCAAATAAGGAATATGGAAATAAAGTTATACAAGAATATAACACACTTACGGGAGGCATAGCATAGATAGTACTTAAGGAAATAAGCATTAAAAAAGAGACGGGTATGTTTGGTTTAATGATGAGCGAAAAATGGCCAAGAAAAAGTTCAACCAAGAATTCAGGATATTAAAACAAAATCCAGATAAATACAATAGGACAGTGAGCAAATTAAGGAAGGAATATAGAACAGTCCTAAAAAATAATAGAAATGCACACAACAACTATGGAAGAATTTAGAAAATGCAGTAAGATCTAAAAATAATTAAAAAAAATATTGACTATTGTAAACAAAGGAATAAATGAGAATCAAAGGATAGTCAGTCATATAGAACTTGAGGTATGGCTGAACCACTTCCAGTAATTATTCTATAGAAATGATCAAAAATATTTAGAGAACATGGAAAAAACAAGAGCATCTGGAATAGCAAGCAGACCTAGGGCAGATATAACTATTATAGAAATAGAACAAGCCTTAGACTCTTTCCGCAGTCATAAAGCACCACGACCTGATGGAGTTCCATTGGATGTGGTTCAGAAAACAAACTCATACTGGATACCTTTCCGGCATAATCTATTTAATTATATTTGGAAGACTGGTACCCTCCCAGAAAGTTGGAAGTTAAATATAATAATCCCTCTCTTTAAAAAGGGAGACAAGAACAATCCAGAATGTTACAGACCCATTAGTTTAATGGACAGTGTCAAAGAAATATTTACTAGAATACTCAATAATAGATTAACAACATGGGTGAATAACTATAATATCCTAGACGAGACCCAGCAAGTTTTAAAGCAGGACACTCCACAATCGATCAGTGCTTCACTCTGGCACACCTGATACAAATATAAAGCGGTCAAAAAACAGAAAATATATTGTACATTTGCAGATCTAAAATCTACATTTAATAAAGTAAATAGGTACCTGTAATGGGAAAAACTGGAAGCTATGGGGGTGGATAATTCAATTCTAGAGATAGTGAAATGATTACACCAGGACAACTATACTAATATAGGACACAATGAAAAGGGAGAAGTGAGTAGATGGTTTAGTTCAAATGTAAGAGAAAAACAAGGATGTACCTTGTCCCCTATGCTGTTTAATCTATATTTCAATACAATACAATATTGCAAACTATGTATGATAATGACTTCCTCATGCCCAAGATAGGCACAAGAGCTTGCCCATACCTGATATATGCCGATGACGTGGCATTATTGTCCACTAGTTGGTATGAAGAGAATGCTTAACAAATTGTAGTCAAGCTGACTTACAGATAAATTATAATAAATCAAAAGTATTAGCATTTGGTGATAATAAGAAAGAGTATAAATATATTCTAAATAATCATAAACTGGAGGCTGTAAAAGAAGTTTGCTATCTTGGCCTAATAATTAATCAGAATGGCAACTGGAGAAGTCATGTAAAAGAACTTGAATCAAAGGCCAAACATTTTTTACCGATTCTGTCAGCTTTTTCCTATAAAAACAGAGGGAAATCAATCAAGGGTTGTGTACATGTGATGAATGCGAAGTTACAAAGCCAGTTATTATACAGCACAGAAATATGGGGCATTCAAGATAAAATGAATCTAGAAACATGCTTAAATCAATTCTATAAAAAAATTGCTAGGATTGCCAAACAGTTCTCCACCCACTGTGGTTAGGGCTGAATTGGGCAGCTTCCTGTGGAACGTCAAATACACCAAAGGTTAACAGTGTATTGGATTAAAACATTTGGGATGAGGGAAAGCAGACTACCAAGATTATGTGTGGAAGAAGCACTTAATTACTTAAAAACGGAGGTGATTTTCCCAAGCATACAAATAGTTAAAAAAAATCATTAAACCATATGGGCTGCTTCAAACCATTACAGACAGTCTCAGATATCCACTTTCACAAATTAAAGAGAGCATTAAGCACAGAGTTCAGGATATAGTCACTCAGAAGGTTCTAGAATTCTGAAGACAATCTACAGCAAGCTTATGGCTGGCTAAAAACAAAAAGGAGCCATAATATGGAAAGTTATCTGAAATTAGTGGATAGAGTAGCTTTGAGAAGATTGATAACACACTTTAGATTGTAATGCTTTCCTAGCAATTAGAAGAATCTACAATATGATAAAAAAGAGGGACAATGGGACATTATGTAGATGTAAATTAAGTCAGGATGATCTTTTGCATCTTGTAATTCTTTGCCCCATATATGAGAAATACATAAAACAAATGTTGGTGGAAATATTAGGAAAACTGGAATATGAACCACAACACCTATTGAGAACACAGTGTAAACATATCCTGATCCCTGTGGCCTCCTTTCTGAAAAATATAGTGGAAGAAAAACTCCACATAACAGATGAAACCAATGAGAAGGCAGAATAAAAGATTGGATACTATTATGGCTAATATGACTAAGACAAGACACTGGACAAACAAATGTGTATGCTGTACTCGTTGTACTTTGAATACATTGACAAGTATTTGTGTGACAAAATATCTGCATACTGTACCTCTTGTATTTTGCACAGTTGTGAAAATTCTACTGTGTATATTTATTCAACTGGACACTTAAAGAATATATATATATTTTTTTTTGTAAGAATACAAACATATGAACATACGAAAGCTGCCAGCAGCAAAAAGCCATCCTGGTCTATCTAGGCTGCTCAAGATTGCAGCTAGCTCCCTATTCAGCAGCTGCCCCATCTCCCTTCCCTTTCCTTCCCTTTACCCTTCCCTTTACTCTGTCCCACCCCTTCTTGAAGCATTCCACTGTGTAACATGCCACTACATCAGCCAGTAGTGCATTCCACTTTGCAACCACCCTCTCGGTATAGAAATGCCTTCTCACCTCCCTACTGAACCTAACCCCCAATCTCATGTCATGGCCCCTAGTGTCTCTCCCCACCCTCCTCCTGAATAGACCCTCTGTGTCTGTTTTGATTATCCCCTTCATGTATTTGAAGGTCTCAATCATGTCCCCCCTGTTGTCCTCTCCTCCAGTGTGTACATGTTTAACTCTTTTAGTCTAACCTCATATGGCAATTCCCCCTTGCCTTGAATCATCTTTGTTGCCCTATGCTGCACCCCCTCTAGCAGCCTAATATCCTTTTGTAGGTATGGGTGCCAGTACTGCATGCAGTATTCCAGGTGGGATCTAACCAACAATCCATACAACGGTAGAATAACCTCTCTTCTTCTCAAGGTAATGCCCCTTGCAATGCACCCCAGCATTTTGTTGGCCTTTGCTGCTGCCTTTCTGCATTGCACAGAATTGTTCATTACTCCCTTGATGAGTACTCCCAGATCCTTCTCCTTTTCTGTTACCTCCAGTCACACCCGGCCCCCCGGATGGTAGCTTCTCCTTGGATTTTTTGTTCTGAAGTGCAGTTCCTTAATTTTTTTTGCATTGAATCCCAGCTGCCATCTGTCAGACCATGCCTCTAGCCTTGCCAGATCCTCCTGTAGCCCCTGCCACCCAACCTGGTCATCCACCACCACTCCCATCTTGGTGTCATCCGCAAATAGGCTGATTTTGCTGCTGATGCTTTCCAAGATGTCTGCAATAAATATGCCAAACAGCACTGGGCCCAACACTGACCCCTGTGGAACACCACTTGTCACAGGCTTAGGGGATCAATATTCCCCACCTACCACCACCTTCTGCTGCCCATCTTTTAGCTAGTTCTCCACCCACCCCACCAGTTTTGCTCCTGCCCATGTGCCCCATAGCTTGCTTCCAAGTCTCCCATGTGGTACAGAATTGTCGGCCTTACTGAAGTCTAGGTGCAGAACATCCACCGCATAGCCCTCATCAATTTACCTAGTCACTCAGTCATAGTAATCCACCAGGCTGTTCTGGCATGACCCACCCTTGATGAAGCCATGCTACCTCCCGTCCTGCACCCCATTCACCTCCAGTAGTGCCACTAACCTCTCCTTTAGGATAGCCTCCATTAGCTTCCCCAATATGAATGTTAGACTTACTGGCCTATAGTTCCCCGGTTCATCCTTGGGGCCACTCTTGTGGAGGGGAGTCACATGAGCCAATTTCCAGTCATGGGGTATGTCAGTGTCAGTGGCTCAGTAGGTAGCACACTCACCTCTGAGGCCGGGAGATCAGAGGGCTGTGGGTTCAGTTCCCACATCTGGCACTTGGGTTAATATCCCAGTACTGACACTGTAGTGCAGCATGAGAGGGGTGCTGCACTTCTGAGGTGCCGTCTTTTGGATGAGATGTTAAACTGAGGTCCCATCTGCTTGGATTGGTGGTAGTTCAGGTGGATGTTAAAGATCCCATGGCACTTATCGACAAAAAGAGTAGGGGAATTTCCCCGGTGTCCTGGCCAAATTTCCCTCATTCACTAAAAATACCACAGACAGCTTAATCTGGTTCAAGGTCAGTTGGCATTCATCTGTATCCCCCTCCCCCGGGTCGTGCCTGAAAATAGGCAGGATTTGTCTAGTGCACTTACCCGGTCAACAAAAACTAAATAAATAAAAATAAAATAAAAAAATCCTGTGTTTAGAGATTAATTAAATAATTCTGCCAAGGGTCCTACCAGGACCCCTGCCAGCTCCTTCAGCACTCTTAGGTGCACTCCATCTGGTCCTGGTGCCTTGTCCACTCTCAATGCCCTTAACCCATCCAGCACCCTCCCCATTGTGATTTCTCAGTCTGTCATCCCCCATCTGTATATTTATCATACAGATACAATATATTGGCATATTGTAAATGTTATGTTATTGTCAAGATTTTAACTTTTGTAAAATTGAATGACTTACTGAAAGTCAAACAATAGCATTTTGAATTGAACTGAACTGAACACACACCAGCTTACATTCAAATCAAACAGCCGTGCCAGTCACCCTATACTCAAGCATACCCTCACACACACACACTGCTATGCACCCCCTTCTGAAAACACAGAACAGTTGAGATAGTATTCAGTCCATAAAAACAGTCCAACCTCAAACTTGTAGGTCATGAAAGTCCACACAAATGTTCATAAAACAAGAATAGTCCCGAGCCTAGGCCAGTAATATTTAAGGTCAGTACCAATGATGTTCTTTCACATCATTTCTCACCCCTCCAGTCACTTTTTTTCTCAAAAACTAACATTATTCAGAACTTCAACATTGGAACAAGGAACAACACTGAACAGCTTACCCAAAATGAATTAGTCTCAGAAGAAATATGTCTTGGCATGAATAATAAGGTCTGGAGGGTTTACCCTTTACAGGGCAGGTCCACCACTGTGGGAGTAGTAATACTGAGGGTCCAGTTTGGTGGTTTCACTCCCAAAGGAGTCTGTGCTGGCCACATAATACTTCATCTTCTTGTCAGAGACGTCTTGGATCATTGTGAAATGTTTGAAGAGCGTGAGGCCTGCCCACACATCCGATGGCACAATGAGTGGGCTCTCAAAGTATCTTCCTCAGTAGTGGTCCAAATTAGTTGGTATGACACTGAAGCTTGTTAACCGCTCCTCTGAAGACCCAATCTGCACATTTTTCCTCGATCACATCTCAGATGTGTTCTGAAATATAGGGGTAGTCTGCCTCGGGGTACTCAATGTGGATATGACGTCGTACCCACTGTTACATGTGTGACCACTTGGGTATACTTCAGATGCTGGTTACTCTGGCCTGGCCCTCCTCAAGCCAGACCTCAGAGTAATACCTCATGTTTAGTGGATCATCAGGGAGTATTCCATCCATATGATCTTGGAGGGCAGCAGACATCCCTGGGAGGTGTGGAATACTGCCAGGCAAAGTCAATACAAGCCTCGTATAAGGAAGGGGTATGGCACAATATATCTCCTGATCCTGGAACATCAAAGACTTTGGCACTAGCCAAGGGAGCAATACAGAAGACTCCACATGACCAGGCTCAAATAGTTTGCTCTTCTCTTCCTGCAAAACTGGGGACTCCTTGTCTGAGGAATCACCCCTCTTAGTTGACACACTGCCACCCCTGGCAGGTGAAAAAGCATGCTCTGATCCCCGTGATCTGGGGGATCAGAAGATTTCACCAGCTTCCCATGCTCTCTCCCTCTGCCATGGGGAGGCTCAGTAGGGAGCCATGGGAAAAGGCTGGGCAGACATCTGTGCCCTTCCTCACCATAGAGATTCTCCTCTTCCTCAGTCTTCACAGGGACCTTGGGATTGGTGGGCTCCAGGAGAGTAGACACAGATCTCATGTCCTCCCAAGTATCTAAACTTCCCACTGACAGAACTGAAGTCATCCATGGGGAGGGAGTTGGCGGCCAAGACCACTCAGTGGCAAGGTGCAAATATTCACCATTGAGGCACTCCATGAGCACAAGACATTAAGCCATCTTTTGTTTGGCTGGGAAAGACTGCCTGCTATGCCACCTCTCATCACAGAGCCCTGAAGCCCCAAGATCAGGCTGCCCAGATTGGGCATTAAGCCATCTTGTGGTCAGCTGGGAAAGACCACCAGCTGCACCACCTCTCCTTGCCGAACCCTGAAGCCCCAAGATCAGGTATGACTCCACTTGTATTCGGGACTGTAGCTCACTCCTCCATTGGCTACAGATCCCAGAACTTGGCCCTTGATTGGTCAGAACATGAGCGTCTCACCTGTGGATTGGTCTACTAAGACTCCAAGCTTGCTATGGCTTTTCTTATGCTGTGCACTTTTTTGTTTAGCCTACTCCAGTGTGTTTTTAAATATTTGTAGAAATGTGGGAATCAGGCTAAACTGTGGGGATTATTTCGTAACTGTAACTTTTGGGGGATTGCTTATTTGAATGCAACTGTTGTAAATGTTGGTACCTTCTGTGCTTTTTTTTTAATTGCCGTAATTGTATTAGCTAGCTTCTTAGGTTTGAATCCTGCTAACCCACAACTTGCTCTCACTTATTTCTCTGCCCAATGCTTCCACTGTCCCCTGCTTTCTACTGTTAATTCTTTTCTTGTTTTCTCTTTTGATTTTTGCACCTTGTTGGCACCGTCTAACAAACCTTTCCAGGCCCCCAACCTTTAGCTTTCAGCCATTTGTCTTTCTCTGCTTCTGCTCCCTGTCCACCGATTAAGTGTTTAGCCTACTTAATGGGAGCTGCCTCTTAAATAATACCTGACCTTTTTTCTGTCCCTTCAGGCTGCCCTTGATCGGGCATTAAGTTGTCTTGCGGTTGGCTGGGGAAGACCGCCGACTGCACCACCTCTTCTTGCCGAGCCCTGAAGCCCCAAGATCAGGTACAACTCTGGCTGTATTCGAGACTGTAGCTCACTCCTCCACTGGCTACAGGTCCCAGTACTTGGCCCTCGATTGATCAGAATACGAGCAGCTCTCCCGTGGATTGGCTAACTGGGACTCCAAGCTTGCTATGGCTTTTCTTATGCTGTATGTGGCTTTTTGTTCACGCAACTCCAGTGTGTTTTTAAAATATTTGTCCCACCCACCCTCCCTGGCCCCGACCTCTGTTGGATACACTTGGTATCCTCCCTCCTCTCTGTGTAGAATGCTATTGACTGCTACTTACAGAGCCTTGTTAAAATACTGTTCTAGTTAGCAGAGAACCCTGCATTTGACAGTAAAACTGTCCTTTTGCCAATAGTCTTGTGCTGCAATTTACAGAGCAAACTGGCTGACATTTCTTCCTTTTCTTCTGTCCCTTCCCCTATTCAACTAAACACCTAAACTTCCAAAATGTTTTAGACACTATTTGCCTGGATCTTACATATAGGGATTTTCCCATATGCTTTATATCCTCTTCCAACTATAAACTGGTCTGCAATTCTTCCTTGCCCTGAACTCATAAATTACACTGTGGATCTAAATTGCACTGCTGCTATTCTAACTGCACCCCATAGTGACAGATGTAGTGACAGGTCAGTACCTACACTGTTTTTATGTTATACCCTGGACTTGAACTACCCAAAATAGCCATACTATGCCTCAGACTTGAACCTTCTAGTTGTATTACTTGCCTCACCCTTGGGTGATAGAAACAACCCTGACACCCATTACCACATGGTGGAATTTCTACTCACAGGTAATAATATCCTCCCTAAGGGCTCCATTCTGCTTATCTTATCATTGCAGGTGATTATTTACACCACAGTAATGTATTATAAATTCTCTGACTGCCTTGCTGCTTCTGCATCAATCACTAAAACCAAGCAGAGCAAGCTGTATCTCAGAAAATTTCTGATAGCTGCCCTAAAGAAACTGCTTTTCCTGCTTATTCTATTTTCAGGTAATGTAGAGTTAAACCCAGGTCCCACTTTACCAATTTCTGCTCCCTCTGATCTCCAGCAAGTCAAAGGCATAACTTTCTTATACATAAATGCTTGCAGTCTTCCATGAAAAATGGACTTCATCCAAGCTTGGCTCTCTCATAAGAACCAGATGTGCTAGCTGTTTCAGAAACCTGATTGAAGAGCTCCACTTCTAACCATGAAATTAACTTGCCTTTATATAGTGTATACAGCTAATAGACCAGCTGGGGAGTGGCAATCTATGTGAGGGACAAGTTCTTCACCAACCTCATCGACTGTATTTCCATCCAAAAAGAATTTAACTGTGTTTCCATAAGGCTCCTACTCCCATCCTCTAAGTCTATCTGCATGTTACTGTCAGGTGGCCTTGAGTTGCTCAAGTACCAACATAAATCCACTGACTCTCATTTGGGGAAATTATCATCATGAGTGATGTAAACCTGGACTGGCTTTCCAACCCCTCCAAACCCTTAAAGGACCTGTGTGAGGAACTTGGGTTTACACAGCTTATAACAGAGGGCACCCACCCAAGCCATAAAAACCCAGAAAATAGTACCATCCTTGATATAATTGACTATCCTCTTTAACAAATCATGGGCGGATGGGGAGGTACCTGAGGACTGGAGGAGGGCGAATGTGATTCCTCTTCACAAAAGTAGGAGCATGACAAAGGCAGGAAACTATAGACCTGTTAGTTTGACCTCAGTGGTAGGGAAAATGATGGAATCACTTCTGAAGGAAAGAATTGTTGAGTACCTAGAGGCCAGTGGGGCTCAGGACCCAAGGCAGCATGGATTCATGATGGGAAGGTCATGTCAGATTAATCTAATAGATTTCTTTGACTGGGTGACCAAAGTAGTATACCAGGGAGGGGCGGTGGACATGGCCTACCTAAATTTTAGCAAGGCATTTGATTCAGTCCCACACAAAAGATTAATACACAAGTTAGCCAGCCTTGGAGTGGGTCCCAAGGTGGGAGCCTGGATAAAAAATTGGCTAGACAACAGGACACAAAGGGTAGTAGTAAATGGAGTCCACAGTGAAGAAAGGAGGGTTACTAGTGGGGTACCGCAGGGTTCAGTACTAGGACCGGTCCTTTTTAATGTCTTTATAAGCGACATTGTAGAGGGACTGGAAGGAAAAGTATGTCTCTTTGCAGATGACACAAAGATCTGCAACAGAGTTGATGCACAAGGTGGGGTGGAAAGGATGAGAAGGGACTTGGCAAGGTTAGAGGAATGGTCAGATGTATGGCAGCTCATATTTAATGCAAAGAAGTGCAAGATAATGCACCTGGGAAACAAAAACCCAGGGGAAGAGTACACAATGGGGGTGAGATACTGACAACAGTAAAATAATGGAAAGGGACCAATTATTATATCAGATGACCTAAGGTGGGCAAGCAATGTGAGAAGGCAGTAAGGAAGACTGGGGGATACTGGGATGCATAGGGAGGCATCAATAGTAGAAAACAAGAAGTTGTTATCCCTCTGTACAGACAGTTGGTGAGACCCCATCTGGAGTACTGTGTGCAGTTCTGGAGACCCCATCTCTGCAAAGACATAGACAGAGTGGAGGCTGTCCAGAGGTGGGCAACAAAATGGTGCAGGGTCTGCACTGGAAGACATACAAGAAAGACTAAAGGAGCTTAATATGTATACCTTGAGGAAAGAAGGAGAGAGGGACATGATAGAAACTTTCAAGTACCTCAAGGGAATCAATAAAGTCCAAGAAAGTAGCATCTTTCAGAAAAAGATGTGCAAGAACAAGGGGCACAATTTGAAGATGGGGGTGGCTCAGAGGTAATGTGAGGAAGTATTTTTTCACAGAGAGGGTTGTGGATGCATGGAACAGCCTCCCTGAGGAGGTTGTGGAGTCAAGAACAGTGAGGGAATTCAAGAATGCAAGGGACAGACATGAGGCAGTCCTAGTGGGGGGTAGCAGGAAGTAAGCTGTTGGTTAACTAGGATCTGCAGCTTATTGGTTAGGTAGGAAAATGGGCAGACTAGGTGGGCCAAGCAGTCCTTGTCTGCTGTCACATACTACGTTTCTATGTTTCTAATTCTGGTAAACAAACCACATATATTAAGTTGTGCTGGTGTATTCTTTACAGACATCAGTGACCATAACACTATAGCATGCATAAGGTCTGTTCCCAAACTTCTCTCTTCTTCTATATATATACTTTAAAATGAAATTGTCAGAGATTTAACCCCATTAGCTTCCTAGCAGATCTAAACAACATCAGATGGCAGGACTTCTATCTTTGCATCCACAGTGGACTCAGCCTATATGCTGTTCCAGAAATTAATATTAGGCATCATAGACAAACATGCACCCTTGGTAAAAGCCTGAAACAAGAAAAGATCCTGCCCTTGGTTATCTGCTGACCTAAAGTCTGTTTTGCACAATAGAGATGTTCTTTGGAAAAGGACATGAAAAACCAAGGCCACAAAGGACTGAGTTGCCTTCAGGAAATGCAGAAATCAATGTACTAAACTTATAAGCTTGGCCAAAGCCAGCTATTACCAATCCCAATTGGCCTAACCACCAATAACTCTGCCAGTTTCTGGAAAGCCTTAAGGGAAGTAGAAGGCTGTCATTCTAGCAATGCACTTCCTTCCAACATTAGCACTGGTGGTATTTGTACTTCCGGAAGGTAGGGCATACTTGACCTACTAAACCACCGCTTCACCTCAGCTGGCCTTGCCTTTGATACTTCTACTGCTAATAAATAATAATAATAATAATAATAAAATGTATTTATATAGTGCAGTTCAACATATATAAAAGCACTGTACAGAGATTAAAACACGAATAAACATTAAATACTAAAAAATCAATAGAATGCAATAATACAGCATCAACAATCCCCAAAAGCGTGGCTAAATAATTATGTTTTTAAAGCCATACTTAAGCTCTCCATGGTCAGGCACTCTCTAATCTTGCAAGGTAGAGAATTCCACGGGGTCAGGGCCTTATACATTAATGCTCTTGCACCAGAAGTTTTCAGTTGAACCCTGGGAACCTCTAGCAATCGCTTGCCGGCTGAACGGAGGGGTTGGAGCGGGGGGTAAGGAACCAGGAGCTCCTCCAGGTAGCCGGGACCCAGTCTATGCAGGGCCTTATAGGTCAGTAAATTGACCCTGAAGGTGATTCACCACTGAACAGGTAGCCAGTGCAGTTCGCACAGTACAGGGGTGATGCTACTATTTCAGGAAACCCCAGTTAGTAACCTGGCTTCAGCGTTCTGCACCAGCAGCAAGTGGTAAATATCAACCCCCGGAAGCCCTAGGTATAGGGAATTGCAGTAGTCAAAGTGGGAGGTCACAAAGGTGTGGATCAATGTTGGAAGGTCACGAGATGGAACAAGGTGCTTAATCTGGGCGATATTCCTCAGATGGAAAAAAAAGGATTTGACTACAGCCAACACCTGTGAATAAAGTGTCAGCCCTTCAACAAATATAATGCCCAGATTCCGCACCTGAACAAAGGACACGAGCTGGCGACCCCCGAGCCAAAGCCCAAAGTCAAGATATGCTCCTGTCCTCTCTATCCTGTGACCTGGATCTACCACCAACACCTTAGTCGTGTCAGGGTTCAACTTTAGCCAGTTGGCCTGCATCCAGTCCTGGAGCTCTACAAGGCAGCTATTAAAGACAGAGACCACACTATCCTGATCAGGGGCAAAAGACAGGTAGAGCTGGGTATAATCTGCATAACAGTGAAACCGTAGCCCATACCATCTTACAATATCTCCCATCGGCAGCAAATACACCACTAACAACATAGGGGACAGCAAAGAGCCCTGAGGAACCCCACATGGCAGTGAGAATGGAGCAGAGGAATAAATCCCCGACACCACTCTCTGAGATCTGCCGATGAGGAAAGATCTAAACCAACTGAGGACTGTACCTGACAGGCCACAGATGTCTCTCAGGTACTCAAGCAGCCCCCCATGGTCTACGGTGTCAAAGGCTGAAGACAGATCGAGAAGGACCAAGATTGAATGACACTTCCGATCCCTAGTAATCAGAAGATCATTGAGCACCCAAACCAGAGCAGTCTCTGTACTGTGGCTTTTCTGAAAACCAGACTGGAGGGAATCATAGATGTCATGGATGGTCAAATGGTTATCCAACAGAAGGGCAACTACTTTCTCTATCAAATTCCCAATAAAGGGAAGGTTAGAGATTGGCCTGTAGTTGGCAGGGCAGTTTGGGTCAAGAGAAAATGTTTTGAGGAGCGGTGTAACTACTGCCTCCTTTAGGGAGTTCGGAAACTCACCTAATTCTAAGGAACACCAAACTTTCTCTGCCAAGACAGGGTCGATGACATCTACACATCCCAAAATGAGACATGTAGGGCCCGGGTCAAGACTACAGCAAATAGGCCACATAGTTTGGACAATCCTCATAACATCATAGTTTGCCATCCGGTCAAAGTGATCCCAGGAAGACCAGGGTGTAGTAACCCTACACCAACCACCACAAACCCCCACATAATTTGCCAAACGGATCTCAGCCCTGATGTCAGCCACTTTACTGGAGAAGAATTGAGCAAACTCATCACACTTATCTTGTGAAAATGCTCTCTGGACCTGAAGACAGGCTGGAATGCACAGTCTGTCCGTGGTTTGGAAGAACTGAGGCGGTCAATTCTGAGCCACAGCAATCTCCCTGGACAGGAACTCTGCCTTCTTATGGGAGAGTGTTTATTGATAGACTCGATAATGGTCCATCAATCTAAGGTGGTCAGCATCCAGGAACAATCTCCGCCAACAATGCTCTAGCTCTTGCCTCACATGCCTCAACTACCTCAAGGCCCCATCAAACCAAGGGGGACCGAGGGTGGAGAGTGAGGGGGTGAACACGGACAGGAATGGTGGAATCCAGGGCATCTCCCACAGCCTTATTATAGGCCTGCATTAGGCGCTCCAGATCCACACTGACATCCATACATCCTGATAGATCAAGAACCGCCGAGAGACCAATGGGAGTAACATCCCTCAGAGGGCAGTATCTGACCATCTCCACAGGGGCAAGCCTATGAGGGGGTGCTCGGAAATTGAATCTTGCAGTACTCTGTCACCGGGTTCAATACCCCATTTCAGTTTACCCCACTACAATGGCCCCTGGCCATGAGTCAAAACTTACCTTCAGCCCTGTCACCTACAAACAAGTAGAAGACTTACTCTTCAGCTTAGACATCAAGAAATGTGCAGAAGCTGATACTTTCTAAATCTGGGTACCATACTCTGACTGCACTCATAGTACATCTATTCACCATGTCCTTAGCACATGGCAAAATCAATTCCATATGGAAAATAGTACACATAATCCCCCTCTACAAATCCGGCAACCCTAGTGACCTAAATAATTATAGGCCTATGTCTCTATTACCTATCCTATCCAAACTCCTGGAAAAAAACTAATAAATACACAGATCAGGAATTACCTAGACTCCTATCAACTAGTTAACCCAAGTCAATCTGGGTTCAGAAAAAAAGCATGACATGATATCCACACTAGAAAATGTATCAAATGACTGGCATTTGGCCCTTGATTCCAAACTCTATATGAACACCATATTTCTTGACCGAAGTAAGGCCTTTGACACAGTAGACCACAACCTACTGCTGTCCATACTGATAGATATTGACCTGGATCTCACAGCCTACAACTGGTTCTCGTGTTGCCTTACAGACAGACAACAGCAAGTAAAGGCCCATGGAAACATATCACCACTCAAAACACTCTTTAGAGGCATTCCTCAAGGCTCAATATTAGGAGCACTGCTTTTTGCAATATATATCAATAGCATCAACAAAGGTATCAAGCAAGTGTACATTTATTTGTGGATGATACAGTTATCTATGTAGCAAAACCCACCCCTTAGCTGGCATACAGTATACTGCAACAAGAATTCATCTTACTTCAGCATAACCTCCTAAGTCTTAAACTCTTGCTGAATGCCAAGAAAACAAACACGATGGTTTTCTCCCCTAAACAAAACACAGCCTGTCCCTGCTCACTGGGAAACCAGCAGTAAATAACATCCCTCTTGGGGGAGCCTATTGAAACAGTGGACAAATTCAAATATCTTGGTTTCTGGATAGACCACAAACTCTCCTATTTGGTCCACATAGAGGAACTGAGCAAAAAGCTGAAACAACGTCTAGGATTGTTCTTCAGAATTAGACACCTCCTGACCCTAGAAACAAGACAAAGACTTGTGCAGTCAACTTTCATTCCCCTATTAGATTATGCAGACCTACTGTACAGTAATGGTACTAGTACTGCACTGGCCAAGCTCAACACCCTGTATAATAGAGCTGTAAGGTTCATTACCAGAACTCCTTTTAGGACCCACCTATTGCTTCTTATACGCTATGTTAGGCTAGCAGTCCTTGAAAACCAGGAAGATCATAAACGTGGCAATCTGGACATACAGAGTCTTAATTGGCAAGCTGCTCTGATACATTTCCATTTTCCTAACTAACACCCATGGAAGTTATTCTCCAAGGAGCCATTCTTATCTCTTACTCGACATCCCCAGACACCAAACTCGTTTTGGAGCCTTTGCTGCTAGCCATGGTCTCTTAACTCTTTGGAATGCCTTACAAAAATCTCTGAAGCTTACTTCCCTTGTCAAAATGGCAACCTTCAAAACACTATTAAAAAACTATTCAGAGAATCCTGCAACTGCTACTTCAAATAACTGTCTCCCTTTAGACACCCAGTCTCCTTCTGTCTCACTCTGGATAATGTGCTGAACCGTACCTCCTTCTCCTTCCTACTCATACATTTCTCTACTCCCACTTACTACTCTCTCCCTCAGGTCTCTACACTATTCAATACCTTCAACTCATTGTTGCTTTCCCTGCTTTTCTAATCGGTGTATAGGCTGTTATGAGGTATATATGCACATAGAGAATGCTTGTCAAGGGTATGCTCAAACCTTGTAAACTGACTGAATTATGTCATTCTGTTATTGTACCTATATGTATACTTTATTTACTTATCTATTGAAATCTCAGGATTACAGCCTTTGAGTCAATAACTCAGTTACAAAGGATCCATGTCAAAATCACAACAAAAAACAGGAGGTGTACAAGAAAACATAAGATTCAAAATGCAGATATACAATAGAACAAGGAGTACAACTCCCTTAATACAGCATGTGAGGTATAAAAACAGATGCAGGTAGACATACATAGTCATCAAAGTCTAAAATGGGCCCTCCACGCAGGGAGAGAACACCAAGTAGTACAAGGCTAAGCAGACCTAAACTAGAGGGAATTGGAGCATGATTACTGAAAGGACTTAAAAAATGGAAAGAGGGGAGGAAGGAGGAAGGGAGGATGCCATCTTTGTAGTAAACCAAAGGTCATTGTGGAGGGTGGGATTAATGGTAGGGTGGCCAAACAATTGGGGGAGGGTAGGGAGATGCAGTCAAAGGACCTTGTCAAAGGTTAGGGAGGGGTGCAAACAAAGGGGGATGGAGAGGATGAGTGATACGCAGTCAGAAGAGACCTTGTAATGGAAGGGGTGTGCAATTATCGGTGGAGCGGGTAACTGTGCAAGGGAGTGGGAAGAGGCTAATAACAGTCACAATGGCCAGTAGCCAAGAGATGTCACCGGAGTGAACATTTAAAAGAGCCAAGTTTTTGTAGAGTGGATACTTCAGTGGGCAGGCTATTCAGTCAGTTAGGAGCCCTGTACATAAAGGACATCTACCCCATTGATGTCCTGCAAAAAAGGACAAGGAAGGCAGCTTTTGATGAGCCTCTGGTAGCCCAGGGGGTAGGAGAGGGAGTTAAGAGGTGGAGAGTAGTTGGGGGGGAGACCGGAGGCTATCTTTTTGGCTAGTAAGCAGGTCTGGTACATGAGCCTACCTGCAAAGTTTAGTCAGTTTGCTTGGTCATATAAATCACATGTATGTGTGAGCCTGTCTCCACCAATGACAAGGCAGCAGGCTTTGTTCAAGGCAACTTTAATGTGGGTTAAGGCAGAATCAACAGCAGAACCATAGATTACTATGCCATAATCTATTATGGACAGGACAGAGCTGGTAATGGTCAAACAAAGGGCATTAGGAGTTAGGTAATTCCAGTGGTGGTAGAGAAGACCAATCCTGAAATTTACCGACTTGCCAACAAGGTTGTTGTGGTCCTGAAAGGAGAGGGTGGAGTTGTGTGATGCCAAGGTATTTGAAACTGTAAACTTGTTTAAGGGGTTGTTTCAGGTTATTTAGAATGTGTAGGTGCTGGCCTTTATGTTTGTTATGGGAATTAGCAAACAACATGACTTTGTTTGGTTTTTTTTGTAGTTAAGTATGAGTTTGTGGTGGGTGAACCATGATTCAGTCTCAGAGAAAAAACATTAAAGATTGCATTCCGGGGGGAGGGGAGAGGTCGGGGAAAGATGACTGTGTCATCAGCATACAGTAACAGCTGACCAGAGAAGGCAAGGAGAAGGGTATTAAGGAATAGACTGACAAGGAGTGGGCCCAAAATTGGCCCTTGGGGTATGCCAAATCGAACAGGTAGGGTGGAGGAGAGGGTGTTAAGAATCTTCACCAGCTGTGATCTGCCACTAAGGTAGTTAGAGAACCAAGCAGTTGCTTCTTGGGAGAGGCCTAAAGATGGAAGGGAGTCAATTAGGATAGTGTGGTTTACAATGTTGAATGCTTTTGTTAGGTCTTTGTAAACAGACCAGACAAGATGGCCATGGTCGAGGGCTCTATGTATGAAGTCGGTATATTCCAAAAGGTCAGTGGTGGTACTGTGACCCCTGTGTTGTCAACACTGTATGTTGTGTTTTGAGAAACAGTCTGAGAGTTGATCAGAGACTATCCTCTCAAGGGCTTTGGAAATAGGGATGAGGATGGGGATGGGGCAGTAGTTTCTAGGTGAGGTCCTGTCACCACCCTTAAGAATAGGGTGACCACTGCCATCTTGCACTAGGAGGGGAATTGACCTAGGCATAGGGAGAGGTTTATGATTTGGTGAGTAGGGTAAGGACCATGTCAAGGGCTAGATGCAGAAGTTTAAGGTGTAATGAGTCTCCACTGAATCTAGATTTACCCAGGACCCAGTTTAGGTACTTTTTTACTTTACGAGGAGAGACAGTCCTGAAACGAAAAGGAGGAATGCCTGTAGGAGGGGGGTAGAGGAGGAGGAGTTTGTGGCTTTATTGAAAAAGTCAGGGGGAGGACACTACTAAGGTCAGAGAATGCAGAATTAAAGGTATCAGCTGTAAGCTGAGGGTCCTGGATGGTGTCACCATTAATATTAAGTAGAGAGGGAGGGGAGGAGTTGGGTCTTTCCATAAGATCCTTAACATTGTCTCAAAATGTTCTCCTTTGTCCCCAGGTGGAAGAGAGGCAGTAATGGATATGGGCCACTTTTGCACAACGGATTTCCTTGAAGCATAAATTTCCAGCAGTCCTATACTGCTGTCTGTCAGCAGCAAGGCTGGATGCCAGGGCCCTATGTCACAGGCTGTCAAGCGAGGTCATCAGTTCCAGGAGTGCTGAGGTAATCCAAGGAGTGTCATGGCCCTTGGTGGTGCGGTTGGTGAATGGAGCATAGATGTCACATGCTGAGTTAAATGTAGAAATGAAGAAATTTAGGGCACAGTCAATGCTGTTGGCCAAATCTAAGGGTGACCAGTTGCAATTTAAAAGGAAGTCCCTGGGGGGAGTACTGTACAGCTGGTGCAAGATGGCAGCTTCACATTAGAGCTCTACATTTATATACTGAGAAATAATATAATAGTGCAGGTTCTATATTGAGCAGACCAACTCTAAACAGTGAATTGTGAAGATTAAGAGCTACAGCAAAAGAATGGGAAATCCTCGGAAGGATAAAACAATGGGTGAGGGAGCAAAAGCTAAAACTTCGGAAGGAGTGTCCACCATGCAGTCCCAACAGGGCTGCACTGCTGAACTTGAATTTTCCAATGTACCTTATGAAGAGACTCTGCAATCACTGGGTTCTAAAATGAACAAATTGCTAACCTCAGTGTCAGGTTTTTCAGACAAATTTGATGTTTTGTCGAACCGGGTGGCAGGGATTGAAGTCACCATGGAATCAGTGCAAGGAGCATCAACTGAGGCCATGAAACGAGTAGATGCAAATATGGGGGCAGTCACAGCAGTCATAAAAGAAAACACACATCTAAAATCTCACCTGGAAACCCTGGAAATCAGGCAAGATCTGCAAATCTACACATACTTGGCTTGCCAAAGGGCTGTGAAGCTGACCATCTACTCCTTTTCCTACAAGAGTGGCTCATGCAGCAGCTTGTGGTCGAGGTTTTTGAGTGAGTTCACCAATTCCAGAAAGCCTACCGGGTAACTCCTAGAGGTAGGCCTGACAACCCAGAGGCGCCCAGAGTAGTAGTGGTCATGGCTGACAGGATGGGCTCCAGAGATGCAATTTTGGCCTTAGCAAGGCAGAAGTGGACACTTCTCTAAGAGGGAGAACAAATTAGGATCTTCCCCGACATAGGTTACACCACCCGCTAGAGGCGTAAGAAATTTGATGTGGTCAGAGCCATGCTACGTGAAGCAAATATCCTGCATGGCATTGTTTTCTCCCCTCCACTGAGGATTGTACACCATGGGAAGGTATTCCTAGTTATGGAACCAGCAAAGGCCTTGAAATGGGCTGAGAGCAACATGGAGGCCCGCCAGAGGGAATGAGAGAGTGATGCCTCCTCATCTGACAATGATGAAGCCCCATGAAAGATCCTTCTGTATTGGAACACTTTTTCCTGGTGTTTGGTGGGGTAAATTCTGCCTTAAAATGTCTGTTTAGCTTTACAATAGCGAGTTTGCTTACAAAAGTTAATCTGTTGATGAAGATGTTTTTTGTTTTTACCGCATGACTAGCTCTAACACCAAAGTTAATTGAACTAAAGTTCTAAAGTTTTACATCGTTACTCAACGTTCTTTGTGGTAATGTTAATTTTTTCTATTTGCAATAGTTTTTTTTCACTGTATATTATTTTCTATTCGCTCAAAAAGTTTAGTGGGTGACATAGAGATGGTCTGCACCTAGGAATTTGCTAAATATTAATTGGTCTGGTTCACACTGATCTGCTTAACAAATACTAGATGTAGAGATAGCTATGGAAGCTCTGTTTACTATCATGATTTTGCACCTTAGGTGCACATGTCATGGTCTAGCATAGTGGTTACCTTCCACCCTGGTGGTGGAGGAGGATATAAGGAACTTTACTATATGACTGTATTTTATTCATATCCACGCAGCTCATGGACACCTTTCCAGCAACTGTAGACTATACTTTGTGGACTTAAGTTTAATTTCTATATCCCCTTAAAGATGTATCTCAAAGCATGTGATAAATTTATTTTGATGGCATTAAGAGGAGTGGTGCCCTCATGGCAGATCAGTTACAGTTATATTGTAAGGAAAGTCCATGCCGTTTGTCAGTTTTTTTATAATAATAAAAATTAAGCTTAAAAAAAAAAAGAACCCGAAGTGTTTTAATTGGCCTTTCTTAAGAAAACGTTAATACGATGTCTTAGGATGGGGTTTGGGGGTATGGTTTGACCAGCTACAGAGAATTGGAGAGTGGTCACTGAGAACATTAGGTAAAACCATGACATGCGATAGCCTCTCTGGTTGGCTGGAGAAAATTAGATCAATCATCATACTGGTACTAGACCGGTAATTCGTCCTGGTGGAGGAGGACGTGACCTGGGCTAGGTTTAATGCAGCTGCGACATCTCTGTGGGAGGCAGCAGAGGGGGTGGACCAATTTATATTAAAGTCACCTAGAATGATAACCTCTGCATTCCTTGTAAACTGAGATATATAGTCAAGAATTGATTGAAAGCCAGGTTTTGGGTACGGGGAGGGATGTATGCAGACAGGACTGTGAGGGACATTCCCTGGTTGCCTAAAGATATTTTAATGGCTAGGGCCTCGGCAGCATTTCCCAAGATAGTGGACAGAAGGGCATAACCATGGAGAGAGTAGTGAAGGTAGATGGCACAATAACCACCTCTCTTCCCCAACCTATCTAGACTGAACAGCACTTACCCATTTAGGACAATGGCAGAATCAGGAATTTTGGGAGTGAGCCAAGTTTTGACCATAGCCAGGAGGTCAGGTTTGTGCTGTGAGAACCAAGTTGGGAGTAGAGTGAATTTCTTCAGTAGACTGCAAATATTAACTGTGGCTAGAGTAAAGCCACTTTCATGATGGCTAGTGGGGTTGGGTAGGTGAACTGGCTCAGGGTTTGGGTGCACATTGCCAGAGAGGAGGAGTAGAAAGAGTGACAGCCTGAAGAGCACACACTTGTTCGATTTTGAGTTAGTGACTAACCTTCTACAGGAGGGCTTGGAATCTTGGTAAGGTATTGGTAGAGACTGAACATGAGTCAGTAGGAAGAAAGGGAGGGAAGATAGTAGAGGTAACTAATCCAGTCAGCAGGTCATGAAGTGAGGGCACATGGGGTGGTGGTGGTGCACTATTAGTAGTACCAGACAGCTGGTAGGTATTCTTGTCAAGCCAGTAGAGAGTGGGTGGAGTGAGAGAGGGGGATCGGAAGGAGTAGGAGACCAGTAAAGGAAACAGGATGACAGCGAATAAACTGAGCAGAGGCATCATGATAGCTGAGAGAGTCAGTGGAGGTGGGGTGAGACTGGGGGCCTAGCTGTGCCACTTGTCATGTAGTTTAAGTGAGCCAAAAGGACTGGCTGAGAAGTGCACGGCACAGTGGCGCAGTGGTAGGGTTGCTACCAATAGTGTAGAGGGTTGAAGATTTCATCCCCAGGACAGCTGTGTTGGGAGGGAAGGTAATTGGAGGCAGAATGGAGGGCTGGTAAGCACAGAGAGAAAGGGAGGGTTAGTAGACTATGGCCGAAGGGACTCAGGAAAGGCAGAGAGAAGGGAAAATTGAGTGAGTAAAGACTGACGCCTAGTGGTATGATCCCATAACCTTCTAATGGGGAAATGCAGACTTAGTTAAAAGCCATCCAGCAAGTCACATGACCTGGTCATGTGACTACCAACTCCAATAAAGCTGGAGATGACCCTGGGTGGGGGGGGTGGCTGGGAAGGGTGGGCAGTCGATGCACAGCATTGATGGGCAAACACCCTTTTACAAATTCCAGATGCTGGAGGCAGAACATGCATCCCAAGTGAGCTCTATACCTATGCTTCGGGGCTCCTGCTGCTCTGTGCCACTCCAATGGCATTGTGAATGCAAGGATCAGGCTGGGGGGCATTCACAATGCCTTCTGGTGTGTAATGATGTCATGTCCTTCACCTGACATTGTATAACCTGTGACTGTTTTGTTCAGTCATTGGCTGACTGTGTCCACTTTGTAAATTAGTTTTACTCAATGGTATTTCACCTGGTTAAATAAAGATTTGAATTGAATTGAAAAAAGTAAAGTGGTAAGTGCACCACCCAAACGCCCTGTAACTGCAATGGACACACCAGTCAGCTAGGGCTCCATGACCAGAGTTAGACCTAACCAGGACAGAAAAGAGGCCAGTACCAGGGCCTGTGGGTTGCTCTTGGGGATTTTCACAGCCTTATCTGCACTCTCAATGCCACACAGCTGCTTGTCTACTTCACAGGAATGGTGCACACACTCTCTTACTCCCAGAACCCCATGCTTTCACCCCAACCAATCAGGGACCTTAATAGCTCATTAGCATCAGATATTAATATTCAAAGGCTGTGTCCAAGATGGCACTGAGCAAACAAGGCATGACAACTTCCCAGTATGGTGACACCAACTGATGGCACAGACAGAAAATCCACATGGAAACCTGCCAGTGTTGCCCTGGCCAGAAGAGTCCAGGCAGGGTCCAAATCCCCAAAAACCAATCCCGGAAGAGCCCCCACATTTGCAAGCTCCACTCTGCTCTATGTCTAGGGGCATGATGATGAAAGAAGGTATGGTCGGTGGGGGTAAAAGCACTGTAGACCATCCAGATTTGAAATAAAGATGGACATACTTCAGAGATGTAAAATGGGTTCCAACTGTAGGCTTGACAGCAGGCAAAATTTCCACTACTGCAGAGGAGAAAGGGAGCCTTGAACCTGGAACTCTGCTGGAGAAAGTTCGGTTAATGGGCAGCACAATTTGTTGAAGCAGAGGCAAACCCACTCCAGATAAAATAAAATAATTAATTCATTTTTAAAACTAAAATGACAGCTCACAGGGGCTAGACACACATACTGGGAGACAGGCACAACAGTTGCAAAAGCCACAGCACATAACTTTAGACTAGGAAGGCCTGGGTGCTGAGCTCCAAACTGAGCTGTGAGGTTCCAAAAAGATGGTCAGCAGAAACCACAAGTTGGCTGCTGGACCCAAATTACCAAACACAGCGGCCTATGAATCACACACTCAGCATCTTGACTACAAAACAGCTTAAAGACAGGAGCAGAGGGCACAAACAGCTACCACCAACCTTTCTCATGCCACCTGCAACACAGGGCCATACAGCAAATAACCATCCATTCCCAGACCTAGACAAACACAAGGAACCAGGACAAAATAGAGCCCTTTTTCTCACTCCCCATAGGCTGTCATAATCAAGGTGGAATGCCACACTGGGTATAGGACTGAAGGGCTGCCACCACCTCCAACCCCATGCCACAGGCTGCCACTACTATGGTGTCCCCACCACCTACTGGCCTACAAACTAGGACCAGTCCCAGCCTGCCTCAGCACTGTGGAGCACAAGGTGGGCCCCCCCTGCATCACTCCTACAACTGTAGAGCCATAGCTCCCAAAATGGATCCAGTCCCACTGCCACAAGGTCCTACACCACCCATTAACCCAAACAAAGCACTTTCCTTTTCTCAAGTTGCCAAGGCCCAAATCCTGGGGTCAGAGTTCAAACCCTGACCCCACTTTAGCAGTGATTCTCTCCCAGACAGCCTCCCCCCAACACTCAGAACACTGCCTAATATACCCCTTGAGGCCTGCCCCAAACTCCACTCAAGGCAGAGTATAGTCTGGCAGTACCATAAAAGGCAATAAGGGAAGAGAGGTTTACTATAGTAAGCCCTCCCCAGATGGGGGGCTTATACTTGTTTAGAAAGAGGCACATTCACTGGCTTTAGTTTAATATGGATATTCAGAAAGTAGCCCTGGGGGTGGCCCCTCCTTTGGGGTGAGAACTGCGGGCTACCAAACTTTGTGACATACATTTTTTTGCAAATATATTGGGCCTGTGTTTTCATTAAGATAATCATGAAACTGCCAGTATATGATTAATTAATATTTGTTGTTTGTCATTTGACCCTAGAGCACATTATGGTTTCATGCTCACTGGCACTATGGAGTTCTGACTCCTTGTTGCTGTCTCTGAAGAATCTGGGCTACTGATATGATCGGCCATCTACTTTTTTTTATTTACTATGCTTCTTGGCTGCTCTGGACCATCACGTCATTTGTCCTGGTCACGGTGCCCCTTCACGCTTCCTCCTCCTAGATTGCCAGAGCTGTCCCAGTCATCCCTGGCTTGCCCCTCAGATGGTGGGGTCACAGCACAGTTGGGCTTACCAGTGCAGCAAAACTGTGACTGGTCAGGACAGCCCAGCAAGAAGGCTAACTGAAGCCCTGGGCAGGGCTTCAAGGAGATGGCTGTAGCAGGATTTTCTCCCCTTAAGCTGAGGCAGGGACGTGCAATGATGACCAGCATCCTCCCAGCTCCAGAGAGAAACTGGTGTTGGTGCAATGCGTCGAACCCAGCCTCCACCAGGTGTCACTTCTGCACCGGATGTGCACCACCCTCCCCCCTGGAGAAAGACAGCAGTCTAGGGGATGCTCAATCCTTCTCCCCCCGACTGGCCCTCCGATGACCTGGGTCCGTTCCTGAACCCGGGTCACCGGCATTGCAAGCGGAAATCCAACCGCTGCACCGGTGGGCCAGCCAACCATCTACATTTATCATTTGACCAACTGTCCACCTCTGTCACACAAAAGCACCTAGCAAAACATTTACATTTGTTTCCATTTGTAACATTTTTAATAGTGTAACCCCCACCCCCATCATTTTGCAAATGACAGGTGGTATGCTGTTTAAATCTGACAGCAGTACCAGGTGGGGAATGGGTTCGGGAGGAATAGGTCACTCCAAAGAAAGGCTAGGTTTGCTACTTCTGCACAGGGGCACCCAAGTAACTCCAAACACAGGAAGCAATAACTGTAATGTCCAATACCAGGAATAGGATTCCAAAGTGTGGCTTTTATTCACATCCAAGTAGAACAAACAAAGCATAGATGGATCACCATGGGGCTACATTCCTGATAATGCAGAACAAAAGAATCAAGAACACTTCTTCAACACTTAGCCCACAGGCTGTGACCCCACCGGGCACACTGCCTGGACTTGCACGCTGCTTTGGGTTCTACAGCCTGAACTTGTACACTGTTTGGGTTTTCCTGGCTCGGCTCCATTGCTGGCCACTGACACCTTCCATATGTCATGGAAACATTTTCTGGTGGCTCCTAAACCACCTAAGAGCACCTCAGCTCTATCAGGAGACTTCCTTTAATCCCACATCTGGTACTTTCCTCAGGCACTGGCCAAGTACCTGAGAGAAAGTAAAGTTGCTACAGAGCAAATCCATAGAGGTGAATTTGGTTACTACTGATGGGGCTCTCCCACCTCGCCCACAATTCATACTCGGCCATTTCTCTGGACATGAAACATCTCTTTCTGTAAAGCTTGGCAATGTAGATTAAGGCTAAATGTATGTCACATTTCCTCTACTTGTCTTGCTTTACCATTGTGCTGGACTTGAACATACTTTTAATTGGTATAGCCCATTGCTCTAGGCCCCCCACTGATTAAGCAGTCCAATCCCCACATTGCTTCACTTTTTGTGCTGGACTTGAACCTACTTGAGTTAACCAGCATTGTCTATTACACTGGACCTCCTACATATTAAGTAGTCCAATCCCAATGTTTCAATAGTTCAGGTGAAAAAAACATAGGCCCTCTGTCAGAGCAAACTCTCCCTTTGGTTGCAGGTGCCCCACAGGCAATTCTTCCACAGGAATTTCTCTCTCAGAGCTTCTGTTGCCGCAGCACAACTTGAAATAGGCAGCTTCTTCCCTTAGCCAGAACCAGGAGGGTTGCCCCTAGAAGACAGGCAAACCCCCAGGAGGGGGCACTTGGACCAGTGACAGCAGTCTCCGCCACTTCAGCAATCGGTTTCTGTGTCCCTCTTATGGTGGAAACACACCGCCTCTTAAAAGTAGCTCTAAAACAGAGCTTAAAGCTCTGACAGCCTGCACACAGACTGCTGTGCTGCTGTCTCTCTCCAAGACTGCACACAAACTCTGTTCAAAATCCCCAACATTCTATCCTGACTTCCAACTGCGGCACTCCAGTGTGGCCCATGCAGCTGCGAGAGTTCTATAGTGATGTCATCCCTCAGTCTCAGCTGAGACTGAGAACAGAGCGAGACAGTGTGAAATCCATTTTAACTGAGTTTCACAGTTGCCTTCCCTGCCTACCACTAGGTCTTACTGGGATTCTAGTAACCTTGGGTAACAGGGGGGTTACACTAGCATTACTATATGTCACAAAATAATTTGAGTTCCTTGGAGCATTGTAACAAATTACCATACCCGTTTGTAGAAAACCTGTTATCTGGTTCCTCACTTTTATGCAGAATAGGGGAGGTTGTGACATACATGTCTCCTTGTTTTCATATTTATGTGGGGTCACATTTGGTAGCAAGAACAAGGAAAGGGGACATTTCTTAAAAGGGCAGATGAACTACTTTTCATAGAGACTGCCACCACAAGGTCAAGTTCATTCAAAGTGAAAATTAAACAAGGACATGTCTTAAGGAGAAATTGTAAAGATCTTCAGTGGATCAAGGACGGCCATGATGTTGAACCTCTGACTTTGAATACAGAAGCAGGACAGACAGAGCTTAAAAACTACCACAACATCTGAAAAAATAGTGGATTTCAGAAATGATGACTAGCACAATGAGACAGCTGTAAGAGACATGGATTTAAACAAATATGAAGGACTGAAGCTGAGAAGATCAAGCTGAGCAGCTAAGCATCCTAAAAGAATGATTGAGAGTTGCTAATTGTTGGAATTAAGAAATAACTCAGGGAAGTGAGTGGTAAAGACTCACTTGAGAGTGAAGTGCTAGAAACCTCTCTTCTCTATCTTTTGCACTTAAATACATGTTATTTCAGTTAAAAAAAATAAAAAAGGGAGACATGATAAAGTAGCAAATTTGTAGACATTCCCTAAGTACAGTTATTTAGGCATGTTTAGTTGCAAGAGGAACCATAGTAGGCAGGCTGGAAACAAGGGACTCGATTTGAAGTGGACTGTTAGAGTGACACAAAATGTGCTGAACACCCACATATGGCAATGCACGGTGTGCCACGGACTGCACCTGATTTTGGTACATGAAGGGTCCCAGTGCCAATGTCACCACAATTGACACAAGCAGTCCTGTGTGTCAGACAAATGGCACATGGGAAGGGATTGATTGAAGTTGTCATCATCCCATGATGTGCGAGAATCCAACCTAGAGTCCCACAAACAGGTGCCATGATGCAGATGTCATGTGGACAACAGTCAGAGGGTAGAGTGAGGGCTCCATATAACTGGTGTGAAGGGACATAGAAACATACATAGAAACATAGAAGTTGACAGCAGATAAGGACCGCAAGGCCCATCCAGTCTGCCCATCTCACAGTTTACATGTCAATCATAACACAATATGCATCTGAAAAGTCAGTCACTGTCAAAGCGCTTCTGCCACACTTTGGTAGCGTGTCTACCCCACAGTCACTAAGAGAGTACATGCAAGTGGTGCCACATGTTGCAATGCAGTCTGACTCCCCTGACTGTGTTCTGAGCACCAAGATCAGTCTTGAGCTTTGTAAAACAGCCCTTGCATCTATCGGTCACTACAGACGGTTGTGTCCTGTCATATACTGTATCATGGACAGTTTTGCATACTGCACATTGTGATACACAGCAAAGTATCTCAACCATGTGCCCTTGCTGCTGAGCAATTTGCACAGTTTCTATGTTGCACAGCTGTGTGGGAAACAATGATATTGTCCCACCATTGTCCAATGTCAGGGTTCACTGCAGCGAGCCAGTGCTAAACCCTGATCTTGCCCATGAGTCTCCTAGTGGGTTATCAGGAAGGTACATCTGGACATGGGTGGGCATTGTATTAAATGTGTACCATCCTGTGCCAGACATGATGAATAGCTGCAGTTTGGCAATGTGCAGTCATACTGCACAGACTCTACATGGATCGGATCATAAACCCATGAACAAGTCTGTATATTGAGTCCTGGTGCTCATGTCTACTACAACACGTTCAGTACACAAAACTGTAAAACAACAGAGATGACATTGCACAGGTTCATGGCTTACAGGATGAATGTGTCATAGAAATACCACAACCTCTGCCGGGTGACACCATCACTTGTGTGGTAAGCAGCATGGCAGCAGTACAAACCAGAGCCATGCCACATGCACAGGCACAGTGGCTGCCAACACGGTGCCCACTACCTCCCAGCTGACTATCACAAAGTGCATTCACCTCTGAGGCCACACACCTTCCAATCATCTTACATTGCTACCGGATGTCCGCGACACTCCCCATAGCTGGAAGTATCCATCCTGTGACTACGGCTCCTACTTGCACCAGCAAACATCTGCTATCTCCTGAACCACACTGCGACAGCTACTTGATGTTCAGTAGGCACTACCAGAGCATGGATCATGTCTCAACCCACAAGCAGCCATCCAGTGATGAGATCCTGCTGAATGGAAGCACCTCAGTGAGGATGGCAAGAGATAACTCCTGCCAGAGAACAGGCAAAAGAACAGCAAGAGAAAGAGCTGCTGTTATAAGTATTCTTCTACTGGGACTAAAGAACTAGAACTCTATTATGGGACTTTCAATTTAGGGTAAAAAAGAGTTAGTGTGTCTGTCTGAGTTGGCGGAAGTGTATTGCTATCTTTGCAGTTATCTAGGTGTTTGAGTTGGCTGAAAAGAATTGTTATCTGTGCAATTAACTAGGTGTAGAAAGAGCTGCAAATTAGGGGAGTGGCTTAGATAGAAGGAAGCCAGGTGTTTTAGATTTAAAACTGCCCTAGATAGCTTCTGGCAGAGAACAGCAAGAGGAAGGAGCTGTTGTTATAACTATGCTTCTCTACTGGGACCAAAGAACTAGAACTCTACTACTGGGACCTTCAATTTAGGGTAGAAAACAAAAAAGAGTTAGTGTGTTTGTCTGAATTGGTTGAAGTGAACTGTTATCTTTGCAGTTATCTAGGTGTTTTTCTGATTTAGCTGAAGAGAATTATCTGTGCAATTAACTAGGTGTAGAAAGAGCTGTAAATTGGAGGAGTGGCATAGCTAGAAGGAAGCCAGGTGTTTTAGATTTAAAAACTGCCCTAGATAGCTTCTGACAGAGAACAGCAAAAGGAAGGAGCTGCTGTTATAACTATACTTCTCTACTGGGACTATATTGCCCTCCTTCCTTCCCTTCCCCTCCACTCCCCCACCCTTAGCCAGTTCTACTTTTATAGGCACAGAATTTGACTGACAACAGGAGCTTCCTGTTTTGGAGCAGGAAGTGAGAGATCACAAACCACAAAAGCTTGCCATCCTAGAAGAAAAGAGTAGCTCTCCCCAGCTGATGGAGGTCTGAATCTGAGCAAGTAAGGAGACTACTAAAAATATAAGAAACTTCTTGTCTCAGAACAGGAAGATCAGTAGCTTAAAGGACACAGATGCAGTAAGTAAATAGGGAGACAAAAAATAATAAATAAATAGAGAGAGTAGGTATTCAACACAACAGTTAAGGGGCCAGAAATAAGATATGATGGGAGTGGTGCAGTGGAGCAGCAGTCTTCTGGGAGATGTTCTGGAGGATGTGGTGTTGTCCCATCTGCAGGCACCTCTCTGGGCTGAGGAAGGAGGTTGCTCATCTCCAGGCTGAGTTGGCCAGGATTCGGGGGACCTCCTTTCCCACCCAGGGACCACCAGGGCCACTGCCGTTGCCTCAGAGGTTGCCAAGAAAGAGGAGTGGTTGGACCACAGTGGGCTCAGAGAGGATGAGAGTGGTGGAGCAGAGGCACATCCCTCCAACTGTAGCTCTCCACTATTCATATGCCATACTGGCAAAGTGTGGTTCCTCTATGGAGGCCCCTGCAGTGGAGACCAAGGAGGATGCTGGGAACCTCCACAATGGAGACCTACAAGAGGGTGGCATGGGACTCCACAGGGGAAGGAAACAACTCCTGGTGGGGGACTCCATTGTTAGGAGGGTAGAACTGGGGGAGCAAGGGAAGAGGGAGGGAAGGTGCCTGCCTGGTGCCATGGCTGGGAGGGACAGAGAGTGAATCCTTAGCATTGTGGGAGAAGCTGCATGGGGAGGGAGCTGGATGTCATTGTCCACCTAGGGACAAATGACCTGGCTGGGAAAGGGATCAGAGCAGTGCAGAAAGATTTTGTGGAGTTGGGGAGGGTCCTTAGACAAGTAGCATGCATGGCAACCTTCTTAGAGGTGCTGCCTGTCTATGGCATGGGTGAGACCATGGTGCTCCACACCATGGGATTAAATCAGTGGTTGAAAAACTGGTGCAGGGCTAAGGAGTTTGGCTTCATTGGGAACTGGGGGTCCACCTGGAATGATGCAGGCCTATACTGGCAAGATGGTCTGCATCTGTCCAGAAGGGGTACCAGGATCCTATGTGGTAGGTTTAAATGCTTGACTGGCAAGCATTTAAACTAGCCAAGGGGGAGGCACTGGAAAGGAGCAGGGAAATCCTAGCCCCTCCAAAAAAAATCAGGGTTGTAAGTGAGGTAAAGACCAAGATAGAGATGTTGATAGGGAGAAGGGCAGGGGTAAATGGAGAAAGCGACAAAGGCAATAAGGACAGGGATGGGGTAAAAAGGTAAGGCCATCAAGAAATGGAGGGTAATGAGTACCAATGCCTGTAGTCAGGACAACAAGCTCCCTGAACTGGTGGTCTTGATGGAAGAGGGATGCCTGGATATCGTGGCAGTCACGGAAGCATGGTACACAGAGAACCATGACTGGGATGTTATCATACTAGGGTATACAACTTACAATAGAGACAGGGAGGGTAGAAGAGGGGGAGGAGTAACTCTGCATGTAAGGCAAGGGATAAAAACAATGGAACAAAAGAGTAAACAGGGAGGAGAGGAGGCATTGTGGGTCAACTTAGAGATTGGAAATGGCACCACAATCCGCACACGGGTTAATACAGACCCCCATCTCAGGGGGAGGGAATGGACAAGGATATGATAGAAGGCATCCTTAGGATGGCAGAGAAAGGGGAGATACTGTTGATGGGGACCTGAATATACCATATGTTAATTGGAGCACCTTGCTGCAGCCACATCCAAGAGCAGGGCCATTCTCGATGCTCTACTGCAGGCATGCCTCAGACAGCTAGTGTTGGAACCCACTCAGAAAGGAGCAATCTTAGACCTCATACTCTCAAATGGGGGCAGTGAGAGGATCTCAGATCTAGAAGTGGGTAGCCATATGGGAACAAGTGACCACCAAACAGTGTGGTTCACAATAAACTCAGCTGCTGAGTCAAGCCATACAGAAGTGAGGGTTGGCAAGATGGGAGCATGCCTTAGAAAAGCACTAGCAAGCAGGCAAGAAGGAGGGGTGGAGCAACAATGGGGAAACATCAAAACTACCAACACAGAGGCAACAAGCCTTTGTGTGAAGCAAATAAATTGAAACAAAAGAAAAACCCACTATGGTTCTCAAAAGAGGTGGTGGGGAAGGTTAGGGGGAAAAGATAGCATTTAGGAAGTATAAGGAAACACAGAAGGAGTAGGACAGAGAACTGTACCAGTAAAGACAGAATGAAGCAGGGAAGGCAGTCAGAATAGCAAAGGCCCAAACTGAGGAAAAGATAGCCAACTTAGATAAGAAGGGGGATAAAACCTTTTATAGGTACATTAGAGAGTGTAGAAAGACAAAGGGAGGGATAGTGAGGCTGAATAGAATGGACGGTGGGTGGGCAGAGAGGGCAGTGAAACAGCAGGGACACTGAACGAATACTTCTGCTCAGTATTCACAAAGAAGAGGGAGATACCTAATCCAATTAACAAAAGTACTCTGCATGGGGGCGGTCGATCCCAGTCCTTTCAGAAGAAAGGGTTTTGAAAGAACTCCTAAAACTAAAGGTGAACAAATCAGTGGGGCCTGACGGATTCACCCAGAATTCTAAAAGAATTAAGGGAGAACTAGTGACACCACTGACTACCCTTTTTATACTAAATATTTATTGTATTTTCATTTGCAAAATCATAGGACAGTTTTACAGTGTATAAGTTAGGACAGTACATAATTACATCAGTCAGATCGTGCAATACATTAGTCAAGGGTCTCAGGACTACTTCATTTTTTACAAAGTGATTCATATCATAAGCACTAAGACATTTCGTAAAAGCATCATCAGAGCGATATGTTTCTAAGGTACAAAAGTAGGATCTAAAGATGAAATATATAGAATCCATTTCCTCCATTTTAGCTCAAATACAGACCATTTATCTGTGCTTTTAGCTATTAATCTCTCTAATACATACATTTCTCCCATTATTCCCTCTAATTCTGTATGTTTGGAGACATCTTCTTCCCCAGTTTCTAGTAATTGCTTTTTAGCTGCCGGCATATAAGTAATTAACAGTGATCCCTTTGGGTATTGGGAGACCCTCTGGTGGAATTGAGAGTAGAACTAGCTCAGGGGTCAATACTGCTTCCACATCTACCAGTTCTTTTAATGCCTCTAAAATATCTCTCCAGTAACCTGCTAACTGTGGGCAGGCCCAAACAACATGGAACTGACCCACAGATATTTCTCCACAATCTCTCCAGCACTTGCTTAATGTCCCTGATGAGAACCTGACCAGTCTTGCCAGAGTATAGAAAAATCTATTTCTAACTTTCCAGGCAAATTCTCGCCAGTTGGGGGCTCCCAAAAGTCCCATTGAGAATTTAGTATACTTCTCCCAATCTTCCTTTGATACCTGGAGTGGAAGCTCTTTATTCCAGGCATTTAGAATTCCCTGAGTTAAATTGTTTGATAAGTCCTTCAAACCCCTGTATATTAGTCCCACAAAGTGGAGCCACAACTGTCCCCTCCCCGTGGTCATGACTAAAGTAAGCAATAAAGGGGGTGGATCTGAGAGTCTACTAAAGGCTGGCCCTTTACTTCCAGCCCTCTGAAATGCTTGTATAAGTTGAAAACAATTGTAGTAGAAGATTGTATGTTTCTTGAAGTATAGGAAATGAGAGGACCCCTGGCATCCACCAACTGGAACATAAACATAAAACCTTTTTGTCTCCATTAAGCCAGAGTACCCTCCTGTTCCAAAGTAAGAATTTGGATTCTGAAATTTAATAAATTCAAATAGGGGCCTACTGGTTCCAGCTCTCTTAGATGGATGATTCTCTTCCAAGTCTCCATAGTAGAATTTGTACTATAAATAAGTCTGGGTCTTTTATTTACTGGGGCATATAGCATTTGTAAAAGTTCACTTCCCTCCCCTTCCTTACTCCATTAAGGGTGAATTCTAAGTTCTTCCATGGTGTGTCATATTTTAGGTTATTCCACTTGAAAACTTGAGCTATCACTGTAGCATTTGCATGCATCTGAAGATCAGGCAACTTTAAACCTCCCTTATTTTTTGGTAACATTAATGTGGGCCACTTGATTCTGTTTTTTTTTTACAGCCCAGACAAATCTCACCAAAGACTTATTCCAGGAGGGAAAGTACATTCCATCTGGCATCATCGGTATGGTTTGAAAAAGATATAGCAGCCTTGGAAGAATATTCATCCTAATAAGATCCACCTTAGAATATAGTGATAGATGAAGTTGGGACCATTGATGTAAATCCAGACTCAATTTTTGTGTTAAAGGTTAAGTAGTTTACCATAGTGAGATGCATTAACTGGTTTGGTAACTGTATGCCTAAATATTTTATCTAGATGCTATTCCAGCACAGAGGCAAACTGCCCTTCAGTGTCTGTGAGGGGGAGAAATGAAAGGGTAGAACTTCTGTCTTAGAAGAATTTATTTTATATCCAGAGAATTAAGCAAATTGCTGAAATATCTCCCATATTACTGGAATAGAGGACTCTGGATCCGCACTACTGACAATAAAATGGCACCTGTATATAAAATCAACTTCCACAATTGATTGCCCAGCTGAAGGCCCTTAATTTTTCTGATTTTCTAAGCATCATAGCCAAGGGTTCAATATAAATGTCAAATAACAAGGGCAATAGGGGCATCACTGTCTAATGCTCGCTGTAACTTGATATAGGGAGTAATACCACCATTAATATATGCCCTTGGTTCAGAGTATATTTGCTCCAACCAATTCACAAATTCCTTGGGAACCCAAATGACATTAATGTCCCCATAAAAATCTCCAGGACACTCTGTCGCAAGCCTTACAGGCATCTAAACTGACTAAAGCCGAGGGGGGTAGCTGAGTTAGCCATATAATCCATCAGGTGGATTGTTCTTTGTACATTATCTGCAGTCTGACGCATGCGTAAGAATCCTGCCTGATCTGGGTGTATCAGGGTAGACAGTATATTCTCTAACCTATGGGCCCATATTGCCATGTATATCTTATAGTCATTATTCAAAACCAAAATGGGTCTGTATGACTCTAAATTTAATGGATCTTTACCTGGTTTCAATATAGCTGAGATGGCGGCATATAACCATGAGAGCGGGGGGGGGGCGCACCTCCATCATACACCTCTAAAAAAGCTTTTTGCATTGGCTGAAATAATTTTGAAAGAAAAGTCTTATACCATTTGGCTCCAAAGCCATCTGGGCCTGGGCTTTTTAATGTTTTAGAATTTTTAACTGCTTTCTGGATCTCTATAGTGGAGATGGGGCGTAAAAGTGAGGCCTGCTGGGATTCAGATAAGTGTGGGAAGTTAAGGGGTGTCAATAAATTTGTTATATCCTCCTGGGAGGAAGTGTAGGATCAGAGTACAAATCTGCATAATATTGTTGGAATGCTTTCAAAACTGCAGGGTTTTACTAAGAATATACGCCTGCTATGGGGTCTCTAATTCTTGTAATAGTGGCAGTCTGCTTAAATCCTCTAATGCGTCTAGCCAAATTTCTGCCACCTTTAGGACCTCCCTCATAACAGTATCTTTTAAGATATAGTAAGGACATCTGCGTCTTATGATCTAAAATGGATTGTAATTCTGACTGAATTTGTCTAAGCTCTAATTGTGGAACTTGTTCTCCTCTATCTCTCTTCTGCTGTAGTTCTTGTAACTTATCTTGTAATATTTTATATCTGTATTCTCTTTGTTTATTTAATCTAGAGGAATAAGAAATAATCTCTCCTCTAATCACAACCTTCAGAGTATCCTAGAGGATAGTAGCTGAAACAGAAGGATATGCATTACTTCAAGAGAGAAAGATTCAGTCTCCATAAAGTTGATTTGTGAGTTTTGTTTAACTTGACCTTAATTAAAAGGGTATATGGTCTGAGAGAGGTGAGCTTCCAGAGATATATCTTGAATCATATCTAGGTGCTCTGTAGGCGTAAAAATAATCTATTCTAGCTGAGGTGTGAAATCTGGGGAGACAAAGTATGTCCCTCCCCGGAGTGTAGAAATAGCGTCAAATATCTGTAAGACCCATCTTAGGTATCTGGGCTTTTAAAAGTTTTTGAGTGGGAGTAAACCTATGTTGTTTAGGGAAAGTGGAATCTTTCTGTGCAGGCGTTATTAGGTTGAAGTCACCTCCTATTAGCATTACCCTCTTTTGCTTTTCGAGCAGTCTGTTAAAGAACTGTTTCAGTAGAGAGGAGATGCTCCTGATAGAATAAACACTCATGATTGTCACATCAGTCTCATGCAACCTCTCTTGTACTATGACAAAATGCCCATTATTATCTGAATAGACTCCCCTTTAGTAAATGGAGTAGTAGCTGGAATCAAAATTGCCACTCCACGCCTCTTCCCTGACTTACTAGATGAAGAAAAGACAGTATATCTGCCACCTGCAGCAAGCTTAGCATGTTCCCTTATGACAAATGTGTCTCCTGTAAATAAATGCACTCTCGTTTTGCTTCCTCAGATATTGTTGTAATCTGTCTCTATTTATGTGATGATTAATGCCTGTAATATTTAATGACAATATCTTAGCTGTTTCTAATACCATATTTTGCTTTCATTTGATAAATCATTACTGATTATTGCACTTTCTCCTCACAGCCACTCCCCTTCCAATTACCACAAGGATCCACAAAGTCTCCAGAATGTACCAACAGGAAATATACTAACATACTAACATACTATTTGCCAGCAGATTAGGCCTTATGGTCTATTGAGTCTGCTCGAACCTAGATCCTTAGTTGGGTGCTGAGACCCTCCCATCCCTTGTGCTCCAGAAACCCCTATCATCCATCCCGGCCCCCCCCCGGGACAGGCCATCATCTGATACATCCACTTTCTGTGTCTGTCCCACCCTCTCTTAAAGCCCTCCACTGTGGATCTCTGAACCAGCTTACCAGGCAGAGCATTCCAAGGGTCCACCACCCTCTCAGTGAAAAACCTCCTCCTCTTTTCCCCCCTCACCCTTCCACCTTCCAACTTCAAACCATGCCCTCTGGTGATGCCTCCCTGCTTTAGTCTAAAGATCCCCTCCATGTTTACCCTATTTATTCCCTTGAGGTACTTGAAGACCTCAATCATGTCCCCCCTGTCTCTCCTCTCCTCCAATGAAAACAGGCAGAGCTCCTCAAGTCTGTCCTCGTAAGTCAAATCCCCTAGCCCTCGTATCATCTTTGTTGCCCTCCTCTGTACCCTCTCCAGGAGCTGTATGTCCCTCTTCAAGTGTGGTCTCCAGTACTGTACACAGTACTCAAGGTGTGGTCTAACCAGTCCATTGTACAGCTGCAGAATCACTTCCTTGCTCCTAGAGGTGATCCCCCTTACGATGCATCCCAACATCCTGTTTGCCTTGCTAGCTGCTCTCCTGCACTGCTCAGAGTTATTCATACATGTATCCACCATGACCCCTAGGTCTTTTTCCCTAGTTGAGGCTTCCAGCGCCTCCCTCCCAGGGTGTACCTGTGTTTAGGTTTCCCGACCAAGATGCAACACCTTGCACTTGGTGATATTGAAATTTAATTTCCATGTGTGAGCCCAGCTTTCCAGGGTGTCCAGGTCCCTTGCAGGGCCAACCTCCCTCTTCTCCCTCAACTACTGCTCCCATCTTGGAGTCATCCTGAAGAGACTCATTTCACACCCTATACCATCCCTGATGTCCGATATGTATGCATTAAACAGGATTGGACCCAGGACCGAGCCTGTGGTACCCACTACCAACCTCTGTAGGGTTCAAGAGCTCCCACAGACCACTACTCTCTGAGTGCGTCCAGCTATCCAGTTTTCAATCCATCTGACCATCAATGGGCCTACTCCTAACCCATCAGTTTCTCCACCAGACCATTGTGGGGACAGAGTCAAACGCCTTGCTGAAGTCCAAGAATAATACATCCACAGGCTTACCCCTGTCCAGTTCTGATGTTACCCATTCATAGAACTCCACAAGGTTGGTTTGACATGATCTACCTGGCACAAACCCATGCTGCCGACTATCCAGACCTCCCACCTCCTCCAAGTAAACCCCCAATCGTCCTTTAGTATACTCTCCATTAATTTTCCACCACGAGGCTAAACTGATGGGTCTATAGTTACCTGGTACTTCCCTTGACCCCTTATGGATTGGTACCATGTGCCTCTCGCCAATCCCTAGGTACCAGTCCCTGTCTCAAGTGACCTGCTGAAAAGCTCCGCCAGGGTGCAGCCAGTATGTCCGCCTAATTCCGATAGTACTCGGATGAATGCCATCCGCCCAGGAGATTTGTCTTTCTTTAGGGCCTTGAGGGCAAACCACACCCTTTGGTGGGATGGCATCATCCGTCCCTCCACCTTACTGGTCTTTTTATCCTTATCCAGATGTGACACCCCTGGGGTACCTTTCCCTCCCTTTTGCTCCATTTCTGTTGCTCCCCTCATCCCACTCCCTGCCGCTTCTATCCCCTTTGTGCCTTGCTTTGTAGATATCCCATCGCCCTCCCTAGTGAACACAGAGGCAAAGTACTCGTTAAATACCTCTGCCTGGTCCCTCGCCTCTTCCACCCACCCTCCTTCTGATCTCAATCTGCTGAGATGACCCTTAGTTTTTCTCCGCTCCCCAATGTACCGGAAGAACCCCTTTTCCCCTCCATGTATCCCCTGTGCCAGCCGTTGCTCTTTACTGGACTTTGCTCCCCTCACCATACGGGTGACTTTTCTAGATGCATTTCTAGATGCAATATCCTATCTTATCTTAAATGTCCTGTCCTTTGACCAGTGCCACGTAATCTAACTAAAGTTTTCCCACTGTCCCTTATCAACAAAAATAACTTATTATCACATATGAAGCTGTGATTAGCTACTGTAAACTGCTAATGTAAGTGGTATTATCCAGTAATCTGATAAAATAGCTGTGCGTCATGATTGACAGTAACTCAAACATATATACACATAGCTATTGCTTTTAGTATTATTCTGTGCTGTAAAAGCTTTAGGACTTCCAAATGTGGGGAGAGAAATAAAAAACTCCAAATTTCCAGTAGAAACTGCTCCTGGAGCATTTGAACTCTCCCTAGAACTGAAGGGAATCCCTTAGCATTGTTGTTAGGGGCCTTCGAGGAGCCAGTAAACTGTTCCCCTGTAAATAAGGCAAAAATAATATAGGAGAGGAGTATGAAACTCCAAAGAAAATCTTTAGGGACACCCCCAAAAGCAGCATAGAACTCATAAACTGCTCCCTCCCCCTTTCCGTTTACCCTGAGCTTTCTGAAAATGCTTTCCCCTTATGTTACTTCGATTATCGATGGAAGGGAAAAAAAAAAAGAAACTGCAATTAGCATAGTCAAATAATTATATCTGTAACTTCTAGTCCACCATTAGAAGGCACTTGGATTATGTAAGGTAGAATCTGTTCATCGTGCAGTCACCTAATTCAGGCTCAGAGCAGCTCATTATTATGGAGACACACATTAGGGCCGTGAAGTTGATGGTGCAGCACGTTTCTTTTTCCTAATCTCTCTCTCCTGCTCACTTCAGTGGAATGAGCTTCTCAATTAGTTTCAAGTATTGTCACATTTTGCCTCTCTCCTGTAGACTGCTAGAGTAGATTTGATTGTTCCCAGTTCTTGCTGTTTCCCCTGTCTTCTGTTGGAGTTAGACTGGCAGCCAACTAGGCATTTTCTGGATTGTTGCCACCCAAACTTCGTCCGGAAAGTGCAGGCCCATTTTTGCAAGTTCTTCTTTTGCTTCATGAGCCATAGAAAACTCCCTCTTTCCAGTAGGCAGATAGACAGTTAGCGCACTGGATAAGGGTTAATAAATTTGTGCCCTGCTGCTTTCAGTACTGAAGTAACGGTGCATAGTACATCTCAAATGAGTAGTTTGGTGCATAGTCATGATCAAGATATATGAGTTGAGCCATAGAAAACTTTCTGGCACTGCCATGCTGTAAGCAGAATATGTTCCTTTGTTGCATAGCTGTTGAAACGAGCAATTACTGACCAAGGTTGATTATTTGCAGAGGTCGGTTTGGGTGCCAATGTCCTATGCACTCTTTAAGATGAAAGTTGAAATCTTTGGCAGTTCTAAGGCTGTGTGGTAGAGCTTCAACAAATTCCTTAATGTTAGTTCCTCAGAATCTTCAGGTAAACAATAAATTCTGTTGTTTTTCGGTGTGCTCTGTTCTCAAAATTTCTTACTAAGCTGAGTTTATGTAAGAACCCTCGGAATCAAGGGAATTGGTAGGAAGGCATAGACAAATCTGCCCTTCCGTCCGAGAAGGCGTCCGCTTAAAGTGCCTCGCCCTGGAGCGAGCGAGCAGAAGGCAGGAAGCTTTATGCTTTGAGGGATGCGAACAGGTCTACCTGGGGGTTCTCCAGCGCCAGAAGATATTGTCTGCCAACCCTTGATCCAGTTCCCATTTGTGGGCCTTTGCTGAGGACCAGCTGAGGTGGTCCGCCAGCATGTTCTCGACTCCGAAACATGAACTGCCGTCAGGTGAAGGCTGTGCTGAACAGCCAAGTTCCAAACTCTCATTGCTTCCCTGCACAGAGGGTAGAGCAGCGTTCCTCCCTGTTTGTTTATGTGCTAGACTATGCACATGTTGTCAGTCTGGATAGTCAGATGGCGGGAAGGACATAGAATTCAGAGCCTGGAGAGCATACAGAACAGCTCTGAGCTTGAGCACATTTATATGAAGAGTCTGCTTGAGTGTGGACCAGGAGCCCTGAGTTCTGAGACCCTAGATGAGCCCCCAGCCCTCTCCCGAGGCATCTGTTGTCAATGTTTGGAAGGCAAAGGGAACCCCGGCAAGGTTCTCTCGCACCATCCACCACTGCAAGTCCTGAACCATGGGCTCGGAGACCAGAACTTCCTGGTCTAGGTAGTCTAGTGTCTGGTCCCACTGAGACTGAAGTGTCCACTGAGAGATCCTCATATGGATCCAAGCGTGTGGGACTGTCAGAATAGCAGCTGCCATTAGCCCGAAGAGGCGAAGTACTGAACAGGTGCTGGCCCGTCTGTGAGTGGACAGCAGGCTTGCATGAGACTGGAGGGTATCCACCCTGTCCAGGGGCAGAAAGGCCATTCCAAGGGTTGTGTCCAGGATCGCCCCTATAAACTGGAGCCTTTGGTAAGGGACCAGATGAGACTTGGCCTTGTTGATGGTGATACCCAAGGTGGTGAAAACCTGAAGGGTAAGGGAGAGGAATGCAAGTTCCTCCTGGAGAGGGCCACCAGGGCCAATCGCCAGTGCAGGAACCTGCACCCCTGGAGTGCATGGTGGGCCGCCCCAACAGACTGACATTTGGTGAACACTCGGGGAGCGAGGAAAGACCAAATGGGAGGGCCCCGAATTGGTAGTGGTCCCCCTGGAATGAAAAACAAATGGATTTGTGGTGGGAAGGGCGGATGGGGATATGCAGGTAGGCATCCTGCATATCCAGCGCACACAGCCACTGTCCCTGCCGAAGTAGCGGCAGAAGGCCCTACAGAGAAAGCATTCTGAAACTCATACTCCACGAACATGTTCAGGGAGCTGAGGTCTACAATAGGCCTCATGTCTCCAGTTTTCTTTGGAACTAGGAAGAAATGGGAATAGTAACCTGTTCCCCAAAGGTGGGTTGGGACAGGCTCTATTGCCGCCTTCGAGAGAAGGGAGGAAATTTCTTCTAGGACCAGAGGAAGATGTTCAGTGGAGTAAGACGACCTGGGGCGTGGTTTTCTGGGTGGTTTCTTGAGAAACTCGATTGAGTGTCCTGCTTCTATCAGTTGGAGCACCCAAGCATCTGATGTAATCCTCTCCCAACCCAGTAGATGGAAGGAGAACCTACCTCCTACTGGTTGCTCTGGGAAGTCCAGAGGCTGAGGGAGAGGAAAGGAGTCAGGAGGTGTGAGGCAACGTCACGGCTGAAGCTCTCGCCACTGTTTTGGGAGAGGGAGGGGCTTGGCAGCCGGAGGGGCCCGTTTGTTGGCCCGCTTGCCCTGAGGTTTCGCTTTAGGCAGAGAATGTCTGTGAAAGGGCAACGCTGTCCCTGAGGCGCCTGTACAGTCAACAAACTTAAGTGCAGTGCCCTTCTCTTGCAGGTCGGTGATGATGTGTGACATCTCACGAACAACACAGAACCCCTGAAGGCATACAGATGATGGATTGCACCTTCGGGATCAAACCCTGACACCTGGAGCCAGGCATGACGCTGAAGACCCACGGCGAAAGCCGAGCTCCGACCAGCTGTGTCCACTGCATCGTACGTGGCCGAAGCATGTGCCAACTGGCCGAATGAGCAGAACGGACAAGATCAGCTACATCCTGCTTGGTCTGAGACTCAGGAAGGGAGTCCAATTTGGATTCCACCTGACTCAGGATAGTCTTCTAGTAGTCCCCCATATGTGCAACATAGTTCAGGGCCCTGATCCTGAGTGGAAGAAGCGTACACCTTCTTCCCGTACTGGTCCAGAAGACGGGATTCCTTGTCAGGCAGAGATGAGCAGAGGTGTTCTGGGTTTGCCGACTGGCTGTGAGCAGCGCTAATGACAACTGAGTCAGCCTTCGGGCGTGTCTTCAAGGAATTTACACCCTCAGGAGCCTGGTATAGCCTATCCGCCTTCCTCGGAAGGGGGGCTAGTGTGGACAGTTGTTTCCAAATAGTGGAAACAAGGTTGGCGTGAGCTCGATCCAGGGTGGAATCAATGTCTGAGCAGTTTAGGCAGATCCAGATGGGCGGTGAGCTTCTTCCACTGTGGATCTGGCTCCAGAGATTGCCACTGCTGGACTTCCTAGATTTTCCTCAGCAACTCTAGAAAGGAAGGATGATCCAGAGGAGACTTCAGAGGAGTCCTGGGCCTGGGGCGGTCTGGAGTGCATGGCTCGTCGTCAGGGTCAAAGCACCTTGCTATCTGAGTCAGTGGGCTCCAACGAAGAGGATGAGACCCCTCCCAGCATGGGGAGGAATGGACCCTTGGGCAGCCCTCAGGGAAGCATGTCCTCCCTGGCCCTGGCACCCGAGGCTTGCCTCTGGTGTCAGGGGTGGGGAATCTCACATCTCCGGCGATGGGATCGGTACCAGGACCGGCGTCAGCAGATGGCTCTCCACCTCTCTGGTGAGCTGAGCCTTGCCTCAGCCCACCAGGCAGCCAGCATCTCCAAGTCCACCGGCAGCTGGGGAGGAGGAGGGGATACGATACTGAGGGTATCCGTGGTGAGAGTATCCATAGCCCGGCGGCAGTAAACCCAGCATCAGGTACTGTGGCGTTGGGTAGGCTGATGTCAGGTACTGCAGCGTGGGAAACTGCAGTCCTGGGTAGGACGGTGTCGGATAGGACGGCGTTGGATACGCAGGAACCAGGGTCTCTGCCAGAGCAGAAGGCCCTGGAAGAGGCCCCGCGGGCGGGCCAGGAACAGGTGGCCCCATGGGCGTTGGGATGGCATCCGGTAACAGGATGTCGCCTGCCGTCGGGTAGACCGGTGTCGGAGCCAGCGTCCGAGGGACCGGCGTCAGGGTATCCGACCCTAAGGGAGGAAGACCTGACGGGAGCATACTGGCGTCCTCTGTGTCGCCCGGGGAAGGAGGACTGAAATCCCCAGGGTCCAACAGGGGAGACGCTGGAGCCTTGGTAGTAAGCAGGGAGCTAGGGACGACGGACCAGTCAACAGGGTCCGGTGTTAGCTCGGACACAGTATGAGCATTGGAGGAGCCAACCTTTGCCTTACCAGTGGGATCCGGGCTGATGTTGGAGGAGTCAGCATCAGACTTGTCAGATCAACGTCCGGCGAAGGTCACATGGAAGGGGCTGCCTTGGTGGGTGTCTTTGGGGCCCTTGCGCTCCCCGAAGGGCAGGTGTCTTACGGCCTGTCTGGAACATCAGTGTCTGAGCTTCTGGCTTACTGAACCCCTCGACCCAGAGGGCATACGGTGGCGGACCTCCTGGGGCGGTAGCCTCCTTTGTCCTGGAGGCTCCTGAGGGGTCCGAGCGTGAGCACGATGGGAGAGACGCCACCGTCTTAGAAACCTCCAAGACAGCTGAAGGTCGGTCCCCCGGGGGGGGACGTTACCTGGAGCATGGCAACTCCAGCCGAAGTCGCGGTAGCCGTGGAAGTGGATTCCCAGTCCCAGTGCTTCTCCTTCTTACGGTGACCCTTAGGGGAAGTTGAGGTCTGCCTGAGCTTCTTCAGCTCCTTCTCCATGGAGGACATCTTTTTCAAAATGTGGGCCTCCAGGGACTGATGCCTCCATTTGCGGGTTGCGGCGTTTAATTGTTGACAGTGCTGGTACTTCTCAGCAGGTGATCTGGGCCTAGACAGAAGAGAGGCACTGAGAATGACCGATCCTTCCATGCGGGAGCTGGGCGCTGCAGTAGTCGCACTTGTTTTTATGTAAATCAGAGGCAGTAGAGGACACCATACACGGCAATCTATAAGAAATACTGAAGAAAGGCGTGAAAAATTTGGTAAAAATAACTGACAGACTGATAAAGCAGTAGGAACTTAGCCGGCACTTCCACAAGCTAACGGCATGAAAGAACTGGAAGGCAGGCGTGGAGGGAGACTGCTAGTTAGACATTTTTCCGTGGGGTCCTGATGCCTGCCGGCTTCAGTCCTATATGTAATTACCTACTGCAAGAGCCCTCTCGAAGTAAGATCTCAGGTTCTTAGGTGCAATGGACATGTCATTGGCAGCATTAATGACTACTGAATCTGCCTCGGGCCGAGTGGCAAAAAAATGGTTTCCCAGAGGGGGCCATGTACATCTTACCTGCTTTCCTGGGTACAGCTGGGTCTGTACCAGGCAGCAAAGGTGGCATCCTCTAAAACAGGAAGCAGAGAAGGCAGCACAATTGCAGGAGATTCTGGCTACTCCAGAAACTCTATGAGGTTTTTCTTGGTTGTGTCCTCTTTCTCCAGGTCAAAGCCTATGGCAGCTTGTAACTGCTGCATCATGGTGAGGAAAGTGGGATCCTCTGGAGAGGACCTTGGTGTGTTTATCACCAAGTCCACACTACAAGTGGATACAGTGGAGCTAGTGCCCGTCATAAGGGCTTTCAGCATAATCCTTAGCTCCCTCATCCTGCATTATCAGGTCATGATTATATTTGTACTTGAGCTGGTCGAGTGGAGAAGGGAGTGGGCTGGCAACATTGGTAGTGCTCTAGGAGGTGGCTGTGGCAAGGGTGTATCATGCGGCATTGAGGGGGAATTGCTAGTAGGCCCCATCAATGGACCCCTTGGAACCAGGAGATAAGGCAGTTGGCATCGAATCATATCTGAAAAATAGATTTGCCTGAGTGTCATGGCTTGTATGGTTGGCTGGTGAGACTGGAAGAGTCTGTGGCAATGTAACAGCGTACTAGGCCTGGTGGTGCTAGCACCAAGCCCTGACCTTGCTGTCTTGTTGATGGTCGGGGGTTGCCACTAGAGCTAACAGTGTAAAGGAGATTGTACCTGCTGTGTGAAGAGGAGACCTGGAACGCACAAGGGAGGCTCTTTCCTTCTCCTTGTCCTGGTGCTTGAGTTTGTAACTCGTTGGTGCCATGTCCCAGGATTTTGAAGACCTAGACTCGGTAGATGGGGTCAGCAATGCAACAGTGCTCTTCTGCTGGAGCTCCTTCTTCATGCTACACACCTTCTGTTTAAGGAGAAACTTTTCTATGGTCTCCTTATGGCATCACCTGGTTATGGTATTAAAAGCCCTACAAATTCCACAGGCTTCGCACTGTGGTATGGGACTATGAGCAGAAACAGATGTCATAGGAGTCACCAGTGTAGATCTCACCACAGGCACAATACTGGAACAATTTTGACAGTTTCTTCGATGACATACAGGTGTAGAAAATCACCATAAAAGTGATTACTTTTTACGATAAATAAAGAAAATCATGGCCAGTGTAGCTGTGTTTCCTTCACGGTTTCATGAGTATGGCCAACAGCAGTAAAAGATCTGAGAGAGGCCCCACACACACATTTATGTAACAGCCAGCATCTAACATCGTCGTGGGTGGCCCTGGATGACTGCTTGCAAAGTTTCCATGTGGCCCTAGTGCCTGGAGGCTTATAGTTACATAGATGTGGCCTGATGAGATATCCTCAAAAAAGATCAGAAATTTTGCAGGCATAAGACATTCCATGGAGACTGAACTGATGTAGTCTGAACCTCAAGATGCAAGTTCTAAACCACTTTCAATATTCCCTCCCTACTTTGACAGTCACTGTGCCCCTCTACTGGTCCAATATCATCCTAAACTTCTCGACAGACGCAAGTTTTACCAGCTCCCTTGGCAGTCGGTTTCATTTGTCCACCATTCTCTTTCTGTAGTATTTCCTTACATCTCATTTAAATGTACCCCCCCTTGTACTCATGATTCTTGGTGCCTAACTCATCACTATGCCTCAACAGTGCAGTCCAGTTACTTCTGTCAATCCCATGGTTATTACTGTAGGTCTCGATCATATCCATCTTTCACATCTTGCCTCGAATGTGTACATTACAGCTAATCAGTCTCGTCACACGATTTACCTTGCATACCCCACATCAGTTTTGTGGCCCTCCTCTATACCCTCACTGAGTGAATGCAGTCTTTTTTGAGGTGGGAGGTTCCAAAACTGTGCTCAAGACTGTGTGTGTGGCCTGACAAGGGACCCATACAGTGTAAGGATCACCTCATCTCCTATAGAGGATACCTCGGCCTATACAACGCAGCATCTGGTTAGTATACTCCCTGTTGCACTGAGCTAATGATGACCCTCAAGATCACCCTCTTCAGTACTCCTGTTTACTCTGACCCCCCCATATCTAATACTATTTTGGGGTTCTTGTTTACAGTGTACATGACCCTGCATTGAATTTGAGTTGACAGATGTGGGACTACTTCTCTAATTTGGACAGATCACTCCTCAGCATTGGAATACCTTCCTCAGTGTCGACTCCCACATAACTTCATATCATCTGAGAATAGGATAATCTTACCCTGAATTCACACTCCTATTTTGCATGTAAATACACTGAAGACTACCGGTCCAAAGATCAACCAAGCAGGCACCCACTTGTCCACTACCAATGCTGGGTGGCTCCACCTTCTGGGTCCTAGCCCTAAACAGTTCCTGATCGATTTAACTAAGCTGCCCCAGCCGGACTTCCTCAATTTTCCCAGCAGCCTCCCATCTGGGACCAAGTCAAAGGCCTTGCTGAACTACAAGTACAGGCCACCCATAGCCTGACCATTCTCCAAAGCTTACAATACTATATTGAAAATGCTAATGAGGTCTGTTTGGCATGTTCTCCCACTTGCAAAGCTCTGCAACCTCCTATTCTGCATTCCCTTACTAATGAGGAATTCCACCAGCCACTCTTTTTTTAGGAGTGTCTCTAGCACTTTCCACACTACAGAGATCAGACTGACTGGGCCATAGTTGCCTGGTTCCCATACCCCTCCCTTTTGATGTGGTATCACAAGCACCTCCCTCCAGTCCCTCAGAAGCAGCCCTTTGGTCAGGGAACAATTAAACAGGCCTGCCCGTGACCCTGTGAGAGCCTCTCCCACTTCACTCAGTAAACTAAGATGGAGCCTATTAGGGCCATGTACCTTGTTCTTATTCATTCCCCTTCAGCACCCTGTCCTCCATCACCAGCTTCAGACCAGTTCCCGTCTCCCATCCTCACCTGTTTGGTGGACCGAACACTTCAGGAATGGTCCTCATTTTCCCACTGTAAATATTTAGGTAAAGCATTTGTTGAGGTCTGCCTTGCTGACACTATCAGTCACCCCCCACCCCGCTCAATGACCTCCTTTGTTTTCCTTTTGTCCCTTATGTATCTGAAGAGGCTTTGTCATTTTGTTGGACCCCCTGTGCAATTCTGAGCTCTGTCTCATCTCTGGCTCTCCTCACTGCCATCCCTGCTTCCTTCCGACTTGCCAAGGTAGGCTGGCTTGCTCTGCTCCAACTGTTATTTCTTATAAGACCTGAAAACTGTTTTTTTCTAAAGCTTCCTTAACCACCCTGGTGAACCAGATAGGTCTCATTTCCTGGCCTTGTTTACTATCCTCATGCAGCTCTGTGAGCGCTGTAGGACTGATCCCTTGGTCCCAACCCTTTCCACCTTGCTCACTCTCTAGTTGCTCCCCCAGTAACATTTTAATTTTAAAGAGCAGCTGATGCCTTCAGGAGATCTTTAAGAAAACATAATAATTAGACTCGATTTAGCTTGTATTTCACATTAACTCAGTATTTCCCCTCACCATTACTTATTACTGAGGTAATTTGTATGAAAATATGATCCTTGCTCCCAAAGAGTTTTATCTATTCATGTTGCTTATTCCCCGAGGTCATAAGCAATGACCTGTGACATCACAGTTACTCCCATGGCAACAGACTGATGTCACAACAGAGGATTATTACTTCAAGTAGGGAGTAAGCTATAGAGGCAGATGAACTCTCAGGGATAGAAATCACATATTCATGCTTTCCTCAGTAATATGTACAGGAGGAGAAATCTATAGAATTTATACTGAATACAAGCTGAGTACCTATATATAAAGGATATGCAGAGGGTGCCTGTGGGATAACCAAGTTATTTGTACAGTAGCCGTGACCACCAGTAACCTCACGAGTGGTGAAGCCATGAGTGAGGTTTACGAGAGGTCACAGGCTACTGTACAAATTACTTGCGTTATCCCACAGGTACCCCATGCATATTTAATTTATGCAACAGGATTTTTTGGGTTCAATTTTGTTGTATTTTTTTTTTTCCTCAAGTTCCTTTCCATGTTTTTTCTCTGTGCTTGGTTGCTGTGTTTGGTTTGCAGGGTTGCTGTGCTGAGGGAAGGAAACATAGCTTTTTTTCTTAAGAGTGTTTTTATTTAAAATTTGGTTCCGGTTTGGGGGGGGGGGATTTGGTTAGGGTGTGCATTTTGTGAGTCTTTGGGACTGTGATAGCTTGGGTTGTAAAGAGCACTGTGAGAAGGTGAAAGTGAAACTGGGAGGCAGTACTGCTGAGCAGGCAGCACAGGTAGTGGTGGTTAGTGATGTAGTCACTGTGAGGATAAATGGGTGCTGGCGTAATCACTATGTGGATAACCTGAAGTTATTCACATGTGATGCTATCATCACCCATTTATCCACACAGTGACATAGATAACTGAAGTTATGTGTCAGTTTTATCCTGACACCTGTTGCATAAATTATGTTTTCAAAGTATTCCTTGAGGCGTCAGAGGCTCTTTAACAAAGTCTGCACTGCTGAAATCCAAGACCCCAGTACTAGGCAGTGAGGGAGTCCCAGTGTGAATTTAAGGAAAACAACACATTATGGTTGCTCTTCTCAAATACGGCCTCGGGTCTTCATACTATCTGAGGTACAGAATGACCAGACTCATACCACACAGTTTATCACCATTTGTAAAGGAGCAGGAACTTCATAACTTGTTCATGGCTTCACCACTCATGAATTATCCTGCTCCTTTACTCATGCAAACAAATTGTGTATTCTGAGTTGGGTCATTGTATGTATGTATGTATGCATGCATGTTTCAGTTTAGGATTAATACCTTTGAGTCAGGACTCCTTTTCAAAGGTTCAAGTCACTGTTGTACAAATATTACAAATATAACAGGGTATACATAAAACAGGAAAACAATTACACAGGCAAATACCATGAAATGAAATACATCCGAGAGGTTTAAAGAGGATAGGGTCAATAGGACTCAGCATTGGAGTTCACCAATTTGTAGGTCATCCTAGGAGGAAAGGGGTGGGTGGTCAACCAGATATGGCGCCATCATCATAAGAAGTGCGTTGTCAGCCAAGTGGGCCTCGTTTGGAGAGAGGGGTAAAGGAGGAGTCTGAGGACATATAAGGGGAGATGGAGGAGTTGGAAGGCCGAAGTCCTGCCACATTAGTTCAGGCAGGCACAGTTCTTTGTAATGTCAAGAAGGGACCGGAGCCCAGATTTGAAGGTGCTAATCTTGGGTTTATCTGTGAGGTTAGCAGGTAGCTCATTGTACCATTTTGGTCCTTGGTACAGGATGGAGTTCCGTGCAAGTTTCGTCATTTTGAAGGGAATCACCAGCGTATCAGTAGCTGCGCTTCTATTTGATTTCATTGGAACTGCCAGCATAAAGAGGCAGCCCAGTGAGGGGGAAGTAAGCCCAAGAACTACTTTTTTTCAAAGTAGGCAGGTTTGGTATTGTGCTCTAAGATGAAGTGGGAGCCACCCAGTTTCAAAGTAGAGTGTGCAGGTGTGGGTGTCATAAGCAGCCCCTATTGACAGACAGCAGGACTTATTTTAGGAGCGTGCTAACCCTGTTTAGGGCAGTTTTTGTATGTATGTAATACATGACTACAGACTGAAAAAAAATCAACTTTTGTTGCTGGAAAAAGTACTAAAAATCACCCACTGAGACAAAAAGCAAAATATCTGGATAGGATCATTTCAGAGATAACTATTAATATATAAATCTAGTTGCTGTCAAACTCCATAATACAAGTTTGTGATGTCCAAACCTGTATTATGGAACTCAACCCATAAGCCACTGTCCCACTTGCAAAACATTCCTTTTCTTAACCGATATTTATAAAAAATAAAGTAATGGGCATCAGTGTTCTCGATTTTTTCCCCCCACATCCAGCATGTGATACTTTTCTGTATCAATGCACTTTGTTTTTGTTTGCAAGTTTCTATACTTTTACACCTTGCACATTTAGGAGTCATTGTTACTATACCCTAGAGTAAGTATCGTAGACATTGTTTTAACATCTGTAGTATTGTTTCCAACTGCAGAGGTCACTCACCTTGACAAAGCACCAGGAGATGAAGATGCAAAACATGGTGCTTCATGGTGGTACCATGTTTTGCTGTGGCTGTTTGCATTTCTCATGATAAATCTTTGAATGCAGCAAGTATTACACTGTACTAAATTATCTTCAGTTGTGGTTCAGTGATGGGCCTTTTGCTGTAGAGCAGTGCCTGCGGATAGCAGCTTTACTCTGTAAGTGGCTATCTTTTAAATTTACAGTTTTAGAAGATCTGTTTTGGTCTACGTACTTCTATTTGGTGAAGTCACAACCTTGCAGGTATTCACATTTTTCCTGAGCTTGTTTTGTAGTACACGTGCTACGATCTACACCCCATGCTGTGATGGGGGGTATACACTGGCATTGCATGTTTATACAGTGCTGTGTTCAAAACTACTGCATGCACATAATTCACATTACCAAAATGCAATACTTCATACAGGAATGACCAACAATATATGCCGCTATTCATTTACACAGATATCAAAAAGGACAGCATAGGCCCAACAAGAGGGTGCTCTTTTATTCCACACAATAATGTAGAACATTCAACCATCTGTGACATCAGTAAAAATCATGTCTTAATACTAAAACAAAGATGGTAAACTACATGGGTGCCATTCTCTTACTCCACCAAATTTTACAAATTAAAAGCAAGAGTTCCTAAAGTTTAACAGTTTCTTGGCAGGTGGCCATCATTCTCAAGTTCCCTAAAGAGCAGCAGAAAGGGAAGAAGTCTCCTCTGCCTCCCTTTGCAGGAAGTAGCCTGGGTGGACATCTTTATATTGCACCCCAAGCGCCCTGTGTCACCTACACATGACTTTCCCAACTCCTGCATCAATGTGATTTTGTAAAGAGAGCAGGGGCTGTCATTGGTGAATTAAACTGTGAGTAAAAGTATAAAGCATGATAATTTCCAGCTGCACAGTCAGGGCCCCAACTTGGAATATTCTACATTGTCCCTGGGGATTGGTAGGTATCAGAAAACAAAAAAAAAAAAACCAAAAAAAAAAAAAAAAACACTCTGTACAACCTGTGGCTTCTCTTAAAACTTCAGCAACCCAGCTGGAGCTTCTTTAAATAAGCAGAGGAACAGTAAAGGACAGTTGACAAATGAGTGTTCACCCAACACTTCCATTCCTTGTAAGAGTACAGTACCATGGTACTGCCACTATGTTTACCAAATCAAATAGATTTCACACACAAACATACTATCTATCTATTATAGGGGCTGGGTCACACCCCTACAGTTAGGGTTGAGCAGGCACTTCAATAACTTTGCAATCATTCAACGGATTTGCAAAAGTTTAGTATCGCTACCCTGTGGTAGATCTGATGTGGCAAGTTATGCTTTGGTCAGATGTGCGGTCTAAGAGTTATGAAGAAGTGGAAAAAAAAAAAAACATGTTTTCACTCATTGACTCTGCAGGGATTTTCTTTGAACCTGTCTACAGCCAAGGCGGTTTGTTTTTGGTCTGAAATATTCAAGGCAGAAAGGACTACCTCACAGATGTACCTTTGCTAGTCTGGTGAAAAGATAATAAGCAGTTTTAAATTATTGCAATTTAAAATTTGAAAAAATAATTTGAGCATGTTCAGTAAGCACAAGACAGCTGAATGAAGCGAAGTAAGAAATCCTACTACGTATGGGAAAATTCCTACTTCATATGGCCATCGTTTTAGTTTTGCCTGAAAAATTCAAATTTGGAAATCTCCCAAAATGATATTCTGGGGAGGAACCAACACATGCAGCTTGCTTATTGGGACCCCTTATGTGCATTCTGCACTTTACTGCTTGAAAAATGCCCTTAAAATGTGTTTTATTTAATATTTCAATTCTTTGTTCGTATCAGTGTCATACGAAGTAAGATCCTGCTTCGCATGCCGAGATATGAAGTAGGATCTTGCTTCATATGCCGAGATGTGAAGTAGGATCCTACTTTGTGAGTCGAAAGTGCAGGAATGTTTGAACTTATGTTGATATCTCAACCATTTATCATTATTTTTTCACCAAATTTTCAACATGCGCCTTTTGGGACACCACCACATGAACACTGGCACTGTCATTTTGTTACTCAGTCCCAACATGTGATTTTGGTGGTCACTGTGCAAAATCACCTTTCACAACCAATTAACAAAATGACAGTGCCAGTGCTCATGAGGAGGGGTCTCAAAAAGCCCATGTTGAAAATTTGCAGCAAAAATATCAAAAAACGCCCGAGTTACGTGTGGTTGTTGAAATTTTGCTATGCATCTGCGTAACTGATTCACACAAAACAAACTACTACTAAACCATAAAAAAAAAAAAAAAAGTCTACTTTTCTCTACCTCCCAAAGCCTTTGCTCATCCAGAACCATAATGGTGAAACACTGGAACAAGTACAGTTCAAATACTTGGACATCACCTTTAACGATACACTAACCTTCTCCGGCCACACAGACTCAGTCATCAAGTCAGCGAATACAAAACTTGGGGTCCTCTACTGCCATAGGCACTCTATGACACCAGATGCTCCGAAACTTGCCATCAGTAGTTCAGTGATGTCCTCCATACATTATGGGCTGCCTATCTATGGGGCAGGCACTAAAACAGCCCTAAACAGGGTCAACACACTACTAAATAAGGCCTGTCGACTAGCCATAGGGGCTGCCCAGGACACGCACACTTGCTCGCTCCACACCAAAACTGGGTGGCTCCCATTCCATCTTAAAGCACAATACCAAACCTGCCTACTTCTGAAAAAAGTGCTTCTTGGGCTTCCCCCCTGCACTGAGCTGCCTCGTTACGACGGTAGTTCCCACCAAATCAACTGACTTTATTCAATGCACCCGCATAACTTTCATACTTTTCAATATTTTGATGCCAAATTTTCAACATAGCTATTTTTTTCATCCCACCTCATGAACAGTACAGCTGTCGTTTTCCACATCCTGTCCAAAATGTGTTTTGCACCTGTGACACAGAATAGTGCTGCAGTTGTGCATTAAGTTGTGCCCTGCATTTCACAACTTCTCTTTACTGAGAGTAATTGAGGTGGAGTAATAAGATGGCTATGCAGACAATTTGGTCACTGTTGCACATGGAGCGCAAGGCTTCCACACCTACATAGATATGTGCATCTACGGAGGGTTGGAGCTCAGGGTCCGAAGGATTCTGTGCTCCTACAGTAAAATAAGGACTATTATACTATTTCAAAAAGTAAGAAATTCATCACAAAAACTCTGTTAATGCATCAGTTAGGGTTCCTATTACAGCAACAAAAGTATGAAAATTCAGTGTTAAGGTTCCAACTCCTACCACCCACCCCACCCTGCACACACCAACAGGCACTGAGGTGTGCCTTGGGAACCACTGGCTAACTCTCCCCATTCCATTGTAAGGAAGCGGAGATGGTACAATATGGAGAATGGGGTGAGAGAACCAGCGACAAAAGCACACCCCGAAGCCTGTTGGTGTGTGGAGAGAGGAGTGGTAGGGGTAGGAACCCTAACACAAAATTTCCATACTTTTGTTGCTGTGACAGGAACACACACACACACACACACACACACGTATTTGTACAAGGACAATGAGAATAAAAAGTGACAGATAAGTGCATTTATCTTGCACATGGAGTGAATTAAAAATTCACCCTAGCAGTGTGATAATGAGTTATTTCCACTCCTGGAGCATCATCAGATTCCAGAGCACCTGTAAAAATTCCAATATGATGTTAAGTCTATATCTGGACTTTAATAGAATGCTTTGGATATTCATTCATTAGAATGTGTAAGCAACAAGACATGACAGGGTGTAGGTAAGGCAGATAACCACCTGCCCTAGAGTGTAGCGACACCCAACACTGCAGGCAAAGAACCTTATAGCCCCTGGAAGAGTGGTTATCTAACAACACACACCCTGGGTGTCTTATTGCACTTAGAATAAAATCGGTCAACTGAGAAACATTTGGAACAAAATGAAAGCCTTTTTTTTTATGAAAACAGGTATTTTCAAGTAACTTGTAACGTAGCCTCTTCCACCCTGTCAATCATCTGTTTCCACAATTAAACAAAAGGAATGTTTGTTTATTATGGAATACATGAATTCAAACTTCTGCAGAATTCTTCTGGAAGAATGTTAACTTCCTCACACACAACAGAAGGCTTTATATGGAGTCAAGGTCTGAAATTTATCTCTGGCAGGGCAAGCAGCAGAGACTGCCTTGGCAAATGGTAAGGATAGGAGGGGGATTTTTCATTTAAGGGAGCTTTACTTTTTCGGACCGCATTGAAGGTTTTTCAATAAGGAAGGCAGCCATGTTTGTGATAGTGGGTCATGAATTTTGTATGTGATATGGCCAAATCCTATCAGTACTTTTTTTTTTTTTTTTTAATTGGGCATTAGGCTGAACTAAATGTATGGGTGCCAGCCTACCTTGGCCAATCAGCTGCCAGGATTTTTGCTACCCATTTTATAAGTTCATCTGAACGTGCATGGCTACAGTGGATCTTCCCTTTCAAAGCAAAGTCCATAATCAATGTTTTAAAAAATATATTTTTTGTAATACAATACTGAGATTTGAGTAATATGATCAATCTTGCTAGAGAGGTACTGTGACTGTATAAAATACATGCCATGGGCTGGCTAAAAATATCAAATTTTTATGTGTAGAGTCTGACCGCTACAGACCTCACTCATGGCTCTGCCATTTGTGAGGTCATACAGGTCAAAACCAATAGATAAATAAATGGGATATTTTTAGCCAGCCCATGGAATAGCCCCTATATATTTGTAAATATACAGGTCTCTTCATTTTGAACAGTTAAAATACAAAACAGGAGATTTAACTTTTTAAAAAGAAGCATACAATATGAAATACTAAACGGTACTTATGAGTTCAAGTTTCAGGTCTACTCTCTGCATAATACCAATCAATAAATAGGTACAAATATAAGGCATAGTTACAAGAAGTCTGCATCACTAATGGATAAATTAAGCTTTTACATTAAATAATTAAAACAATGTATAAAGTGGCATACACACAGCGACTAAGGTGTAGTTAATTTTTGAACAGAACATTCTGTCAGTGTCCTGTGCAACTAGCATTCTCCTTGTATTGTAATATTTTAATACCACTGCTCATTAGACACTATGCAACCTTGAAAGTTAAATCTTCACATTATTTGTGTACAAGTTTTCCACTACAAATGATTTTCTGACTGGGAACTTAATTTCTATACCATTTTGATATGCAGTAGAATTAAAATGACAGTGACTTGGTCACCTTCAAACTTCACAGCTGGAAATAGTCCCCCCAAAAAAAGGAAAGAGCAGAGACAATTTTTCAAGCAGCATAGGCATGATATATACTGTCCATTTCTCTGTTTTTTAGATGCAGCTTTCCATTCCTGTCTCTAAGTCCTTGAACTTAATTTTGTCTCTGCATCTTTCACAGTTTTTCTTCTTTGCAGTCCCACAAATGTCGTAGCTGCAAAAGTATTCTGGACCAGGACTCTGCCTGAAATATAGGCGTGGGCATGAGGTGTGCTGCAAAAGCATGTGGACACTGCAATGCATACACAATTTAGGGGAAACGGGTTATCAGCAAACTAAGACAATATTATACAGAATACATCTTTTGGATTAGTGAAAGGCCTCAAAAGTATTTATCAATGAAAATCATTATTAACGTGACCAATTACCTGGTTTGGTGTAGTTTTTATTTGAGAAATGTTTTATTAATGTAGTAGGTGCACATGGAATTGTAAAAAGGTCACCTGGAACAATGGTAGGGTTACAGCTCATGGCACCAGTGACCCAGGTTTGGGAAAGACCTCGGCATTGGCAGCCAACCACAGGGAGGAAGAACCGAGTGTCCCGGAGGACAGACTCCTTCTCTGGGGAGGGCGGCAGACATCCCTTCATCGCAGTGACCAGAGGTAGCAGTGCAACTCAAGCTGCTAGTGCGGGAGTGGACACTGAATGGCATACAGCGTGGCAGCGCACTATGTGCACGTGTGCACCTGGATCTCTATCGCCAGGGTCTGAGAGGAGGAAGACATGCAAGAGGGAAAACCCCAGGAGTAAGCAGGATGAAACTCCTTGTTCCCGTGTCCCACCGCTAGCAGGCTGCCTCCTCCCTATACAAGGCAGACTCATGGGAACAGTCATTGCACAACAGTAGTTCTGTGGATCCCCAGGAGGTAGGTAGGATAAGTATATGGATTAGTACATGGGAAGGAGAGGACTGGGCTGGACTGTCGGAGTGGAAGGGGTGAACAAGGAGATAAAAACATAAAAATATATAAAACAAAGATGCTATCAGAGACTTTAATGATGGAAATCTTAATTGTAACTATTGAGCAGATTTACGGTGTCATGTGAATGACCTGAGAAAAGCCTACAGGGCTGGGAGCAGTAGTGGTTTCAAGTACTGTGTTTGTTTACGAAACCGTGCACTGGCAGCTACTTCAGACACTTGCAAGGCATACTGTACGAATATTTCAGAAGGACAAAGCACAGAGGCAATGGTGGAAAGAAAGATGTAAATGGGATCCATCAGTGACCATTCATTATTTTTCTGTCCAATGGTCTGAAGAAATTGTCCTCTTTGAGCCTCTTGTGATCAGGTGTATCTAGTTTATTCTTTGCTTCTTCAATGTCACCATGAATAGCAGCAATCAATGAATCTGTTTAGGGGGAAAAATGAATAATTTATTAGTGGCTTCTTTTCTAGCTATTTATTTATTCGGTTGTGTACAGGACAAAGAACTTTTGGCATGGGTGTACAAGCTAATAAACATATCTTGCAGTGATACATGCTGAAGCTCACAAAGATGGCAATGCCCTTGGTGCTCATTTCTTGGAACACCACAACAGCAAGCCCCATGATGTTCAATTTATGGATCTGGACCATGTTTTTGGTCTAATCAGAGGAGGCAATAGGGTGAAACTCCTATTACAAAAGGAATCTTGGAGGGTTTTTGACTTAACCTTACATCCAACTAGACTAAACAAATGCCAATATTCTCTCCTTTTCTGCAATTCTTGTCTTACAGCTGGACAGTTTTTCTCCAATCTGAAAAAAGTGTACTGACCATTTCGTTCTCCTCCTAAGATGTTTATGATGGGTATTAATTGACAAATGAAAGATCCTTTTACTTTGGTCAAGTTACAGTGGCCCGTATGGTGCTCCTCTTTAGCCATTTATTCCTCATGGCATTTAGTTTTCAAGTATTCAACTATAAGCACCCTAAGTTCATCCACCTTTCAATTATCTCAACTTAGCTTTTTTTTTTTTTTCAGCTCTGAGTAAAGAACAGAGAATATAAGGCTGCTGCATGGCATACTGAAACTCTGGCAACTGAATCTCCACTGTGGTCACCCCATGATTGTGTCAGTTGAGGAGACCCAGTCCTTCGAATGTATCATTGGTGTAATTGTGGGGTGCAGAGATTCTTCTCGTCTACCGTCACCAGGTGCGAAGCAATTCCTGCAGGAAGTCTATGGACTTCGTCGACATGGTGTTGAGCTCCCAGATGGATGGTTCGGGTGACTTCAATGCCTGGGCCGACAATGAACTATCGCAGTTTGGTCAAGACTTCCTCAACTGATGAATTCATTGGGCTTCACACAGGTGACTCTAGACCCTATAATCACAGTCATTCCTTGGCTCTGGTCTTCCTACTGGGTATGGAGACTTCTGAGCTGGTGGTGGAGCCGGTCAGCTGGTCTGACCATCACACCATAAGGTTCAATTTCTAGGCTCCCCCCATAGGCCTGCCCCTATGGACCTGGTCTGGTCCAGTACTGCCCTTTAAGGGGTTTGACCCCCCGATGGCCTCATGGAGGTACTGGACCTATCGAGTCTCCTGAAGACTAACTAGTGGGGATCCGGATACTCTGGTACAGAGCTATGACAGTGCTGTGTCTGAGGCTCTGGATCTGCTCACTCCTGTCCACGTTCGCCCCCTCACTCAGTGCCCTCGGTCCCCTTAGTTTGATGGGATCTGAGAAGAGTGGGACGAAGGATGGAGTGTTGCTGGTGGAAATCGGGCCGTGATGCTGACAGACAGATTGATGGCCCATTACAAGGACTATCAATTAGCTATCACCAGTAAGAAGGCAGAGTTCCTGTCCATGGAGATTGCTGCGGCACAGAATCGACCAGCTCAGCTCTTTCGGACTGTGGACAGACTGTGCAATCCAGCCTGTCTGCAGACTTAGAGAGCGTTGTCACAAGAGAAATATAATGAGTTTGCTCCATTCTTTGCTGATAAGGTTGCCGACATCTGGTCTGAGATCTGTGCAGCTCACTCCAATGGGGATGGCGGTGGTTGGTGGGAGGTTGCAGCCCCTCGGGTCTATCTGGACTGACTTCATCCGGCCGGCAATCGAGGATGTCATGAGGATCATCCATAGTATGCAGATGACCTGCTGTTGTTTGGACCCGGGCCCAACGCACCTCCTTGTGGGGTGTGTTGAGGTCATCGGCCTGGTCCTAGCTGAGATCGTCTGGTGTTCATTAGAGTCAGATGTGCTTCCGGACACCCTGAAGGAGGCGGTGGTGACCCCTCTCAAACTCTCTCTTGACCTAGATGGTGTTGCAAACTACAGACCTGCCTCTAACCTTCCCTTTGTGGGTAAGGTTATTGAGAAAGGTGGTCACACTGCAGCCGGAGGAACACTTGACCATCCGACATCTATGATCTTCTCCAGTGTGGATTTTAGAAAAGGCACAGCACTGAGACAGCCCTTGTTCCGATTCTCAATGATCTCCTGATAACGAGAGATCAGAAGAGTCGTTCCATCTTGGTTCATCTCGATCTCTCTGCGGCATTGGACACCGGACCATGGTGCGTTGATTGGCCACAGGCACTCTATCAGGTACGGTCCTCGGACAGTTTCAATCTTTCCTCACCGGCAGGTTTCAGAGAGCTGTCTCAGGGATGTACTCCTCTGACAAGTTCTCCCTGTCATGTGGGGTGCTGCAGGGCTCGGTGACATCTCCCATGTTGTTTGCAGTGTATGTGCTGCCGTTGGGAGACATTGTAAGGCGGTATGGGCCAAGTTTTCACTGCTATGCAGATGATACTCAGCTCTACTTGTCCTTTGTGTCTGATCGGGTGGGAACCGTCTCGAGCTTTAGCTGCCGCCTTTCTGAGATTCAAGACTGGATAAGTGCTAATTGGCAGAGGTTGAAGCCGAACAAGACCAAGGTTCTGGTGGTGGACCCAGGTCATCGGGTAGAGGGGTCACTGGTGGGGTGCCCATCTGGGCTTTGGCTTGGGGGCTGCCAACTGATGACCTCCAAACAGGTGCGAGATCTGGGTGTGATTCTTGACGAGGGACTGGCACTCAAATCTCAGGTGTTGTCCATTATCAAGACTGCCTTTTACAATCTGAGGAACACTGCTCAGATAAAACACCTAGTTCTGCCCGATGACCTGCCAACTCTGGTCGACGCCTTTGTGACCTCTCACCTTGATTACTGTAATTCCCTCTACCTAGGGCTGCCAGGGGTTGACATCTGCTGCTTGCAGCTAGTGCAGAACGTGGCAGCTAGGCTGCTGACTGGGCTACCTTGAGGTTGTCATGTCACGCCTGTGCTGCATGATCTGCACTGGCTGCCTATTCAGTGGCAGATCACCTTCAAGATTGGCTTGCTGACCTATAAGGCCCTACACGGACAGGGGCAGAGTTATCTGCAAGAGCTTCATAGCCCCTACTGCCACCCTCCCACTCCTTGAACAAGTTGCTAGAGATTCCCAGGGTTCATTTGAAGACCACTGGGGCCCGAGCATTGAATTTGTGGCCCCTAACCTGTGGAATTCTTTACCTCACTGGATAAGAGTGCCTGATGGTGGAGAGTTTTAAATCTGCTTTGAAAACTCATCTGTTTCTTCTTGCTTTCTCTGATGTTGTGTGAGTTTGATACTTAATAATGATGAATGGAGTTTTTAGCTGTGATTTTATTTATTGTACTAGTGCTATGGTCCTTTATGATGAATAACGCTATTTATAAATAATTAAAGTTGCTTATGCTTATGGTCATCACTCACTTCTTTGAGCTGAAAACACAGGATTGTTCTGCCAGATACATTGGAATGTTTCATTCTCCTACTTTATCATGTTGTCAACATACCGTACAATCAGTAATTTTCTCAGTAAAGGTCTACTTCTTTCCTACAGACTTAACCAGCTATGCATAATTCTGTACCATAAGGCAGTTTTATTATTTTAATCATTGCTTCACTATCTGAAGAGGTTCTGTGTTCAGGTTACATGTCAATTTGATAGCCGACTCGCCGGTGCAGATGTACCACAACTGCTGACCTGGGTTCTGGAATGAGACCGGGCTGTTGGAGGTCCGGCCAGGGGGAGGTAGGCAAAGAGTCTCAGAGGATGCTCTCTTCCTCTGGAGAGGGACCGGGGAAGAGAGGATGCCACTTCTCGCTGCTTTACTGCCGTCTGGGTGACGCGAGGTGGTGGTGGTGGTGCAGAGGATGCGGCTTGCAGGCTGGCATAGGGAGCACAGGGTTGGATTGGCTGCATCAGGGATCTCCTGGCAGCCTATCCCCATATCGCTCCTGGCCAGGGGTGGGCTTACCAGAAAAATAGAAAATGGAGGCATAGGATCAGAGGAAGAAGCCTCTGGTGGCCCACCACCTCCACCGTCTGATCCGCATTACCATCAACCAGGGATCACCACTGGTCTTCACCTCCACTCTGGGTGGCCAGATATCTGCATTGGGTCGACGCCATGATGATAAGGCAACCTTAGCCCGGCGCACCACAGCAGTGTATCACGGGTGGGCTGATGGTTCCAGTGGATGGATGGTGGATCTCAACCAGACAGTATTTGGGTAGCACAGGGTTTTAAATAAGCAGAAAAAGTGATTAGCAGTTTGACGTGATAGTGCTCATCAGTTGTGAAAATGCATAGCACTTGGCACAGATTGTTTAGCAAAATTTCAAAAATTTATATAGTTTTATTAATGCTATGTACTATATCATGGACTCACTCAAAAATAGTAAGCAGTCTACTGCTAAGCATATCTGAAAATGGTTAGCATTACCCAGTTTCGTTAGCATTTTGCTATGCTTTACTAGCTACTTAATACCCTGGTAGCATGCAGCTGGTGGAAGAAGGTTTCCAACCTGGCCGGGGCAAGGAGGATAAGTAAGCAATAAGACAAGGCAGGGTATGCATGGAACAGATTTTACCGCATGCCCAGGAGTCTACTGAGGCACAAGGCCACTGGCCGAGTGCCTTCAGCCCCTGGAAGGGCAAAATCTGTTCCATGCACACCCCCGGAGTGTCTTATTGCACTTATAAAATGGGCTACTTTTTTTGAAAAACTTTTTACAGTTGGGAAAAGCATATTTACATGTAGAAACAATATATTTACTTGTGTGCATTTATGATAAAATAATCCTACCCACTGCAAATGATGTCATTGATGATGTAATTGTATTACTACTGGACAAAGTTTGTCTTTTGCTGGCATCAAAATTCAAGATACAGAATGTTTATCATGGAATGTTTACCGTGGAATACACAAATTCAAAGTTCTGCTCAGTTCCACTGGCAGAATGTTCCTCTTCTAACAGACTGTACACACAGACACACACACACACCCACCCACTCCAAAGGTCTCTTCTACAGCCAGAGATTCAGTTATCTCACTGTCAGGGCAAGCAGAAGATATTTCCCTGATGAGCAGGTAAAGATAGAGGGGGTATTTTTCATTGTCAGCAAAGAAACAGTTGTAATGAAAACTATAAGTAATATTTATAAAATGGGGTAAAGAAATCCTATCACCTGACTGGTCAAAAATTGGCCAGAGTCGTGCAGCTAATGATCAGTAACCGCACTGCTCAGTCCAGAGCTGTGCAATTAATGATCATTAACTACTCTCTGTCCATCATCCTGAAAGTGCAGGTTCTTGATTTCCAGTCTGACCCCAGTGTATTAAACTGACATTTTATCACTTATTTAGTTTATTTATTTGAATAGTGATTTAGTAGATCATTGTTAGTATGTAAATCAGTTTTAATGCCATTTTAAAGATTTATAGATAGTTTTCTTCGTAGCATGTTCATTTTTAAGTGATAAATAAAATGTTGTTTGACATTGCTCAACCAGTTGTAATTTCTGCCCCAATTTTATCAAGTGCAATAATACACTTCTGGATGTGGGTTATCGATGAATTACCGCATACCTCACCAGGGTTGAAGAGCACTCGGCTGGCACCTCGTGGGGTGTGCGGTAATTTACTGATAACCGCACACCCAGTCATGTATTATTGCTTATTTAATGTTTCTAATTTGTTTATGTGTGTAAGGAAAGTGTGATGATCATGGAAACAACATTTAATTTGTTTTATTTTTTATTTAAGGTAGTTTTATTTTTAGGGTCCAGTTGAAGTTTTTTTTACAGTATAAAAGTAGCGGCCATTTCTGTAATGGAAGATCAATTCTGGATGTAGGGGGACTGATGGAAGATAGTTCTGGTTGTAGGAGGCCTAATTTGCTCATTGTGTGATGTGGTTCAGGACCAGGATGACTGTGCATGCATGCATGAAACATATTTTGACCAATGAGACTTATTTTGGATAACCATTTTATAAAACAGATTACAAAAAATTAAAAAAAGGCAGTTTTGATTTACTTTAAAAATTGGGTTACAAGGACAGGTGACCCAGTGAACACTCTCCCCTCCGGCACACTGGGAAGTGTCCTCCACCTACACTTCCTTCACTCTTTTCAGTTTCTGTGGGTGTAATCATTTGCACATTTTGTTGATATTTATTATAATTCAATTTGGGTGCCCTCATTTTGTCAGAGGCTGATCCATTACCTCTTCTCTCCTATTATCATGTCTAATATGTTATGCTGAGAGTTTTGTGCACTGTTAGTGGCACAATATGTACAGTAGCATACCTCTTTTGGAGTACTTGCATGCTTATTAAATTTGAGTACCATTAAAGGGAACTGCCAACCTGTAATCAGGCCATGCCTCAGTGTAAGTCATGGCCTGACTGGCATTTTTGCAAAGTGATTTAAATTTTTTTTTTTTTCTTACAGCCTTGTGAGTAATTTAGATTTTATCTGGCTGGTCCTGCCGTCCTTCCCACCATTATTTTGGACTGAAGCTCCCTAGTGGAGCACCCACAACCTCCCGTGGCTGTCCCAAGAATGAATTATGAGCTGGGGAGTAGCCGTGGGAACATGCACTGACCCTACATAGACAGAGCTGTTAATAGCTCCAGTTTGCAATTGACATGTCCCGGTACTATGCAGAGACCATGTATAGCACTGGGATATGTAAACTACAAACTGGAGCTATTAATAGCTCCATCTTTATAGGACTGTATGCACGCGCCCATGGCTACTGCTCAGCTCATACATCATTCCTGGAACAAACGAGAGTCTGTGGTGCACCACTAGGGGTGTTTCAGTCCAAAATTCAATGGGAGGGACGGTAGATCAACCAGATAAAATCTAAATTACTCAACAGGATGTAAGTAAAAAGAAGTTTAAAGACTGCAAAATGCTAATCTAACCATGCCTCGTGCTGATGCATGGCCTAATTACAGACAAAAGTGTCCCTTTAAATTGGAGTTTGTTAAAGGAGTGTATGGATTTGGAATTCACCCCTCCCTAGAAAAGTCACTGTGAAGTGAAACATTAGAGAGATCTGTTTACTCTGTCAGACATTGTAGATGTTACCTTTTCTAGTTCACATTTTTGAAAATCAAAAAGATTTTCACCTTTGTACAAGTGCTGTCAAGATTCCTCTGTCCTTGCACAAATATGTAAATCTTTCCTTGTTGTTGCTTTCAGATTACAAGCCAGTTAACCCTATCCTGGTGCATGTTCCTTCCTGCATTTTTGTGACAAGCAGTTCAGGCATAGGAATACAAGGTACCGTAATAACTATATCCTGCACACACTCGCACTCACACTCACACTCACACTCTGAAGACGCAGAGGCGCCTTTTGTACAATACTTCTAAAAGGAAAAGTGTTTCAAAAACGGGATTATCAGTCAATTAGTGTTTTTTTTTTGTTTTTTTTTCGCGGGGGGATGTTATGTCAGCTAGGGATTAGAGCACAGAACTCTGAACTTGGAAACCCAGGTTTAAATCTACCAACACTTTTCCTCACCTTAGTGTCAAACTCCATAAAATGTATTAGTACCACTTAAACAATGGCTAGAGATATTTACGTGAATGACAAGAGACAGATATATTGGGCACAAGGTATTCAATAAACTGGGAAAACTGGTTTGTAGTTTCACACTTTAAAGTGCTAATCAAGTGTGTTTAGCACTGGTCTCAAATTGACTAGCAAAACAAAAAAATGCTTAAAATGTTTTACATTATATATATATATATATATATATATATATATATATATATATATATATATACACACACACACACACACACACACACACACACACACACACTACACACACACACATATACACACACATATATACACACACACATATATACACACACACACAATATACACACACACACATACACACACACATATACACACACACACATATACACACACATATATACACACAACATATATACACACACACACACACACACACACTTCACACACACACACACACACACACACACACACACACACGCTTCTACCTGAATAAAGTTCCATATTAAATTTTATTTGTATTTGCTTAATCTGTACAAATCCCTCCTTCTGACACAATTTTCATTGAGGCACTTCCAACTAACTCCCCTTGATAGTTCCCAGTCCCCAACTATGGTAAAACCCTCCAACCACCTAGTGCAGCCCTGCCACCCTCCCCACTCAGTCCTATATACCCTCTTTGGCCTTTTATTAACAAGTAAAACCCTCCACACATATCTTCGCCCTGCCACCCTCGCTATCCTGTCCTGAATGGTCCAATTTTGAGCTTATCACTTTATTAAAAAATTTACTGTTCTATCAAGACAAGTTAAAAAGTATCAAAGAGGTTAAAATTATTTAAAAAACTTTGAAAAGCATGCACTGAAGGTTGCAAAATCTAATTCAGCTTTCTCACCGAAATGGACATCTTTCCCTGCTTGTTTTTTTTATTATTGACACTGTTTGTGTGTTTGTAGTGAGGTTAAAATTTGCTGTATGTACCTAAAAGTAAGTTTCAAAAATTGCCCAACACTGCACAAAGATCCTCAACCATTCAGTAGGACTGCTGGGCCTGAATGCCAGTAAATTATCCTAAATGTAATGGAGCAAACCACTAGTTAGATAATTTATTGGCATTTGAGCCCAATGGATGAAGATCTTTGCAGAGTGTTGGATTGTTTTTAAATCATGTTTTAGGTACATATTAGGTCACGATGACCCAAGGATATTAGTAAGGACTGGGTGAGGAGGATAGCAGGGGTAAAATGGGTGGGAGAAGGTGTTAAAAGTGTCATGAAACAGATCACATGCAATACAGGTTATTTAATTACCCCACAGGTTCACAGTCCTTTTCGTCTAACATTATCTTTGTTCCTGTGTTATTTGTTATGTGATCTTGTTGAGTCACAATGTCTGTGCACTTTAATTCAATCTCTTTCTCTGTGTTTAACCTTTGTATGCTGTCCTTAACCTCTATGTACAGTATTTAACCGATCCTCCATAGGCTAATCTGACAACTGCTACACTGCTCATGGTTTGAAAGCTATTTTGGGTAATTCAGTGGACTTGAAAGTGCTATATAAAAAGTACAGTTACTTAAGAACTTACCGTAACAGTAGATCTTCGAGAGGAGCTCTTTCAGCAGGCTATTATCATTAGGACTATAATGCCACGCACTAGGACCCCACGGAAAACGTCTAGCTAGCAGTCTTCAGCGGGGACCGCCCTGGCCTGATGTCAGGGGTGTAGCCAGGAATTTTAAACTTGCACTCAAAACTGATGCACTGTTGGCCTCTGCTATGTAAACATAAACCAAAATATGCACTGCCATGCCACACCAACAATAGCCCTCCCCGCTTGCCACGCCTGAATTCAAATAATCAGTTTCTCCTGTAATCCTCCTTCCTTTCTTTTCTGCCTGCCTGGTAAGTTGTTCTTGTTTGTGTATTTGGCTGGTGGCATCAGTGCCCCATGGCGAACAACAAAGGCAAAAGGTCACAATGTCCTTGCTTTCCTCTTTTTGTTGCCCCTGCCTGATTTTTTTATTGTACTCTGCTGAGTACAGTGCGTATGCCTGCCGACACCCCTTCCCGATGTCAGCCAATGATATAAAGGGGGCGGTCCCCAGACCCACCTCAGTTCTCTCGCTGGAGACCCGGCCCCAAGAGGGAAAAGGAGAACTGAGGAGGTTCTAAACCGCAGAAAAAAATAGAGGGAAAGCAACGCTGCTGCAAGAGCGCTTCTCGATCTACTGTTACGTTAAGTTCTTACGTAACTGTACTATCTTTCTTCAAGTTGCAGCTCTTGCAGCAGGATATTATCATTAGGACCGAGTCCCAAGCAGTCAATAAATGACAAATTGCCCCATATAGAGGCTAAAGAGAATCTGAACCCCTTTTTAAGACAGCAGGCCTTGGAGGACAGCAAGTCCAAAGCCGGTCCTGCACCTGGAAGCAATGTCCAGGCTGTAGTGCTTGACAGAGGTGTGGACAGAACTCCATGTAGCAGCTGCACAGATGTCGGATGTCACATTTCGCAGCGAGGCAAAGGAGGTAGCTACTCCCCTGGTAGAGTGATCTTTTACCGGGCCTGGTAAAGGCCGTCATACTTGATAACAGAAAACAGTGCAATTAACCAACCACTGAAAGTATCTGTTTAGTAACCGCACTCCTGTGTTCTGGGAGTGAAGGAAACAAACAACTGGTTGATTTCTAACAGGACTCGTGCAATTAAGGTAGTAACGAAGAGTCCTGTGAACATCCAGAGTATGCAATAATGCCTCCTTCTGTTAGAATGCTCTGGATAATAAACCAGTATGTGAATGTCCTGGTTCAGGGTAAATTCGGACACCACACCTTTGTTAAAAACTTAGGATTAGTTTGTGAGGACACCCTGTCCTTGTGAAAACTAAGTAGGGCTCTTTCACCATGTCCATGTGAAAAAAGCTAAGCAGGGCTCTCTACTCATCAGAACCTGCAGCTCGAAAATTCTCTGAGCGGAAGTAACGGCAATCAAAAATAACGCTTCCAGGACAGAAAGTGTAGCTCGCAGTCTGCGGCTGGTTCAAAGTGGGGCAGAGTAAGTTTCTCCAACAGAAATAAAAGGTCCCAAGGCGGGACTGGGTCCCGAATGGGAGGTTTCATGTGAAGTATGCCCCGCAGGACAGTGCGGGACAAGTCCAGCTGGGCAAGGGTTTTACCCTCCACAGGCGCATGGTACGCCAAGATGGCTGAAAGGTCCACCTTAACAGAGGAGTATCTCAGACCGGAATCAGATAGAGAGAGGATGTACTTTAGAACCAAGTTCCCTGGACAAGTCAAATGGTCAAGGTGGCAAGCGGAGCCCAAAGGCAGAACCGCTTCCACTTCATGGCATAGGTGAACCTGGTGGAAGGCTTTCTCGCAGCCACTAGAATATCTGCTACTCTGGGAGAAACCCCAAACCTGGAAACTGCAAAGTCTGCAGGAGCCACGCATGCAAGTGCAGAGACTGGAGGTCCGGATGGACTAGAGTGTCCCTGTTCTTAGAGAGCAAGTGAGAGCTCAGAGGTAAGGGGATTGGAGTTTCCACTGCTAACTGTTAGAGCAGAGGGAACCAGATCTGACGAGGCCAATAAGGAGCAATGAGGATCATCTCTGCTCCTTCCGCCTGTAGTTTTAGAAGTACCCTCTGAAGAAGAGGAAAGGGAGGGAAGGTGTACAGAAACCTCCCTGTCCAACGGAGGGACAACACGTCTCACCAGAAAACACCAGGCCCTGGATTTAGCGAGCAGAAACTAGGCAGTTTGGCACTGAGTGGGGACGCAAAAAGGTCCAACTCTGGCTGACACCACCTGTTGAAGAGTCGGTCTATGACTGACTGGAGTAATTCCCACTCGTGGGCTTGTGACCGAGACCTGCTCAGGCTATCAGCCAAGACATTCTGGGTGCCTGGAATGTGCACGGCTGTGAGTTCCAGGTGGTGCTCCAGTGCCCAACAGCAAACCCTTATGGCCTCTTTGCAGAGAGGATACGTGGGTGTCTCCCTGCTTGTTGATGTAAAAGACCACTGACGTATTGTCAATCTGGACTAGCAGGGGGCCCAGGAACAGGTCCGTCTGAAATGACTGTACAGCATAGAGGACTGCTCATCTCTAGAATGCTGATGTGCAAGGTCTGCTCTGAAGGAGACCAAGATCCTGGAGCCTGTCTGTCAGCTAAGTGGGCACCCCAGCACTGACCCGAGGTATCTGAAGTGAATTTGCCTTGGGGGCTCTTTTCTGAATGGGACTCCCTTGGCCAAATTGGACGGAGTCATCCATAGGTCAGAGTCCAACGTACAGGATCCGAGACCATGACCAGTAGTTCCAGGACATCGGAACATTAGTCCCACTGTACTCAGTGTCCACTGAGGAGCCCTCATGTGCAGTCGAGACAGGGGAATGGCTGGGATGGCAGCTGCCATATGATCCAACAGTCTCAGGAAAGCTCTGGCGGAGGACTGGCATGATGAAGTCAGTGACTGAGCCTGAGAGTGAAGGCGATCTGCCCTGCCTGAGGACAGAAAGGCCTTGCCCTGAACTGCATCTAGAATCACCCCAATATACTGGAGTCTCTGGCTGGGCCATGGGGATGATTCTGGCAGGTTCAGAGCAAATCCCAGCTCTCTGAAGAGGACAAAGGTGTTTGAGAGTGTGGAACAGTTGGGCCCTTGTGGGCATCATCAGAAGCCGGTCATCTAGGTAAGGGAAGACATACTGGCCTTGGCTCCTCAGGGCTGCAGCAACCACTGCTAGGCACTTGGTAAAGACCCTGAGAGCCGAGGACAGGCTGAACAGCAGGGCTTGGAACTGGTAATGAAGTGCAGGTATCTTCTGTGGGGCTGGAACACCAGGATGTGTAGATACGTGTCCTGCATGTCCAGAGAGAAGAGCCAATCCTCCTGGTGAAGTAAAGGGACAAGTAAAGTTCATGCCCCCCCACCCCGTAGTCCTATCCCTGTAGAAATAGTCTGCTGCCACCCTTTAAAGGGTTGTCCCAGCGGGACTTCAGGTAGCGATGGACCTCTCGGGTGTGATGGCTGCTTATGGGCAAGATTGGGAGACGCGTGGTAGCTATAACATGGCTGTCACCTCAGCTCTTGATTCTGTTGCACCAATGTGTATATGACCCAGGTCTTCTCACTTGAGACTCCATGGTTTGATGGGGAGTTCAGGGAGATGAAGACATGGGTCAAGGGTTGGAGCATTGTTGGCAGAAATCCAGGACAGATGAAGACAAGCTGACTTTGAGAACTCACTACTGGGATTATCAAAGAGCATGCCCATAGGAAGGCAGCATTCCTGTCCAGGGAGACTGCTTCAGGGAGGAAGAGACTGGCTTATCTCTTTCGGACTGTGAACTGGTTACTTTGTTCTACCTGTCTACAGCCAACGAGAGCAGTTTCAGCCAACAGGTGCTAAGAGTTTGCTCAGTTCTTCTCAGACACAGTGTCTTCTTTCAGGTCCAAGGCTGCCCAAACTGGGCTGTTGCGGCCCTGCAGAGAAGAGCTGCTTGTCAACAGGAGCATTCCTCCTGTCTGGAGTGAGTTTAGGCCAGCTGGGATGGAAGAGATTGGGGAGGTAATCTCGAAGTTGCAGTACACGTGTTGTGAACTGGACCCAGGCCCAACACAACTCCTAGTGGGCTGCGTGGGGTCTGCTGATCACTGAGACTGTTCAGTGTTCCCTTGGAGGGGCCTTTCCTAGTGCTTTGAAAGAGGCACTAGTGAAGCTCTGAATGAAGAAACCACCTTGGGACCGGACTGCTTACCAAATTAGACCAGTCTCTAGCCTTTCCTTTCTGGGAAAGATTATTGAGAAGATAGTGGTACAGCAGCATGAGGCACATTTACTACCTTTCACGTTTATAAGCCTTTCCTGTCAAGATTTAGGTCTAGGCACAGTACAGAGACCATGCTGGTCAGAGTGCAGAATGATCTCTTCAGGGCTCGAGATAGAGGGGAACAATCAATTCTCGGTCTACTTGAGTTCTCCTCAGCTTTTGACACTGTGTACCATGGCATGTTGTTGGATCACCTAAGGGAGCTTTGTGGACTGACTGGCACGGTCATCAGCTGGTTTGAGTCTTTACACAGGAGGCAGAGGATGGCAATTGGGAATTTCTCCTCACTCTAGAAGCCAGTGTCCTGTGGAACTCCTTAGAGATCAAGACCCTCAGCCATGTTATTTGCAGTGTGCATGCTGCCCCTGGGGAGACACCACAGTCTGGGTTTTCGCTGCTCAGCTGTTTTTGTCATATGCACCCAGGACACCTAACGCAGTTGAGGTACTAAATTTGTGCCTAACCAAGATCCAGGACTGGATGACCTCTAGCTAGCTGAAGCTCAATTCCGACCAGATGGATGTTTGGTTGACTGAGCCTGGTCTTCGGTGGGATGCAGAGATAGCAGGGATGTGACTGGCCTGGTGCTTGGTTCCTCTCAGCTTGTAGCTTCTGCTACGATGAAGATTCTGGGGGTCATTCTGGATGACAGATTGACACTTGAGGCTCAGGTGTTGCCTGTTGTCCAGAGTGGCTTTTACCATCAGTGTCAGTGGCTCAGCTGGTAGCCCACTCGCCTCTGAGGCAGGGAGATCAGAAGGCTGTAGGTTCTATCCCCACACCAGGCACTTGGGTTAAATCCCAATACAAACACTGTAGTACAGCATGGTTGGAGGTGCTACACTCCTGAGGTGCCGTCTTTTCAGATGAGATGTTAAACAGAGGTCCCATCTGCCTGTTCTGGTGGTAGTTCAGGTGGATGTTAAATATCCCATGACACTTCTCAGAAATAGTAGGGGAATTTTCCCGTATCCTGGCCAAATTTCCCCCATTCACTAAAAATACCACCAACAGTTTAATCTGGTACAAGGTCAGTTGGCCTTCATCTGTATCCCCCTCTCTTGGGTCATGCTTGAAAATAAAACCAAAATAAATAAATCTCAGGAATGATCACCCAGATTAAAGCCTTATCCCATCTGATGACTTGCTACCACTAGGTCATGCTTTTGTGACTTCTAGACTCGACTACTGTAACGCTCTGTACCTCGGGGTTAGTGGAAGAGTCCTGCGTCACTTGCAGCTGGTGCAGAATTCAGCAGTCAGGTTGCTGAATGGCCTTCTGAGGTCCTGTAATGTGAGTCCGGACCTGTGTGACCTGCACTTACTGCTGGTAAGGTGGCAAATAACATGCTTTATTGACCTACAAAGTCCTATACAGACTGGTCCCCAACTACCAGAATAACCTCCTAACTGCTTATCATCGCCTACTCATCACCCTCTCCGCTCCTCTAAGGTGAGTCTCCTAGTGGATCCCAGGTCACAACTTACATCATCTGGTGACTGAGCTTTTCAGGTGGCTGCCATGGCCCTGTGGAATTCGCTTCTTAGACCCTTAAAGAAGGCCCCCTTGTTGAAGACCTTCACACAGAAACATAGAATTTGATGGCAGATAAGGACTGTTTGGCCTCTCCGATCTGCCCATTTCTCTCTACCTACACTATTACCCAGACTGTACCCAATCTACAGTTCTTTCTCCCTCCCACATTCCTTTCCATTACGATTTTGTTGTGCTTATCCTATGCATTCTTGAACCCCACCACTGCCCCAGGACTCCACTGGAAGGGTGTTCCAGGAATCCACCATTCTTTCTGTAAAGAAGTACTTCTCACATCTCTCCTGAGTCTACCCCCCGCTTCACAGCATGTCCCCTTGTTCTTAAGCACCTTTTCTCCTGAGAAATACTTGCCTCCTGTATCTTATCTACCCACGTGAGGTACTGTATTTAAAGATCTCTATCACATCTCCCCTCTCCCTCCACTACTCCAGGGTGTACATGTTGAGGTCCTTTAGTTACTCCTCATAGCGCTTTTGATGCAGACCCTGCACTGTTTTAGTTGCTCTCCTCTGGATTGCCACCACTTGGTCTATGTCCTTTCAGAGCTGTGGTATCCAGAACCGGACATCTTAGCAGCAATCTATACAGAGTCAACAACACCTCCCTCCTCCTGCTGGTGATACCCTTCCCTATGCATCTCAGCATCCCAACAGCCCTATGGATATGACCTCCACCTTGTGAATCTGTGCTGCCAGTGGTCCTGCAGTCCATTTGCCTCCAGGCAATATCAGTCTCTCCTTCAGCAATGTTTCCAGTAATTTCCCATCACTGATGAGACTGGCCTATGCTCATAGCCTCCTCCTGCTACTGCTCTTATGCCGATGGACTGCCCTCTTCAAGTCCTCTGGAACTACTCCGTTCTCCAATTAGATGCTGAATAGTGCTGCCAGAGAGGCAGTGGCTAGCAACATGCGCAGTTCTTTTAGTACCCTTGGGTGGATCCCGTCTAGCCCATCACCTTGTTTTCCTTTTAGGGCTTCCAATCCCCTACAGACCCTTTCTTCTGAAAATGGAATGGTGTCCAATGCCGCCCCCCGCCCCCCCGCAGTGCCAGCTGTTACATGCTGGTCCACCCTCCCGTGAAGACCGAGCAGAACTACTCATTTAAAATCCTAGCTTTTTCTCGATTTTTAAGTTTCTATGACGTCCTGGCACCTGTTAGAGGGAGGGCAAGTCTGAAAGCTCTATTTCACACCCTCGTGGTGCTGTTATTAAGGATTTATCCAAATGTTCCACCTCAAGCTTGGTGCATTATACAGGAAGAAGGCGAGTATACCACTTCCTATCTGTTGAGAAATGACTATTCTCCCTTTTTTGATTATGGTAAGGGAGAACAGGTGAGCTCCCAAATCCTCCTCTGCCAAATTCAACCCCTTCTTCCACTCTTTTCGTCATTTTGCTTTAGAGATCGTTGCCCTCGTATGCTCGTTCTACTTCTGCACTTTCACTGCCCTCTTGATGCCAGGTGCTTTTCTCATTGTGCCTCCTTTCTATCTAAATTCTGGTTTGGTTCCCTTCCCTCCTTCCTTACATCCCTCTTATCCTCTCCCGCAGCTTACTATTACCCTCGCCGCAATAATACTTCAGATTCCCTCTCTATCCCTTCTAGAAAATCTACTTCTGGTCAGTCTGCTTTCTCATACTGCTTTCCTCTGCTCTTGTTGCCCCTTACCCTGTCAATTCACTCAGTCTTTTCTTCTTTCTCCTTAAAGTCTCTTCTTTGCTGCAACTGCCAATGACCCTCTGCTCCCCCCCACCCAGTTCTGCCCTGGGAGTCCATTTCCCTTATTATCTTTTCATTGTTATGTACTTGCAAGAGTATTTACCTCGCATAAAATCTCAATTTTAACTACCACATTTCTGTTGTACTGTTTTGCCTTCACTTTTTGAATATGCTCTTTGATATATTGTATATGACTTACCACATCCTCTTACCCACAGCACGCATCTGAAACGAGCTGTTAGCAGCACAGTATGTCTTTCCTGGTGAAACTTTTGAAATAAACACATACACACACACACACACACACACGCACAAATATGAGGTGAAAAAACAACATGGTTTCTTCTGTAATGGAGCCAAGCATTAGATAACCCAAAAACTGTTAAATATTAAGAAAAAGTAGCTATGTTAGAATTGATATCCCCCCCCTCCCCAAAACAAGTAATAGCAGACTACAACCTTTTTCTCGTTTATATTATGATCCTAGTTAATTATTGTAAACCAAGCATACCTAAGGAATCAAAACTTCTTTCTGGTCGGATGTAACCTACAACAACAATACTGAGGACTTCACCATAAAAATCTTCTTCGAAGGTATGGATGACGTGGGTTTCCTAGAAAGAAAATACAGAAGTAGACTGATGTTACTTTGAATTAATACTAAGAACTGGAACTGATCCAAAGATCAAAAATAAACTGCATCCTTCCCTCTCATGTAGGCACAACAAAAGTTGGAACTCTACATTAACATGCTGTCTTACAATCGAACAGTTAAACTGGACAAACAATAGTAACACTATTTTAAGCTACTGGCACTTCTGGGAAATCTTTGTATTCAGACACAGTTCTGCTTGTACTGTATATTTGTCATGACATTCATTCTGTATTAGCAAATTCACCAGAAAAGCAGATCTTTGTCTCTTGGACTTCATTCATTGCAGCTGCATGTCTTCAGATGACAGCATAAACCTTTGCCTACAATGTCATAATAATTTCAATAGCAACATATTGTGGTGCTATAAGGAAAAATTACTTACTGTAGTAACAATGTTTCTTCTATAGAGATTTACTAGTGGTTCTTACAGGGAGCATGAGCATAGCACAGAGTTTGAATCTGTATAAAATCCCAAATTCTATCTCCAGGGTAACAACTTGGGTACAAGATATTTGCAGATTTGTGTGACATCACTAGTAAACCTCACTGCTATAAAAAAAAAAAAACCCACAAAGGATTATGATGTCATGTAGACAAGCACTAGAACAGATGAAGCTAAAGGGTCAAAGAACCTATATTTAGGTAAATCCCTGGTAATGAAGAAAACAAAATTATAGTACTCACCATAGTAATGTTGTATCTTCTGAAGGGATCCATCGGTAAGCTTTACAATATGCAATCAGTCCACTGGACTGAGTTGCCCCAGAGATAAAATTTATGCTGATTTCAGAACCTTAGATTTAGAAGTAAGTTCAGACTTTTCTACTGTCACACTCCCATTAGGGGGTGACAGTTGGGGAAATCATGGAGGTGGAGTTCGGGAGGGTTTGAAGACACTGAGGGTGGACAAGGCACCAGGCCCAGATGGCATCCACCCAGGGTACTGAAGAAGCTGGCAGAGGTCCTTGCAGGACCTTTGGCAGACCTACTTAATGCCTCACTACATTCGGGGTGTGTACCTCAGGACTGGAGGATGGCTCATGTGGTGCCCCTCCACAAGAGTGGCCCCACGGATGAACCGGGAAACTACAGACCAGTGAGCCTCACATCCATCATGGGTAAGCTAATGGAGACTATCCTGAAGGACAGGCTGGTGGCCCTTCTAGAGGCCAAAGGACTACAGGACAGCAGACAGCATGGCTTCATACGGGGCAGATCCTGCCAAACCAACCTGGTGGAGTTCTATGACTGGGTAACTAGACAACTGGACAGGGGCCATGCAGTGCACGTCCTGTATCTGGACTTCAGTAAGGGATTCGACTTGGTGCCGCATGGAAGGCTGGGAAGAAAGTTAGTAGGCACAGGGGCGGGTGCAAAGCTGGTGAGATGGGTAGGAAACTGGCTTCAGGGAAGGCAACAGAGGGTGGTGGTGGGTGGGGAGCTCTCACACCCAAGGGTAGTGACGAGCGGTGTTCCACAGGGCTCGGTGTTGGGACCAGCGTTGTTTGGGATATTCATTGCAGACATACAGTATCATGGGACATCAAGAGCAAGATCAGTCTGTTTGCTGGTGATACCAAGGTAGGAGCAGTGGTGGATGACCTAGAGAGATAGCAGGGGTCGCAGGATGATCTGGCAAAGCCTTAAATCTGGTCAGACACTTGGCAACTCGGTTTAATGCCAAAAGTGCAAGATGCTGCATTTTGGGATGAAGAACCCAAGGAGGATTACCAGCTGGGGGTGCAGCTAGCCCAGACAGAGGAGGAGAAGGATCTGGGGGTGCTCATTACAGAGTCAATGAACAACTCGGCACAATGTAGGAAGGCAGCTGCAAAGGCCAACAAAATGCTGGGTTGTATTGCAAGGGGTATATCCTCGAGGAGGGAGGAGGTGATTCTGCCACTGTATAGGTCATTAGTTAGACTGCACCTGGAGTACTGCGTGCAGTACTGGCGCCAATATCGGAAGAGGGACATTAAGTTACTGGAGGGGGTGCAGCACAGGGCGACAAAGATGATCAAGGGGCTGGGGGACTTATCATATGAAAGGAGGCTGAGGGAGTTGAACATGTACTCACTGGAGGAGAGGAGGAACGGGGGAGACATGATTGAAACCTTTAAGTACCTGAAAGGAATAAACAAGACAGGTACAGAGGGGCTATTCAAAGTAAGGGAAGGGAGGGACACCAGGGACCATGATATGAGACTGGAGGAGGAAGGTTCAGGAGGGAGATGAGGAGACACTTTTTTACAGAGAGAGTGGTGGCTGGGTGGAATTCGTCACCTGCAGAAGTGGTATCCAGTAGAACAGTGGACTGCTTCAAAAGGGGATGGGACAGGACAAGGAGGATTAATGAAGGGGAAGGGTGGAAGGAGGGCAGCTGCAGAATAAGGGGTGCTAGCTGCACATTCGTGCAGACTTGACAGGCCTCTGGCCTTTATCTGCTGGCAAATTTAAATGTTCGTATTAGCAACCCAATGTCAGATTTGTTTCTAAAGTTAGGGGGAGCTGTGACCACTAAAACCAGCTAAATGGCTATCAAAAAATTCTGAAAATTTTACACTAAATTTAAAAAAAAACAGTGATCGACTTAAGGCAGACCAAGGGGGAAGAGGCAAGGAAAACTGAAAAAACTAACTGGGTGGTATGGGGGCTTAGGGTATGAAGAAGCAAGAAGAAATAGATGAATTATAAAACAATATTACGGCAACACATAAATGTATCAACTGGATACCATAAAAGTAATTTACATCAGTCCCTGCATTAAAAAAATGCTGTATTGTTAATAAATATTAATGGATTTTGTGTAAAACCCTTCTACACTACAGCCACATACATAACAGAGAACAACCAACAGTATAGTAAACAACATAGAAACATACAGACCATGATGGCAGAAGACGACCATAGGTCCATCTAGTCTTCCCATATGAAAAAATTACTCACCGTAGTAAATCTTGTTTCTTCTAATGTATTCTTCAATATTGATTATCTACTGCAATCAGCCTCCTGTGTTAAACTGCCCCGGAGTGGACTGGAACACATACAAAGATGGCACACTCCTTGGCTTGTGCCACCATTCAAACTGCTGCCTTTACCAACTGCTGCATTCTACAATGCTCAGATTCATGAAATCTTGAGGGGGTTAAGATCCCCTAACTAAGCTATTCTAAAAATTATAATAATAACTGAATTAACGTCAAATCCCCTATAACATGTCCCATATGCTAGTCAGATAGGACCAAAGAAAGGGAACAACAACCCTCATCTGGTTTCAAAATGGTTCGTTAACACAACTAAAGCATAAACCCATAGCAATATAGTAAATCCAGTTGTTATGCAGAGGCCAACTGGTTCTGGAAGGGGAAGTAGGGTGGGAGATTTTAATCATATTGAAGAATACCTTGGAAGAAACAAGATTACTGCGGTGAGTAATTTTCTTCTAACATACTAACTGTCAGAAGATTAGGCCTTACGGCCCATCGAGTCTGCTCAACCTCAGATCCCTAGTTGGGTGCCAAGGCCCCTCCGTGTCCCAGAAACCCCTATCATCCATCCCCACCCCTGGGCCAGGCTATCATCTGATACATCTGCTTTCTGTGTCTGTCCCACCCTCTCTTGAAGCCCTCCACTGTGGATCTCTGAACCAGCTCGCCAGGCAGCGCATTCCAAGGGTCCACCACCCTCTCAGTGAAAACCCTCCTCCTCTTTCTCCCCCAACCCTCCACCTTCCAACTTCAAACCATGCCCTCTGGTGATACCTCCCTGCTTTAGTCTAAAGATTCCCTCTCGTTTACCTATTTATTCCTTGAGGTACTTGAAGACCTCAATCATGTCCCCCCGTCTCTCCTCTCCTCCAATGAAAACAGGCAGAGCTCCTCAAGTCTGTCCTCATACGTCAAATCCCCTAGTCCTCGTATCATCTTAGTTGCCCTCCTCTGTACCCTCTCCAGGAGCTGTATGTCCCTCTTCAAGTGTGGTCTCCAGTATTGTACACAGTACTCAAGGTGTGGTCTAACCAGTCCATTGTACAACGGCAGAATCACTTCCCTGCTCCTAGAGGTGATCCCCCTTATGATGCATCCCAACATCCTGTTTGCCTTGCTAGCCGCTTTCCTGCACAGCTCAGTGTTATTCATACTTGCATCCACCATGACCCCTAGGTCTTTTTCCCCTGTTGAGGCCTCCAGCGCCTCCCCTCCCAGGGTGTACCTGTGTTTAGGGTTTCCCCGACCAAGATGTAACATCTTGCACTTGGTCAGTGGGCCCTCAGGAATTCTTCAATATGATTAACTACTGCACGCTACGAAGCAGTACCTTTGGAGGAGGGTACAAAACCTATTTAGGAAACAGGCTCTGCAGCACTTCTGTGCCAAACCCAGCATCACTTCTGGACTGGGTGTCTAAACAGTAGTACTTTGTAAAAGAGTGTACTGTTTTCCATGTAGCTGCTTTACAGATTTCCAATAGGGGAATGTTTCTGGCTGCTGCTATTGTAGCAGCTGTGCTCTTTGTGAGGGCCTCAGACCCACTGGGGCTCCTTACCCACTTTACTGTACCAGAACTGGATGCATGCCACTATCCAGCATGAAACTGTCCTTTAGAAGCTGGTTTCCTCTTCCCACTTCCCATAGGTCAGGAACAACTGCTGCCTGTGGGGCTTGGTGTGGTCAAGATAGTAACTGAGAGCTTTCTTAACATCCAGACTGTGAAGCTTGCTTTCCCCTGAACTGGAGTGGTCAGTGAAGAAGAAGACTGACAACATGACTGATTGGTTCAGGTGGAAGTCAGACACCACTTTAGAAAGGAATTTCCTATTGGTCCTGAGGACCACTTTATCCCTATGGAATGAGATGTAGTTTAACTCTGTGCGCAGGGCTTGTAGCTCACTAATCCTCCTGACTGAGGTAATAGCCACTAGGAAGACAGTTTTCCATGTCACAAATTTGAGATGTGCTATAGCCATGGACTCAAATGGGGGCTCCATGAGCTTGGCAATGCAGACATTAAGTCCCATGCTGGCACCGCTCCTGTGAGGAGGGTGCAAATTTGCCAACACCTTGAAAAACATTTCGAATAGGGGTTAGAGGCCATAGAGATAACCTTACTGGCCGAAATATAGGCGGAGACCGATGCCAGGGGGACCTTAAGGGTAGTAGGCCCAGCGAGTACAGGTGGGAGAGATAGGCCAGGAAGATTGGTTACCCAGCCTAAGACAGTAACACACTGTTACTGTCACACCATATGGAAAACCTCTGCCACTTGGATGAATAGGTTTTCTTTGTGGAAGGTTTTCTTGAACCCCTAAGAACCCTGAGGACACACTCTGAGAGGTGTAAATCAGCATACTCTAGGTCCTCAAATGCCATGCCCAGAGCTTGAGGGATATGAGGTTTGGGTACAGGATCATCCCCGTGAGATTAGCAGGTTGTACCTGGGAGGAAGGTGTACAGGTTGGAGCCACGGACAGGAGAGTAGAAGGAGTACCATGGCTGCCTGGCCCAATCTGGAGCTATCAGGATCATTGTAGCTGGTTGGGACCTGAGCTAATCAGGACCTTAGCAAAAGAGAGATAAAAGAGAAATGCATATAGGGTCCTCCTGACCAGTCTAATACTGAAGGCATTCACAGGCACTGTGCCCTTGCTGGTGGCCTGTAGCAGAATTGGGGTAACTTGGTGGTTCTCGCTTGAGGCAAAGAGGTCCATCTCTGGGATGGCTCACCTCCGGACTACCACTTCCAGCACCTGTCTGTTGAGAGACCACTTGTGGTGGTTCTGGCTGATTTTGCTGAAAGCATCCACCAGGGTATTGTCCTTGCCTTGTAGATGAATGGCCAGCAAGGACACCTGCAGGGAGCAAGCTAGACTCCACACTTGCATTGCTCCTTTACACAACAAGTTGGATCTTGTCCCTCCTTGCTTGTTGATATAGCACATTGTGGTGGTGTTGTCTGTTCTGACTTGCACCAGCTTTCCCTTTACCAGAGCTGCAAAGGACTGCAGGGCCAGGAACACTGCCCTGAGTTCCAACAAGTATATGTGCAGGAGTGACTCTGCAGGGACCAGGTATTCAGCACTATGTGCTCCTCAAGATGTGCCCCCACCCTAGGAGGGAAGCATCTGTAGTGAGGACCAACATGGGAGACTCCTTCTGGAATGGGACCCCTTCTCTGAGGTTGTCCCTGTCTTGCTACCACTGCAGGGCCTGCAATAGGGTTCTTGTCACCAGCACCAGTTTTGAGCGCGAATCCCTCCTTTGGCACCAATATGCCCTGAGGTGGAAGTGAATGTCCCGAATCTGGAGCCTAGCACCATTCCTGCAGCTGCAGCCATGTGACCCAGTAACTGCAGGAAGGGCCTTGCTGGCCTGGGTACCTTGAGATAGAAGGATCCTGCAAGCTGCAGAATGCTGTCTATGCTGTCCTGGGGGAGGAAAGCCCTTCCTCTCAGAGTATCCAGCTCTGCTCCTATGAAGTTTAGTACCTGAACAGGCTGAAGTGCTGACTTTTGGGTGTTGATTAAGAACCCCAGGGACTCTAGGGTGTTCTGCGTGAAGGATAGAGCATCCTTTACCTGCTGTGGTGACTGACCCACGATTAGGCAGTTGTTTCAATAGGGGAACACTATGATGACCTGCCTTTTCAGGTATGCCACCACCACTGCCAGGCACTTTGTGAATGCACTTGGAGTGGAGGTTAGGCCGAATGGCAGGGCTGCGAACTGGTAGTGACCTGAGGGTAACCTGAATCTGAGGTATTTTCTGTGGGATTCCCTGATAAGAATGTGGAAATAGGCATCTTTCAGATCCCATGATGCCAGCCAGTCTCCTTGCTAAAAAATGGGAAGGATCACTCACAAGGTTACCACCTTGATCCTTGGCTTTGCAAGTGCTTGTACAGATTTGAGGTCAAAAATGGGTCACCACTCCCATTTTTCTTCAAGGTTAGTTAAGTACCTGGAGTAGAACTCTTCCTTTGGAGGGGAGGCACAGGTTCCACCGCTTTGACTGCAAGAGAATAGACACTTCTGCCTCCAGCAGTGCCTCTCTATTGGGGAAGCTGATCTGAAATCTCCTGACCTTAGTTTGGAGAATGATTTGAAACTGAGGGCCAAGACCTGACTCACCACTTCCAGGACCCACTTGCCTGTGGTAATGTTTTCCTAAGCCTGGAAGCAGTGAGCCAGCCTGCCCCCTGCAGGTATCGGAGAGGCGGCCCTGGCAAGCACATCAGGGGTTCTGTTTGGGTTGGGCCTTAGCGTGGGAGGCCTGGTCTCCACGCCTAAAGTCCCTTCTGCCCCTGCCCCTTAAGTACCCTCTCTGCTGTTGGTAATCAGGGGTAGCTTGAGCTTGGAAAAAAATGGTCTGCTGTTGGCTGACCTACCCCAACCTCCTCTTCCTTGTAACCTATAAGAGGTGGAGAGTTTCTCTTTTACAGCACTACTTTTGTAGGTTGTCTTGTATTCATCCATGTTTTTCACGTAAGCCTCTGTCTCAACCCCAACCAGAGAAAACTGTTCTTACATGTGAAGTCCATGGCTTTGAGTGTCCTGAGAAAGATTTGTGGCTCTAAGCCAGTCAAATCTTCTTAGAGCCACAGTTAATGCCATCCATCTGTCAGCAGTGTCATTGGCATCCACTGCCATTTGAAACTGGTACTTTGCAACCTCCAATCTACATCTGGCTGTTTCTGCCAAGTCAGCAGCCAGCCCTGGAGGTGCTTTATCCACCACTGCCAACACTGAATTCCACAGTGTCTTCTGGTATTGGGCAGCACAGGCCATGTAATTCGCCTGCCTATTGGCTAGGGAGGCCGCCAAATACCCTTTCTTTGCCATGCTGTCAGTTTTCTCTGGGGGTGAAATGACAGTGGTACTCTGGCCCTGTCACAAGCTGCAGATTGGACCACCCCTTCATGATGAGGATGGAAGAAGGGAAACTCTGCCCCTGAGCTATCTAGCTGGTTTTTTTTTTTTTTTTAAATTAGCTTTTTTATCTATGTCCAATACAGAATTTGAAGTTTCCGAAACTTTCAGGACCTGCTTCCTTAATAAAGATTTATTTATGGGAAACGGTAACCATTTAGTGGTTGCTAGTCCCATCATAGCCAAAAATTCTGCCTCCTCATCTTCCACAGTTTCATGGGTAGAGGTCCAGGGCTTCCACCATTTGTTTTACAAAAGTGTAGTGGGAGGAAGAATCCTCTGGAAACCTGGGAGGAGAATCAAACTCCTGATCCAGAGAAACCTCCTGTTGTACTGGTTCCCCAATGTCTTCCTCCTCCTCCTATTCTTCATAGGAAGGTTTCTGGGAGCATGGAAATGCAAGCAGAACCGATGAAGGAACCGCAGATGGAACCAGGATCGAGGGTTCTGACAGTACCGGTTGCACTGGAACTGGGATAAGATTTTGTGAGGCGGCAGTTTGCAAGGCTTGTAACACCTGCAGAGCCTGTGCAACTGCTTCGGCCGGTGGCATGGCCGGATTGTTTACCGACAGCTCCTTTGCTTTTTCAGCAGGAGAAGTAGTGACATGCTTTTCTTTATGTTTTTTTTCTTAGCCGGAACCGACTCAATGGTTGGTTCCTCAGTGAGTTTAGGTTTAGAGGACTCACCATTATCCATAGAAAGCGGTTCAGATTTTCCTTTTTAGAGGAAGAAGGGCTCAGTTCATCCACAATCTGATCCACAGGAACTGAAGGAGTGGACATTTTCTTTTTAAATCATTCAAATCTTTTCTCAACGGTTTTAGCAGGGAAGGTTTTGCAGATTTCACTATCTGCTTTAAAGTGTAAACCACCCAGACAAAATAAGCACAAACTGTGCTAGTCTGTTTTGAGTTCTTGGTTTACACCCGTGAGTGGTTGCTCATTTATGGGCTCCACGTCAGTTACCTACATGTTTTAGACAGGGCAACAGTGAGATACAGTAATACAGTAATACAGTAGTACATTTTAGACAGAGTTCCTATAGCGAACACCAAATTTAGGATCACAGATAGCAAGTAATTTGCCTGAGTCAAAGTTAGGGCCTCCTACTGGGTTGCATGAGAGGAGATGATAGTAGGAGGATAGTGGTAAGGGTGCAGTAGGGGTGGGTAGGGAGTTGGGGGGATTACACTGAATAGGTGGGGTAAGGCAAGGTTGTGAAAGGCTACGGTGGTGACCTGAAGTGCTAAGGATGGGTCACGTCAGACGAGTACGTTAGACGGAGATAAGAGTGCTAGGATGCCCTTGAGGCACAGGAGGAGGTTAGTGGAGGCTTCACAACTGCTGGTCAAGATAAGGTGCTGCTGTAGTTTGTATTTGAGAACACCAATAGTTGCAGCACCAGAAATGTCTGGTGGCAAGACACTAGTCCAGTGAGGAGCACGGTAACAGAAGAAAAATTACTCACCGTAGTAATGTTGTTTCTTCTAATGGAGTCTTGCTGTATTCTGACTATATGCAGTTAGCCCCAGCACTTTAACTGCTCCAGAGAAGAAAGGGTTAACTCTATGCCAGGGCATAGAATGTTGAGCTAGAGCTTGGTTTTCAAATCTCTGTCCCTGGTACCCTCAGTATAACCATCAGATTCTTCAAGCACTATGCTAACTAACAAACAATCTAGAAATTGTTTTCAAATTTGTGCCAAAGGGCAATAAACATATTTTTGTGGGTCCAAAAGACTCAAGTCGAGAACCCCCCAAAAGAATACAAGTAGGTAGTGAAACAACCAATAAATAAGTAAAATCATAAGAAAACCTCAAATAAAGGTAAGGTATCCCGAGTACACCTCTGGGGTGCAGCACTGCACCTGCCAGACCACATCCCAAAACACAAGGTTCCAGAAGGGGAGTCAGACTAAAGCAAGACTCCATTAGAAGAAACATTACCATGGTGAGTAATTTTTCTTCAAACTTGAAGTCTTGCTGTATTCTGACTATATGCAGACCACCAAGCAGTACCCCCTTGGAGAAGGGAGTTACAGAACCTATTTTGGGAACAAACTCTGCAGCACTACATGTGAATAAACCTAGCATCACTTTTTGACTAAATGTCAAGACAGTAATGCTTAGTAAATGTATGAACAGTTTTCCAGGTGGCTGCTTTACAGATTTCTACTAAAGGTATGTCTCCAGTCATCAATAAGTGTGTTGGCAATTTACTGCTGGTCCAAGGATAGTGCGCCATCAACCATGAGCATTGATGGGGCATTTTTGGGTTCTTTACCGCTTATGTCGTTGCGATTATCCCAGAACGACTTGCTGTTGTTCCAGGAGCTGGAGAGGGCTTCCTTGTAGAATGCACTTTTGGCATGTCGGATGGCTTTTGTGCTCTTATTTCAGGCTTGTTTGTACCTTTGGATGTCAGTGGTGGTACCGTGCGCTCTCGCGATACGCCAGAGGAGATCTCTGGCATTGAGCAGATTCCTGTAGGTCTGGGGTGATCCAGGGATTGCAATGCCCTTTTATTTTCCTTGTCTTTGCCGGGGAATGTTTGTCACAGATGGTGTTGAATGTCTTTATGAAGTGGTCAAGGGCTGTGTCTATGTCGTTGGCCTCACTGAGGTCAGTCCAGTCAGTGACCTTGAAGCTCCACTTTAGCAGTACAAAGTGACTTTTTAGTAGAACACGGTTTGTAATCTACCTGGGAGGTGGCTTGCAGTAGTTGTAGGACCAAGTACAGGTGACAGGGAATGGTCGCCATGTATCAGGAGAACAGCAGTATTGGTGATGTGGGCAGGTCAACTGGTGAGAACACAGTCCAGGAGGATGCTGGTCTCAGTTTTGTAGTTAACTCTGGTTGCTGTCTTGACCATTTGAGAGAAGTGGACCGTAGATAAGGCGCCCTTGATTGAGGCAGCAGAGGGTGAGAGCCAGCTGATATTGAAATCTCCCAGCATCACAATTTCTGTGTTTAGGCTCAGAGTGCCCACATGGTCCACCAGATATGCTTTAGCCTACACCTCTCCACACATCAGACAATTTTAAAACCAGTAGGCCCCTTCTTTTTCGGCCTACTGGATATTACCAACACCCTTTTTAATATATTGCGGTGAACTTAAATTCGGTTCCAGAACCGAAATTTATTTTTAAAATGGGTTGGTTACAGTCAGCCGACAACAGTGGAATCGGTTGGTTCCCAGTGGGGAAAAAATATAGTCGGACAGAAATTTTGTATGAAATCAACCTAAAAGAAAGAACGGGTTCCGAACTCAAGTAAAAAGCACTATAATGTAAAATTAAACAGAAGAAACTACCGGTTCCTCGACGGTTACACGGAACTGCTGAGGAACCACAAACTGAAGTAAAAATCAGACAAGACAAAAGCTAATTAAAACTCAAAAATAAGGGCAGCAATAAAGTTAGAAATAAACGTTCACTTTTCCCACGGAAACTATATCAAAAGTCAGTCAGCTGAGGAGCGATCTTCGGCATCTTACTTGGCAGATGAGAAATTAATCTGATATTCCACAATGCAGCAGTTGGTAAGGGCAGCAGTGAATGGTGGAATGAGCCAATGAGTTTTCCATCATTTGCATATGTTCCATTCCTCCGTGCAGTTCAACACAGGAGGCTGACTGCAACAGTTAATCATACGGAAAATTCCTGGGGTTACAATTCTATAATCCTGAACTTCCCTAGAACCCTACTGTTCCTCCAAGGTATTAACCCTCCCATCTCTGTTCTCCTCCCTGGTCTTGTCGCCGGCGATCACTATTCCTTCTATTGTATCCCATGCCTGCTTGAACTCTGACTGTATTTGCACCCATCACCTCGGCCTCAGACTGTTCCATGGGTACCAACACCCTTCCATAAAGTAACCTCACTTCCCTCCTGAACCTCCCCCTCCTGTTAATTTCCACTCATGACCTATGTGACTCGAGTTGGTGTTCAGGGAAAACAATTCTCTGCAGTTTACCTTGTTAATTCCTTTAACTAACTTTAACGTCTCTATCACATCTTCCTCTCCTTCTGGCTTCCAGTGAGTACATATTTCATGCCTTGAGGTGCTCTTCATAGGATCTGCCCTCTGGCCCTTTCTGGAGGTGAGGGCTCCAGAACTAGACACATGGTACTCCAGGTGAGGCCTCACCAGGTACCTGTATTGGGAAGTATGCTCTTTTCTTCTGCTATCAATACCTCTCCCGATACATCCCACCATCCTGTTAGCCTTGCTATAGGCCTTGTTGCACTGGCTCGCTTGTTTAAGGAGTTATTGATAACTTCTAGATCCCATTCCTCTCTAGTGCTAGTCTCACCCCACCCTTCCAGTTCTCTGTCTTGGGGTTCCTTTTCCCTAGGTGCATTAGCTTGCACTGTCATGGCGTTGAATTATAACTTCCAGACCTTGACCACCTAGTTTATGTAGGTCCTCTGCATATCCCTTATTCCTTGTCACCATCCACCTCCCAAGTTTTGTGTGATCAGGTAAAGAGACACAGCCTGCCCTGATTCCCTCCAATGTCACTAATGAACGTGTTGAAGAGGACTGAACCCAGGTATGATCCCTGTGGAACCACGCTCATAACCTCCCTTTCCTGTGATTTAACCCTATTGACCACCACCCTCTGCTGCCTCCTTTGTAGCCAACACCCACCCAGTTCACTACAGTTTTAGCCATACACAGTTCTTCCATCTTACATAGTAACAGTCTTAGATCCTGTCCTGGTAGACTTGTAGGAGGTTGGTGTATATTGGGAAAGAACAGCACAAATATACAACTAAAGAGATTCCAACTAATGATAGTAACATATTGGCTATTGAGATCTGCACCCGAATGGGTCAAATGAGTTGGTAATGCTCATGCTAGTGGAGGGGAGAAGGAGCCTAGCTGGTGGCTGTGGAGTAAGTAGATCTGAAATATTTTCTTAGCTGGTATTTCTGTGTTTGTAATTGTATTTGAGGGCTGATCTTAACTGCCATTTATTGTGATTTTACATTTAATTTGGGCAGGAGTAAGGGATTCCAGCAGACAAGTTGGTGATTGTGTGAGGTGTCACTGCCAGAGACTCCTTGGCTGATTGTGTTTGACACAGCTCTGTGATGTACTCCCACCCCACAACCCACCCACCCCAAGGCTCGCCTCTACATTTACTGGGCGAGTGCCATAAGGCTTGCAACATCCTAATCTTATTAGGTGACGCTGTGCGCTGGCTACTGCATCTTGGGTATTGCTTGTAACGCTTGCTCGGGCATATGCTGGCTACTGCTGGGTAAAGGGTAGACTGATTGAGTGTATACGGATTGAAGAGTACTTTTTTTGCCAAGCGGGGCCCATATTGCCTACACCTAACAGTGAGGATGGGATCGAATGATGCAAGAGTCAGTATCTTCAGGAGGGTGATTGGGTGTACTGCCCGGGGCGGCCATAATATTGAATTGGGCATGGAAGTTTGGGGATGCCCAGTGTGTTACCAGTTGGCAGGCCTCAGGCAGGAGGTCGAGGGGATCAGGAAGCAGTTGGAGAGAGGGGGATGGGTTGGAGAGGGAAGGGGGGCAGGAACCATATGATGATAGGCAAGGACAAAATGGCATACCCCAGGGTATAGGGGTGGAGTGAGAGGACTAGGACCACATGGTTGTTCGGGGAGAAGAGACATGAAAATGCCAGTATACAGACTTCACTCTGAAAGGAGGGGGTGGCCCAGAGAGAGCTAAGGAAGGAGGAGGGGGACAGGAGTGGGCAAGCTTGGAGCAGGCATCACACTTACAAATCACTTCACCCTGCTGTACCCGGATGAGGTGGAAGAGGCTAGCAGGCAGCGTGACTGGGAGGGATTGGTCAGGTCGGACGGGAAGCAGGGGATGGGGGGCCTGATCCAAAGGAGGAGGGCATGGGAACGTGGAGACCAAGGCACCTGAGAGGTGGGAGGGAGGCAGAAGCCCAGGCCTGAGGAGTTATAGGCAGAGGGGATGCACAGAACAGAGTCAGGGTGGACGAGGCCACCCAGGACAGGGCGTGAAACAGCAGGAAGGAAAAGCGGACAAGGAGGGGCGAAGAGGAGGGAGCACTTGGTGGCTGAAGCCCGTAGCCTGGAATTTGGTAGAAGAGGGGTGTGAGAAAACTAGGGCACAAGGGTCCATTACTGCAAAACCTGGAAGAGGGGAGAATAAAAGCAGGCCTGGGTGGAGAAGTCAATGGCAAAGACCAACCGGGGAAGAGTTAAGGGGGTCGACTAGTGATATTCAGGCTGTGAGGGGTGCGAGGAGCAAGCTGGGAGAGGGAGACAGAAGAGGAAGCCTGGAAGGACACAATCAAACTAGTGATGCTCAGGCTGTGGGAGGGGCAAGGAGCAAGCAGGGGGCCATAGTCAGGAGAAAAAGTCTGGAAGGGCACATACAGACCTGTGCCCCCCAAGTTGCAGGGGTGAAAGGAGAAAACTGGGGGACATAGACAGAAGAGGGAGCCTGGAAGGGCACGCAAAAATAGAGACACCCAGGCTGTGGTGGGCTGCAAGGAGCAAGCCAGGGGATGTAGACAGAAGGAGGAGTATGGAAGGGCACAAATGGGCTAGTAAATTGGGAGGTGAGGTGCTCCTGCTGGGTGACTCCATGATTAGAGGTATCCAGTGGGAGGGGTTGGGGAGGAAAAGGCAGCCCAGTCAAGGTTAAATATACCCAGGCTCATTCAGTACATAAGGCCAAATTCCAGCTATATTTCAATGGCAAGGGAATGAGGGATCCCCAGACTTTCTAGTTCACCTGGAAACAAACGATTTAGAAGGAACTAGAACTGGAGATACAGGCAAGATTCAGGGAATTGGCCAGGGTTTGGCTACCTATAGGATGCTCAATCTTCTTTCTGAGATACTGCCAGTACTAAGGGCAAGTGGAAAATAAGCAAAAACTTGGGGGGGTGGTAATCAGTAGCTCAGGAGTGGTGCAAGTCGGAAGGGTATGGATTGGATGAGGGACTGGGGGATGCATGGGAAGACAAGGGTTATATGCCAGGATAGGCTGCACCTCAACCTAGAGGGAGGTAGATCCTTAAACTAAAACTTTTTGGATTCATTGGTGATAGGTGGGGTTTAAACTTGTAAAGGGGAAAGATAGAAAGACCCGAAAGTCCCAGCGAGGAAGCTTGACGGTTCAGGACTAGATAATGCAAAGCAGGCAGCGGGTAGCAATAAAAGACCAGAGGGAACTGAGGGGTGGAAGAGAGACAGGGGATTGCGCTGGGCTGAGAAGACTGGAGAGGGGGTCAGGTGGAGGACTGTCCTGATCAATGCCAGGAGCATGGGCAATAAAATGCAGAGTTCCAGGCAATGTTGCTGAGGGTGCAGCAGACTTGGCAGCAATTACTGAGACTTGGGCCACCCAGAGGCATGATTGGGACATAAATTTAGAGGGATACACAATGTTTAGGAAGGATAAGCGGGAGTAGCATTGATGGTCAAAAATGACATAGTAGTTGGTGGAATCGAGGAGGCAGAAGGAGATGTGGAGGCAATTTGGGTAACCCTACAAATGGGGGGAAGGTAAAAGATTAAAAATAGGGGTGGTGTACAGACCCCACCGCAATGGAAGTGGAACTGGAGGATGATCTGGCTGAGAACATCAGGGGTCACTGTGGCCTCGGACAGGGCAAGGTGGTGATCATGGGCGACCTGAACATGCCGGGGGCAGACTGGGGCACTATGACATCCTCGGTGGCCAGGGAGCAGAAGGTGATGGATGTATTCCAGGATGCCTTCCTAGTCCAGCATGTGGGGGAGCCTACTAGGCAGGATCGGATCCTGGACACTGTCCTAGCAGATAGTGACCAGATAAGAGGCCTGGAGGTGAGCAGCCCATTGGCAGGCAGTGACCATGCCACGGTCTGGTTTCTTATGTTCCTAGGGGGAGAGAAAATCTGCACTAACACAGAAGTAATAGATTTCAGGGGGGAGGACTTTGAGGGCATGGGAAGGATTCTTAAAGGGTGCTTGGATGAGATAAGGCCAGACGTGGATGCTAGTAGCTTGTGGAAAACCATTATGAAGGGTGTCCAGGAGGCTTTGAGGGCCTGCACAAAGGTAAGGCGCAAGCAATGTAGGGCCAGTAAGCCATGTTGGTGGACCTGGGAGGTGCAGCAGACGGTGAGGGAGAAAACAGCTGCCTATGCGTGCTTAAAGCGCTCAAGAGGGGCTAGGGAGAGGGGAGAGTATGATTTCCTGGCTAAGAGGGTCACTAGGATGGTGAGGGTAGCTGTCAAGAAGGAGCTAACCTGGCCAGGGATATCCACTGTGGGGAGGCGGGTTCTATAGATACACAGGGAGAAAAAGAGGCACAGACCACAGGATTAGAACGGGGAGGATGCGCAGGAAGCTGGGGAACAAGCAGATGTGCTAATGAGTACTTTGCCTCCGTCTTTACCGGGGCAGGTGGGGGGTCCTTTCAACCCGATGGAAGGGTAGAGGAGCCCACTGAACCAGGAGGTCAGTTCGAGATTGAAGGACTGGATGAGACTAGGGCAGGGGATGGGTCGTATCTAGAAGCGGGGAGGTGAGGAAGGTGGGGATGGGAGGGCAAAATCACAGCATATAGGCCGAGAGAGGCCCTCCAGTCACTAAAGACTGAGAAGGAGCCGGGGCCAGATGGGCTGCATCCAAAAGTGCATAAGGAACTGGCGGATGTGCTGGCAGCTCCACTGGCCTCACTGTTCAACATCTCCCTGAAGACAGGGTGGATGCCTCAAGATTGGAAGGTGGCTCATGTGGTGCCTATCCACAAGGCGGGGGGGGGGGGTCCAGAGAGGAGATGGGGAATTATAGGCCCATTAGCCTTACGTCTGTGGTAGGCAAGGTTATGGATGGCATTATTAAGGAGAGGCTGGAGGGCAGCTGGAAAGTTTGGGGTACCTGGATGACAGGCAGTATGGTTCTGTTCCAGGGATGTCATGCCAGACTAACCTGGTGGAGTTTTATGACAGGGTGACAGGTGCCCTGGACCAACATAGGCAGGTGGACATCCTCCATCTGGATTTCAGTAAAGCGTTTGATTCAATACCCCACAACGGCCTCACTAACAAAGCTGGGGGAATGGGTGGGGGAAGTTGCTCAGGTGGGTGGAAACTGGCTTACGGGGTGAATACAGCGAGTGGTAGTCTCCTCCCCACAAGTCACACAGTGGGGTCCCTAGGGTTTGGTCCTGGGGTCACGCCTGTTCAATTCCTATGTCTCAGACATAGGGTAGGGTGTTAGGAGTAGATTGAGTCTCTTTGCAGATAACTCAAAACTGGGAGCACTGGCAGATGGGTAGGAGGGGAGAGAGGCCCTGCAGGGGGATCTGGATACCCTGGGGGGGGGGCAAGGAAGTGGGGGAAGTTCAATGCAGGGAAATGTAGGGTGCTGCATCTGGGGGTCATAAACCCGGGACATGCATACACCCTGGGGTGGACCACACTGCAAGTCACATCAGGCGAGAGGGACTTTGGGGATAGTGGTGGACAACAAAATGAATAACACAGAGAACTGTCGAAGAGCTGCAGCAAAAGCAAACAGGATACTGGGCTGCATAACCAGGGGGATTACCTTCAGGAGGACGGAGGTGATCCTCCCTCTGTATAGTGCCCTGCTTAGGCCGCATCTTGAATACTGTGTGCAGTTCTGGAGACCCCATCTTAAGAGGGACATAGTGCTGCTGGAGAGGATCCAAAGGAGGGCGACCAGGATGATTCAGGGCATGGAGGGTAGAACCTATGAGAAGAGACTGGATGAACTCAATCTGTACACATTGGAGGAGAGGAGGGACAGAGGGGACATGATAGAGACTTTCAAGTATGTAAAGAGGATAAATAAGGGCAGAGCCAGGGAAGTGTTCAGGCTTAAGAAGGGGGAGAGAACTACCAGGGGGCACGAGTGGAAGCTGGAAGGGGGGAGGAGTACAGGGGGGAGCGCAGGAGACACTTCTCTATAGAGAGGGTGGTGGAACCATGGAACGCACTTCCCAGGAGTCTGGTGGAAGAGACCACAGTGGTAGGATTAAAGAAGGGTTTGGACAGGTACAAGGGGAAGCCGAGGCCAGGGAGGGCCACCTCTGGGGCTGAGGGTGGGTGGAGGAGCGAGCTCCCAGTAGGGGGCTAGCTTCCGAGCAGACACGATAGACCATGGGGCCTATTCTGCTGACTTTTACTATGAATATATATTTACCCCCAAATGGAAAAAGTGAAACTGGATCTAAGACCATAGGAGTCCTGAAAACATTCTTGGAAGAAGAATTAACTGTGAACCCGAATAGAGGAATCATAGTGGGAGATCTTAATGCAAGAATGGGTCACTGTACCACACTGTGCAATGATGCTGTAGACGTGTTAGCAACTAGCACATGTAACCATTTGTTGTATGAATGAAATATGTTGGACAAAAAGTGCAATAGAAGGGGAAAATGTATAAGTGGTGTGATGCTTAACAGAGATTTCAAGTTTCTTAATGGCAAGACACACATATTTATACAAAAATGTAAATTCATCCATCGATTTAATCTGGTTGAGTCGGAGTATCATTGACAGTTATGTCGACCCAAGAACTGGTAACAGGGGAGAAAGTGATCACCTACCACTGGAGTTGGAAGTAGCTCTATTATACAAACTCAAAGACCCACAGCAAACTTACAATATAAATCATAACAACTTAGTTACATATAAAACAGGTATAGGATGGGATATAATAGACAGCACAGAATGTGGGGAAGTATTAAGCTATAGGGGTGTTGAAAATAAAATGGATGATTATATTGAATTGTCCAGAGGAAATGATCGTATAATAGCATTGGATATCTTACTGAGAGAGGTAACAGATATCATAAAGAAAGAAGTAAAAATCTATAATAGAAAGCAGGGTGCACCTTGGTATATCAATGCATGTTGGATAGCGAAAAGGAAGTTAAATAGCCAGGCAAAAAACAACAATGATCCAACAAAGGAAAATAAAATCAAATTACAAGAAGCCAGGAAGTTATATGCTAGAATCTCGACAAAATGTAAACAACAATACAGAGAAAAGGCCTAGTGTGAGTTAGAAAAAGCAATTTATACCAAGAACAGTAGAATATTTTAGCAAATTGTTAGTAAGGGCTCAAACTATCAAAATAATACTGAAAACGGTATAGAACCCTCTTAATGGGTTACACATTTCAAAAGTATATTCTTTGAGGAAAGATCTATTATACCCTGTAACACAAATAATTTAGAATGGGTAAACTTCGAAGATCAAACAGACTATGCCAAGACTGAAACAGCTGCTATGGCTTTTACAAGACATAAGGCCCCAGGACCCGATGTGGTCCCAATAGATGCTGTTACATATACCTGGGATAAGTGGGGCTTAATTTAAAAAAATATATATATTTAATTACATCAATGAAACAGGATACATTCCGGACTCCTGGAGAAAGGCAACAACTGCCCCCTTATTTAAAAAATGAGATAGATCAGATCCTTTATGTTATAGACCAATAAGTTTAATTGACAACACAAACATGTTTTACATGAGTATTAAACAATAGAATTGTACTGTGGGTGCAAAAAAAAACAGCTGATGGATGGAGCTCAGGCCAGATTTTTACAACACTCCACCATAGATCAATGTTTCACCCTGGTCCATTAAATATATAAATACACAAAGACTAAATAACAGAAATTTTTCTGCGTATTTGTGGATCTAAAAATCAGCCTTCGATAGTATCAACAGACACCTGTTATGGCAAGTATTGGAGTATTAGAATGGATAAGGCCATGCTTGGTCATTTGATTATGTTGTATAACAACAATACATCAAAGATTAGTTACAACAATCCAGGCGATATGACTGAGGACATCCAAAATAAGAGGTGTAAGGCAAGGCTGCGTACTGTCACCAATGCTATTTAATCTATTTATCAATTGGATTCTTGTTCATATGTATAAGGAAGAATAGCATATGCCAAAAATTGGGGGGGGGAGTGACACTCTACTTGGCTTTTGCTGATGACATCATATTGATGTCTACCAGTATGTTAGGAATCAAAAGATTAATATCTGGATTCCAAAGTAAATGTAAAGAAGCCAACCTAAAAATAAACTAATGACAAAACAAAATTGTTACTCTTTGGCCAGAATAACAGCAAAAAGAAAATACATATGAAGGTACATAAGGAAATAGAACAGGTATCAGAATTTAAGTATCTGGGTATAACAGTGAGTAGCAATCTAACATGGAAGGCCTATATTAGCGACATCGAAATCAAAAAACTCCATTCCAGCCATAACTGGCTTTGCTTACAAACATGGAGGGAGTTCAATAGAAAGCTGCATCTGAATAATTAATGCAAAAATCAGGGCCCATATACTATATGGGTGTGAAATTAGGGAATCGGGCGGTACAAATAATATAGAAAAATGTGTTAAAATGTATTAACTCCTTCTATAAAAGTATAATGGGTTTACCCCAAGGGGTGCCGGCAGCATTAGTGCGAACAGAATTGGGACAAATATCACTAAAAAGTTTAATAGAACAAAGAGTGGTCACATACTGGATTAAAGTGTACACAACAGGATCTGAAAGACTGCCCCGAATGTGTCTGGATGAAGCTTTAGACTACCAGAGTCTTAACATAATCTTGCCTATAATAAAAACAGCTGAAAATATAATAAAACCTTATGGCCTATTCCATTGCATAACGGATGTCCTAATTAAACCTTTTGAGGAGATTCAATATTATATCAAAAATAGGATTGAAGATATAGCACAACAAAGGGATTTAAAACTTTGCACTAAATATAAAATAAGTAAGTGGCTAGCTCAAAATAAAAGGGTGTTTGGGTTGCAGAAATACTTACAGTTAATGAATCATCCAAAAAGAAGGTGAATACTATAAAAATATCACTATAAATATTATAAGAGTGAACGTATGGAAAATATAGTTAAGGGCAAAAAAGGCTCCAGTGGTAGGTGTCACTGTTACCTTGGAGAAGACAATATAAATCATTTACTGCTTGCATGCCCCTTCTATAAAGGTCACTAGGAGGAAGATATTGGGAGAAATACTGAGACAATTATAAATGCCCAAGGATGAAATAGTGAAATTTTTACTGAATTCACATTCTGTACAAACATTTGAGAAAGTGATATTTTTAAAAGTGGTGGAAACACAAAAATTGCACGAGAACTTAAAAGTTTTAATAAGAGTGTATGAAGTATGCTTACCAAAAATTTGCAAGACATGAATAGTGTATTTGCTATGGTTTTATTATGCAACCATGATATTTATTCACGTTTTTATCTTTTGTAATGACATAATTTGTCAATAATAAAAATGTACCTATCTACCTAACATAGTAGCTGATGGCAGATAAGGAATGCTAGGCCCACCTAGTCTGCCCACATTCCCTGCCTGCATCAGTGGCCGCTGACCCTACTTGGTCACTGGCTTTCGACACTCTTTCCCACATCTAGGCTTCCCTTATGTCTCTCCCATGCAAGTTTGAATTCCCCCACTGTGTAAGCACCCACCACGTCCTTGGGTAGGCTATTCCAAGCATTCACCACCCTTTCTGTGAAGAAAAACGTCCTCACATTCCCCTTATCCTGCCCCCCTCCAATCTCATATTGTACCCCCTCATCCTTGTACAGCTCTTGTACTGAAAGATGTCACCCACCTGCACTTTGTTTAAGCCCTTAAGATACTTGAAGGTTTCAATCATATCTACCCGTTCCCTCCTCTCTTCCAGTACATACATATTGAGGTCTTTTAATCTGTCCTCATATGTTTTCTGATGCAAGCCCTGCATCATCTTGGTCGCCTTTCTCTGGACTGCTTTCACCCTATCTGTGTCCTTGCGAAGATGCAGTCCCCAGAACCGTACACCATATTCCAGATGAGGCCTCATCAGCGTTTTGCACAATGGCATCACCACCTCCCTTCTTCAGCTAGTGATATCCCTTCCTATGCACCCTAACATCCCACTGGCCCTTCCCACAGCCTTGCTACGCTGTCTGGTCACCTTTAGGTCATCTGAGATGATTATCCCCGAATCCCTTTCTTCCCTGGTAACTGTCAGCAACCCCCCCCCCCAATCCTGTAACTCTCTGCAGGGTTTCTTCACCCCAGGGGTATGATTTTGCACTTTCTTTGCATTTAATTTTAATTGCCACACTTTAGATCATTTTTCCAGCTTTCCCAGATCCCCTCATTCTTTCAACCCCCTCTGGATTGTCTGCTTACTCTGTTGCAGATCTTGGCGTCATCTGCAATTAAGCAAACCTTCCCCTCCAGCTCTTCAGCAATGTCACTGAAAAAGACATTAAAAAGGAATGGCCCTAGGACTGATCCCTGAGGCACCCCCACTAGTCACCCTCCTTTCCTTGGATTTGATCCCCATTTACTACCACCCTCTGCTTCCTGTCCCTCAACCAGTTTCTAAACCAGTTTTCCACTTTGTGGCCCAACCCAGGCTACCGAACTTGTTAACCACTCTTCCGTGTGGTACGGTGTCGAAGGCTTTGCTGAAATCAAGGCAGGCGATATCCACCGCTCCTCCCTGATCCACCTCCTTCTTCACCCAGTCAAAAAAAAATTTATCAGATTTGTTTGACAAGACCTTGCTGCCATGAATCCATGCTGCCTTGGATCCTGTGTTCCCATGGTTTCCAAGTGTTCCACAATCCTTTCCTTAAGCTGTGCTTCCATAATCTTGCCTACTACTGAGGCGAGGCTGATCGGCCCATAGCTTCCTGCCCCCTCCCTGCTTCCACTCTTGTGAAGAGGCACTACATGTGCCCCCTTCCAGTCCTCTGGAACTACCCCTGTATTGAGTGACTCACTAAACAGGGCTGCCAGCGGTGCTGCTAGCACCATCTTTAATTCCTTTACTATCCTGGGGTGTATATCATCTGGTCCCATTGCTTTGTCCACCTTCAGTTTTTTTGAGTTCCTCCAGGACTCTTCTGGAAAAGGATTGGTGTTTAACTCTTCCCCCCACTGCTTCCGATGCCTAGTTGTGGCCCCTGTCCTTCCCCATCTACTGTGAATACCGAACAAAAGTATTCATTTAGTACTGATGCTTTTTCTAGGTCATCCTACACACACAGGCACAGAAACACCCCTTCCTCCCCTTTAAGCCTTACAATCCCTCCCCTGGCCTTCCTTCTATCACCAATGCAGCTAAAGGATGTCTTGTCCCCACTCTTTATCGTCTGTTCTAGTCTCTCCTCTGTTTGCGCCTTTGTGCTTAACTGCTTTCCCTGCCTCCCTCGGTCTCTCTAGGTGTATCACCCTATCCTCATCCTTCTGAGTCTCCTTTTATTTTCTGAAAGCCCCCTTTTTGTCCCTCACTTTCTCTGCCACATCCTTTGTGAACTATAGTGGTTTGTTCCTTCTTTTTCCCCCTTGTTACTCAGCCTAATGCACTGATTTGTCACCTCCAATATGGCTTCTTTTAGGTGTGCCCATTGCTCCACAATCTCTCCCCCTGGCTCTCTTCTCACCAGGTTTTCTTTGATCCCTCTCCCCATCTTTTTGAGCAACATTTCTGTGTGGTAGCAAATCAAAAGCCTTGCTGAAGTCAAAGTACAGCAGATCACAAGGATACAGCTGGGTCACACTGGACTTGGATACATGCGAGATGGTCCTCGACCCAAGGATACATCTCTGCTGCCACTGCTGAATTTCTGTGTGAAGGGTGAAATTTACAACCAAGTGCACTGGTGAATGGACACTGCCATGGCCACTGGTTGAGTCCAGGGCAACCAGCAAATGGTGTTTCATCAACACTGGCCCAAAATCCCAGATCTGAGATCTTCTGATTCTCTTCAGGGAGGTCAATGAGGTCAGACAGCCTCTCAAAAGAGCTCACGGCTGTAACGAACTATCAAAGACCCATAGTTAGTCTGGTGGATGCCCAGGGGCACAGCTGTATAAATCTTGCAGCCATGATGGTCCTGCTTCTTGGACTCTTGACCAGCAGCTTGTCTGACTCACATACACCCAAACCTTCCAGAGAACTAGGTCTGCCACTAGCTCCTCCGGCAACAGATGTTTCAAAAAGCCAGACAATCCGCCCAGGAGGATAAGTATACTTGCAGTCCATATGGCACTGCTGGCCTGGCAGCTGTGACAGGAGGTTGGATGTTGCCAGATGCTGAGAGACTGGCCCAGAAAGGCAGGAGTAACTGGGTATGCTACCCAAGGTGTGAAGTCTCTTTAAGAATGTCCAACAGTGGAGTGGCCATAGCAACGGAGATGTATTCCATGAGGGTAGCCCAGGGAGACTTGTCCACCAAAAGGAAGCCTGATGTCAGCTGACTACCATCTAGACAATGTGGAGTCGGTATACTTGATGCAACCAAATCAAGTCCAGACTGAGAAGCGTCAACCACCAACAAGGAGTAACACGACCCTTTCCTTCAGGGTAATCACCACCACCAGACAATGAAGTTCGAACTTTGGCCTAAAGCACTTGATTGGAGCACCCTCCACCAGCTTTGATGGTGGGGGATCCACCTGTGTCAGTAGCCATGGCACAACCAGCAAAGCTGGGGGTGAGACCACGAGATGCATTATTGGAGTCAGCACCACGAGAGGCATTCATGGCCGGGATGGGCCCATCGAGCTCACCAGCTGACATCGGCCTTATGCGAGTGCTCAGTAAGGCCAGTGCTGCCAGGCAGCCCTCTCCCATCCATGAAGGGGACGACATCAGTCAACCACCACCAGTGATGTGGACAACGGAATCAAGATCTTAACTGCAATTATGAACACTGACTCAAGGAATGACATGGCCCAGGAGCCTTTGGGTTCGAGTGCCATGTTGGAGAGACCAAGGGAACCAGCCAAGCAGGAAACTGCAGCAGGGTCGGGACAACCTGCGCCTGCTGAACCGATGAGGGTGAGAGACTGGGAGCTCAGACAGACACACCCTGCTGGGATTTGCTGTGGCTAGCACTAAAATCTGAGAGAGTGAGGAACCATCTCCCTCAACAGATTTATTCTTGACATGTTTGACCACGACTGACCAACTTTTACATATTCGGCTGTGCAGACCGGAGATCCATGAACAGACTAATGGGCTTTATGGGTGGTTTAACCTCCTTAGAGGGCAACAGACAATGAGGGTCCTCTGGCTGGGGAAAGCATGAATGGTTCCTCCCGCAAGAGCGATCCCAAGACTGGTGTCGACTCTTCTTCTTCTGCCTTCAGCATCGATAAGCAACTCACCTTCCAATGTGTGAAGAGGAAGAAGAAAATTATGCAAATGTCCATCTTCGGGAGGAGTAAGAAGATCCAATGTGTACTCTTCCTACACCTTAAGCAGGTCGACGACTGAACATCCTCACTGGCCTTCTTCATTTCATGGCCTGTGACTGTACATCTTTTGGTTTGTCCTGAAGCACCTGTAGACAGCTTGCTTTAAGAGACTGCGAGTGCACGGCCTTGCGCTACGTATACTGCACCACATGGAGGGTAATGTCCAATCAGTACATGCAGGCAGCATGTCTGGTCGTGGACACCAGGTATCAACAAAACAAGCACCTCTTGAACCCTCGATTCTTCTGTTCCATGGCAAAAATAGCTGACAGTGAGGTTACAGGAATGAGTCAAAAACTGAAGCAAAACTGAAAAGCCTGAAAGTGCAGCAGAATTCCAATTCACTAGCAAGAGCTGTGAAGAAGATCCATTTATTCCAGCGAAAGACAAGATCCAGTGCAGGCAGAGCTGGAGGACCACGTTTGAGTGGTAGGAGTCGTCAAGTTTAAAGACTGTTTTGGTGACTGAGCATGCTCAATAGAAGACTGGCCAAGTGTGGACAGTGAACTCAATCTTGGTCATTGGAATTAAAAAGCCCACAAACCTAAGCTTAAATTCTCCCTAAAATCTGAATTCCAGTACATTCCACTTTTTGCTGTTGAAGACATTTTCATTAAAACATGATCATTTTTGCCTCCCACTGCACAGCAGCAGCACAATATGCTACCATGTAATGGATGAAACCAGTTTGGGAGTGGACTCAAGATGCTAGAGATCAGGCAGCCAGCTGGAAACAGCACTGCCCAGAGTGGATTCATCACATTATCAACAGCGTAATGCAGAGGTGGACCAGGGAGCTTGCTCCTCTGTTGGGGATTCTGCTGTTTGCACCACAGCCAAAGGGCACACTGATGATAACTATGTCTCCTGTCAAATGGACAGCGCCGGTAGTGATTGGGCCTTTCAGATGATGCTTTGGTATCGAGAGGGCTCCCTGATGGCCCTATGGGGGGAGGTGGCAAGCTGTGAGGGACCACAGGTGGTACCAGAGGCAGCACGCCTGGCCAAGAGAGGAAACATTTAATTACTATATGTGGGGGGGGGGATCCTTTCTTCTTGCACATCTGGGTGAGCACTAGTGTCTACGAAGCCTTAGCCACTGTGTCTTAAAATGCATCCAATTTGTTTGCCACATGTGAACTACATAAGTTACTATGCAATTTATTTACTGAAATGTTTCACCAGGAAGGTTACACTGAGCAACAATGCTCGTCTCACGGTACGTCCTGGGGGAAGGGGAGGAACAATAAGTAGTACAACAGGATACCTACATCTTAGCAGCATTTAGACAGACTGTACAGTTATCAACCAACAATAGTTAATAACATTTCTAGAACAGGATACATGTGTGAGTGGCTGACAGTGGGTATAGTGAAAAGGTACTCGGGGGGGGGGTGGAACAGTAGGGGGATAGTTAAGTGCTAAGTTGCAGAAGTGCTAGTATTGCAAGAGGGGTTTGGGATAGAGGGCAGATATTTGGCCCCATTGGAGGAAGGAGGGGGTACAGATCAGCAGCTAGTCAGGGTTCCGTGGGGCTAGACGCAGTTGCAATTCATCAGTAGGTAGTTTGCTAGGGATGGAGAGAGAGAGAGAGAGAGAGAGAGAGAGAGAAAGAAGGCTGATGAGGAGTTGCGGATTTGGGATGGTAGTTGGTTCCAGAGCTTAGGTAGGCGATGGGAGAATGCCATTTGGCCGGATGTAGCATTTCTGTAGGGTATATTCAGTGAGCTAGAGTAATCAGATCGGAGGGTGTATTTGGTGGGGTGAGGGGCAGATAAGGGGGGAGTGAGTTTAGCCAGAATTTAGAGGTAAACTTTGTCGTGTGCAATGTTCTCCTGTCAATAAGTGAGGGAAAATTTAGAGAGCGGTAAAGAGTGCAGTGATGTGTCAGAGTATGGGAATCCAGGGCAAACCGGCAGAAGGAGTTAAACAGAGGTTCATGCCTGGATAAGGAGGACTGAGGGGCAGCTCCGTATACAACATCACAATAGTCGAAAGTTGGCGGTATCATTTTTTGTACCAGTTCGCGCCTAGCCGGACGTGGGATGCTACCTCTGTTATGATAGAGGGCCCCCTAGCTTAGGCCAGAGTTTCTTCAGAATGGCATCAACGTGGATGGAGAAGTTTAGGTTCCTATCCAGCCAAACTCTGCAGTAGCGGAAGGAAGAGGTGTCTTCTAATACAGTCCCATCAATGGTGTAAAATGTTGGTAAGGAGGGGAGTCTTGCCAACCTCTGCCTAGTACCGAAAGTCATGGAGACCATTTTTTTTGAGTTTAGGAAGAGGTGGTGCTCACTTAGCCAGCGTTGTACATTTTCAAAATCCAGCTGGAGCCTGGCAGTGACATCAGTGACCGAATTGCCAGTTGTGAACAGGACAGTGTCGTCTACATACATGTGTATGTTAGACGATAAACAAAACTGAGGGAGGTCGTTGAGGAAGACTGAAAAAAGGAGAGGCCCAAGTACCGATCCCTGGAGGACCCCCGTGGTAATGGGGAGGGGAGAGGAGATAGCATCAGCAATGTGGACAGATTGTGTTCTGCCTGACAGATGGGACTTCAACCATTCAATGGTATTGGGGGAAAGACCAGCGGTGCTGAGGCAGGACAGGAGTAAAGGGTGGAAGACCGTGTCGAAGGCCTTGGCCAGGTCAATAAAAATAGCTGAGATTATGAGGCCTTTATCCATGCTCGTGGTGATAGTGTCAGTCAGCTGTAGCAGCGAGGTAGCAGTGAAGTGGTGTTTTCTAAAGCCAGCTTGGAATGGAGTAAGAAAGGAGAAGTCAGTAATGTAGGAGGAGAGTTGTTAGAGTACTATGTGCTCCTGTAGCTTAGTCAGGGTAGGAAGGAGAGAGATAGGGCAGTAGTTAGTAGGGGAGGAGAGTTCACCTCTTTTAGGGAGTGGTAGGACTGTAGCGTGTTTCCAGGCTGTAGGGACAGTGGAAGAGACAAAGAAGAGGCTTAGCAAGATGGATATAGGATAGGCAATGGCAGGCGCAGACAGAGAGAGGAGCTTAGGGTCCAGGCCATCTGGGGAGGAGCCTTTAGCAGGGTTGATAGACTGGAGGGCTTGTAAGGCAGCAGCAGGAGATGTGTGGATGAAGAAGAAGGGGGTAGAAGGAGAGGGAGCTGGAGGAGTAGAGGAAGGGGAAAAAGGGAGTGGAGGTGGGCCTGTGGAGGAGTGCATGTGCATCAGGGGGGCAGTTTGAAGCATTGCAGCGCAGGACGTGAAATGGGAGTTAAAGCAGTCAGCAACAGCCATAGGATCCGAGATGTCAGAGATTTAGTCTAAGGGTAGGAGTAGGGGGCTTGGTGGAAGGGGAAAAAGAGGGTCTGGACAACTTTCCAGAATTTGGAAGGTTTGTTTGTGTTGACGTGGAAGTTAGCCTGGCAGTGTTCAGTTTTGGCCAGTCTGATAGCTTTGCTACACTTATTTCGAAGCTCCTTGTATCACTGGAGGTCCTTGGGGCAGTTGGTTATCATATGTTTACGCCAAGCAGTGTCCCGGGCTCTTTGACAGGACAGGAGCTCAGGGGTTACCCAAGGCAGGTGGTTGCCCCGGACTCCGATTTTACGCAGCGGTGTGTGTTGGTTCCAAACATGAAGGAACTTATCGCAGAACAGTTGTAGTGCAGAGTCAATTGAGGTGCAGGTGGCAAGTGGGGACCAGTCAGTGTTGGTGAGGTCACGATGAAGAGGTAGAGTGTCAAGGGAGGAGTAGGTCCGGGTTAGGAGGATTTTGTGGGGTATTTTTTGCCTATGTATTTTGCACACCATATATATGGGATGATGGTCACTTAATGCATCAGGTAGGAGGCGGGTGGGGGTGCGACATGAGGACTAGGTCCAGTAGGAAATGGTTATTAGTTTTGTAGTTCATGCGAGCAGGTTCCTGTATTAGTTGTGTCAAGTTTAGCGACTATATCAGAGCGAGTTTTGGCTAGTGTGTTAGAGAGACAATTGATGTTAGGGTCACCCAGTATGTACAAGCTCACCAGCGTGGGTAAGGGCCGTTAGTTTCTTGATCAGATCAGTGACTTGGGAAGGGGGTTGGACTGGGCAACAGTATACTCCTGTGATAAATAGAGGGCAGCAATAGGGAAGCTTCAGGTTGAGGAAGATAGCTTTGTGAGAGGAAGGTGAGGTAACTTTCAACACAATTGCAGTAATGTGTGCTGTAGGGAGGTGGAGACATAGATCGCCACTTTGCCACCTCTTTCTTGTCTGTCCATACAAGTTATGGTAAATCCAGGAATAACGAATTCTTGGTCCATGATATGACCTGAGAGCCAAATTTCCGAGACGATGATGACGTCAGTTTTATATTCGAGGACCATGACCTGCAGTATGGGTAGTTTGCTGGCAATGCTGTGGGCATTTAGGTGGATAATTTTAGGCCATTTGGGAGGGCTAGGGAGTGGGGGGGTGCGTGCAGCGGGGTAGGGGAGTTCGTTGAAGGGGGACCAGGGTTGGGGTGGACATCACCAGCAAGCAAGAGGAGGAGCAGGAAAGCGAGGAATCTAGCTTTGCGGTATTTATAGGTTGCTGAGTAGCACCGAGCATGGCATCCATGTAGTTGTACACTACAGGGAGCAGTTGAAGATATATTGAGGAGCGTAATTAGTAGGTCAGGCAGGCAAGTAAGAGAGGCACAAGGTAGTGAGGGGTAGTGTGAGTAATTGGTGTGGCACAGTGTCAGGGTGCATGGCCGCGTTCCAATGTAGTTTACTGTGACGGCTTCAGGGAGAGTAGTTGGATATTGGGTCGGAGAAGCAGGCGTAACGGTCATCCCTAGGATGGCGCTAATCAATAACGCCAAGATTAGGTGACGTGGGTAAGGCAAGCACATGTTAAGGTGCGGCATAGTGGCAGGAAATAGTTTATGGTGCCTGTGAAAGTAATGCAGAGATAGCTGTAGGTAAGCAAAAGGTTTTCGCGTCCCCTCAGTGGCAAGAGAATATAAGGAACCAATGGTAAAGCTGATTTCAGGTCATCTGACTTGCTGCAGCTATAAATATAATAGTCAGATAGAGCGGGTGGTGGGGAGCCAGCGCACACGTCGGGCAGCAGCAGTACCTCTTCAGGCTTTGTGGCCATTCTTATCGGTCTCGGGTGGCGGCTCCAGGGTACCGTCCGTCCGGGGGCCAGGTCCTGAGATCCGGCAGAGCTGTGTGCCCTGGTCAGAGGCAGAGATCAGCTGCAGAGAGAGAGAGAGACACACAGGGAAATTTAAGAGCAGGCCGGGGCCTGTGGGGCAGACAGTCACAGCAGGAGAATTTGCAAGACAAAGGGGTAGAGGCGCCAAAGGGCATTGAGACAGACAGATACTCAGGAAAGGACTGTAATCACTCTTAGTAAATCGGCTCTAAATGCAACAGTTTAAACAATTTTCTGCTTTTCAGTAGTAATTACAGGTCTTTTAGACTTCGATTAAAGTTCAAAAAAATGCAGTTTGAACAGCGACAGGCGGCAAACAGACAGAGAGCAGAAAGTGACCAATCGGAGCGTAGCCGGAGGAAGTGCTTGCTTTCCGATTGGTTCAGCAGCAGCAGTACCTCTTCAGGCTTTGTGGCTGGGCTTGCGGTCTCAGGCAGCGGCTCCAGGGATGCCGTCCGTCCGGGGGCCGGGTCCTGAGATCTGGCAGAGCTGTGTGCTCTGGTCAGGGGCTGAGATCATCTCTTTAGGCTTTGTGGCCTGGCTTGCAGTCTTGGGCAGCTCCAGGGATGCTGTCTGTCCAGGGGGCGGGTCCTGAGATCCGGCAGAGCTGTGCGCCCTGGTCAGGGGCACAGATCAGCTCTTCAGGCTTTGTGGCCGGGCTTGTGGTCTCGGGCAGTGGCTCCAGGGATGCTGTCCATCTGGGGGCCGAGTCCTGAGATCTGGCAGGGCTGTGCGCCCTGGTCTGGGGCAGAGATGCCTCTTTCCAGTCATGGAGGAACCCGTCAAACATCCCAGGGGCTTCCACAGATTGATATTTGAGGCAGATTTATGGATGTCATGTTTACAAGGGGCAGTGAGAGAACTTACATCCCCAAATGGCTCTGGCGGGACAAATTAGCTTGTCGCCTGGTCACTATCAAAATCTAGTAGCCAAACCAAATCTTTTAGTGGCCATCATTTTTAAGATTCAATTCAGTATTACTCTTACTGTGGGGAAAAAATAACTTTATGGACAAGTGGCCAGTTGTCCACTGCCTTCCAGAATCTAACAGCCAAACCATTTTTTAGTGGTCATTAGTTACCTGGCTACCTGATTTTTCCAACCCTTTTGCCCACAACGTCATGGAGGACAAAAACACCACTCTGCTCTGCTGCATGGCACTCACTGGACAAACCTGCTGACAGACATGACTGAGCCAGCCTGCTGTGGTGCATCTGGGAGAACTTGCTGACTGACGTGACAGAGCCAACCACACTCAATCAAAATGCCTTAACCACAGTAGTGAAAGGAAGCATACAAGTGATAGCCACAATGAGTTTACAGTCACCACTGGCGATGGCGAAACCCTTAGCTTGCTCCCAGGACTTCATCTATTGCAGTTACTTATTACTTGGTTACTTATACCTGCCCTAAAGTCGTAATCTTCTTATTTATGTAATCAATCTGTTGCCATGAAAATGATTCTTATGCAATAGGAAGAGGGTTGTGGCTTCTGGACAAATATAAGCAACAGGCACAAATAAAGACTATGGGGAAAGAGCTTCCTTTTATGCAAATATTTTTAGTAACAAGGAATGAAATGTCTTGACATTTCACATTTTCAGGGGCATGACATTTGTGTCCTACTAATGTCATTGGTCATGTTTTGCAACTAAAAAAAAAAATCACTGTAAATGTTACTTCATCCAATACAAGCCAGAAGGGCTAGTTAAGTAATAAATTTATTAGCCAGATAAAACATCTACCAGCATTTGACCGATGCTATTTTCATAGCCAGATTCCTTGCTATTCCCCCCAGTGCTACTGTCAAACAAAATATATATTTTAGTCAACTTCCATTCCATGCACTATTTTTATTATTTTTTTAAATCTTTGTCCTACTCTTGCTTCCAAGGACCTCAACACACATCGCTGAATCGCAGGCTCTGTCTCAGAGCTGCAGACACATTAGCTCCCTGCTGGCAAAGCCTGCCTATACCTTGAATTTTTAACAGCGTTATCCAAGTCACTGCAAAAGTAAAATTAATATGCAGCATCAGCATGTCTGCCATTTTGTTCAGACTATATACCAGAACAATTCTGGCATGTTCCTATACAACTTTATATTAATCATGGCATCCAGGGGGGAAGGGAGGTGGAGTCTAGGTGGGGATAGAGGGGATTTCCCCACACACTGCTACTAGATATGCTAGTGACAAAGCAGAAGAGTCCTGAGGAAATAATGGTTTTAGAACTGATAAAAGCATAAACCAGTTGACTAAATACATTATCTGAGCACCTGTTTTTCAAAACTAGCATTTTCAGTAAACCCACCTTGGAATAATACATAAAAGAAAAACTCTGTTCATAGGCTACATTTTTACTGTGCACCAAGTATGATACTGTTCTGGCTTTCTGTGAGGTAGCGCAGGTGCTGCAAACTGGCTCAGTCATGTTACGACAGAACACAATTCTTCCCACTCAGTTTGGCTTACAGGCAGACATAAAAAGGAACTCCTCTACAGCCAACGTTGCCCTGTTTTAAATAAAGCTCTCTTGTGGCTTAAAAAAAGTGTGGTTTAAAACATGAAATGTTGGCTGTAGTGGAGTTGCACTGCTGGGTGAAATATTCACCACTGAAAGTTATTTATTTAGCCTTCAGCTTATCTTCCATTCTTTTTGCGTCTACCTGTGAGCCGAATCGAGTGGGAAGAATTATTTTACTGTTCTTCTCTGGAATAATCTTCTGCAATTTAGGCGACAAAAATCACAAATAGGGCTGTACTTTTATCATGGAAAATTTTGGAGAAAATAATGTGTCATGGTCAAAATGACAAAATAAAACGGAAATCACAGTAAAAGTCATGATTCTACTGTGTGTCTTTACCTCTCTTTCTGATGCATTTTTCTTTTTATACTAGAATCTCAGCAAAGACAAATGTTTAAGAGGGAATTAATTGGGCTGGTCAGACAGTAGATGGCAGTGCATTATACTGCCATCTGGGAGATTGGCATTTGTGTGAAGGCTCCAAAATCACACACGGGGGATGACTGGGGACCAGGTGTACTGTGATGGTTAGGCACAAACTTATGGGTCTGCAGTTTGCAAACATCAAAAACTAAGGTGTTTTCATGAAAAATGCTAAAAATCATGGCACTGTTGTCTTGGGGCAGTGATCATTTTTAACTGGGGGATTACGACAAATGTCAGAATTTTCAATTTGGACTCACCGTTTCTCCCCCTTGGGGGCAATTTAGCCAACTATTCTAATGGTTATCCACTGCTGCTTGAAAAATAAGGGCTTGGTTCAACGTTATGACCCATTCTTTCTTCCATTTAACCACTACTTTTTATGCTCACCGAGTCAGGGTCCCACAAGCAAATATCATGATAAATGCCAAAATTCATGAATAATGGATAAAATCCTGGAATCTGTGACTTCCATGACAAATATACAGACCTAGTCCTGCAGTATAATGGTTATATAGACTTACCATGGATTTCTTTGTGTTCTTGTAATAGGGGTTCCAACCGATGCTCATAACCATCTTGTGTATTTCTCCATTACCAACACATGCCCAGCCACAGTATATGCCAGTAGGGATATCAGCCGGAAGGTTCTCCACCACGCTATCTGGAAAGTTAGCTGTAAAACAGAAAAATGCCAAAAGCTGGGTTGATAACCACAGTACCTCCTTTTTATACAATATTTCTTTCAGCAATGACACAGTTTCTTTACTACACGTTATATTCCTCTGAACAATGGTGAAAACGGTAAAACCAAAAAAATGCTGCTACTTCAAAAAAATTAGTTATGGATCCACAAGTTCTGTATTACTCAGACCATGACCCTGGGTACTCCATCTCAGTGTTGGCCACAGCCAGTGATTTACGTTCAAAGGGCCAGAAATCCAAACATGTACGTGGTGGTAGCAGGAGGAGGATAATGCATGTAGCCTGGTAGAAAGAGATTCTTGCTATATATTAAAGGCATGTCTCACATTGAAAAATCCACTGTCTTCGACCTGAAACTACTGGGTTGCAAAAAGGTTTTATATGAACACATGAATCTGCCAGCAGAAACAGGCCACGTGGTCTATCAAGTCTGCTTGAATGTGCAGCCAGCACCCTTACTTTGCAGCTGCCCCACCCCCTTCACATTTAATCCCCATCCTCACCCTGTCCCATCCCCTTTTGAACTACCCACTGTCTTACATGATACACCTCCTCTGGCAGAGTGTTCCATGTCGCCACAACCCTCTCCGTGAAAAAATGTCTCCTCATTTCCCTTATATATCTTCCACCCTCCAATCTAAGATCATTGCCTCTCATGTTTCTCCTCCGCCTTAGCTTAAATAACCCCTCAGTACCTGTGTTATCGCCTTTAAGTACTTAAAGGTCTCAATCATATCCCCGCCCCCCAGATCCTTCCTTTCCTCCAGTGTGTACATATTCAACTCACCCAGCCTCTCCTCATATGATTTATCCTCCAATCCCTGGATCATCTTTGTCGCTCTGCATTGTACTCCGTAAAGTAATCTGACATCCTTCTTTTCGATATGGGCACCAGTCCTGCACACAGTACTCCAAGTGTGGCCCGACCAGTGACCTGTAGTGAGGCAGAATCACCTCCCTGCTCCTAGTGGAGATTCCTCTCACAATACATCCCATCATCCTGCTGGTCTTTGCTTCCGCCTTCCTGCACTGCTCTGTGTTGTTCATTTTCCCCGTTATAACCACCTCTAGATCCTTTTCCTCCTTGGTGGTGCCTAGCTGCACTCCTCACAGCTGGTAACCGCTCTTTGGGTTCTTTGCTCCGAAGTGTAGCCACTTTGCACTTTTTAGTACTGAACCCCAACTGCCACATTTCCAACCATTCCTCCAGTTTGGTCAGGTCGTCCAGCAGCCCCTGCCACCCAGCTCTGTCATCCACCACCACCCCCAGCTTGGTGTCATTAGCGAACAGACTAATCCTACTCCTGATGCCATGTGAGATGTCCACAATTTATACCACAAACAGCACCTGCCCCAGTACCAATCCCTGTGGCACTCTGCTCATCACAGCCCTTGGAGATGATAGCTCCCCCACCACCACCACCACCACCACCCTCTGCTGTCTCCCCTTCAGCCAGTTCTCGATCCAGTTAACCATCTTAGTCCCCACTCCCACATATCCCAACTCCCCCCTCCCAAGTAGCACTGAATCAAAGGCCTTGCTGAAGTCCAAATAGATGACATCCACAGCATGGCCCTTATTCAATTCCCTCATTACCCAGTCATAATACTCAACTAGGTTGGTCTAACAGAATCTTCCTGAGACAAACCCATGTTGATGACCGTCCTGGAGCCCACTGTCTTCCAGAAAGGTCACCAGCTTTTCTTTCAGGATTCTCTCATTATTAGCTTCCCCACAATGGATGTTAGGCTTACTGGTCTGTCTGTAACTGCCCGGTTCATCCTTTGGGCCACTTTTATGCAGGGGTACCATGTAGGCCATCCTCCAGTCTTGTGATACGCACCCTGTGTCTAGGGAGGTATTGAACAGGTCTGCCAGCAGTCCAGCCAGGACCTCTGCCATTTCCTTCATCACTCTGGGATGAATGCCATTTGGACCTGGTGCCTTATCCACCCTCTGATCCCCAAGATCTTCCAATACCTTGCCCACAGTGATTATCCCATCTGTCACCCCCTCCCCCTCCCACCCTTCCCATCCCCGCAGTAGCTGCCTGCCCACCCTTTTCCTTCATGAATACAGAAGTACTGATTTATTGCTTCTGCCTGTTCCACCTCTTTCTCTGCCCACCCTCCCATCTTTCCTAATCCTCACTGTCTGGTTCTTGCAGACCTTTCTCACCCATATGTATCTGAAGAAGTCCTTTTCCCCCCTGTCCTTGATGCCCTGTACCAGTCTCAGTTCTCTGGAAACCTTAGCTGCCCTAACTCCCCTTGTAAGTTCTTTGGACTTCCCCTTGTAAGTTCTTTGGACTTCTTCATGTACTCCTCCCTATCCTCCCCACTCTCAGATTTCCTGCATCTCCTGAATGCTGCTTTTTTTGTCCTCACCTTTTCTAAGACTTCCCTACTCATCCAGCTTGGATTCTTCGCCCTTCCCTTGTTGCTCTGGGTTCTGGTACAGGTCTCAGTGGCCTCCAACAAGCCCCAACTTGATTTTTTCCCCATTTCTGGCTCGCATCCCAGTGTGGCTGAATTTCAGTCAGCTGCCCCAGCCAAGATTTCATCCATCCTTCCAAAGTCAGCCTGTCTGAAGTCAACGACCCTGGTCCCTGTAACCACTGCTTTTTGCTCATGTTAAGCGTGAACCACACCGAGTGGTGGTCATTCCCTGCCAGCGGATCCTCCATCCATATCTCCCTTACAGCCTCACCGTTGGTGAGTACAAGACTGTACCCTGCTGTGACGTTTTGAGTTTGACAACTTAATCAAAGCACATTTCTTGCTATTCTTTCACTGCAGGTGCCTGCAAAGAATTCAAGCTGCATTTAGAAATCACTGACATCACCAGCCCAGGGTTACAGAGGATTGAGGCACTGTATTGCCTTACCTCTCATCATGCTGGCGACCAGAGTTCGGGAATGATCTTGGGTCACTGGGGGTAGGTGGGGGAAGGGCTGGGAGAGGATCAAGCGGCAGCCATGTGGCTGCCACCAGGTGGAGGCCTGGTGGTAACACCGATGCTCAGAAGACAGACTTGGGTCAGGTGAGGTGGAAGAAGCCCTGGTTCCGGAACGCATGCATGCCTCCACATTAGGCGGTAACGTTACAGCCTTGAAACCATTTCTGTAACAGTTGTAGAAACCACCTCCTGACCAGTTTCTACAACGGTTACGAAAACGCCTGCTGTAACATTACCAGTGTAAACGCACACCGTTACCGATGCAGTTTACACCCTCTGTAACGTTACAGAAGGGTTTTCAGGCTGCGGTGTGGACAGGGTCTTAAACACACACACCACTGCCACCACACCTCTGAAACCAGACTGTCTGCAACCCTACTGTAAGCATAAAACTGGAAAGAAAGTCTATTTTGTTTCTGGTTTTATGATTCAAAGACATAAACATCACTCTGAAGTGAGAGAAGTAGAAAACTGCAGAGGAGTCATTTGTGTCCCTTTTTACAGCCATTCATCGTGATCACATCAGGTGAGACCAACCTGTTTAAATGCTGGACTAGCAACCCGCCTGCTAAAGACCATTTGGCAAAAGTGCGCAAAACTAGGCTTGCTGCTGTGTTTATATAAAAAAGAAAAACAGGAAAAATAGCTTTGGACAGATGTTTAACTGTTAAAGTATAAAACTAGGACAGTTCGACTGCTACTGCAAACAAAAATACACAAATGCAGAGTGAACTGTGGCCTTACTGCTACTACTCACTGCTGGAAAATTTAGGTAGGAAATCTAAGCGCAAAACTGAGACTGTTTAAGATGTTTTGCCATTACCCGGTTTGATAAGACTTAGCTGTGTATCTAAATAAAAAAGGAAATCACTGGGCAAGTTGTTTAATTTATGTAACTCAGGGCTGATCGCAGCTAAAAACAAATAAATAAAAGACATTGGCCCCAATTCGAGAACCTTGGCGATCGCTAAACGCGACTTGTGCTAATCGCCATTGCTATGGACCATGAGCGCTATTCTAGAAGGGGCAGGGTCCCGTGTTCAAGTTCTGGCGATTTATATATACAGCCACGTCTCAAACAGAGGTGAGGCCGTGGAGGTGAGAGATGGGCTGTGCCAGTCACCAGCTGATGATGGGTGGGGGGTGCTGGGTGGACTGGCACGGCTGGGTGGGGGGCCACTTGACTAGCAGGGATGGTCTGGGGTATGGACAGCAATTGCGGCAGTGTCTCTACTGTAAGTGAGAAAAGAGACAAGAAGGAAGGGATTGTTAGGCTTAAGAAAGGGGTGGAGTGGGTGAAGGATAATGGGAGAAAAAGCAGATACACTAAACGAATACTTCTGTTCCGTTTTCACCAGGGAGAAGGACGGACCAGTGCCTTCAGAAGGGAAAAGAGGAGCAGGGGAGAGGGGAACACAGATGTAGTGATAGACGAGGATAGAGTGAGGGAGGGGCTGCTGCCACTGAAGGTGGACAAATCACCAAGCCTGGACAGGGTACATCCAAGGGTACTAAAGGAACTGGCTGAGGAGCTGGCAGGGCCACAGGTAGACCTATTTAATAGTTCACTAGAGACAGGTGTAGTACTGCAGGACTGGAGAACAGCACATGTAGTGCCGCTCCACAAAAGCGGTCCCAAGGATGACCCAGGGAATTACAGTCCAGTCAGTCTGGGACTCCATTGTGGGATGCACATGGAGACCATACTAAAGGAAAGGTTGGTGGAATACCTAGAGGAGCACGGTCTCCAGGATGCGAGGCAGCATGGGTTCATGGGGGGAGGATTGTGTCAAACCAATCTGATTGACTTCTTTGCCTATGTCACTAAGACAGCAGACAGGGGCAAGCGGTAGACATCCTCCATCTTGATTTCAGCATGGCCTTTGATGCTGTGCCCCACAAAAGTTGATCAGAAGTTGGTGGATCTCGGAGATGGTGAAAAGATGGCCAGATGGGTAGAAAACTGACTGAAGGACAGAACTCAGAGGGTGGTTGTTGGTGGGGGGGGTGGAGTTATCTGGCACAACACAGGTAACCAGTGGGATCCCTCAGGGCTCGGTGTTGTTCAATGTCTTCATCATTGACACTGGAGATGGGATGATGGGCAAAATGTGCCTATTTGCGGATGACACCAAGCTCTGTGGGAGAGTGGACACAGCTGAATGGATACAGGACCTACAGGAAGATCTGGAAAAGCTAGTGTGGTGGTCCAGGATCTGGCAGCTTGGCATCAATGCCAAGAAAGGCAAAGTTATGCATACTGGAGCCAAGAATCCTAGGACAAGAGTACTACTTGGGTGGAGTCCGAGTATCTGCATCAGAGAAAGAGAAGGATCTGGGAGTGATGATCACTAGTGACCTGAATCACTCCACGCAGTGCAAGAAAGCAGCAGCAAAGGGAAACAAGATGCTGGGATGCATATCTTTGGGGGGGGGGGTCAGTAGTAGGAGAGAGGAGGTTATACTGTCCTTGTGCAGGGCACTAGTAAGGCCGCATCTATAGTATGGAGTTCAGTACTGGTGCCCATACCTCAAAAAGGACATTAACCTGCTGGAGAAGGTCCAGAGCAGGGTTACAGAGATCATAGCTGGTCAGCGGGGTTAGGCAAAACAAGGAGAGGTTGAAGGCACTGAACATATGCTCTCTGGAAGATGAGAGAGAGAGAGAGAGAGAGAACACACGATTGG